>OU015742.1:100436777-100466214 GCA_907169655.1 Acomys percivali
AATGATAGCTAAATAGATCATATATAGAGATAGATGGATGGGTGGGTAGATAGATATAACTGATGAATAGATGATAGATAATAATATATAGATAGATAATGTTGTTTAAGTTTTTGAGATAGGCTCTCTGTTTGTATATCAGAATTACATTGAATAAATTGAGTTGCCTAGGCTGGCCTCCAATAAGGCAATCCTTTCACCTTAGTGTTCTGTGTGCTGGGATTATAGGTATGAAGAACAGTATACCTAACTAAATAAAGTTTCACACATTTACAGAAAGAAATTTTATCATAACCATCAGTGAGATCCCAGAAGTATCTATAGATATCTAATTATTCAAATTGAATGTTTCGCCTGATCTAGCCCATGGACAGGACAGTCTCCACACTTGAGTGGAGAGAGGGATTTGACTTTCTCATGTACTCTGGTGCCTCACATTTGACTATGTCCCCTGGCGGGGGAGACCTAGTGGCACTCAGAGGAAGGACAGCAGGTCACCGAAAAGAGACTTGATACCCTATGAGCATATACAGAGGGAGGTAATCCCTCTGAGGAACAGTCATAGGGGAGGGGAATAAGGGGAAAATGGGAGGGAGGGAAGAATGGGAGGATACAAAGGATGGGATAACCATAGAGATGTAACAAGAATAGATTAATAAAAATAAATAAATAAATAAATAAATAAATAAATAAATAAATAAGATAAATTCATCTTTCATACCAATGACTATTCTTATACCATAACATATATAAGTTGTCTGGTATCACTACTGTTACTACACGTCTGGCTATCTGGCTAATGAAAGATTATGTGTTAAACCCCCCCTCTGACACACACACACACACACACACACACACACACACACACACAGAGTATATATGTGATGTAGTGTATATGAATTGTGCTGGTGGATCGTTTTACAGTGCAGAAAATATTTTAATTACATTTAACTGTTCATTAACTTGGCAAAATTGTAAGAAAAAGATCTTATCACCAGGGTCTGCTTTCAGATGTAATATTCTTGGGAGATAATTAGATATATTTTTATATGGTCTACTCTGAAGACTGAATGTATCATATAGTAATATTGATGTCACTCATAATTGACTATTATCATGGTTTTTATTTCTCTAAACATCATGTATCTTCTTCCTAAATTCTCATCTAAATGGTATGTTTGTGTGTTGGGAAGAAAGGGAGATAGTGTATTAATATAATATTGTATGAGCAAGAAAAAAATGGAGTTGGCTATATCAAAATAATGTAGGGCCATTAATGGAACCAAAAGAAAATTAGAACATAGTGATACAGAGAGAGATAATCACAGTCCAAGAATGCCCTGTAAAATATAGTAAAGATCCCAGTCATTGTTCTGAAGACAAAAGTACAAGAACAGCTTGTAGGCTAGTCAGATAATTTTATTAATTTATGAGCTGGACATAATCTTATTACTTCCCAATCATTAGCCAAATGGTCATGTACACATATTTTCTATTATATATTCAAAAAGAGTGGTAGGTAGGTAGATAGGATGATAGATAAGTAGATAGTGGTAGAAGAAAGACAGAGAGATAAATAATATTTAGATAGATGATAGATGTATGATAGGTTTCAAAATACTTTGGCAGCTGACATCAATAATTGTGGTTTCACTATATTATTTTCAGCTTCTGTGTTTTTATATGTTTTAAGTTTAGAAAATGTCTTAATTTCACATTATGAGTTATTTGCATTTTGTAATAGCCTGTGTTGATTAGGATAAACATATAGATGGTATTTAAAGAATTACTTGTTTTTTTACTTCTCATATTCTTGTACTCTATTCATCCCCATTAAGATAATAGGAAGGAAATGTTCATTTTGGTCTATGACACTGTGTGATGGACTAATTAAATTTAAAGTTTTTATTGAAAAGATATTGAGAAGAAGCTAAGGTTATCTACAAATCATCTCTCTGCCATCACTATATGAGACTACATATTTCCTGCTCCATGTTTGCTGTATCAGTGAATCCTTAAGAACACAGAGATGAATCAACAAAGGATCTACAATATAACTGTTGAACATCTTCTTGGTTTATCTACAATGATTGCTCTGGAGTTAGGAGCACTGGCTTCTCTGGAAGACCTGTGGTCAACTTCCAGCACCACAGAGAAGTCTACCACTGTCTGTAGCAGTTCCATGACCCTCTTCTGGCCTCTGAAGTCACTACACAAGCTCATCTGTGCCACTCATAAGCACTCATCAGTGGCCTGGCCTAACAGAGATTGTGCACAGTTGCTCAGTTATATCTAGACAGAGCTTTAGCGAGCGACTAGTGACACTTTGAAAGAGAAAATGAAGTAAAAATCCAGGAAAAATTGCTATTCAAACTCTGAAAAAAGATGAAAAATAGACTAGAATTTGTCTCCACATAGGTCAGAGTCTCTAAAGAAATGTCCTTTAAATCTCTTCATTGTTCATTATTTTGTGCTACCAATGACATTAATACTTTATAACTTGCCATTTTATCCTACCATATATTTGGATGGGACTAAAATATGCATAAAGATGTAAGAGGCAAACTGTTATCCCATCTCTTTTCTTCTTCTTTGTGTAACACAAAGCTACTATTTAACTTTTTCACTTACCCCAAAAAATATGGGTCCTAGATATTTCAAAGTTTGGAATTGAAATGGACGAGAGATAAATTTGGTAGCTTCCTTGTAAGAGATCTCATATTTCTGGCTTAATGAAATATTCTTAGAAGCTTGGGGAAACTTCTGCCCATAACGTCTGTTTATAACTTACTTTAAGAAAAGTTACTCTCCTCGCACTTTAGGATACACATGTCCTAACCCTTGTGACCACCGAAAGCTGTAGGTAACCTAAGTAATTCCTAAGACTAGTAAAAGGATTTGAAAGGGCAGAAGTAAGGGTTATGCGAGCAAAGCGCATCAAATTCACAGTTGCACGGTAGCCTGTCAGCACTTATGATGCTCACTAATATTTGGGTAGGAGTTGTACGAAGTAGGTGAATGTACACTTTCCAACATGCATGAAATTGGTGTCTTTCCTCAGAATACACCTAAGTCTATCACAGCACTTTGTTCTTTAAATATTTAAGATTCACAGATTTAGATAAGCCTATATCCTGGAAAAATATTGTGAGAATAACAAATTCTGCAATAACCAGTGATAAAGTCTAGAACTGGTGTTCAACTTTGCTGAAGGACATGTCCTGAGTGACAGCATCATGCCTCTGAGGGGATGCGTGCTAATAGATCAGGAGGAAAGCCATAAAATGCACAGCAAAACACTGCAATTATGCAGCAAATTATGACATAAAACTTGAGAATTCACAAGCTATGGTGCCATTCATAATCCTTAGGGCCACTGCTTTGCCAGGTGCTCTCCCTGGTGCTGACAAGGGAAGTGCTTAGTGGCTCGGGTGGCTAGCAGTGGGGAAGCCTCTTGTGGAAATGAATCTAGAGTTAGGTCTGGCTGTACCTTGGCTCTTCATTTATTCTCTACCATGAAGCTGCTAGTAACATTCTAAGAGATGTTTTCTGTACTTTGTCTAGGTACAAAACAATCTAAAACTTTCTTTTTCACTTTTTAGGTCTGGAGATGAGATGGTAAGAGTAATTAGACTTAATCCCACTTACTTATAACTACTCTTGTAAGCTCTCCAAACAGCTACATTTCCCTTTTTAGCAGGGAGAAAGAGGTCTGAGACAAGGATTCTTTGTGTAGCCTTGACTGTCCTGGACTCACTTTGTAGACCAGGCTGGCCTCAAACTCACAGTGATCCACCTACCTCTGCTTCCCAAGTACTGAGATTACAGGCATGTGCCACTACAACCCACCAAACAGCTGCTTTTGCCCTTCGCCCATGTGTTAGGTTCAAAGCAGTTTCCACAGAGAACATCTCTTCTCCTTATCTCCCTTTCTCTCTCTCTCCACTTCTCTCCCTACCTCTGTCTTTGAGACAGGGTTTCTCTGTGTAGCCTTGACTGTCTTGGAACTCACTTTGTAGACCAGGCTGGTCTTGAACTCACATCTATCTACCTGCTTCTGCTTCTGGAGTACTGGGATTAAAGGCTTGTGCCACCAAACCCAGCCTCCCTCCCCTTCTCTTACTAGTGTTCACATGCGGTGGAACCAAAGCAATACGTCTTCAAAACCTCAGAGCATCCCATCACCGTACTTCATTTATGAAGCAAGGCACCAAGTACCCCACATATTTTGGGGAAGGGAAATCAGAATCTTTCTCAATAGTACTTTGAGTCCTGTGACTCTTCAGTTCATGCAGAAAAGCCAATTGGACAAACAAGTCCCACAACAGAGTAAAATGTTTTACTTTTGTCCCATAGATGTACTTTGTTTGGTAAAGTCACTCTCGTTCTTTCTCCTCTTTATTATTTTTTCTAACTTAAAATACATAAAAATGGTTTCCTATCTTTTCCTCTGCCAGAAATAGGGAAAATACAACAGATAAAATGTATGACAATATGTTAAACATGGTCCTTAAATAAACATTTAAGGAAAAATATTCCACACCAGGAATGATATCCATTAGCGTTGGCTTGGCTGAGGATAGAACTTACTTTAGCATAACTCTGCACTTGTTATCATGAAGCCTGGGGCAGAGAATGTAATAGTTCTAAACAAGAGTTTCCATACTTTTAACCCAGACAAGAAAAACAGGCAGGGCAGCTTCAGTGTATGCTGTGTTTACCAAGCTGAACACAATTCTTATCATCTAAGAAGCACAGAAAGCCCTTGCCCTGCTATGATGCATTCCTCCTATGAAATGTGAACTCAGGAAGGTGAGCATCTGATGACTTTGCACAGCACTGTTAGAAGATTTTTGTCTCACCTTTTTATTTTTCCCATAAGTACCCAGTACTCTTATTGTTACCAAAAGCAGGAAATAGGAAGGCTCAATATAATTAAAGGATTGATCTTCTGGAAACAATTCTTAATAACGGGCATGAAAAAGAGAATGATTTTTGCGTTTTCAAACACTGTCCTCAAGTTAATTTAACCTGAGCTGTGTGTGAACCATCTAGAAAGTCTGTGATCAATATGTTCAGGCTGAAATCAATGGGCTAGAGAGAAGAGGAAAGAAACCCCAACTGACTAGTTCATTCAATTCAGCAAGAGCCTTGTGTGGAGAAGAACTTGTGGAACACCTTGCCAAGTGGCCTTTAAGAGCAGCTGTTTGGGATTCTGCTCATTTGTTGAATGAGCAAATAATTGTGTAGATATTTATGTTATTCTGTACAAGTCATGAAATATAGTGTGATGAGTTCAAAGTCACTGAACAATGACACAAGAATTTCTATATCCATTTTCAAATTATTATAGCTAAGGATGGGACACCACATTTTCCTTATGTTCTATCTACCTGTAGTTGCTGGACATCTTCCAACAGAAACTATGTAAAAATTATTAAAATTTATCTGTAAAGAAATTCTGAGACAAAATGTGTGTCACACACACACACACACATTTTATTCTTACATTAAACTGTTTGGACCTTTATTTCATTTCTTTCTTGTCAAGGAAATATATTCGTAAAGACACAAAATGACCTGCATGGTAAATCTAGACTATGGTATGTTACCTCTAATCTTAATATCAATATAAGTGAAAAGAATCTAAAATGTAGAGGGCAGGGTCACCTGACTCTGTTTCTAGACAATGTACATCTACTCATATCCATAAGTTGTTATTTAACCTGGACATAAATCATAAGAAACTACTGGAATTAACTAGTTCATTGACATTCACTAGATCTTGGAAACTGTATGAACATGAATAATAATGTTCTGTGTAATATTTTACTTAAAAAACTATAGCATGATTTAATTCCCTATGATGTCTGTCAATTTATTTGTTTTGTGCACATTTTGTATTTACACATCTTTCAGTAAAGTAAAAATGACTGATTTTTATGTTATCCAGACCACACATCAGAACTAATATAGCAAATGATAATGCATGTGGAAATGCTCTCTCTCTCTCTTTCTCTCTCTCTCTCTCTCTCTCTCTCTCTCTCTCTCTCTCTCTCTCTGCTTCCAGTTGGCATCATAGGAGTTAGCAAGCCAAAATAACAGGATGGGACCAATGAGCCATTGGTTTTTAAGAAGTTAACCAGTTGTATGCACACAGAATCCTATAGGAATGTTTTAAGTCCACTTCCTTAATTCATTTATTCTTTTGGAAATGTAAAAGTAACCTTTTCTACTTCTATATTCTTCAGTGAGAGTGACATACTGATACCTACCTAGAATAGAATGAACTCTACGTCGAATGTTGCTGAGTGACTACTCAATTTCACACTAACAAGTTAGCCCCTGAGGACATTTGTTGTACTTTTCTATTGCTGTGATCAAATACAAACCAAAAGCAGCTTAGAAGAGGAAAGGTTAGAGTCCATCGTGGAGAGAAGCCAAAGCATGAAATTAAGGTAGAAGGACTATGGATGCAAAGACTGAATCTTCTGGATTGTGCAGCTGCCTTTCTTATTCAATGTTCACACATTGAATGTGTGCCCCTTACAGTAGTCTGGGCTTCCATATCAATCAAGAAAATGTCCCAGGTAGTGGAATAGGCAGAAGAGGGAGAGAGGGTTGGAATGGGAAGACAATATTGAGGGGATAACAATTGGTATGTAATGTGGAGAAATTATCTTAAATAAAATAGACATGTACAAAATTAAAAATTAAAAAGACATACAATTCAAAAAGAAAAGAAAATGGCCCACAGAAATGCTCACAGGCCATTCTAATGAGAGTAATTCTTCGACTGAAATTCTCTCTTCCCAGGGGTTATAGTTCGTAATAGTTATTAAATACCCATTTATTTTTAAAATATATTTTATTAATTTATTCATATTACATCTCCATTGTTATCTCATCCCTTGTATACTCCCATTCCACACTCCCTCCCATTTCTCCTTACTCCCCTCCCCTAAGACTGTGACTGAGGGGGACCTCCTCCCCTTGTATATGCTCATAGGGTATCAAGTCTCTTCTTGGTAGCCTGCTATCCTTCCTCTGAGTGCCACCAGGCCTCCCCATCCAGGGGAAATGGTCAAATATGGGGCACCAGAGTTCATGTGAAAGTGTGTCCCCACTCTCCACTCAGCTGTGGAGAATGTCCTGTCTATTGGCTAGATTTGCATAGGGATTCAAAGTTTACTGCACATATTGTGCTAGGCTGGTGCCATAGTTTGAACAGGACACCTGGGCCGAGATCTACCCATCATAATGTCCTTCTTGTAGGTTTCTAGGACCTTCTGGTTCCTTTTATTTCCCTAATCTCCCATGCTTCTTTCACCTAGAGTCCCAATAGAATATCCTCCCCTCTGTTCCACTTTTCTGGTAAGCATGAGTTTGATTATTTCCAGACACTTATTCCTCTTGGGTGTTTCTGCTTCTTTTTTTGCTAGGGCTTCCAGCTGTGTCATAAAGTTGCTTGTGTGGGATGGTTTCAATTTCTTTGTAAAGGCACTTAGTGCTATGAATTTTCCCCTTAGCACTGCTTTCAATGTATCCCACAAATTTGGGTATGCTGTTTCTTTATTTTCATTAAATTTCAGGAAGTCCGTAACTTTTCTTTATTTCTTCCTTTACCTAGGTATCATTAAATAGAGAGTTGTGAGATCCAAAATGGCAGCGAGCAGTGTGGACCATGTTTAGAAGCTCCAGTAAACAATTCAGGGAATTGCACAGAATACTGAACCAGGAACACTGAGGTCCCCACACTACTGCAGCAGGAGTGCACCACAGTTTGAAGGGAGCACAGTGCAGAGGACATGCATGCCCCTGCACATGGGAGGAGTGTGGATTTTCTTGGATCGGAGCGGCAGTGGCAGCAGCAGCAGCAGCAGCAGCAGCGGCTGAGATTTGCAGCTCAGAGCCCTCTGGCGGAGGCAATTGGTGTGGTGGCTGGTGGGAGTTGTTGCAGGAGAGGGGACTCTGGGCAGGATTTGGGCCACGCTGCATGGTGCCCTTAGACCCAAACTGGACTCGGTGTGCAGTTCGGCCCCTGAGTCCCAAGCTCAGCTCTGCACGTAGTTCTGCTGCAGAGACGCTAGCTCAGCTCAGGGCGCAGTTCTGCTGCTGAGACACAGGCTGAGCTCAGTGCACAGTTCAGCCACTGAGACACTGGCTGAGCTCAGTGCGCTGTTTCAGCCCAGAGTCCCTAGCTAAACTTGCTGGGCAGGTTGGGCCCAGAGACTCTAGCTGAGCTTTTCATGCAGTAGTGGCCCTGAGACTCTGGCTGGACTTTCTGCACAGTTTAGGCCAGGAGTCCTGGCCTGAAATCAGTGCACAGTGTGGGTCCAGAGTCCCTGGCTGAGCTTGGTGCGCAATTCCACCCTGAGACTCTCTTTGAGCTTGGCATGTTGTTTGGGCCCAAAGTCCATAACTGCACTTGGTGGACAGGTTGGGCCCAAGATTCTAGCTGAGCTTTTCATGCAGTCCCGGGCCTGAGACTCAGATTGGACTGGGTGCACAGTCTGGGTCAAGAACTGAGCTTGGCGGGTGGTTCGAGTCCTGAGACTATAACTGACCACGATACATGCTTTGGGCTCAAAACCCCTATCTGAGCTTGGCACAAAGTCCCAGCCCAGAAACTCTGGCTGGACTCTGCATGCATTTTGGGCACAGAGTTCTTAACTGAGCTCGGCGTGTGGATTGGGCCCACAGTCCCTAGCTGAGCTTGGCAGACGGTTTGGGCCCTGAGAATCTAGCTGAGATTGGCACGTGGTTCTGTCCCAGTGTCCCTGGATGGACTTGACAGGCACTTTGGGTCCTGAGACTCTAGCTGAGCTTGGCAGGCAGTTTGGCCCCAGAGAACCTAGCTGAACTCAGAGTATGGTTAGGGTCTGGAGTCCTGGCTGGACTTGGCAGTCAGGCCCAGCCCTAAGACTCTGAATGGACTCGGCAGGAAGTTTGGGTGCTGAGACTCTAACTGATCTCGGTGAACTCAGTGTGTGCTTTAGGCCCAAGACCCTGGTTGGATTCAACGCAGACTGGACTAAAGTGCATGGAATAGGCCCTGAGACCCATTTGGGCCCAGAGACACAAACTGGACTCAGTGTGGAGACAGTTTGGGCCCTGTGACACTAACCTGGACTCTGCAAGCAGTCTGGGTCTTGAAACACTACCAGGAACCACAGACCAGAAAGCACCAAAGCTCCAGGACTAAAGAATTTTCAGGGAGACAGGGAGTAGAATGGCCATCAGATCACCTCGACCTGAACTGCTTCAGTCCCTGGAGAGCTATGGTGCTCCAAGGGGACACAGAAGGCTGTGAACACTGTGGCCTGACTCACTGCACATTCAGAGACTCAGAACAATTGTAGGACCCACAGTACAGGGGTGCTGAGGATCATTGGCTGTGAGAGTCCAAAACGACAGGGCTAGCCTCCTGCCATCCAGACAAGTGAAACATCAGAGCTTCCGGCCTAGGGAAATCATGAGAAAACAGGTGAATCTATCATCAGACTCCCTCCACCCAACTCTGGAAGCTACCCAACAAAAACAGAGATGGAAAGATGTCTAAAGGACATTGTAAAATCATATGCAAAAAAAAAAAAAACAATATTCCACCTATCCTAAAGAAAACAACCCAGAGAACTCAAACACAACAGAAACACAAGAAAATTACCTCAAAGCCTTAGTAATGAGGATGATATGAAGGAAACAAATAAAATTCATAATCAAATGCAGGAAGATGCAGCCAAACAGGTGGAAGACATAAAAGAAGCCAGCAGAGAGGCACAGGAAAATTTTCAGGAAAATAAAAACAACCATATGAAGGGAATCAATAAAATGGTTCAAGCTCTGAAGACCTATAAAGAGGCAATGGAAGAAACTCAGGAATATACAAACAATCATATGAAAGAAATCAAAAAATCAGTTCAAGATCTGAATATGAAAATGGATTCAATGATAAACACACAGACAGAAGAAAAACGGGAATGTGAGACCTCAGAAAAGAAGGTGAGCAATACAGAGGCGAGCTTTTCTAAACAGAGTCCAAGAGACAGGAACAAATCTCAGGTCTGGAAGATAGAATCGTAGATCTTGAAGCAACCATTCAAGAAAATGTTAAATCTGGAAAAATCCTGAGACAAAACATCCGAGAAATCAAGGACACCATGAAAAGAAGAAATCTGAGATTAATAAGTATTGAAGAAAGAGAAGGTATCAGACTCCAAGGCCCAGAAAATATTATCAACAAAATCATAGAAGAAAACATCCCCAATCTAAAGAAAGAGATACCTATTACCATACAAGAGGCCTACAGAACACCAAATAGAATAAACCAGAAAAGAAAACCTTCCTGTCAGATAATATTCAAAACACAAAATATATAGAGCAAAGAAAATATTAAAAGCTGCAAGGGAAAAGGGCCAAATAACATTTAATGGCAAACCTATCAGAATTACACCCAACTTCTCAGCAGAGACCATAAAAGCCAGAAGGGCCTCAACAGTGATACTATAAACCCTAAGAGACCAAAGGTGCCAGGCCAGACTACTTTACCCAACAAAACAATCAATAACCGTTAATGGAGAAAACAAAATATTCTATGACAAAAACAAATTCAAACAGTACCTATCCAAAAATCAAGCTTTACGGAAGTTACTAGAAGTAAAACTCCATCCCAAAGGGTCAAGCTACAACAAAACTACTCAGGAAATAGATAACTAGACCATGGCAAAAACACAACTATACAAACTCAGGTAACATCATAAAAGAGGACGTGGAAAGATTATAGCAGCTGTAGAGTGAGAGAACTGTTGTAAAATAACATTTTCTTAACATAATAGCGTAATGGACAAATGTACTCTATAAAGCAATGGCTGCCTGTACAAGACATGTATAGGGCCACATTAGTCAACATTCCTCCAGGGATGAAGGAAGAGCCACAAGGCCCTACCCCATGTTGAGGATTTATATGCAGTTGGATATGTAAATATGGAAAATAATAATTACAGAAGAAGAGGACTTGAATTTGAAAAGGGGTGTGGTTTTATCTGAAAAACCTGGAAGGCAAGGGGAAAGTGCATATGATCACAAAGCCTAGGATATTTACATACATGTATACATATAGATGTATACATATATACACATTTATGGACACATGTACATATATATACATATATTTATATGCATTTTTCAGTAAAATTTTGAAATGGAATGTGCTCTTCCGGGTTGTCAAGGAAGGCCTCTTAGAAGCTACAATTTTCATTTTATTCTTGTCTAAGAATATTATCTAAAAATCTGTTTCATTATTTGTCAAATTTAACCTGTAGTAGTATTATCCTAAGTTGTTGTTTATAAGAATAAATGTGATAACACTGTAAAAATTAAGTAAGAAGTTTTCATTTTTAAGATAAAAGTCTCAGGTCTATGAATCTTTACTTTTACTATGTTGCTTATTTTTAGGGTATCTGCTCTATGAAAATCTTCATGACAAAATGATTCTCTTAGAGTTTCTCTTCATAACACATCCTTTGGTGCATTTAAAACTATATTATTTGAACAAAAAACTAAAAATAATTATATGTAGCTTGTAATTACCTTAGCGGTCTCTACTTTCTCACTGTTTTGAATTTGTGTATCACATTCAGTTTAATGTGTTTCAGGGTAATTACCTCATTTCATATATTTGGTATTTATAGGAACTCCTCCAAAGTGGTCATACCAATTACTATTTGCTATCTGTCTTATGGAAAATATTTGGGGTTCAGAAACGTGAATTACCCCAGTTTCAATCTATACACTACGCTCTTGCAAGTTAAAAAATAACTCCTTGTATATTAAAAATTACTTTTGAGTTGTCTTTAGAGATGTACTTTTATTGTAATTTCAAGCATGTGTACAGTGCACTTAGATCATATCCACCCTGATAAACAGTTCAAGGTACTCTAAGAACTGCCTCTATATTTCCATACCAATTTCATATCTACTTAAAAAACAACAACAAGCAAACAATCAAAATCATTGAGTCCTATTAGTGTTGCTCTTGTGTTCTCTTGTGTTATGGGAAGGTAGGGCTATCCACTGAAGCATGGCAAACCTACCAAAGCTACCATACTCAAGAAAACCAATGTTCCCCCTTCTAACTGCCATCAATGGCCAATAGATTGTCATCCATGGGCAAGGCCTCTGCCATGAAGATAAAAGCAATTTTATTTTATTTATTTCTTTTTGCCATTATATTATTTAGCTATTCTCTTTACTTCCCAACTGTATCCTTTTTGCTCCTCTCCTTCCAGTCCAACCTTGCCTTATTCTTCCTTCTATATCCCTCTCTTACTAACCCACCAAAAGACAACAAATTGCATCAGAAGTGAGCACACCCTCTTCCACGTTGGCCTGGCAAGGCATCCCTGTCAGGTGGAAATGATAAAAAAAAACATGCAATAGAGTCCATGTCAAAGACAGTCACTGTTGTCCTTACTAGGTGATATACATGAAGACCAAGCAGCCCATCAGTTACTTATGTGTAGGGGTCCTAAGTCCAGTTCATTCATGGTCTTTGGATGGTGCTTCAGTATCTTTAAGCCCCATGGGCTCAGGTTAGTTGGCTCTATTGGTCTTCTTGTATAGTTCCTTTCCCCTCTAGGTCCTTCTATTCTGTCCCTTTTTAAATAATGTAGTGTGTCCAGTTTTATGTTGAGGTCTTCAATCCACTTGGACTTTATTTTTGTTCAGGGTAACAAATATGAATCTATCTGCATTTTTCTACATGTAGCCATCCAGTTACACCAGCATCATTTCTTGAAGATGCTATCTCTTTTTCCATTGAATGGGTTTGGTTTCTTTGTCAAAAATCAAGTATCCATAGGTGTATGGGTTTATTTCTGTATCTTTGATTCTATACTGTTGATCAACCAGCATATTTCTTTGCAAATACCATTTCATTTTTATTACTCTATAGTACAGCTTGAGGTCAGAAATGGAGATTCTTCTGGAAGGTCTTTTATTGTACAGGATTGTTTTAGCTATTCTGACTTTTTTCCATATGAAGTTGAGAATTGATATTTTAAGGTCTTTAAAAATTGTGTAGGTATTTTGATAGAGCTTACATTCAATCTGTAAATTGCTTTTGGTAAGATGGCCATTTTTACTATGTTGATTTTCCGAACCCAAAATGATGGAAGTTCTTTCCATCTTTTGATATCTTCTTCAATTTCCTTCTTCAGAAACTTAAATTTTTTCATATATGTCTTTCATTTGCCTGGTTAAACTTAGACCAAAATATTTTATATTATTTGTGCCTCTTGTGAAGGGTGTCGTTTCCCTAACTTCTTTCTCAGATTGCTTATCATTTTTATATTTACGTTTTTGGGTTGATTTTGTATTCATACACTTTGCTAAAAGTGTTTATCAACTGTAACTGTTCCTTGGTAGAATTTTGGAGGTCACCAATGTATACTATTATATCGTCTGTGAATAGTGATACTCTGACTTTTTCTTTTCCAATTTGTATCTCGTTGATCGGTTTAGTTATCTTATTGCTATAGCCAGGATGTAAACAAATCTATTGAAAAGATTTGTCTTGCTGTGTCCCTGATTTCAGTGATGGACTTAAGTATCTCTCCATTTTGTTTGATGTTGGCTATAGGCTTGCTCTATATTGTCTTTACTATGGTTAGGTATGTGCATATCCCCAGTATCTCCAATATTTTAAGATGAATGTGTATTGGATTTTGTCAAATGCTTTTCAGCATCTAAGAAGATATTTTTCTTTCAATTTGTGTATATGATTAATTACATTGATAGATTTCTGTATATTGAACCACTCTTGCATGCCTGGGCTAAAGTCTACCTGGTCATGGTGATGATATTTTTCATGTGTTCTTTGATTTGGTGTGTGAATATTTTAATAAGTATTTTTACATCAATGTTCATAAGAGAAATTGTTCAGAACTTCTTTTTCCTTGTTGGGTCTTTGTGTGATTTAGGTATCAAGGTGATTTTGGCCTCATAGAATAGGTTTGGTAATATTCCTTCTGATTCCATTTTGTGGAATAGTTTGAAAAGAATTGGTATTATCTTTTCTTTGAAGATCTGGTAGAATTCTGTACTTAATCCATATGGCCCTGTACATTTTTTGCTTGTGAGACTTTTGATGACTGTTCCCATGTCCTTAGGAGTTATAAGGCTATTTAATTTGTTCAGCTGATCTTGACTCAATTTTTGAAAGTGTTATCTATCAAAAAATTGTTCATTTCATTAAGATTTTCAAATATTGTGACATATAAGCTTTTGAAGGAAGATGTAATGGTTCTTTGCATTACCTTGGTGTCTGTTGCTATGTCTCCCTTTGCTTACTGATTTTGTTGATTTCAATACTCTCCTTATGTCTTTTAGTTTGGCTAAAAATTTGTCTATCTTGCTGATTTTCTCAAACAACCAACTCTTCATTTCATTGATTCCTTGAGTTGCTTTCTGTTTTTGTTTTTGTCTCTAATTTATTGATTTCAGCCCTGAGTTTGATGATTTACTGTCTTCTACAACTCTTTGACTCTAGAGCTTTCAGGTGTACTTTTAAGTTGCTAGTATAAGATCTTTCCAATTTCTTTATGGAGGTCCTTAGTTCTATGAACTTTCCTATTCACACTGCTTTCATTGTGTTCCATAAGTTTTGATGTGCTATGCTTTCATTTACATTGAATTCTATGAAGTCATTAATTTCTTTTTTTACTTTATCCCTGACCCAATCGTCATTGAGTAGGGAATTGTTCAGTTTCCATGAGTTTGTAGGCTTTCTGTTATTTCTCTTGAGTTCAAGCTTTAATCCCTGGTGGTCTGATAAGATGCAAGGGGTTATTTTGATTTTCTTGTAACTGTTAAGTTTTTTTTTGTTACCAAGTATATGGTCTATTTTGAAGAAAATTCTATGAGGTGCTGAGAAAAAGGTATGTTCTTTTGTGTTTGGGTGAAATGTTCTATAGATATCGTTTAGTTCCATTTGACGTAGGAAGTCTACTAGTTTCATTATTTATCCATTTAGTTTCTATTTCTATGATCTATTTGTGAGAGGGCATTTTGAGGCTTCCCATTATTAATGTTTGGATTTTGATATGTGGTTTAAGCTTTATTAATGTTTCTTTTACAAATGTGAGTGCTCCTGTATTTGGGGCATAGACTTTCAGGGTTGGTATCTTGACATATTTTCCCTCTGATGAGTACGAAGTGTCCTTCCCCATCTCTTTTAATTAGTTTTGATTGAAAGTATATTTTATTAGATATTCTAGCTTGCTTCCTGGGCTCATTTATTTGGGATATCATTTTCCATCCCTTGTCTCTGAGATAATGAACGTCTATCTTTATTGCTGAGGTATGGTTCTTATATAAAGAAGTATGATAGGTCCTGTTTTTCTATCCATTATGTTAACCTGTGTCTTTTTATTGGGGAATTGAGGTCTTTGATATTGAGAGATATTAATGACCAGTGGTTATATGTTCCTGTTTTGTTTTGTTTCTATGTTGTCTGTGCTAGAGTTGTGTGTGAGTTTCCTTTCTTTTGATTTTGAAGATGTGCAGTTATTTATTCCCTGTGTTTCCCCAAGTGTACATATCTTTCTTGTGTTGGAATATTCCTTCTAGTATCTTCTGTGCGGCTGGATATGTGGCTAGGTACTGTTTATATTAACATTGTTGTGGACTATCTAGTTTTTGCCATCTATGGTGATTGAAAGTTTTGTTGGGTATAGTAGTCTGGGTTGGTATCTATGGCTTCTTAGTTTATTCATGACATACATCTAGGCCCTCTGGCATTCATAGTCTCTCTTGAGAGGTCAGGTGTGATTCTGATAGGTTTGATATGTGAATTAACCTTTTTCTCTTTCAGCTTTTAATATTCTTTCTTATGTAAGTTAATGTTTTAATTATTATGTCATGGGAGAATTTTCTTTTCAGGTACAATGTATTTCCATTACTGTAGGCTTTTTGTATGTTTATGGGATTTTCTTTAGATTGGGGAAGTTTTATTTCATGATTTTTTTCTTTTTAAATAAATTTTTAAAATTAATTTATTCTTGTTACATCTCAATGGTTATCCCATCCCTTGTATCCTCCCATACTTTCCTCCCTCCCATTTTCCCCTTATTCCCCTCCCTTATGACTGTTCCTGAGGGGGATTACCTCCCCCTGTATATGCTCACAGGGTATCAAGTCTCTTCTTGGTAACCTGCTATCCTTCTTCTGAGTGCCACCAGGTCTCCCCTTCTAGGGGACATGGCCAAATATGAGGCACCAGAGTATGTGAGAAAGTCATACCCCACTCTCCACAAAACTGTGGAGACTGTTCTGCCCATTGGTTAGATCTGGGTAGGGGTTTCAAGTTTACCACCTGTTTTGTCCTTGGCTGGTGCCTTAGTTTGAGCGGGACCCCTGGGCCCATATCTGCCTATCATAATGTTCTACTTGTAGGTTTCTAGGACCCACTGGATCCTTCTACTTTGCTATTCTCCCATGCTCTCTCATCTAGAGTCCCAATAGGATGTCCTCCCCTCTGTCCCAGTTTCTTGGTAAGTGAAGGCATTCGTGGGACATGCCCCTTGGGCTAGTATGCAGATATAAGTGAGTATATACCATTTGAGTCTTTCTGCTTCTGGGTTAACTCACTCATCATGATCATTTCTAGCTCAATCCATTTGTCCACAAATTTCGGGAATTTCTTGTTTTTAATAGCTGAGTAGTATTCCATAGTGTATATGTACCATTCTTCTACTGAGGGACACTTAGGCTGTTTCCATGTTCTGGCTATCAGAGCAGCCTTATTCATTATTAATTTTATAATTTTATTGAAAATATTTTCTGGGTCATGAGACTGGAGTCTTCTCCTTCTATTCCTGTTATTCTTAAATTTGTGTTTTTTATGGTATCCAAGATCACTTGACTGTTTTGTGTCAGGAAATTTTAAATTTTAACATTTTCTTTGACTAATGTATTAATAACTCCACTGTATGGTCTACAGTTGACAGTCTCTCTTCCATCTTTTATATTCTGTTAGTATTGCTTGTGTCTGCAGTTCCTCCTCTTTCTCCTAGGTTCTTCAACCCCAAGAATGCCTCAGATTGTGTTTTATTTGTTCTTTCTAATTCCCTTTAGGTATTGAATAGTTTTCTCCTCTTTGAATGTGTTTTTCTTTAATTCTTTGATATATTTATTTTCCTACTTCAAGGCCTATATCATTTTCATTACTTCAGATTTAAAATCTTCTTGTACTTCTGAGGTGTTAGTATATTCAGGGCTTACTGTGTTAGGACCACTGGTTTTCAGTGGTGTAATATGGCTATAAATTTTGTGCTTGTGTTTTTGCACTGTCCTTTAGCCATCTGGATGTCTCTGGTATTAGCAGGCTTGTAGGTTATTCCAATGGGGTGGTTGTTCTGTGTCTCTGGTGGGCCAGACAGGTCATGATGAGACAAAAAGAACCCCATGCTGAAGGTTGCTTTTTAGGCTCCTTTGAGACCTCCTCAGGATGGTAGACAATGGGTTATGCAGCCTTGTCCAACTCAGCTATGTGGGGCTCAATGGGTCATGCAGGAGAGAAGCAGGCTGAGAAATATCCACACCAAAAGATGATCAGATGCCCCCTCGTGTCCTAGATGTGGTGGACAAGTTTGGTTGTGGCCAGCACCTGACTTACCTCTGCTTATTCACTGTTTGTGACCCAGTTAGGCCAGCCAGTGAGGAGTAGACAGTGAAATATTCAAGCCCAAAGCTGCTGATGTGTCCCAGAGAACTTCTTGGGATATCTGGTAATGTGGGTTGTGGGATGCGTCCAACTCACCTCTGCTGGTTAACTCTGTGTCCCAGATCGGACAGGTTGGTGTGGAGAAGTCAGAAAGAGAGACCTGATTTGGTACCCCACAGGCCTCCTTTGTTGGTTTAGTGGCTGTGTCCTTGGTGGGCTAGTGTGATGGGGAGCAGGCAAAGCTGCTAGAGTTTCCCACAGGCCTTGGGATGGCCACTAGTGGCGGTTGTGGCCTGTACCCAAATCACTTTTGCTGTTTGCTCTCTGTGCCCCAGATAGGCTAGGCCAGAGAGAGGATTTGCTTGTTTGTAGTAGCTGAGTAGTATTTCATTGTGTAAATGCATCCCATTTTGGTTATCCATTCTTCACTCTAAGAGCATCTGGATTGTTTCCTGTTTCTGGATATTATGAGCAAAGCTACTTTGAACATAGTTGAGCAAATGTGCTTGTATGGTGGAGCATATTATTCATATATGCCCAGAAATGGTATAGCTGGATCTCGAGGTAGAGCTATTCTCAATTTTCTGACAAAGCTTCAAATAGAATTTTAAAGTGGTTATACATGTTTTCACTTCCATCGGCATTGGAGGGGTGTTCTTATTTCTCTACATCCTTGCAATAATGTGCTGTCACTTGAGTTTTTTATCTTAGCCATTCTGAAGGGCATAAAATGGGATCTCAGAATCATTTTGATTTGCATTTCCTTGATGACTAATGAAGTTGAGCATTTCTTTAACTGTGTCTCAGCAATTTGAGATTCTTCATTAACACACTGTATTATATAAAGGAATCTTGTGGAAAATTATTTCATAACACTAATAACTATTTTTTAAATTATACCATGTTTCTTACAAAGAATAGTCAACATCTTCTACTATAACTGTAAAACAATATAAATAAATAAATTTGAAAATTTTGCCTCAAAATTAGAGAGCCATTTTTCTGTTTTTGACTAAGGATACTTGACATATATGTGATATGATATATAAACACTGAAAGTATTGCCCAAGATCCTTTAATACATCCACTTTAATAAATACCATGAAACAATAACCTTAAGGGTACAGTAGTGGCACACATACATTGATAGTAACCAACAGCTTTCTAATTGGACTTAAGACCAGCTCAATAAGAGGGAGACAATAGCTAGTGCTGGAAACCTAGCTAACTGCTCAGTCCTAATGAAGTCAGAGTTCTAGATGGAGGCTTCCCAACACAGGCCATGAGAAGTCACATTTACCTACGAGTTCACATTCAACTATTCCTTTACCTTCGCAACTTTCTTTGTTCTCTATAACATCTTTATTTGTCAATCCTACCCTTCAAACTGCAGCAAAACCATTCCTTTAAAGTATCTATAACACATTTTGTCCAAGCTAGGAATGGTCTGGTATGCATATTAGCAAGGTAGAATGATCAAGTTTTGAGATTTGTAGAATTTCCTCAATCTCTTTGTGGTGTCTGTTTTTAGGAATCACATTCTCCACTTGGGTGACAGACCTCCATTTCAGATTCCTCCTACCTGCTTCCATGACAGAATATGAAATCAAAACATCATCATTTAGCTGTTTTCTTGAGTATAAGGGACTTCAGATAATGTAACACATGGGTCTTCAAATTATTTTTCCATTTTTCTTGTTTGAATGACTGGCATTAATTTTACTCGATGTAACATACATAGATGGCAATGTATGCACTTTAAGATTGCACAATCCATGATTGTCTGACAATATAGAGAAAACTTCCTGTGGTTTCCAATTGCTTTTTGAGAAAGTGATGCTTTGTCTCCATGGCATTAGTATAGAGCTTTGTACTTTTTAAGAGATTACAAATGCATTATGCTGTTTGATCCTCATAAAAATCCTCTGAGATAGGTTGGGCACTTTAAAGACAAAGAAATCAGCTCAAAGAGATTTTCTAACAAAGCTGGTTAGTTAGGAGGAAATTGGCCCTCCTGATGCTTACTCTGCATACATTCTACTGCATGGAGGGCCAGCTCAAAGTGTTGAAAGGAAATTTGTTTAAAGTGTATAGCACATCATTTCAAAAAGCTTTATTCATTATTATTTTTGGAGACACTCATTTCATTTTAGCAATGTTCTGAAACCTTGAAAACACAAATAAATACATACCACTCACTGAGAACGAGAAAATTTCTACACACACTGGATGGCATCACATGAAGATTATAACTCAATTTTTGATAAGTCACTTTCTAATTATATTAGGAATATTTTTCACTTCCTTGAATATTTTTCAATAGATTTAGCAGCATTACCTGGATATACCATCATAATTTTATAGTCTTGTTACTATCAGACAATTATGGCCTACTAGTCATTTGAAGCATAAAACACCATAATGGCATTGTAACAGTGTCCATTTTAGACTGATGCTTAAGTATTTCTAACCATAGAATGGAAAATTTTTAAAAAATGCTACATACTTCTAGATGTTTGTCTAAAATGATTTTTAAAGCCAATTTAAATTCCACTGGTGAGGTTAAAAAAAAAGCCTAGCATTTTATTTAGTATTTGACATTTTAACCAACATGTTACTTTCTTTTCATTTACATTTCTTTGGATTTAGTGTTTTTCTTTTAAATTTTATGAAATCTTAAGAGTTATTTTTAGATAGCTTAAAATATTCTTTTTCCTTCTGTGCTCTTGTTCAGTGGTCTTATGGAATTGAACGTACTTCTCATGAGCTGTTTCTAGATTATAATTGGCCATATAATTCTTCATTGCTATCTTCATAAATATATAATAATTTTCCATGTTATCTTTGGATGAAATAACACCATCCATATCTTTGGTGTTAAAATAAATAAGAACTCAATAAGAAAGGGTTATGACAATTTACTATGACAAAAAATGAAAGGACAAAAACAGAAAACAATCCTCATAAGATAAAAGTTAGTTTGATTTCACCTTACTTCCCCTCAATATTTTAGGAAACCCCATTCTTTTTTATTACATCATTTGAGAAAAATAAAACCTATCTAAGTTTATCTTACTTGCATTGGAGAAATATAAAATGGTATCATATTTTATATTTTCTTCTGGAACTTAGTATTAAAGTTACCAATGTTCATATATGTCTATTGTCCTGGAATCAGTTATTGACAGTACTACAGTATTCTGCTCAGTGAAAACACAAGTTATTGTTTCTTCTAACTGTAAACTTTGGGATTGTTTTCAGTAATTTTTTATTAACCATACATAGTTTTGTACACATTTTCTGACAGAGATTGACAATTATTTTTCCAAAAGTAAATGCATCATGAAATTATTTTGCTGTAGCTTATTATTTTCTGGAAAATCTACAAGAAAACCATAAAATAAAAATATAATTACTCATATGGCATAGTGCTAGAATTTGGGTAGAATTAAGTTTTAGATAATGCAACAAGATGTTATATTCAAAAGATTTGTTTAAAAATAAAGAAATATATTAAATAACAAAATAAACAGCAAAGACCCTCCTCACATTTAGACTAGTTAAATATTTTTGTTATTTTGTACCAAGTTGTACTTTATATAATCATAACTGTCTTCCAATGCATGCATTCTGGACAGTGGCATTAAAACAAACCACAGGGTTCTATCTATCACAGCAGTAGAAAGAAGTGTCACAGAGAGATGCACTCTGCTGCAAGAAGCCTATGTGCTTTCTGAAACAGAAAGAGCTACAGGAACCCATGATGGTTTATAAATATTTATTGAATATTGTCATGGCATCAAACATTAAATTTGGAGAGAAATCATTAAATAAAACTGGGATGTTTATGCCTGAAAGCCAAAGCCTAGTCACCAGAAAATACAACATCCACATGTTTGGACATGAAGTCTTAGATAGGAGGAGTTCATGAGAGTGTAAAGATAGAGGAGAGATCTAGGGGGAGCAGGGAGGACGACCATGAGAAGGCCTAGAAAGAATTCTGACAAGTGGCACTAGAAGGGGGAATGCCGTATTTTGCTGCATTTGCTTCAAGGTCAGAAAGTGACGATTGTTCTTCGGGGAAAATTTCAAATATTAAATGAAGATAGAGACCATAATTTTAGAAAAAGGGATAAATACATTTGTACACAAAACTATAAATTTTTTTTTGAGTGAGAAAGACAACCAAAATTGGCTTAAGACATAGGAATTAGAAAAGAATGAATGATAACATGTGAGGAGCAATTAAATTTGTGTCATAACTTTTGTAAATTTTGGCAAACACATAGTAATCATGAGGTGTATATATATATTGGGTTTTTTTTTTAACATTAAATCCTGTACAGGGATGAGTTTCAAATGGGAAGGCAGGGACTTGATTAAGATAATGTACACATATGTGTGAATTGATAGTGGAGGCAGTGCAGAAGTAAGTACCAAGGGGTAATACACCACCACAGACATGTCTGCACCAGTCATGCCCCAAGCCTAAGTTTCCCAGCTGCTATGTTTCCACTAGCACCTCTTGTTGGTCAGAATTGATTCTACATTATGGCAGCTCATCGAAAAACTGTCTAGTATTCAAAAACAATACTAAATTCCCTATATTAGTTACTTTTCTTGTTATGACAAAATCAAGTTAAGGAAGAGTTTCTATAGGCTCAGAGAAGGGAAGGCTCCTGTAAAAGCTTGAGGTTGCTAATCAAATTGCTTTTTACTAGGTAGTAAGCAGAGAGAGACCAGTGCTAGTATTCAACTCACTTTCTCCTTTTTATGCATTCCTGAATGCCACCCCAAAGACATGGTGCAGCCCATACTAACCTGTGCTGAGTTGTCCTTCAGAAAATCACAAAGATTTGTGTTTGTTTGTTTGATTTTGGTTTTTTTGAGACAGGATTTCCCTGTGTAGCCTTTACTGTCCTAGACTCCCTTTGTAGACCAGGCTACTCTCGAACTCACAGTGACATGCCTTTTTCTGTCTCCCGAGTGCTGAGATTAAAGGCGAGCACCACTATGCCCTGCAAAGTTTGTCTTTTTGATGATTCTATCAAATAGTTAATCAATACTAACCAAAATTTCCCTTTATGCCTAGAAAATGATCTAAGTGTGTCCCTTCTTGTAGTGACAGTTTTGGTTTAAGTGTCTTTTGTTTTGATCCTAAATATGGAATATGGGAATATTTTTTAAAATAAACTCGTGAGGGAGCACATGATCTTGGTCAGCTGAAAACAGACTCTGGAGATGAATGTGAACTTTGTTAATGGAAAACAGACCTGTGAGAGGGCATGTGATGATTTTCTGGAAGTGTTCTTGTGAGAGGGCGTGTGAAAATAGACAGAAAGGGCACATGATGTTTAGAAAGAATGTAAATAGAAGCACACAGTGAGACAAAGTTTTTCTATGCCTATGACTTGCAACAGTTTACATCATTTTGCTGGTCTTTGCTGGTCTTCACTTTACAGACAGAAACACTCCAGAGAACATCTTGTGGTACTCCAACTGCGTCTGCCCACTTCCACTGACTCATGTCCACTTGGTTGACCCTTACTGTTTCTACTGCATTGTGCCACCACTACTGGTTCATGTTGCTGTTTGGTCTTTGCTATTGGACTGGACTGTTGGTATCCTGACAAAACAGAGTGGAAATGGCCCAAGGAAGTAGGTCTAAAAATGTCCACATCCCATGTCCCTGTTAACCTTACTTCTCTCCTACCTCTGTTTGGTGGGTTGGAAGAAAGGCATTTAAGAACCCTAAATAAAGTAGGGTTTTGAAAAATATAAGCCTACACTCTCCCTCTCAAGGCCATTCAGCATCTGTACTCCCTCCAATATGAGCACTTGTTTAGAATTGATTAAAATTTGCATACTGTATACATTTCAGTACCAATTATGTATTCTACACAGGCATCTTAGGAGTGATATAATATCGTAGCATGTGGTCAAGTATAATTGTATCCATTGACATGCAAAACTACTTGAAAATTAGAGATTAAACAGCATAAATGCATTTCAATAGTAATCAGAAACAAGGAAATATATATGTTTGCCCCTTAAATCTGTGCTCATTTCATTATCATTTATTTCAGTATTCTTTAAAGGATAAGCAACATCAAATCTACCTGGAGGTACGTATTAAAAATTAGATCTGTCTAGTCACATGCTACTGAAGAAGGATATGAAACACACATCTTTGATGATTTCCCCAGGTGATTCTCATGGATGATGCAATTTGCAAAATAGCACTACCATAGTTCACAGTGCCTCGCTTTTATTACCTCTATCATCGTATGTATTCAATTTAGTGGTGGACTAGATTCTCTAGGGCAAGAATCATATTCTTTTCCCAAGTGTATTGGCTACAATATTTTATGTGTTAAGACATGGAAAATATATTTGAAGATTTAAATATATACACACATGCTTATACTCATAGACATAAGCATAAAAATTGTAAAACATCTGGAAGAAAGAAACAAGAAAAATGGGTTTGTAAAAGATCATCCAAAGGAAATGCCTTTTGCCATATTCTTTATGAACTGCCTCTATGTACATATTAGACTCATATATGTAAATATTATATACACATATGAATAGATACAAATAAAATTTTTATGTATAAAGATGAAAAACAAAATGTTTCCTCAATTTTTACTTGATGCCACAATCTACCAACACTATGGTTAAAGTGCAAACTATCTCTCTGTCAAACTGCTCTTGTAAAACTTGTCTGGAGATTTTAACAAAGCTTTCAAAGTGTGTCCATCCTCCCTCAAGATCTGTAGGCACAGAAAGTACAGGCTAACCATGCTACAATCCACAGACCCAAAGAACCTAAGTAATAAGGAGTTTGGGAAGGGGACATTTTTGAATTTTACTGAGAGGAGAAAAAGAATAGACATGGTGGGGATAAAAGAAAGAAACCAGGTCATGGGTGGGACCATGTGGATCAGAGCAGAAGGGATCAAGTGGAAGAACAATAGAAGGAGAGAGAGAACTGGACTTCTTTGGGAGGGATGTGCATCCCTGCAACAAGCTAGAAACCTAGATGTTTGTGAACTTTTATCTACTTTCTTTGAGTATTTATACCTCTACCTCCATTCCAATCATTATGCAAACTAATACCTTCCATCCTTCCAACACTAGGTAGGAGAGAAAGACACTACTGATGATATTCTGCTATACTTTCAGATAGATGCCTAGCATAACTGTCATCTGAGAAGCTTCATCCAGCAGCTGATGAAAAGAGATGGAGAGACCACAGCCAAACTTTAGGCAAAGTTTGGGGAATTCCTTGGAAGGATTGAAGGAGCCAGAGAGGTCAATGACACCACCAGAAAACATACAGAACCAACTACCTGTGCACACAAGGGGACACAGTGACAGAACCACCAAACAGGGAGCATATATGGGATGAACTTCAGCACATGTGGGAGAGCTAAAGCAGGAGCCTGTAGTTGATTCTGTTGCCTGCCTTTGGATCACTTTTCCCTAACTGGTATGCCTTGCCTAAGCACAATAAAAGATGCACTTAGTCCTACTACAACTTGATATGTCGTGGGATGCCTGCTTTTCCTGAGCCTCTTCTGAGAAGAAGGGGAGGACAGCAAGGGAGGATTGCAAGGAGGTAAGGTCAGAGGGGGGCACTGGGAAGAGAGGATGGAGGGGAAACTGCAATGGGGATATAAATTAAATAAATTGATTAAAAATAAAAACATAATTTTAAAAACCAAAATGGAGTAAAAAGAATTTTGGGCACACAGATCTGAAGTTAAAGGTTAAGGATAAGGTTTTTATGGGTTTGCTAATTCCTTATTTGTTGATTACAGAAAGCTTCCCGTGACCAGCAATTTAAGGGAATTGCTCAGAGAACATCAAGTCCCCATGATGTTTTAAGAGAAGCAATGACTAACTCAGCACAAACTGTGCACCCTGAGGATCTCAGCTACTAGCTGGCCACTGGTTCTAAGGGGCAGGAAATACTGGTCACCTGTGAAGCAATGTCTCTAGAATTGAAATTCACTCCTTTTTTTCTGATTCTCTTTACAATTCTAAGTAGAACTCTACTTTCACAAAGCATTTAACTACATACTAGTGTTGAAAAAGATCCACTGTCTTAGTGACTATAAATGGAGTTTTAAAGTAAAATATGAAAGATGCAATAATCCAAATATTCTCTTCTCCCTTTCTCAAAAATCTACTATTAGGACAATAAAAGTATTGACACAGAATGAAAAGAACAAATAATAGAAAAGGCATAGTAATAAAACTTTCTGAATATAGTGGAGGAGAAAAATGACTGACAATCACTTCCAAGTTACAAATAGCCAAGTACCAGGCTAACTGGGAAAAATTAAGAGGCAGCACAAACTGTACTGGAAGTTGCCAAATGTTCTGAGAATGTTTATTTCAAGTTCTTTTAAAGTAGGGAAAAATATAACTCTGAACACAAATGAGTGGATTCAAATGTAAGAGGACTGAGTATTAATTCTCTTCCTTCACACAGCAGGAACATTCTTTTTTAACATCTACATAAGACAAAGAATGGAGGATACACAACAAAGATGGACCCCTGCCTCACACCTTATGTAGAGATTAACTCAAAGTGCACAGTAATCTGAATACAATTGCTAAAGCCACACAAGTCCTAGAGGTCATAGGGGCAATTTTTCATGGCCTTGATTTGGCAAAGCATATTAGAGTTACACCGCAAATATTAACAGTAACAAAAAAAATCATATTTGGATTTCATTAAAATTTAAGAAGTCCATATTCCATAGGAAAGTATACTTTTAAACTACTTAGCTGATTGGTTTGTTATTCAGAATATAAAGATACATCTATTGTCTCAGAAAGAGAAAGATAATTTAACTTATAAGTGAACAAATATGAATAAATATTTCCACTAAGAAAATATACCAGTGTCCAACATTCATGCTGATTGCTCAGCATCATTCATTAGTTGCTAATGGGAAGGGTTAGGGAAACAAAGACAAGCACACATGTTGGGAAGGGTATAGAGAAATTAGAAAAGTCTGCATTCCCAGTGAGAACTTAAATAGTTCATCTGCTGTAGAGGATAGTTGCTGAAAATATTAAAAGTAAAATTACCTTGACACAAGTAGATGTTCCTAGTTATGTATCAAAGTAACCAAAAGCAGGCAGCACATGCAACACCATTACAGTGTGCTTCCACTCATAACTGTCAAATAGAATGTGTTCATTAACTCAAGTGTCCACTGATACAGTTATAGTGGAGGATTATTGAGAAAGAAAAATGAACAAACTTTTGTCATAATGTGCAGTATCAATGACTCTCTATAATATGAAGGAAGCTAAACAGAAAAGGTCATATAATTATTTCCATAGAATATCTAGAATAATTAAATTCATACAAATGTAAATCTGAGTTTTGGCTGCCACATGCTAGAGAGAAAGGAAAGAGGAGAACATTTGTTGTGCATAGGATTTACTATGTGCATAATGACAGTAGTTAGGAATTATGAAGAAATACTGATTAAACAAAATTGTGAATTCACTAAATGACATTGACAAGACTTTTAAAGATGATCTTTTTTAGATATAGTGACCAAAAAATAACTCACAGGATCCCTGGAGAAGACATGTACAATTGCAGCATGCTGTACCCTGTGAAAACAAAAGCTGGGTTAAAAGAAAGTTGCATCATAAATATTGTGTTCTATGGTTCTCTTTCTCTAATTGAATCCATAATTCTGGAAACAATATTTTTGAAATCCTGAAACCTAACCCTAAAAGTAAAGACCTAAAATATGCAGCAAGCCCCAGTCGGAATAGGATCAACAGGCCATCAAACAACACCCACATTTGGTCCCATTACAAAGAAACTAGCAAATAATAACCATGCATTTCTCCTTAATATACAATAACAACAGTGAGTACCAGTACATAAAAGGCAACTTTTATCATAGAAAAGATAAACATGCATATGGACAGCAACTTGAAGAAATGCAGACCACTAGGGAAGATTAACAACTACCATTCTGGAAGACAGAAATGAGAACTCATGAAAATAGTGTTGGCAATGAGAAATCTGGAAAAGACCCAGCTACACGTGTTGTGAGATAGTCACTAGAGAAAAGTACTCAGGCATGAATTTAAGCCAATATAAAGTCTTTATGCCAGCAGGCAACTACACTAGGTATTATTTCAGTGTAGCCGTTATCAGAGTGAGCTTTTAAGCACAAAAATTATATCCTAGGCTGCCATACTTTAGTACATAAGAACAGTTAGGCAGAAGAAGAACTACAGAAACTAAAAAGCAAGGTGAGTGCATATAGAGACTCTCCCAGAACTATGAGCTTTGACAGATTAGTTCTTTGTTTTCCTCTTGGTGGTGGTGCTGTGTTTGTGATGAGTTTTATGGCCTGTTTAGAACCTCTATGATAGAGACAGTTGTGATAAGGTCTGGGAGCTTGTTATATCCCCAATGGTTTTATGGGCATGAGTTAAATCATCTGAGGACAAGGGATTATATTGTCCTTTTAACATTAATAGTTTAACAGAATTTATATCTTATGTTTCCTAAGTAAATAGGGAGTCGAGTAATCAGGGTCCAATAGTGAGAACTAGAAAGAAAAAGATGAATGGTCTAACCATGGCCATAAAAACAGTTGCTAACCAAGGGGATTAAGAGAACAAATATTTCTACTGGCTGCTAGATATTTGATGGTCCCTCCCCTTTTGAAAGGTTAGATTTGACCATGGCTAAACTTTTTGTTTTAATTATCCCTGATAGATAAGTATCCAGAAGCAAAAAGATCCTCCCAATGCCATACAGAGACCTCCTTTTCTCATAAAGCCGAGGGTGAATCCTCTTCAATTACAATGCACAACCCCAGATAAAGAATCCAACTGGGATTCCAGACAGGAAGCAGAATTTTGTCGATGGCCCAGGTCTATCTGTACTTGAACATCGAGTTTTTAAGTTTTTTATTCCTCATAACTAGTTGGGGTTGAAGTTCCAACTGCAATGGAACCCAAGATACCTCCCCGACCCCAATAACAGAAAAAGAATGGGAACAGCTCTTCAGCATTGAAAGGCCAAGAATCTAGACAATTTTTATTACAGATAAAGACTTGTGGTATAACATGCATGAAGAGCTAAAGGAATGGCTTCTCCTCCAGTGTAAGCAATTTAGAAGACTCACACTTGGTTAAGCCACTAATGCAATCAGGTCAGGCAGGCCTGTAAATATACAAGGGAGCTGCATAGGGAGAACCATCTAGACGGTACCTTGGTGAAGTTAAACAGACACCCTTCCTCTGGTGGTCCCTGGATGATCTTATGCTGCTCCCATTTACAGTTGTTAGGGATGAATGTAGAGTTTATTCTCTGATTAGTAGTACAGTCAATATAATATGGGGACTTGGGGTCCAGGCATAGCCCTGACCTGTGTCCAGTTGAGAATGGCAAAGGAACTGAAAAATACTTTTTAGCAACTGAATGCTGAAGAGCCAGCATCTGCTGCCTTCTGAACCTTTATGTTTGAGGCTATCAAAGAAATTCCTGGGAAACTGGAGGTTTGGAATCACTTTGCCTGTGACTACAGGTTGTTGATGATGACTTCAGTTTCCCTAGAGTTTCATACCTCCATTGAGTACAATAGTATATGCCTGGCTTTTGGCAGGGGTGTGTGTGTGTGTGTGTGTGTGTGTGTGTGTGTGTGTGTGTGTGTG
>OU015742.1:100466224-100486010 GCA_907169655.1 Acomys percivali
GTGTGTGTGTGTGTGTGTGTGTGTGTGTGTGTGTGTGTGTGTGTGTGTGTGTTTGGGGAGTGGTTGTGGATCACCATGAAAGCACAGTACTTGATAGATTGAAGCCAATTTTCTACTGTAGACACAAAGGCAAGGAGCCTGCTCTTCTGCAGAAGTGTGGGGTTTTAATGGTTCTTTTCCTGGTCCCACCACCTTTTCTTTTTTACTTGTCCTAGCTTTGTGGCCCATAGTATGTAATGTATTTTTTAATCAACATTAAGAAACTTCTTCAGATTTAGGGAAACCTCAGCTGTGAAAGCCATTGTTGAACCCCAGGAGGAAAGGCAACCCAAATATAGGAATAATAATCTGGATTTGAGTAACTCAGTAGTTTCATTTGCTCCTGCATGGATGACCTGTCTTCCATAGCAACAGAGATTAAGAGTCTCTCTTCAGGCAAGAAGGATCTATTTGACATTTTTCCTTCCTGTCCACTTGGTTGCTTTGGGTAGGTTGAACTCTGGAGTGATTCAGGTTCAAGTAGGGTAACCATGATCTCAAGAGGCTGCCTTCTGGGTGGGCGAGTCTGCTGTTCTATTCCCCTGGACCTCTTGGGATTTCCCTTTTTGATTTCCTTTTCAGCTGAAGCAAGGTGCCCACTCTTTGATGCACATAGGCCAGGACAAATGCATACTGAATCTGCATTTACAATACTGGCTTTGTCTTTCCTCCAGAGACACACCTGGGTTAACACCAGAAAGTCAGCCCTTGGTGTTGAAGTCCCTCAGCTGAAGGACTGAACCCACAATGTCTTGTCAAAATTGACAACAGTGACCCTGTCATTCTTCATTTCATCTTGAACAACAGCCCTACCACCAATGTACAGTACCTGTTCCACTATTCACATCCATCATTTTCCAGCAAAGCAGAGATAAGGAGTGTAGGCAGAGGACAAGACATTTCCAGAGCTGCCAGCCCTAGAGCAGAGCAGAGCAGAGCAGTTGATGCAGTACCCTAGAGTCCTGAGGCCCTGCCTGAGCTGAGTCTCTTTTAGTGCAGCCATGGGAGCTTTTGACTCACCAGCACCTGCGTGAATGAGCTCAGCTTCAAGCGTCTGCTGGCTGGAGCCTGACAGGCCAGAACATCTCCCTTCAAAGGAGTTGGTATCAGGAGAACCTGTCTGCATCCACAGCACCATCATGAACTCATATCCCGCTTTGCCACTTCTCTGGTCAGTGGAGTCTGATGACCCTAACTTGGCTGCTTTCTTGAAGAGTCTGTTCTGGGTCATCATCTGGCAGCAAGGTGGCATTAAAGGTTGAAGTTTTACAGAATTAGATATATCATTGGTCCAGGAGAAGTATCATAGCATTATTTGGGCATTGTACATCTACCTATCTGGAGTTCCTTAGAGGGTGTGTGGTGTGGGGTACTTAGGAACAGTTTCTGACTCAAAGTCAGTTTGTCAGCTTCTTTTGTCAGCATGGTTCTCATGGCAACTGCCTGTGAACCAGCCAGTCAAAGAGAGAAGAAGGATCAAATCTTTTGGACAGATAGGCAACAAGCCTGTTTTGGGTACCAGTGCTGAGGCAAGGACATCCTTTATGGTGAGCGGCATCCTTTATATCTCCTCTTCTCCCCAGTGTCTGTGGTTTCCCCCTTTGGTATCTCTTTTATATTGTAAACCTTTCACATAATCTCTAATAATAGAGATTTATTTATATTTTCAAATCATTTTAACTTTTGAAGTGATGTTGTTATTGTTGTTGCTTTCTATATGCAGGGCTGACTGTAACAAAAGCAGTATTTTTAGAAGCTATTTTTAATCTTTTTTTAAAATTAAAATTTTGCCAGGGCAGCCAAAAATTGTTCAAAAGTCTCCTTACCTTGTTCACTACTGGACAGAAAGGAAAATGCATTTTATTGGAGCTGCACCATCTAACAAGGATTTCCCACCTGGCCTGGGCAAGTATTCTACCCTTTTCAGAGAATGGTGAGTTTGGATTTTTCTAGTTATGTACGTCTCTGTTTGAAAAGGAGACATTATTCTTCAAAGAGGGAGGAGGTGGAACTTTATCTTCTCCCCTTTACAGGGGTACAACTGGCTGCTTGGAGAAGGTGGGAAGGGAACACAGGGAGTCTCCATTCCAGGGATCTATTTCTCCCTCCCAGAGTCAATTCTGCATAGATAGCAATGGGCCCCTGGGAAAAGGGCCTTCTCCTTGCCTCTATACAGATAAGACGACTGGGAACGTTGGGACCATAAGTGAGAGCCAACCAACCTGCGGCCTCTGCCTGGAAGCCTGGGAAAGGGTTGGCAAAGGCAAGATAAATTAGGTGCTTGTATCTCTAACACAGAGAAAGAGCTTTCTTTTCTTTCAAGTTCTTGTTTTACTTGGGCTTTCAGCAAGCTGGGTGATTCCTGTCCACACTGCTGAATATGAGATTGATTCAGATAGTAGTCAAGATCCTTGGAAACAAAAACCTAGATAAGCCAGGCAGTGATGGTGCACACTTTTAATCCCAGCACTTGGGAGGTAGAGGAAGGAGGATCTCTGTGAATTTGAGGCCAGCCTGGTCTACAAAAGTGAGTCCAGGAAAGCCAGGACTTTTACAAAGATAAACCCTGTCTCAAAAAAAACCCCTAAAAACAAACAAACAAACAAAACAACAACAACAAAAAACCAAAAACCAAAAACCAAAACCTAGATAAAGTATTCTATCTATTACTAGTATTTCTTACTTCCATCACCTGTGTACATAAAATAAACAATTAAACATACAATATATTGACTCATGTGTGCATACAAACACACACACATACATGCACACGCACACACACACACACACACACACCTTCATTATGATAGATAAAATGACATAAAGTAATGACACTTAGCAATGAATAAAAATAGTACCCAGACCTTGGTTTCTAACACCATATAACAATGAAAAGAACCAAGATCAGAGGTTAAGTCACAGATTGCAATATTAAGACAAAACAAACAAACAAACAAATAAACAAAACCCCAAAAAACCAAACAAACAAAAGATTATTGTAGAGCACACTGTAGTGATGAAAGTAACTAAATAATTAAAAAATCAGAAGGAAATAATAACAACAGGTATATGTCAAGGCAATAAAAGAATCAATGGAAAAGGCAGTTGATAAAGCTTAAACAGTTAGAAAATAAGAAAAAACAATAAGCACTACAGAGAGTCATAAACCCAAATAAGAAATCATACACATGAGTGTATATTCCTAAACATGTCTGATTTACTAAGCAGAAGACAGACAGGCATAGCTTAATTAATGAGCTAGATGAATACCCATATTGACAGCAGGGATCTTACATTTTGCCACAGTCTTATTCTGATCACAATCTTTTTTTTTTTAATTTGAAAATTCTTTGAGAATTCTTATTTCCCCCCTTTAAGAACATTGCTTCTATTTGGAGCTTTATATTTTCTGTGTTAGTACTTTTTGTCAAGAATCAAGTTATTTTTTTCCTTCACATCATTCAATATAAATTCTGTTAAGTAGCTGCAAAAGCTTCTGGCCATTACTGATCTTTTCAGGGAAGTGCATTTTAGGTCCCAGAGAGCTAACACCTATCGTCTCTCTCATGTGGTTCTGGACAAGCAGCATTCAGATGCTCAGGTAGATAAGCTTTTAAAAAAGAAAAACAGATGTTTGAGGTGAAAAAAGAAACTATTCTGATATCAAATTTATATAATCTTGAGAATAGTGAAGACAAAAATCACCTATATGGGAATGCAGGTTTAATTTGTCCACTTTGTTTTCAAACATTCTGTCAAAACAAAAAGCAATAGGCTTACATGCATCCCTAAAAAGTTGATGATGCTTGCTATATACTGACACCCATACATAGCAACAAGAAAAGCTTTCTATTAACCTTCCTGCAATGAATAATTGGTAGACAGGCAGAAAAAATAAGTGTGTGTGTGTGTGTGTGTGTGTGTGTGTGTGTGTGTGTGTGTGTGGTGTGTGCTATGGTGTATAGACAAGATCTTGAATATATCTCAGGCATGGCTCCAAGTCAAAGTCCTCCTGCCTTTGCCTCCCAGGTTCTGGTATCAGCCTTCTTCTCTCATGCATGGCTGTCTGTTAAATCTACTATACTCAACAAATTGTGTGTGTGTGTGTGTGTGTGTGTGTGTGTTTGTGTGTGTTCGCATTCATGTGAAATGCTGTCCATGTTTCTTCTTCAAAGTCTTGATAGAGCAACATATTTCCTTTCAAATGTAATTTTTATTGTTTCCAATGATTCATGGAACTAATAAAAAACCAGACAATGCTCAAGTCCCAAAGAAGAAACGAAAATATTAAGCCAAACTCCACAATCCACAAGAAAATCAAGACATTGGCTTTCCATCCTGGTAAATGAAGATATATGCACTCATAGCAACTAGAACGTTATCTCTAATGAAATTATGAAGTTTTTAGTTTTTGTCAGGATATAGTAAGCATCATCTAGTTTTTCTAGGGATGCACACAAGGCCATTGACTTATTTCTAGTGACTCATACCAGTTTGAGAATTTAGAGGTAGGTTTCACTGTCTCGTTTACAGCTCTAAGTTTCCTCTGACTTCTTTCCAGAAAATGGAGGAAAACAAGTGTGGCAGTAGTAGGAATGAAGTAATATAAGATACTGAAATAATCAATGTGAGAAATATTTCCGAAATTATATCAATCAAAAATTGATTGAGAACTACTGATTTTGTTTAACTGGGATCATTTTGTAAAATAGATTTGGAATTCTCCACTGAAGTCTGGTGGACTCCTAAGTAATCAATTTTTATTTTTAAAAACAAAAATATAAATTTACAGAAAAAAACTGTTAACTATATGATATATGTCCATACTGTGGGAACTACCAGTTTTCAAATTACTATAGAAGATTAAAGCAAAAATCTTTCAAAAGAATCAAACTTCTTTAAAATATTTCAAATGTAGAGGTATCAATATATTTCCTACTACAGTAGTAAAATTAAAACTCTTGGTTTCTTTTAGTTTTACCACCAAAATTTTGGAGGTGCATTCCTGATTTTGTTTGATTAATCTGCTAAGTTCAAATTCGTCATTAAATGGGTGGGTTTTGTGCCCCATTAAATTTAATTCATGGCTCAAATAGACTCAGGTTTAACTGAGGTTTACAATGCTTCTATCTTTGGAAAAATTAAGTTCTTTTTCATCCATTATTAGTCATTTGGAGTTCTTGAATTTTTGTTTGCTTGTTCCTTTGTCGTGTTTCTTTCTTTAAAAAAGCATGGGTACTACTGAATGTTTTAAAACAGGTTTCCCTTTGACTATCTATGCGAACTTTCCATCCATTGAGTATACAATTTTTAAGTTACACTTTATATTCTGTAAAAGAAATAGTTCTTCAATATAGTCTGCCAACATATGCTATGAAACTAGGTTAATTCTTTCTTGTTTGACTTCACTTACATTCCTATGTTCAGTTATGGAATATCCATTCATAATAATTCAACTAGAGTGTGGATTGTCCTTTCTTTGGGTTGTTTTCCTAGACTAGGCTTCAGCCCTTCCATATCAACTGTTTAGTTATTTTAGTAAAAGAAATCCTATGTAATATTTTTAAGTATTATTTTCCTAGAATGTTAATATTCACAGCAGTTTGTTTCATGATTACATTATTTGACAGCCTTTGTAGAATCTCATCTGAAATCACATATGTACACTCTTAACACCATTTCAGTCCTCTCTATTCTATTTGTTTCTTGCTTGCACAGTAGTTTGACTTTTCATGTTCTTTCTTTTCTCTTTACTATCCTTTATAATTTTATTCTAAGGTGAATTTCTCTCTTTAGAAGATTAGTAGTTGTAAAATCTTATCCAATTCGATGGAAGACCATCATAGTGACAGCTTGAGTGTTGAAAAATATGTGACTTTGTTCTTTTTCCATTAAAAATTTTTAACATTTAATTAATTTTAGATTGTCACCCAAAGTGATTTATTATTATTATATAATTTGTAAACATATATGTCCACACTTCATTCTTAATTTTCTGAATTTCTTTTTGCAATATTTTTGTTCTTCTCATGAAGATTACCAGCTGCTTCCCAGTGTTCCTTCTCCTACACTGCTTAAAATTTAAGAGCATCGCTCCTTGGAATCAATACTTACTCATATAGCCATCTTTGCAGGTGGACATGGATTGAGGGTATCCTTAACAATCAGCATGAGTGTAGTATGCATTTTGTCTTCCCTTTCCTGGTGCTTGATGTATGGATACAAGGCTCAAAACCTGATGGTTCTTTGACCCTGCAACCATATATTGAAACTTAGATCCCTAGCTAGACTGGTAGTGTCCCAGAAACACGTTTTTCAGTGTAAGAATTACACAATTTTTTTGTTTTTGTTTTGTTTTTTCTCTCTCTTATTTCATTTTTTATTTATTTTATTTTGTATTAATTTAGTCTTGTTACAAATCAATGGTTATCTCATCCCTTGTATCTTCACATTCCTCCCTCCCATTTTCCCCTTACTCTTCTCCCCTATGACTGTGACTAAGGGGGACTTCCTCCCCCTTTATATGCTCATAGGGTATCAAGCCTCTTCTTGGTAGTCTGCCATCCTTCCTCTGAGTGCCACTAGATCTCCCCTTCCAGGGGACATGGTCAAATATGAGGCACCAGAGTACGTGTGAAATTACATGATTTTTAAAATTTCTATTCAGCCACTGTAATTAAGAATTTGTTTGACTGTGGTTGAAGGAGACTTATAGTCTCCCATGTCTTTTCTTTCCCTTTCTTTCTTTCTCTTTCTGTATGTCTGCCTTTTAACTACTCTTGTTTTTCAGATCACAGAAATCTAAGTTCCATAATGTCTTGAAAGTTTTCTTCCTGTGATTCATGCTTGGCAGTGAGTTTAGTGAGGCAGATTCTCCTGTTCTAGGACAGATTCTTCTCTTGTTCTCTTCTGGCTTCCTCTCTAAGCTGTGGACTGCTATCAAATCTTTGTTCTATAGCACAAAACTGGAGCATGGGTTTATGATGAGTGAGCAAAGTGTTATATATGGGGAGACGGTCAGTGGCACTAAATTCTTTTCATACCTCTTGCTAGCATTGTAGTCATAGGCTAACTGTACAGTTGTGTCATTATTCAGTCACTCATTTATAAAGGAGCAAAACCTGATACTGACTTAGCTGAATTTTGAATATTAAATATGGCAAAATCCTAAAAGTATTAGAATTTTTCCTGATGCAAACCTATCAGAATTACACCCAACTTCTCAGCAGAGACCATAAAAGCCAGAAGGGCCTGGACAGAGATCCTGCAAGCTCTAATAGATCACAGATGCCAGGCCAGACTATTATACTAAGCAAAATTATCAATAACCATTGATGAAAAAACAGGATATTCCATGACAAAAAATTCAAACAGTACCTATCCACAAAACCAGCATTACAAAATGTACTAGAAGGAAACCTCCAAACCAAAGTGACAAGCTATAACCAAAATTACACTGGTAATAGATGACTACACCATCAGAAAAACATAACCAAACAAACACTCTACTTCAAGCAACATCAAAAAAGAGAGACTTAACAGTCACTGCTCATTAATATCCCTCAACATCAATGATCTCAATTCTCTAATAAAAAGGAGGCATAAACAAGACCCAACATTCTTCTGAATTCAAGAACACATGTCAGCAACAAGGTTAGACATTACCTCAAGGTAAAAGGCTGGAAAAAGGTATTCCAAACAAACAGACACAAGAAGCAAGTTGTATAGCCATTTTAATATCTAATAAAATAGACTTCCAACCAAAATTAATCAAAAGATTGGAAGAGATTGAAACAATGCATTGTCCCCTATCAGATCACCATGGTCTAAAGCTGGACTTCAACAACAGAAATATCAAAAAGCCTACACACACATGGAAACTAAACAACTCTCTACTTAATGACACCTTGGTCAGGAAATAAAGAAAGAAATTAAGAACTTCCTAAAATTCAATGAAAATGAAAGAACAACATACTCAAATGTGTGGGACACATTGAAAGTGGTGCTAAGAGGAGAATTCATAGCACTAAGTGCCTTTAGAAAGAAATCAGAATCATCCCATATAAGCAATGTAACAATACATCTGGAAGCCCTAGAAAAAAAAATCAGAAACACTCAAGAAGAGTAGACATCTGAAAATAATCAAACTTAGGCTGAAATCAATAAATTAAAAACAAAAAGAACAATTCACAGAATCAACAAAACCAGGAGCTGGTTCTTTGAGAAAATCAACAATATAGAAAAATTGTTAGCCAAATTAACTAAAAGTCACAGAGACACTATCCAAATTAATAAAATCAGAAGTGAAAAAGGAGACCTAACAACAAACACTGAAGAAATACAAAAGGTCATAAAATCCTACTTTAAAGGCATATATGCCACAAAATTTGAAAATATAAGGGAAATGGACAATTTTCTTGATCAATTCCACTTGCCAAAATTGAATCAAGAGCAGATAAAAAATGTAATAGTCTTATTTATTCTACAGAAATAGAAGCAGTCATTAATAGTCTCCCTACCAAAAATTCCCAGGGCCAGATGGTTTTAGTGCAGAATCCTACCAGACCTTCAAAGAAGAGCTAATATTGATACTCTTCAAGCTATTCCAAAAGATAGAAATGGATGGAACATTACCAAATTCATTCTATGAGGCCACAGTCACATTGATACCTAAACCCACAAAGACCCAACAAAAAAAGAGAATTTCAGACCAATTTCTCTTATAAACATTGACACAAGAATACTCAATAAAATACTTGTAAAATGAATACAAGAATATATCAAAGATATCATTCACCACAACCAGGTAGGCTTCACTCCAGGCATACAGGGATGGTTTAATATATGGAAATTCATCAATGTAATCCACCATATAAACAAATTGAAAGAAAAAAAAACACATGATCATCTCCTTAGATGCAGAATCCAATTCCCATTCTGTAACCTGAACAAATTATTTAATAAAAAAACCTAAAAAATATAAAGTCTTGGAGAGATCAGGGATAAAAGGCACATACTTCAACATAAAATAGCTATGTACAGCAAGTCAATAGCCACATCAATTTAAATGGAGAGATACACAAAGAAATTCCTCTAAAATCAGGGCCCAGGCAAGGCAGCCCCCTTTCTCTATATCTCTTCAATATAGTTCTTCAAATTCTAGTCAGAGCAATAAGACAACAAAAGGAGATCAAGAAGAAAGTCATATTATCCCTATTTGCATATGATATGATAGTGTACATAAGTGACCCCCAAAATTCCACCAGAGAACTACTACAGTTGATAAACACCTTCAGTAAAATGGCTAGAAACAAATATATCTCAAAAAAGTCAGTAGCCTTCCTATGTACAAATGACAATCATGGAGAGGAAGAAATTCAGAAACCTACACCCTTCATGATAGCCACAATCAATATAATATATCTGGGAGTAACTCTAACCAAGCAAGTGTAGGAATTGTTTGAAAAAAAACTTCAAATATCTGAAGAAAGACACTGAATATGACATCAGAAGAAGGAAAGATCTCCCTTGTTCATGGATTGGAAGAATTAACATTGTAAAAAATAGCTGTCTTACCAAAAGCAATTTACAGATTGAATGCAAGCTTTATTAAAATACCTATACAATTTTTAAAGACCTTAAAAGATCAATTCTCAACTTCATATGGAAAAACAAAAAACCCAGAAAAGGCAAAACAATCCTATACAATAAAAGATTCTTAGGAGGAATCACCATACCTGATCTCAAATGGGACTATAGAGCAACAGTAATTGAAACAGCATGGTACTGGCACAGCAATAGGCTGGCTGATCAATGGAATTGAATCAAATACCCAGAAATGAATACACACACATATGGTCACTTGATTTTTGACAAAGAAACCAAATCTATTCAATGGAAAAAGAATAGCATCTTCAATAAATGGTGCGCTTCTGACTGGATGTCTACAGGTAGAAAAATGCAATTAGAACCCTATTTGTCACCATGCACAAAACTCAAGTCCATGTGGATTAAAGACCTCAACATAAAACCAGAGACCCTAAATCGGTTAGAAGAAAATGTGGGGAAGAGCCTGGAAAACATTGGCACAGGAGACAACTTCCTGAAAAGAACATCAAAAGCCCGGGCCTTAAAGTCAACAATTAATAAAAGGGACCTCATGAGGTTGAGAAGCTTCTGTAGATCAGAAGACACTGTCAACAGAACAAAGTGACAGTCTACAGACTGGGAAAAGATCTTCACCAACCCTACATCTGACAAACGTCTAATATCCAAAATATATAAAGAACTCAAGACATTAAACACCACCAAACCAAACAACCCAATTGAGAAATGGGGCTCAGAACTAAACAGGGAATCGTCAACAGAGGAAGATCAGATGGCTGAGAAACACTTAAAGAAATGCTCAACATCTTTAGTTATGAGAGAAATGCAAATTAAAATGCATCTGAGATTCCATCTTATACCCTTCAGAATGGCTACGATCAAAAACTCAAGTAACACCACATGCTGGCCAGGATATGGAGAAAGAGAAACACTCCTTCATTTCTGGTGGTAATGCAAACTTGTACAATCACTTTGGAAATCTATCTAGCACTATATCAGAAAACTGGGAATAGGGTTTCCTCAAGACGCAGCTATTCCACTCCTTGGAATATACCCAGAAGATGCTCCACCACACAACAAAAATATATGTTCAACCATGTTCACAGCAGCCTGATTCATAATAGCCCTAACCTCAAAACAGCCTAAATGATCCTTAAAAACAAGGAAATCCTGAAATTTGTGAACAAATGGATAGAACCAGAAATTATCATACTGAGTGAGTTAACCCAGACCCAGAAAGACTCACATGGTATACACTCACTTATAATTGGAACCTATCCAAAAAGGCATGCCCCATGAAAATCTTCACCTCACAGGAGGTTGGGATAGATGTGAGGACATCCTATTGGGAGTCTAGGTAAGAGAAATATAGGAGAATGGGGAAATGGAAGGATCCAGTGGGTCCTGGAAACCTACAAGAAGAATATCAGGGCAGGTGGATCTGGACCCAGGTGGCTCTGCTCAAACTCCTGCACCAACCAATGACAATAAAGCAGTAAACATTGAACCCCTCATTTATCCAATTGACAGGACATTCTCCACAGTCATGTGAATAGTGTGGACTGACTCTGACATGAACTCTGGTGTCCCATATTAGACCACTTCCTCTTGGTGGGGAAGCCTGGTGGCACTCAGAGAAAGAATAAGCAGGTTACTGAGATGAGACTTGGTAGGCTGTGACCATATCGTAGGGGAGGAAGTCCTCTTGGTCATGGACTTAGGGGACGGGAATAGGCTGAAAGCGGGAGGGAGTGAGGAACAGGAGGATACAAGTGATGGGATAAGAATTGAAATGTCATCTGAATAAATTAATAAAAAAGATAAGAAAGGTTAAGGAAGGTACATGCTGCATATATAGAAGACTGGCAACTCTTTCCACAATACTTCAATTGTGCTACTTGCAAAGTATCTACTAGGGTCATGGTTTTCTTCAGTGTGCAAGTTAGACACTTGCTCTTGTTTCATCTGTACATCCACCTCATACAACTTGTTTGATCATTTTAGGCTAATATCAACACTACCCCAACAAATGTCAGTGTTTGTCATTTTCCTATAATTCTATGCATTAGTGTTTTCTGTTTCTTCTACATCTACATCTGTGTTTCCACCTCAATAAATATCATTTATTTATTTTATGTAATCTTGTTGGATTTTGACAGCATAGAACTTGGTACTTGGTTATATAAACTTGTTCCAATTAGTCTTCCATACTTAATACAATTATGACTGCCAGGAAAAAGTCACTAAATCTTCATCAGTTTTATGACACTTTCAGAAAAATTGTAGAGCATTTGTTGGGATCGTTTTTGTAAACTATTTACTGAATGTGCAAGTAAATCCTTTTAGCAAGTCTAGGAGCATGTTCCTTTATGTTTACATGTGGATTTTAATCCTATTCACCCTCAGTATTCATAGTAAGAGAAGATTTCTAATTTTGTTATAAACTAGGCATAGATATGATATTGAATTAATTTTAAGCACTGTGATTTATTTCCACTTTAGTAACAGTTTATAAACCACAATAAAGAACCATGGTATGGATCTCTCTTGGATCCCAATCTCTTTGCATCTTGAGGTAATCAATCTCACTTTAACATCATGGACTTGGGGAGTTGTAGGAGTCATGGCAGCTTGTGAGTAGCTTGTGATCTGGGTCCACATATCCCCGTCTAGAGCCTCTTTGCTGTTTAATATTTCATAGATTCCTTCTGAGCCAGGCTACAACTGTTTGACACTTGATACCAAAATATTAATTAAGATCTGTAATATTTAAAAATTTTATCTGTTCCATATGTATTTCAATTAGCAATTAGTTGAATCTAATAATCTTTTTTTTTTAATCTGGAAATTTTTTTTCTCTCTTAACAGTAATCCTACAGAGAAACTCCAAAGATTCAAGAACAATTGACATAGCTTTGAAGGAACATTTGCAGTGGAGTATATTTAAGTTGAATGTGAATTTTCTCTGCACTCTGTTTTTCTCCTCTTCTTGACCCATAAAATGGAAGCTCTCCTTTCGTACATATTCATCTGTCGACTTTGACACTATTTTATAATGGACTGTGGGTTGTTATGTTGCCATTATTTCTCCACTCATTTTCTTAACTGTGAGATGAATTCCTTTAATTAAAAAACTAGATATTTATAAAAATTTACCTAGGAATTTCATGTCAATTGCAGAAAAATGTCAATGTTACTGTTCATCTAGTCTGATAAATACCAGGACAACTAGGATAAGGTGCCCAACTGTAACATATTATTTCCTTTTTCTATTAATTACCTTCAGGCACTCATAAAAAGAAGCTTAGGAGGTCACATGAAATAGGAAGAAGAGTTCATTATACATCTTCAGGTTACATCATATTCTGGAACAAGAAAAAATGGAAAGAAGCAGAAACGACAATGTCTGGAAAAATGTAGAACGTTTGCTGTAAGACTGTTTCTCCTAGAAATGTGTCAGAAACTACATCCATAAAGTCTCACCAACATAGCTGCTTACACAGGACATGGCCAAGGATGATATGAATACATATGCTAACATGGAAGAGACATTGCTCACCGGGCTTCAACCATTGACAAACTACCAGCCACTAAAGAATATCAAGGGAGCAAAATACTCTTCCCCTGAGAAGAGTACATTAATTGCTTATTCAATAGCAAATGGTCATTCCTAAAAACATATATGTAAAAGGAACACAATATAAAAAGAGTAAGTTGTATTTATATATTTACATATATATATGTATATATATATATAAATGTGTGTTTATGTGAGTTTGTGTGTGTGTGTGTATATACAACTAAAATGAAGGGCTGTGAATTTGCAGGACAATGGAGACACACACCTTTAATCCCAGCACTCAGGAGGCAGAGACAGATGAAGATCTCTGTGAACTCAAGGCCAGCCTCCTCTACAGAGCAAGTTCCCAGACAGCCAGGTCTACACAGAGAAATCGTGTCTCAAACAAACAAAAAACAAAAATAAAAAAACAAGAAGGGAAAAATGAAAGGTAAGAAAAAGAAAGCAAAACAAAAGACTGTGAATTCGATAGAAAATAAGGAGAAGGAACATATGAAGAGTTGGATGAAGAAAAAATGAAGGGGGAAATATATAATTATATCACAATCTCAAAAATTATATAATTATTTTAAAAACTATAATGGTCTCTCTGTGCCCTGGACCACCATGGATCTAAAATGGAAGTGATTTATGTATAAACTAATGTAACTGGCCCTGCATGGAGCCACTCTGATCTGTCTTAACGTACTCTGGTGCCTCATATTTGACCATGTCCCCTGAATGGGGAGACCTGGTGGCACGCAGAGGAAGGATAGCAGGCTACCAAGAAGAGACTTGATACCCTATGAGTACACACAGGGGGAGGAAGTCCCCCTCAGTCACAGTCATAGGGGAGGGGAGTAAGGGGAAAACGGGAGGGAGAAATGGGAGGATACAAAGGAGGGGATAACCATTGAGATGTAATGAATAAATTAATAAAATAAAATAAAATAAAAAGATTAGAGTAGGGCATCTCATCACCCCCTCCACTAAAACATAACCCAGCTGGGCATGACATTAACCTGGCCAGAAGGCTTGCCTTCAGGAAAGGTAATGCACTTGAAGAAATGCTAAGGTGATGGGAGAATTGAATACCTTTAATGAGATAATATTTCTAGACTACACAGAAGAGCCTCCCTAGGGGCAGTTGTTTGCAGTTCTTCACTGCTACACTTGCCCACTTTACTGAACAGGGCAATTCTCCCACCTTTTATAGCATTATTTTGGAAGCACACAAAAATGCTGATTCTCTTTGAGCTACCATTCTGGGCTTTCTCACTGTTTTTTCTGAAGACCTACCCCACCGTCCCACTCTTTTCTACAACTACTTGCAGAGCTCCATTGCTGAAGCTCACTCTAAAGGCATGCTTTTCTTCTACCTCTTGGTAGTCTGACTCCTGCAAGTTGCCTCAATGTAGTTTGCCTGCTTTGCTTTTCTCTCTTCAACCCTCATAAAATATAGATCTCAAACTTCCAAGGAAACAAACAGATAAACAAGCCAACAAATCAAAACCTATTTCCAAATACATTCATTCTTGCTTCCTTCCTTCCCTTCAGTTCTCCTGCCCTCCTTTCCTTGCCATTATGATTTTACTTTTTCTATTTTTCCCTTTCTTTTTTAACTAGATAAGCAATCCCGTAATCGTAAAAAAAAAGCACTTACATTCTCTCAAAGCTTAGTATTGAAATAATCACAAAGTAAAAGGAGCCAGAAATTGTGCCATTCCAGAGTCCCATATGTATGTGGGCCATAAATACCATTCTTGAGAAATTCAATTATCAATCTGAAATATATTGGAAGAAGTAGATGTGATACAGTGGACACAGTGGAGTAAGAATGTATTCTAGGACTCCTTTATCAAAACTATGACAAGTCTTGCTAATAAATGTTTTTATTACTGGAAATTGTGATCATTTTAAAAATTAATTCAGATGTTCTCTCTCTCTCTCTCTCTCTCTCTCTCTCTCTCTCTCTCTCTCTCTCTTACACACACACACACACACACACACACACACACACACACACACACACAATTGTTCTGCCTGCCTATCAGGTATTTATTGCAGAAAGGTTAAAAAAGCCTCTCTGTCTCTCTGTCTCTTTGTCTCTCTGTCTCTGTCTCTCTCTGTCTCTCTCTGTCTCTCTCTCTCTCACTCTCTCACACACACACATTTGTTATTCATGCCTACCAGAGATTTATTGCAGAAAGGTTAAAAAAGCTTCTCTCTCTCTCTCTCTCTCTCTCTCTCTCTCTCTCTCTCTCTCATCAAAGATCAACAAAATTAAGAGCTACCTAATACCCAGGAAAACATAAAAAGCTAAAAATATGTAGAAAATAATAATTATTGATGACTGTAAGTTGTACCCAGCTCTGTATTTTCTATTTAGGTATATAGCAATTATTGACATAAGACCACATCCACCTAGTAATTAATAATTTTTCTTTTGGCTTTGGCCACATAGGAAATTTTATAAACCATGGAAACAGAAATCTCAAGTCTGCACTTACAGTAATTAATCTGCAGCTTATAACCATATTAAAATAAGGCTGATATTACTGATTCACTTCCTCTGAGCAAGCTTCCTGCTTGGTCTTTCTCAGTCTTGTTTCCTCCATGAGTATGGTACTTATAAACTGTGGTTATGAAGGTCTTTAGAGAACATCCATTATTTGTCTAAAATCTATCCTTAGTGCATGTGCACATTCAATACTAGAGATATAATAATGCATATCTTCTATACACACGTAAGTACAAAAGAATGAGCTACTATGTTGTGATATTTATATACCTTTGATACCAAAACTGGACTAAGACAGTACATTAAAAAAGTATGTCAACAAATAATATTTAACTAGAAAAGAGGTTCAACTATCTAAAAATACAAGCCAATCCAAACTTCTTCCTTAAAAATATAACATGAATATGTGGTCTTATTTCAGTATATAGGGCTGTTTTAACATTTGAAAAACCCATTAGTGCTCATGTCAGAGTTAGTCCTTGCTCTCCACATAACTATGGAGGATGTCTTGTCCATTGGCTAGATCAGAGTAGGGGTTCAATGTTTACTGCTTGTATTGTCCTTGGTTGGTGCAATAGTTTGAGCAGATACTCCTGGACCTTGATCCACCCATTATGATGTTCTTCTTGTAGGGTTCTGAGATCATCTGGATCCTTCTATTTCCCCATCTCCTATATTTATCTTACCTAGAGTCCCAGTAGGATGTCCTCACATCTGTCCCAATGCCCTGGTAAGTGAAGACATTCATGAGATTCAAAGAAAGAATAGGCAGACTACCAAGATAAGACTTGTTAGCCTGCAACCATAAAGTGGGGGAGGAGATCCCCCTCAGACATGGACCTAAGGGAGGGTAATAGGGTGGGGGTGAGATGGTAGTAGGAAGGGAAGGATATGAGTGACGAGAGAACAAATTAGTTGTAATCTGAATAAATTAATAAAAAGAAATAAATAAATAAAAAGAAAAACACATCAGCATAATTTTACTACCTTGAACTAATAAAATAAAAATGACAACAAATACATAAAAGCTTTTAATAAAATCCATACATATGTGATTTGCAGATATACTCAGGTATATAGCACTTACCTAGAGCACAATGATGTTCTGGGCTTGATCTCATTCACACACACACACACACACACACACACACACACATATGTGTATTCATTTTTTGTAAAAGTTTCATTAAAATAGAAATAGAACCACCATTAACTTGGAAAATGGAGCATTTATGAGAAGTCAACAACTAATATTTTACCTAATGCTGTAAATTTATATCTAATCTTCATTAAATTAGAAAAAAAGACAAAGATGTATTCCTTCAACTTTTACTCCACATTGGAGTCCAATTTCAGTAGGAACACTAAGGCATACATTTACACAATGGGATACTACTCAGCTATTAAAAACAAGGAAATATTGCAGTTTGCAGGCAAATGGATAGAACTAGAAAAGATCATCCTGAATGAGGTAACCAAGACCCAGAAAGACACATATGGGATGTACTCTCTTATAAATAGATTTTAGCCATTGACTACAAGATAAACGTACCACAATGCACAGACCCAAAGAAGATAAGTAACAAGAAAGACACAAGAAAATGCTTAAATATCAGTCAGAAGGGGAAATAGAAGAGAGCAGAGGTGGTTGAAGAAAGAGAATACTGTAGGAGAGGGAATGCAGAGAGAAATGAGCATGGAGATCAGACCTGGGGAGAGCAGGGCAGAGAGGACAGAGGGCCTTCAGAGAGAAGAGAAACTGTGGGTTATGCATCTCTGTGACAAAGTACAGGATAGACTTCTGGAAGAACATGGGGTGACTCTAGCTGAGACTCCTGGTAGCAGGTGTCATGGAGACTGAAGAAGACACCCTCTAACTAGACAGGACTCTTAGAGGAGGGAGGAGGATGCCAACCCACCCACAACATGTTCACCTCAAAATTCACCCGGTCTACAAGATATGTAGTGATAAAGATAGGCTTTCTAACATGGGGTGGGTCTCAGGTTCGGTGAGAGCCACAACTTGCCACTATTAATGATACTCTGCCATTCTTGCAGACAGGAACCTAGCATAACTGCTCCCTGAGAGACTCTACCAAGCAGCAGATCAAAACAGATGCTGAGACTCACCGCTAAACACTATGTGAAGCATAAGGAGTCTTGTGGAAAAATCAGAGACATGGATAGAAAGACCTGGAGGTGATAGGAGCTCCATAAGAAGACCAACAGAGCCAACTAACCAGGACCCAGATGACCTTGCAGAGTCTGAAGCACCAAACAAAGACCATGAATAGAATAGAATAGACCTAGGTCCCCCACACTGATGTAAGGGACAGACAGTTAAAACTTCATGTGAGTAAGGGGAGCTATCTCTGACCTGGACTCAGTTGCCTGCTTTTTGATAACTACCCCTATGAGGCTGCCTTGCCAGGCCATAGGGGAAGAAGATGTGTTTAGTCTTGATGTGACTTGATCTGCTAGGGTGGGTGGGTGGGTAGAAGGTCCTTTTTTCTGAGGAATAGGGGAAGAGAGAGGGGAAAAAGGGAGAGAGTGGAGAGCTAGGAGGAGAGGATGGAGGTGGCTATGATGCAGATGTAAAGTGAATAAATAAATAAATAAATTTAAAAATAAAAAAGACAATTTAAAAATAAATAAGAAATAAAGGTGACAGTTGTTTTGAAATAATATTCAAATATTTGAAACATTCAAAACACGTGTTGAGTATAAAACTTTCTAATTGAATTTCTTATGTTCAATCAATGCTTTTTTCTATGACCTCTAATAGAAATGATTGGCAGATTATATCAGTTTCCGAAGTTTAATGTATTTAATTGTAAGACATGTGCTGTACCTGCTTCCAACTATTGTTCACTGATGTAGAAAATCCCAAGGAATCAATTTTGTAACACATAGAATTTACAACTGAGCTTAGAAATATCACAAGAAACAAGGCCAATATATAAATATCCATTGTATTGCTGTTCCTGGTAGCAATAACTTAGAAAATAAAACTTATCTTTTCTATTAGTTCCAAGACCCAGAATCTTTAGACATAATGTTCACAACAAAAGTTCCAGTTTCCTTCGCTGGAAAGGATTCTGAGAACTTTTTTTCAGCACTTGGATTACTGAAGAAATATGCAATATTCATAAATTTGAAATTCTTAAAATTGTTAATATTCATATCTTTTAATTTAGTGATTTAATGCAATTAAATTAATATTCTAGCTATAATTTTTGTAAAACTTAATATTCTGAATGTGAAACATATATGGAAATGTACCATGGAATTTTTTGAGTATTTTTAAAATGATGAATTTTAAGGTCATCAAGCACTTGTCTTCATGACCTACAACAAAGCTACATTAACCAAGACAGTATGGGTCAGTGCCACAATAAACATAGACATGAGTAGAACAGACCAGAAATAGTTTCTGACAGAGAGATTGGATTCACACCATGACACAATTATTGGAAAAATTTTTATTTCCACAAATAGCACTAGCTAAGAGCATGGAAGAAGTAAGCGAGCCAGAGCTACAGCCACATACTGCATAGCATTATGGAGGTAAGAGAATCCATATGCCCAAAAGGAAACAAGGAAAGGAGAAAGGAATAAATATAAAAGGGAAGGAGAGAAAGGAAGGAGAAATAAAGGGTCCTGGAATGTATTGAATTCTAATTTTAATGTCTAATTTTTAAAACGCTCATTTTTAGAACACAAATTTCACAACATATTTTACATGAGCTCTTGTATTTATGTATGGTGGGCTTCTGTCAATCAATAATAAGGGAAAATAACCAAAATGTTAGCATTGTGTTAACATTTGAATGAATGTTTTTAGTTTTCCAAAAAGAAAATAAAAGCCAAGGATATGGCTCAGTGAGTAAAAACACTTGATATCAGTTCTAGTGACCAGAGTTTGATCCGTATGAACAATATGGTGGAAAGCCAGAAGAAGCTCCAGCCCCTTGTCTCCTGACCGCTAAGAACTCACTGTGCTGCACGCGCGCGCACACACACACACACACACACACACACACACACACACACACACACAC
>OU015742.1:100486020-100499788 GCA_907169655.1 Acomys percivali
ACACACACACACACACACACACACACACACACACACACACACACACATACGCATGCACACACTCACACACACACTGTGCTACATGCCCATGCATACATATGCACACACTGTGCTACATACCATTCATGAACACACACACATACAAGTAAAGAAATAAATTTAGAGACTGTCAAATAAAAAAGGGAAACTGACTACCAAACCCTGTATATAATGCTCATTATCAGCCATCACAGGAAAAGTGGCTTGATATCTGTCAAAATGTCTTGAAAACCACTCATGCTACAAAGTTATGAAAACACCTGACCCTCAAACCTTGCCGCTGGGAGTACTGAATGAATGCTGAGTTTATGCAGCTTTTTAAATATATCATACTAAGTTAAATGCTCACCCTTTCTGTAAGCCAGCAGTTCTTTTGCTTACTTCCAGGAGAGGTGGGAAGACAGAAGCAACCAAGAAACTGTAACAGTCTAAAGAATGATGTGGCCATTGGGTAGCCACATGCAAACACTAGTCAAAACTTTTAAAGATATACACTGAATATATGTAAATTTTAATGATTGTGAGTTGTATCTTGATTTCTTAAAACAAATTCAGTTTGTATGTGCACAACCTGCCCAATATATGAAAAAGTCACAGAAGACAACTCCCAGAATTTTCAACAGAACATGGCACCTTGCCAATCATAGTTCAGACATGCATTATGCCTGTAGGTTCCAAAAATGGTCATAACCTGGGAAAACAGACAACTGTTTTGCCCTATTGAGACTTTCATTGCTTTCTTCTACAAAAGTATCATCATCAGACACTCAGGGATTTATATTTACAAGTAAATTTTGTTTGTTTGTTTGCTTGTTTTTTGTTTTCTGAGACAGGGCTTCTCTGTTTAGCTTTGGCTGCCCTGGACTCACTTTGTAGACCAAGGTGGCCTCGAACTCACAATGATGCACCTGCCTCTTCCTCCTGAGTGCTAGGTTAGTCCTAGCATGTGCCACCATGCCCAGCTTCTATGAGTAAATTTATCCACAAAGGAAACAAAGTGTTTTCCTAGTTGAAGTATGTTGGCTTACATCAAAACCCACATAAGCTTACAGTCCATATTGCAGCAATCTTAAAGTCAACCGTCGGATTCTAAGGTAGACAAATTCAAAATGTTGTATGTGCAAGTTTAGTAAAAAGGATTGTTAGTTTGCAGTTCATATGTCATGTGTCTTTATTGGTGTGTTGTTCTTGAATTGCTAAACCTGGATACTTTTCAAGATTTCATGAATGACATTGAACTGAATTTTTCAGAGCTACAAAGACTAAATGAACCAACTATTTAGTCCAGGAATTTTTTTGTTATCCTTGTTGGAGCATCTGCAGGGAAGCAGAAGGAACAGGAGTGTGCACATTCCAGTTGATTGTGTTTTCTTATTTTATGATTGAGCATCAATAGTATTGGGATACATTCAAGAGGCTCTAAAGGTCCCCAAATTCTACTTGAATTGTGGAACAACTAATGCTGTGACAAAAAAATAAGCTAAATAAACGAAAGGCTAAATGATGTTACTGGGAGTGAGAATAGCTTCAATAAAATCTGAACAGTAGCCACTGCATTATGGAAATGGGTTTAATGTGAAACAAAAACTTAGGAGCTAAAGGATCATGAATCACAGACATTTATTGTCTTTTTAAAGCTGAGGTAAATAACAAGTGAATTTTTCTTTCTATTCCTTTTCTTACAAAGAAAGCAGGTGCAGATTGGATTTCACATACATTGTGGTATACATATCACATGGGGTAGACACATTTTTATTGTTTATTGGTTTCCAGAAAAAATAGCAACACCTTTTCAAGTTTGTGGACAGGCAGTGTGGCTGTATGTGTTATCAGAGAGCTCGCCCTGAGTTAATTTGCCACTTAGTACTGTGTGTGAAGTAAGCCTCACAGTAAACAATGTGTGCTCCACAGTAAACACACTTATCCCCAAGTTGAATGATGGAGTCAGCTCAATAAATAAAAACACCCGGCAGTAATACCTTCCTGGTACAATTAAAAACTAATTATTGGTTGAAAATAAACAGCATGCTAATTTCATTTATAATGTGCTGCAAACAAAGTCTTGTGGAGCTCCTGTATTTGAGAACTTCTTTGGTTCTTGAACATTATACATTTGCTGTGTGTTATGTATATTTAATGCCTCTGTTGGCCATTTCACAATGACAATTGCTGCTTAGGTACATGAAGATTCTTGGTTGAGAATAAAGATGACTAACATGAATACCAATAAGGACACCAGAGACATGTGGGACTCAATCGTGAAATAAAAATTAGTTACCTGTTGCTGAGGCATTTGGGGCAAATATAAGTTTCAATCTCTTTCACAAAATAGAAATAAGGTATCAGTGGTGTGATTTGTTTTAAAAATGTTTTAAAAATGTTCTACTAATGACTAATATTCACCAAAATGCCAATGTACATCAAAAGGTATTGCTAATGGTTGGAAAATGTCATTCAGTGGTTCTGTACTTGCTCATTACAACACAGTTAAAACCAAGTCAAACAAAACAAAACATAACAAAATTCTGTTATACATAACAAGTGTGGGGGGGTTCCCATTTCTTTTTTATGACCAATGCTTTATTTAGCCATTTTGTTTGTGATTGGAGTGATGAATGATATACTGAATAAGACAATAAAATAATCAATAAAAAGGCACCAACACCATCCTTAAAACAGACTCAGACCAATGGATCAGAACAGAAAGCCTGAAAGTAGTTCTGAGTATTGACAGATTTTAGCAAAAGGTGTTAAGGACACACAATGGAGAAAGAACTGCCTTTTTAGTAAATGGTTCTTAGAGACGGGAGATCCACATAGAGAAAAATAAGCAATAGACCTGTATTTCATAAGTAAGTTAAAAATGGATTAAAGACTAAACTCTATCTAAGACCTGAAATTATGAAATTTTTAGAACAAAATATGAGGAGAAATTTTCAGGGCATATAAATCAATCATAGGTTTTTTTGACAAGACTCCAAAAGCATAAGTACTAAAGCCAAAAATAGTTAAATGAAAATACATCAAACTAAGAAGATTGTACAAAGCATAGGACATAATCACCAGAGGGAAAGACAACATATAGAATACAAGAAAAACATTGAGACCTATTTCTCTGAGAAGAAGTCAAAGAAATACATTAATATTACATATATTCATATATATGAATATCACACTATATTGACCCCTCTAGAAACTCAATAACAAAAGACAATCCAATTTTAAAATTAGTCAGAAATTTAAATGAATATTTCTCAAGAGGAGATAAGATAGTTGATAAGATATTTAATAACACTAATCATATGACAAATAAAGATAAAACCATAATTAAATATTATATTACTGATAATTTCTAGTTCAATCCATTTATCCACAAATTTCGGAAATTCCTTGTTTTTAATAGCTAAGTAGTATTTCATAGTGTAAATGTACCACAACTTTTTTATCCATTCTTCTACTGAGGGACACTTAGGCTGTTTCCATGTTCTGGATATTATGAATAAGGCTGCTATGAACATGGTTGAGCAACTCTTCTTGTTGTGTGCTAGAGCATCTTCTGGGTATATTCCAAAAAGTGGAACAGCTGGGTCCTGAGGAAGCCCTATTCCCAATTTTCTGATATAGTGCCAGATAGATTTCCAAAGTGGCTGTCCTAGTTTGCATTCCCACCAGTAATGAAGTAGTGTTCCTCTCCCTCCACATCCTCACCAGCATGTGGTATCACTTGAATTTTTTATCTTTGCCATTCTGATACATGTAAGATGGAATCTCAGAGTTGTTTTGAATGAGTGAGCTAACCCTGAAGCAGAAAGAGTCAAATGGTATATACTCACTTATGTCTGGACACCAGCCCAAGAGGCATGTCCCATGAATGTCTTCACTTATCAGGAAAGTCGGACAGAAGGGAAGACTTCCTATTGGGACTCTAGGTGAGAGAAACATGGGAGAATGGGGAAAAATAGAAGGATCCATAGGGTCCTAGAAACCTACAAGAAGAACATTATGATGGGTGGATCTGGGCCCAAGGGTCCTGCTCAAACTATGACACCAGCCAAGGACAATACATGTAGTAAACTTCTGCCCAATGGACAGGACATTCTTCACAGTTGAGTGGAGAGTTGGGATCTGACTTTCACATGAACTCTGGTGCCCCATATTTGACCACGTCTCCTGGATGCAGAAGCCTGGTGGCACTCAGAAGAAGGATAGCAGGCTACTAAGAAGAGACTTGATACTCTATGAGCATATACAGGGGGAAGAGGTCTCCCTCAGTCACAACCATAGGGGAAGGGAGTAAGGGGAAAATGGGATGGAGGGAGGAATGGGAGGATACAAGGGATGGGGTGAGAATTGAAATGTAATATGAATAAATTAATAAAATATATTAAAAAATAAATATTACATTACTGAACTGTGATTGTCTATAACTAAAAAATAAAATATAACAAATGTTGGGATGTGAATGAATGGGAATACTTGTAATTTGTTCACGAGAATAGAAATAGGCACTCACATCTTAGATCATAGTATAAATTCATTGCTTGATATTTATCTGAAGGACATTACAGCATGTCAAAAAGAGAATTCTATATCCTGTGATACTGGAACACTATACAAAAAGGCAAGAAGTAGACAAACCATTTTATCCATCAACTGATAAATACATTGGAAATTGTAGTTAAATATGTAGCAGAATCTTAGTCATAAAAAAAGAAAACAATCTTGACTATATGGATGAAATGTAGATCATTGTGCTACATGAAACAAGTCAGTGAAAGGGAGAAAGATCAGCAAGGTACTTTTCATAGGTGTGATTAAAATTTTGATCTGTGTACAATGGTTGTTATTCATAACTGGAAAGACTATAGGAAGCAGGTGACTAAATGTCTCCAAGTTATGATCAGTGAGAAGTAGGATATTCTGGTGTGCTATTGCATGGTAGACAGAAAGCAGTTAACAATCACATCCTCTTTTTCAGTTCTCACAACAATCATATGAAATAGGATTTGTTCATTTTTGAAAACCAGATTCCATTCTTAAGTACTTAAATCATTAACAACTTAAGACTGGAAGGCTATTCTTTCATCAAATCAAAGCCTACAGTAGGTACTCAAAATAATGCACTGCAGGAAACTCAGCCTGATAAATAATCTCAAAGCAACTTTCAAATACCACAGAGAGGAAGAAGATAAGTAAAGAAATTGAGATGAAGTAAAAATAGAGCAGGCAGAGAAACAGGCAAATTTATAACACAAAGAAACACTATGTGCACTTGTGATAATTGATTCACAAACCCGATTTTAACAGAGTTCACACAGGATCCAAAATATATGACAACAGTGGGCAGAAGGAAGCCCATCTAACAATAAGGAATGAAGAAAATCTCTCCCACAGAGCCTCAGAAATTCTAGTTTGTTGTGAACAGGAAATGCTCTTCTTCTACAGTGTGCTTACCACTACTTTAGTTCTAACCCCAAAATGCTAGTTAATAGGGTCATTTAAGCAATCTATTCTAGAAGGCCAATGTTCTCTGGTAAAAAGAAATACCTCTCTGAAGGTCTTCTTTGAATCACAAGAAAACTTAGAATATACAGGTGAATGAAAAGATAAGCATGTAAGTTAGTGGGCTTAAAACTTTTTTTATAAAGAAGCCAGATTTATTAAATGGAAGAAAGATAACATCTTAGGTCTAACTGGATGTCTACTTGTTGAAAAATGCAAGTAGAAGCTTATTTATCACCCTGCACAAAAGTAAAGTCCAAGTGGATTAAAGATCTCAACATAAAACCGGACACTAAATCTGTTAGAAGAAAATGGGGGGAAGAGCCTTGAACTCATTGGCACAGGAGACAACTTCCTGGATGGATCACAAATAGCTCAGGCATTAAGGCCAACAATTAATAAATGGGACCTCATCAAACTGAAAATCTTCTGTAAAGCAAAAGACACTGTCAACAGAACAAAATGACAGCCTATAGGCTGGGAAAATATCTTCACCAACCCTACATATGACAAAGGGCAAATATCCAAAATATATAAAGAACTCAAGACATTAAACACCACCAAACCAAACAACCCAATTGAAAAATGAGGCTTGGAACTAAACAGAGAATTCTCAACAGAAGAATATCAAATGGCTGAGAAACACTTAAAGAAATGCTCAACCTCCTTAGTCATCAGGGAAATGCAAATCATAATGACTCTGAGATTCCACCTTACACCATTCAGAATGGATAAATTCAAAACCTCAAGTGATATCACATACTGGTGAGGCTGTAGAAAAGGGGAATACTCTTCCATTGTTGGTGGGAGTGCAAATTTCTACAGCCATTTCTAAAATCAATTTAGCAGTTTCTTACAAAGTTGAGAATAGTTCTACTTCAAGTCCAGCTATACCACTCCTGGACATATACTCAAAAGGTGCCTCATCATTCCACAAGAACACTTGCTTAACTATGTTTTTAGCAGCTTTATTTGTAATAGCCAGAAACTGAAAACAACGTACATGTCCCTCAAGAAAATAATGGATAAAAACTGTGGCACATTTACACAATGAGATACTACTCAGCTATTAAAAACAATGACATTATGAAATTTTCAGGAAAATGGATGCAACAAGACAAAATCATCCTGAGTGAGGTAACCCAGACCCAGAAAGACAAACATGGTATGTATTCATTCATAAGTGGATATTAGGTATAGAATAAAGGATAACCATGCTACAATCCACAGACCCAAAGAACCTAAGTAACAAGGAAGGCTCAAAGGAGGACACTTGAATCTCACTGAGAAGGGGAAATAGAATAGACATCTTGGGTAGATGGGCAGAGGGGACTGAATGGGGTGGGTGTGGGTATAGGAGGTACTGGGAGAGACTACTAAAATAAGAGGGTTAGTCTCTGGTACTAACCAAAAATGTAGGGCAGTGGAAACTCTGTGGAATCTACAAGATGACCCTAGCTAAGACTTCTAGTAATGAGAGATATAGACCTTGAAACTGGCATTTCCTGTAACCTGGTAAGATTTCCAATGGAGGAATTGCACACCCACATAGCCACAAAACAATTTGTCCTGCCTTCAAGATGTGCTGGGGTAAGGATGGAGGAAAAATCGAAGGCCTGGCCAACAAATAACAGGTCCCAAGAATGAAAAGAAGCCCACCCCTGAAACGTTAATGATATTCTGCTGTGCTTCCAGACATTCGCCTAGCATAACTGTCATCTGAGAGACCCAGCAACTGATAGAAACAGATGTAGAGACCTTCATCCTAACATTAGGCAAAGCTAGAGAAATCTTGCAGAAGTGGGAAGGGAAGGATTATAGGATCCAGAGGGGTCAAGGACACTAAAAGAAAAGTTATAGAATCAACTATTCTGGGACCATAGAGGCTCATTTAAACTGAACTGCCAACCAGAGAGCAGGCATGGGACTAACCCAGGCCCTCTACACATATATGAAAGCCATGTAGCCTTATCTTTATTCATGAAGGCTAACAGCAGGAGCAGGGGATGTCTCTGACTCTGTTACCTGCCTTTGGGACCATTCCTTTACCTTAGTTTCCTAGTCCAGCTTCAATAGAAAATGCAATTTGTTTTATTGCTATATATGGAAGGCTGGTTTATATCCATTGAAGACCTTCTCTTTTCTGAAGAGAAGGGAGGAGGAGTGAATTGTAGGGAGTAGGAGTGTAGAGACTGAAGGAAGGACTGGAGCAGAGGAAGGACGGAGGAGAAAGTGTGGTCTGGATGTAAATTAATTAATTATAAAAAAGTTAATCTTTCTTGTCCATGCTATAAATAAAATTATTTTATGTGCTCTTCACCAGAGAGATGTTTGTGGTCCCGTATTGGATTTCAGTCTGAGTGCCATGTTCATAAATCCTATTATAAATTACCTTTGTCAATTAAAAAAAAACTGTTAAGAAACCTTAGCATCTACAAAGAATGAAAAATTTCAGTCACAGGTAAATCTAATACTGTGCTGCAACTCTGCTGGTATAGTACCACAAGTGTCCATTACTGCCCAGGTTTACACCTGGCTTTCTCATTATTTTAATAAAAGGGCCAATACAAAGGGAAATTCTTTCATGGCATTAATTATAGGACTGGAAAAGATGTGTCACAAAATTATTAAAATATAGCATTATTAATTAGTAGAATAAATTTACTGTTACAAACCTAGTTCTAAAAGAATCATTGTACCTAAATCATTAGAATAAGGACATAGGTTCAACTAGGATGTTGAATAGCAAAACAAGACAAAAATATGTTTTGATATTGAGTGTCAACTGGATTAGAATGTCCCTGCCTTTGCTGGTGATGGTTGAGTATGTGATGGGAAATACAGATTTTTATGAGATATCAAGCAAAACATAAAGGATATAAAATATACTTACAACTATGTATGAATGTGGACATGTAAACAAATGAAGTACATATGTGACTGTGAAATTATGACGGTGATTGCAAAGCTTTCCTATATGTCTTTGAGTATGAGTTACAAAAGATATATAATTTTGACTACAAAATACTTTAAATTGGGGAAAGACATCACATGAAATAAATTTTTTATAATCAAATCAATTATAAAATTCCTGATATCCTTAGTTTTACAATTAATCATTAAGACATAGAAAAATTCTACATTTTCTAATTCCAGTAGTCTGGGGTTCAGTCAGATTGAAACAACAGCAACAAATATAATTCTAACTACAATGTTTAAAGACTGTGTCTTCTAGTTATGTCAGAAGATAGACCCATAAAGTCTCCTCAACATGTTTGCCTAATATGAGCTGAATAGGGACACAATAAGAGACAGGCAAGGGAGGATGGAAGAGAAGACCTCAATGGCCCAACCATATACAGAAACTACAGGTGACCAAAGAATGTGAGAGAGCAGGAGAAGTTGGCCTCCCAGGACAGAGCTCTCTAACACCAAACAGCTCAGAACACAACCTACAACGTGACATTGTACATACTGACTGATTTTATGTATTTATTCCGGAATATACATGCACATATACATCTATGCATTAAACATGAACTGAAGAGACAAAAGGCCATACATTTGAAAGAGAGCAAGGAAGGTATATGGGAAAGTTTAGAGGGAGAAAAGTGAAGGGAGAAAGATATAATTACATGATAATCTCAAAAAAATAAAGGAAAAACTTTTAAAAAGAATTGTTTAATGATCTTCTGTATATAAGCTTATTGAATCCTCATAACAACCTTTGTGAAGTATCTACCATTGTAGAAGTGAGACCCTTTTTAACAACAGACTGGGATAAGCCAGCAGCTGCTCTAGGATTCAATCCACATCAGTGTAGTGGCAAAATCTCTTCTGTTTTGTTTTATTCTAGACCATAAGGCCACGAAAGAGTTATCATGATTCTTCCTAGACCTAGCTATTCTAGAATAGTGTGTGGATATAAGAAGTGTGTAAAATGCTCTGTAACTGATGTTGTAGGTGGTGGTGAGGTACTTTGGGTTCTGGGAGCTTAACCTAGGCTCTCTGTAAGAGCAGTAAGCTGTTAAACAAGTCATTTCTCCACTACATAATCTAGAATTTTTAAAATATTGTCATATCTAATATATAATCCAGTCCCCTTGCAAGAGCAGTAAACTTTTAACCAAGTCATTTCTCTATTCTATATTCTAGAATTTTAAAACATTATAAAATATAATTCTTGAGCATGTATGGACACCAACACCACCTTCAATCTGTTCTCCTGTCTTTGTCCTAATATTGTCATATTCTTTTTTTCACATTTTAAACATTTTTGCTTTATTTTTATTTTTTATTTTCAATTTATTCACTGTACATCCTGATTGTAGCCTGCTCCTTGATTCCTCCCAGTTCTCCCTCCCCCCTCATACCTCTCCCTCCATCCTTTAGTTCTCAGAAAGGAGAGGACTCCTCCTCTAACATATGAACTCAGCTTTTCAAGTACCATCTGGACTGCCTGTATCCTTTTCCTCTGTGGTTTGGCAAGGTCTCCCCACCAGGGGGACGTGATCAGTGTGTGGGTATGTGCCTTGTATCCCCCGATCTCTTTAAGACATTTGACCTGAAAGGGTGTTGGATTTTTCAAATGCTTTCTTGGCATCTAAGGAGATGAACATGTGTTTTCTTTTTCCTTTCAGTTTGTTTATATGGTAGATTACATTGATGGATTTCCATATATTGAGCAATCCTTGCATGACTGGGATGAAGCCTATTTGGACATGGTGAGTGATATCTCTGATGTGTTCTTAGATTTGGTTTGCAAGTATTTTGTATTGAGTATTTTTGTATCAATGTTCATCAGAGAAATCGGTCTGAAATTCTCTTTCTTTGTTGGGTCTTTGTGAAGTTTAGCTATCAAGGTGACTATGGTCTCATAGAATGAGTTTGGAAATGCTTCATCCATTTCTATTCAGTGGAGTAGTTTGAAGAGTGTCAGTATTAGCTCTTCTTTGAAATTCTGGTAGAATTCTGTACTGAAACCATTTAGCCCTGAGATTTATTTTTTGGTTGGGAAACTTTTGGTGACTGCTTCAATTTCTGTAGGAGAAATACGACTATTCAATTTCTTTGTCTGATCTTGATTCAATTTTGGCAAGTGACATTCATCAAGAAAATTGTCCATTTCCCTTAGATTTTCAAATTTTGTGGAAGTAATGATTTTTTTTTGTATTTCTTCAGTGTCTATTGTTATGTCTCCCTTTTCATTTCTGATTTTGTTGATTTGGAGAGTATCTCTCTACCTTTTAGTTAGTTTGGCCAGTGGTTTGTCTATCCTATTGATATTTTCAAAGAATCAGCTCTTAGTTTTGTTGATTCTTAAAATTATTTCTCTGTTTCTAATTTACTGATTTCAACCTTGAGTTTAATTAATTCTAGCCCTCTACTCATCTTCAGTGTTTCTGCCTCATTTTTCCCCACTATGGCTTCCAGATGTGTCATTAAGTTGCCTATATGAGATGTTTCCAATCTCTTTATGAAGGCAATTAGAGCTAGGAACTTCCCTGTTAGCACTGCTTCCAATGTGTCCTATAAATTTGAGTATGTCGTACCTTAATTTTCATTGAATTCTTTTGGAAGTCTTTAACTTATTTCTTATTTCTTCCCTTACCTAGTTGTCATTGATCAGAGTTGTTCAGTTTCCATGTGTGTGTAAGCTTTTTGTTATTTCTGTTATTGTTGAAGTCCAGCTTTATTTTATGGTGGTCTGACAGAATGCAATCAGATACAATCAATCCTCTTGTATCTGTTGAGGCTTGCTTTATGACCTACTATATGATCAATTTTGGAGAAGATTCTCTGAAGTGCTGAGAGCCAGGTACACTCTTTTGTGTTTGGGCAAAAAATTCTGTAGATATCTGTAAGCTCCATTTGATTCATGATATGCATTAGTGTCATTATTTCTTTGTTTAGCTTCCATTTCGTTGATCTATCTTTTGGTGAAAGTGGAGTGTTGAAGTCTCTCACTATTAATGTGTGGAGATAGATGTGTGGTTTAAGCTTAATTAATGTTACTTTTACAATGTGGGTGCCCTTGTGTTGACAGCATAGATATTCAGAATTGTAATATCATCTTGGCTGAAATTTCCTTTGATGAGTATGAAGTGTCTTTCTTCATCTCTTTTGATTAATCTATTTTTGAAGGCACTTCATGCTATGAACTTTCCTCTTATCACTGCTTTCATTGTGTCCCATAAATTTTGGTAACTTGCACCTTCATTATCATTGAATTCTATGAAGTCTTTAATTTCTTTTTTTTTTTTTTTATTTCATCCTTTACCCAGAGGTTACGGAGTAAGGAATTGTTTGATTTCCATGAGTTTGTAGGCTTTCTGTTTTGTTGAGTTCTAGTTTTGATCCATGGTGGTCTGATAAGATTCAAGGGGTTATTTTGATTTTCTTGTATCTGTTGAGGTTTTTTGTGGCCAGGTATATGATCTATTTTGGAGAATGTTCTGTGAGGTGCTGAGAAGAAGGTATATTCTTTTTGATTCATGATATCTATTATTTTCAGTATTTCCTTATGTATTTTCTGTCTCAATAGTTTATCTATTGGTGAGAATGGGGTGCTGAACTCTCCCACTATTAATATGTGGGATTTGATGTCTGATTTAAGCTTTAGTAATATTTCTTTTATACATATGGGTGCTCCTGAGTTTGAGGCATAGACATTCAGGATTGAGACCTCGTTTTGGTATATTTTTCCTTTGATAAGTATGAAGTGTCCTTGCCCATCTCTTTTGATTAGATTTGGTTAGAAATCTAATTTATTAGATAACAGAATGGCTACTCCAGCTTGTTTCTTGGGTCTGTTTGCTTGGAATACCTTTTTCTAGACCTTTATTCTAAGGTAATGTGTATCATTATTGCTATGGTGTGTTTCTTGTATGTGGCAGAAGGATGGGTCCTGTTCTCACATCCATTATGTTAGCCTATGTATTTTTATTGGGGAGTTGAGACCATTTATGTTTAGAGACATTAATGACCAATTGTCATTAGTTCCTGCTTTTTTTAGGTTGTTATTATTGGAGTTTGTCTGTGTGTGTGTGTGTGTGTGTGTGTGTGTGTGTGTGTGTGTTTCCTTTCTTTAGGTTTTTTGGATGTGGGTTTATCTACTTCTGTGTTCTTCTGGGTGTAGTTATCCTCCTTGGGTTGGAGTTTTCCTTCTAGTATGCTCTGTAGGGCTAGATTTGTGGCTAGGTACTGTTTACACTTGATTTTGTCATGGAATATCTTGTTTTCTCCATCTATGGTGATTAAAAGTTTTGCTTGGTACAGTAGTGCATGACATCTACCCAGCTTCTGTCAGATGTAATTCTGATAGCTTGCCTTTATATGTGACTTGACCCTTTTCTCTTGCAGCTTTTAATATTCTTTCTTCTGTACATTTAATGTTTAGATTATTATGTGCTGGGAGGATTTTCTATTCTAGTACGAAGTACTTGAAGACTCTAGGTTCCTGTATTTCTTTGAGAGACTTTCTTTCCTTCTTCAAGGCTTCTATCATTTTTTCATCGATTCAGATTTAAAACCTTCTTCTTTACCTTCCTGTGTGTTCATATCTCTATGCCTTGCTGTGGTAGAGTCACTGGTTTCTGGTGGTGTCATATGGTTCTGAGTTTTGTTGCTTGTCTTCCTGCACTGGCTTCTAGTCATCTGGTTCTCTGTGGTGTTAGCTGGCTTGGAGGTTCTTCCAATGGGGTCACTGTCTGTGTGTGTCCTATGTGAGCCAGGCAGGTCAGGAGCCAGCAGAGATTTCTCCAAAATAAAGGTTGTTTGCTAGAGCTCTACACAGGCCTTCTCATGATGGTGGATAATGGTTCTTGAAGCCTGCATCCAGCTCAGTTCTACTGGGTTCCTTGTTGGTGTCCCAGTTGAGTTAGGCAGAAGAGGAGCAAGCTGAATGAACTTCAAGCTGAAAGCTGCTCTGGTGCCCCTCAGGCCTCCATAATATGGTGGATAATGTGTGTTGTGACCTGAGCCTGACTCACCCCTGCTGGTTCCCTTTCTGTGACCCAGATGGGCCAGGTCAATAAGTAGTGGGCAGAGAGAGAGATCCAAGCCCCATGATGCTCCAGTAACCCACAGGCATTCTTGATAAGGCAGCTAATGTTGGTTGTGACCAGCAACTTACTCACCTCTGCCTGTTTGTTCCCCATGTCTCAGATAGGCCAGGCCCATAAACAATTGGCTGGAGGAGAGAGATGCAAGACAAAAGCCTCTCATG
>OU015742.1:100500188-100512166 GCA_907169655.1 Acomys percivali
ATTATAGCCATTTAAAAAGTATCCTGAATTCCTGGGTAACTAAATCTTATAAAATAGAGTGGCTGTAGAATAGTGGGACACATCCATCTTCCATAACAAGAATAACACTTCTGTTGAATGGTATTTGTAATGGAACATTTAAAGAAATAAACAGGTTTACAAAGTTAGTCAGTGGCAATCAGCAATCATTTAACTAAAACTTGGACTTTTTCTTCTCAGACACAATACAAAATATGTGAACATGGTCAGTGACAATATTAATCAGCAAAACACTCTAGCGTTAACTCTACTGTAAAGAATAAAGATGCACATGCTTAAACTGTAGTTTTATCCTCCTTTACACTTCTATGTAAAGCTAAAATATGCTCCTGCGCAATGGAAATCACTTCTGAGAGGAGCAGAGCAAGTATTTAAAAAGACTTTGTGTTCAGGTAACATATTAGAATTTCTTTAGTTAATTAATTAATTAATTAATTCACTTTATCCCAATCGTAGCTCCCTCTCTCCTCTCCTCCTGGTCCTAGTCTCCTTTCTTTTCCCCCATGCCCCTTCCCTATTCCTCAGAAATCTCCCCTACCCACCCACCTTAGCTCATCAAGTTGCATCAGGATGAAGCATGTCCTCTTCCCCTGTTGCCTGGCAAGGCAGACCTGCCAGGAGGAAGTGATCAAAGAGCTGGCAACAGTGTTCATATCAGAGACAGACCTGCTTACCTTATTAGGGGACCTAAATGAAGCTTGAGCTGCCCATCAGCTACATCTGTGTAGGAGGATTAAGTCCATGCTACTCATGGTCCTTTGTTCGTGCTTCAGTCTCTGTAGCCCGCTGGGCCCTGGTTAGTTGTGCTCTGTTGGTTTTCTTGTGGTGCTCCTGTCATTTACATATCCTTCTATCAATCCCCTCACTTTTCCCTGAGACTTCCTATGATTTGTTCAATGTTTGGCTACAAGTCTCTGCATCTGTTTGGATCCACTGCTGGGTATAACTTCTCAGAGGACAGCTATGCTAGGCTCCTGCCCTCAAGCATAACAGAGTATCATTAATAGTGTCAGGGGTTGGCTCTCTCCGATGGCTGGGTCTCAGGTTAGGTCAGGCATTGGTTGAACATTTTCTCAATCTCAACTCTATATTTATCCCTGCACATCTTATAAGGGTTTCTTAAGAATATAAAAAATATCTTTGTGTACACTTATGTGTGTTTGTGTGTATGTAAAATATTGATAGACCATTTTAGAGTTGAAACTCCAGGGAATTAGATAGCTAGAAAGTGATAGGTGAGGCCATTTAAAATTCAATGCTGTTTCTACTTAGCAAAAATCATAGTCAACTAACATAAAATTGAATATTTGTTTTAATAGAAAATAAAATGGCCTTCTTTAAGGCTGACTAAAATTCACTGGACAGGGAAAATTTTCCCAGAAGATTTTTTATATTTTCCCATAATCACACACACACACAAATACACACACACACACACACACACACACACACACACACACACACACACAGGTAATAAAATCATTACTAAGTAAAATATAAGAAAAAACAGATACTTGAAAGGATATAAAATTAAAGAGCTGCATAATCTCACCTCCCAGCATTAATAAGTTCTATTATAATCATGTGCATAAGTATTTAGCTGCTCTACTACTATGATGTGTACTTAGTTTTTTAAGACTGGAATACAATGGAGTGGTAGAGCACTTGCAACAATTCATATGCTCAAGGGCCTGGGTTTGCTCTCAGCACTACCAAAACAAATGATTTTCACTGACTCATTAAATGCACAGAACAAAAAATTTTTGCCATGATTTCAAATGATCAATTTGCATTTTACAGAAAATAAACTGAGACATGCATTACTAATGTGGTTTATTCCAAATTACAAAGGTACTAAGGGACAGGCAAGTCTTAAATTCAAATTTTCTGTTGTTAGACTGGTGTTAGACTAGATTTCATAGTTGATAAACATTACGTTTCCACCTCATCTATTGATAGCATCAAGGAGATATGTAGTCAATAAAACGTGGACTCTTATGTTAAATATGCATGAATTATTCTTGTGACATATTTCAGAGAAACAACCTGAAAACATCTATATTTCAATTCAATATGAACATGGTCTACCAATTAATCCAGCCAGATGGAAAAAAATTGAACATAAATTTCACTATAAATGGGAGAAAAATTGGTTCAGCACTTCCTGAAAGCAAACTCAGTAGGAAACATAATGAGCCTGTTATGGTTGGATTTCATATTAAATTCCCTTACTTCAATACTTTTCTCCTAACAGTACTTTCAAATAATCTCATGATCGATATTGACTGAAATTTAAGGTGAACAAAATAGGGCTTTATGTAATATATTATACACACTCTCATATATCTTATCAGAAAATCAGTCATGGTCTAGCTATAAAACTAGGAAGACCATTTTTGCAGCAGATACATAAGAACTGCCCCAGACTGACAGGTAGCTTCGCTTTCACTCACTCCTCAGCACTATAAAGTTACCAATGTACCTGTCCTTTTATTTGTAAATATGCCAAGACAGTTTTTATTCCCAAACAATGAAAGGAAAAGGGATAAAATATAACTACATAGCAAAATTAAAAGTACAGCCAGGTATACTGGTGCATGCCTGTAATCCCAGCACTTGGGAAGGCTGACAGAGGTGGGTCTCTATGAGTTCAAGGCCTGTTCTACAAAGTGAGTCCAAAACAGCCAAGGCTACACAAAAACAAGAACAGAAAAAAAAGAAAGACAAAGAAAAAGAAAAAAGCAAAAATCAAAGCTCAAAAATTCAAGCAGCAAGCATACCAATGTAAAACAGAAATTAATTTTTATTAATTAAATTTTATTATTCAGATTACATCCTGATTGTTATTCCCGCACTTTTGTTCATATACCCCTCCCTCCCTCTTTCGTCCTATGCCCCACCCCTAGAACTGTGACAGAAGGGGACCTCCTCCCTCACAATATAATCACAGCCTATTAAATAGCTGTTTGTGAGATATTTATAAATACACTTATTTCATAAAGCCATAAATGAACACATTTCTAAAATTATTGTTCAGCATTAACTTACACTCTGTATTTCAAATAATATACACTTGCCCAATATCTCCATTCAGGTATATCTGTGAGTGTGTTTATCAGTACTGGACAAACAATTCAGAGTGCAAAGAGATGTTATCTGTGATTATACAAGGAGGGTTTGTGTTAGCTTCCTATCACTGTGACAGAATACATATGAAAAAACCAGCTTATGAAAGGAAAGATTTACTTTATCACATGGTTTCAGTGGGTGGCTTGTTTTGCCCTTAGGTGGCACTGAATGTCATGGAGCCAAGCTGCTCACATCATAGCAGGTGTAGAGCAAACTGAGAGCGAGGAAAGGCCTGGGGTCCAAAATGTTCCTGTCAAACAAGATTTCCAGAGATCTAAATCGCCACCATTAGGGCCTACCACTAATAGTCCTTCACCCTCCATTACTGTAGTCAAAGGCTACCCTTTTAAGACACAGGTCTTTGGAAGCATTTGAGAATTAACGCATTACAGAAGCAGTCTTATAAATTATTAACACCTAGTATGACAGAGGCAGATTTTCTGTATAAAAGCAGCTTGAGAATATCATCAAACTCCACATCACAGCTTCCATTGTTGTCTTTCCATGAGACTAAGTTATTTTTCTCTTCTCCACCATTAGTTTTTATTTTATTTAATTTTTTATTAATTGATTCTTGTTAAATCTCAATGATTATACCAGCTCTTGTATCCTCCCATTCTTCCCTCCCTCCCATTTTCCCCTTATTACCCTCCCCTATGACTGTTCTTGAGGGGAATTTCCTCCCCCTGTATATGCTCACAGGGTATCAAGTCTCTTCTTGGTAACCTACTATCCTTCCTCTGAGTGCCACCAGGTCTCCTCATCCAGGGGACATGGTCAAATATGAGGTACCAGAGTTAGTATGAAGGTCAGACCCCACTCTCCAATCAACTGTGGAGAATGTTCTGTCCCTTGGCTAGATGTGGGTAGGGGTTTAAAGTTTACCGCCTGTATTGTTCTTGGCTGGTGCTTAGTTTGAGCTGGACCCCTGGACCCAAATCACCCTATCATAATGTTCTACTTGTAGGTTTCTAGGACCCTCTGTATCCTTCTACATTGCTATTCTCCCATGCTTCTCTCATCTAGAGTCCCAATAGGATGTCCTCCTCTGTGTCCCAGTTTCCTGGTAAGTGAAGGCTTTCGTAGTACATGACCCTTGGGTTAGTATGCAGATATAAGTGAATATATACTGTTTGGGTCTTTCTGCTTTTGGGTTGACTCACTTATTATGATCATTACTAGCTCAATCAATTTGTCCACAAATTTCGGGAATTCCTTGTTTTTAATAGCTGAGTAGTATTCCATAGTGTAAATGTACCAGTTTCTTTATCCATTCTTCTACTGAGGGACACTTAGGCTGTTTCCATGTTCTGGCTATTATGAATAAGGCTGCTATGAACATGGTTGAGCAAATTTTCTTGTTGTGTGCTGGTGCATCATCTGGGTATATTTCAAGGAGTGGAATAGCTGGGTATTGAGGAAGCCCTATTCCCAGTTTTCTGAGATAGCACCAGAGAGATTTCCAAAGTGGCTGTCCTAGTTTGCATTCCCACCAGCAATGAAGAAGTGTTCCTCTCTCCACACATCCTCTCCAGCATGTAGTGTCGCTTGGATTTTTTGATCTTAGCCATTCTGATGGGTGTAAGATGGAATCTCAGAGTTGTTTTGATTTGCATTTCCCTGATGACTAAGGAGGTTGAGCATTTCTTTAAGTGTTTCTCAGCCATTTGATGTTCCTCTGCTGCGAATTCTCTGTTTAGTTCCAAGCTCCATTTCTCAATTGGATTATTTAGTTTAGTGATGTTTAATTTCTTGAGTTCTTTATGTATTTTGGATATTAGACCTTTGTCAGATGTAGGGTTGATGAAGACCTCTTCCCAGTCTGTAAGCTGTCGCTTTGTTCTCTTGACAGTGTCTCCTGCCTTACAGAAGCTTCTTAGCCTCATGAGGTCCCATTTATTAATTGTTGATATAAAGGCCTGGGCTGTTGGTGTTCTGTTCAGGAAGTTGTCTCCTGTGCCAATATGTTCCAGGCTCTTCCCTACTTTTTCTTCTAAGTGATTTAGTGTCTTGGTTTTATGTTGCGGTCTTTAATCCACTTGAATTTAAGTGTTGTGCAAGGTGACAAATATGGGTCCAGTTACATTTTTTTACACATAGACCTCCAGTTAGACCAGAACCATTTGTTGAAGATGTTATTCTTTTTCCATTAAATGGATTTGGATTCTTCGTCAAAAATCAAGTGACCTTATGTGTGTGGATTCATAGCTGCATCTTCAATTCGATTCCACTGATCTACCAGCCTGTTGCTGTGCCAGTACCATGCTGTTTTAATTGCTATTGCTTTATAGTACAATTTGAGATCAGGTATGGAGATTCCTCCAGAGCACCTTTTACTGTACAAGATTGTTTTAGCTATTATGGCTTTTTTGTTTTTCCATATGAAGTTCAGAATTGAACTTTTTCAATGACTTTAAAAATTGTATAAGGTATTTAGGTAGGGATTGCATTGTATTTGTAGATTGCTTTAGGTAGGATAGCCATTTTTACTATGTTAATTCTCCCTATCCATGAGCAAGGAAGGCCATTCCATCTTCTCATGTCATCTTCAATCTCTTTCTTCAGAGTTTTGAAATTTTTTTCAAACAAGTCCTTCAATTGCTTAGTTAGAGTAACTCTTAAATATTTTATATTGCTGGTGGCTAATGTGAAGGGTGTGGTTTTCCTAATTTCTTCCTCTGCAAGATTGTCATTTGTGTATAGGAAGGCTACAGACTTTTTAGAGTTAATTTTGTATCCAGCCAAATTGCTGAAAGTGTTTATCAGCTGTAGGAGTTCTTTGGTGGAATTTTGAGGGTCACTTATGTAGACTATGTATCATCTGCAAATAGTGATAATTTGACTTCCTCCTTTCCCATTTGGATCCCCTTGATCTCCTTTTGTTGTCTTATTGCTCTGGCTACAACTTCAAGTGCTATATTGAAGAGATATAGAGAGAGTGGGCAGCCTTGCCTTGTTCCCCGTTTTAGAGGAATTTCCTTGAGTATCTCACCATTTACTTTGGTTTTAGCTAGTGGCTTGCAGTATATAGCCTTTATTATGTTGAGGAAAGTGCCTTGTATCCCCGATCTCTCCAAAACTTTAAACATGAATGGGTGTTGAATTTTATCAAATGTTTCTCTGCATCTAAAGAGATGATCATGTGGTTTTTTATCTTCAGTTTGTTTATATGGTGGATTACATTGATGGACTTCCGTATATCAAACCATCCCTGCATACCAGGAATGAAACCTACTTGATCATGATGAATGATATCTTTGATGTGTTCCTGTATTTGTTTTGCAAGTATTTTATTTAGTATTTTTGCATTGATGTTCATAAGAGAAATTGGTCTGAAATTCTCTTTCTTTGTTGCGTCTTTGAGAGGTTTAGGTATCAATGTGAATATGGCCTCATAGAATGAATATGGTAATGTCCTATCCATTTCTATCTTTTGGAGTAGCTTGAAGAGTATCGTTATTAGCTCGCCCTTGAAGGTCTGGTAGAATTCCGCACCAAAACCACCTGGCCCTGGGCTTTTTTTGGTTGGGAGACTATCAATGATTGCTTCTATTTCTGTAGGGAAATGGGACTATTTAGCTTGTTTATCTGTTCTTCATTCAACTTTGGGAAGTGAAGTTGATCAAGAAAATTTTCCATTTCCTTTAGATTTTCAAATTTTCTGGCATATATGCCTTCAAAGTAGGATTTTATGATTCTTTGTATTTCTTCAGTGTCTGTTGTTATGTCTCCCTTTTCAGTTCTGATTTTGTTGATTTCAATACTGTCCTCTCCCTTTTAGTTAGTTTGGCTAACGATCTCTCTATCTTGTTGATTTTCTCAAAGAACCAGCTCTTGGTTTTGTTGATTCTTTGGACTGTTTTCTTAGTTTCTAATTCATTAATTTCAGCCCTGAGTTTGACTATTTCTAGACGTCTACCCCTTTTGGGTTTTTCTGCTTCTTTTTTTTCTAGGGCTTCCAATTGTGTGGTTAAGATGCTTATGTGTGATGTTTCCAATTTCTTTTTAAAGGCACTTAGTGCTATGAATTTTCCTCTTAGCACTGCCTTCAATGTATCCCACAAATTTGGGTATGATATTCCTTCATTTTCATTGAATTTCAGAAACTCCTTGATTTCTTTCTTCATATCTTCCCTGACCCAGGTGTCATTTAGCAGAGAGTTGTTTAGTTTCCATGTACATGTAGGCTTTTTGTTATTTCTGTTGTTGAATTGAAGCCTTAGAGCATGGTGATCTGATAGGATACAAGGTATTATTTCAATCCTCTTGTATCTGTTGAGGCCTGCTTTGTGACCTACGATGTGATCAATTTTGGAGAAGATTCCATGGGGTGCAGAGAAGAAGGTATATTCTTTCTTGTTTTGGCAAAAGGTTCTATAGATATCTGTTAGATCCATTTCACCCATGGCATTGGTTAATGATATTATTTCTCGGTTTAGTTTCTGTTTCAATGACTTATCCTTCAGTGAGAGTGGGGTTTGAAATCTCCCACTGTTATTGTGTGGGGATCCATGTGTGGTTCAAGCTTTTTTAGCAGATCGTTTACAAATGTCGGTGCCCTTTTATTAGGATCATGGATGTTCAGAATTGTGATGACATCTTGGTTGACTTTACCATTGATGAGTATGAAGTGTCCTTCCTCATCCCTTTTGATTAATTTTGGATGAAAGTCTATTTTGTTCGATATTAAAATGGCTACGCCTGCATGCTTCTTGTGACCATTTGCTTGAAATATTTTTTCCAACCTTTTACCCTGAGGTAATGCCTATCGTCTGGGTAAGATGTGTTTCTTCAATGCAGAAGAATGTTGGATCTTGTTTATGCAACCCTCAGTTAGTCTATGTCTTTTTAATTGGAGAATTGAGACCATTGATGTTGAGAGATATTAATGACCAGTGACTGTTAAATGTCTTAATTTTGATGTTGTTTACAATCGTGTGTTTGTGTAGTTGTGCGTTTGCCATGGCATAGTTATCTATTTTATGAGTAGTTTTTGTTGTAGCTTGACTCTTTGGGATAGAATTTTCCTTCTAGTACCTTCTGGAAAGCTGGATTTGTGGATAGATACTGTTTGAATTTTTTTTTGTCATGGAATATTTTGTTTTCTCCATCAACGGTTATTGATTGTTTTGCTGGGTAAAGTAGTCTGGCCTGGCATCTGTGCTCTCTTAGGGTTTGCAAGATCTCTGTCCAGGCCCTTCTGGCTTTTATGGTCTCTGCTGAGAAGTCAGGTGTAATTCTGATAGGTTTGCCATTAAATGTTATTTGATCCTTTTCCCTTGCAGCTTTTAATATTTTTTCTTTATTCTGTATGTTTTGTGTTTTGATTATTATGTGACAGGCAGTTTTTCTTTTCTGGTTAATTCTATTTGGTGTTCTGTAGGCCTCTTGTGTGTTTATAATCATCTCTTTCTTTAGATTCGGGAAATTTTCTTCTATGATTTTGTTGAGAATAGTTCCTGGGCCTTGGAGTCTGATATCTTCTCTTTCTTCAATGCCTATTATCCTCAGATTTCTTCTTATCATGGTGTCCTTGATTTCTTGGATGTTTTGTGTCAGGAGTTTTCTAGATTTGGCATTTTCTTTATTGGTTGCTTCAAGATCTGTGATGGTATCTTCTAGACCTGAGATTCGTTCTTCCATCTCTTGGATTCTGTTAGAAAAGTTCACCTCTGTGTTGCTCACCTTCTTCTCTGAGGTCTCATGTTCTCATTTTTCTTCTGTCTGTGTGTTTATCATTGAATCCATTTTCATCTTCAGATCTTGAACTGATTTTTTTTATGTCTTTCACTGATTGTTTGTATATTCCTGAGTTTCTTCCATTGCCTCTTTATAGGTCTTCAGAGCTTGTACCGTTTTATTGATTTCTTTTATATGGTTATTTACATTTTTCTGAAATTTCTCCAGTTCTACTCTATGTGCTTCTTTTATGTCTCTCACCTGTTTGGCTGTGTCTTCCTTTATTTGATTACAAATTTTATTTGTTTCCTCCATTATCATCCTCATTACTAAGGATTTGAGGTCATTTTCTTGTATTTCTGTTGTGTTTGAATTCTCTGAGTCTTTTTCTTTAGGCTAGCTGGGAACTGGAGATGGCATGTGGTTTTGGGGGTTTTTGTGTATGCTTTTACGCTGTCCTTTAGACATCTTTCCATCTCTGTTTTTGTTGGGTAGCTTCCAGAGTTGGGTGGAGGGAGTCTGATGATAGAATCACTTGTTTTCTCATGATTTCCCTAGGCTGGAAGCTCTGATGCTTTACTGGTGTGGATGGCAGGAGGCTAGCCCTGCCGTTTTGGACTCTCACAGCCAGTGATCCTCAGCTCCCCTGTACTGTGGGTCGTGCAATTGTTCTGGGTCTCTGAATGAGTGTTGGGTCAGGCCAAGGTATCCACAGCCTTCTGGGTCCCTGCGAAGTCCAACCAGGGACACTTGGCCTGAATCATGGGCCAAGCTCAGCTAGATTCTCTGGGCCCGGACTGTCTGCCCTGCTCAGCTAGGGACTCTGGGTTCAAAATGCATGCAGAGTCCAGCCAGAATATTTGGTCTGGGACTGCGCACCAAGCTCAGCTTTTGGCCCAAAGTGTGTGCTGTGGTCAGTTATAGACTTAGGGCCCGAACTGTCCACCAAGCTCATCCAGGAATTCTGGATTCAAACTGTGCACTGTGTCCAACCAGAGTCTTAGCCAGGGCTGTGCAAAAAGCTCCACTAGAGTCTCTGGGCCCAACATTCTGCTAAGCACAGTTAGGGACTCTGGGCCCAAACTGCACACCGAGCTCCACCTGAGTCTCCAGAGCAGAATTGTGCAGTGAGCTCAGCCAGGGATTCTGGACCCACACTGCATGCTGAATTCAGCCCAGGACTCCAGTCCTAAACTGTGTGGAGAGTCCAGCCAGAGTCTTAGGGCCGCCGAGCCTGTGCACAAAGCTCAGCTAGAGTCTCTGGGCCCAAACTACCTGGCAAGTCCAGCAAGGGTCTCTGGGCCGAATCTTCATGCTGACCTCAGCCTGTGTCAGCGCCCCAGAACTGCACACTGAGCTGAGCTAGTGTCTTGGGCAGAACTGCTCGCTGAGCTGAGCTAGCGCCTTGGGTGGAACTGAGTGCTCTGCGCAGCCTGCATCACAGCTGGAGAACTGCGGCTGAGCTGAGCTAGCACCTGGGGTGGAACTGAGCACTCTGCCCAGCCCGTGTCACCACAGGGGAGCTGTGGCTGAGCTGAGCTAGTGCCTCAGGCAGAATTGCTTGCTGAGCTGAGCCAGCGTCTCTATGGCACTGCACACTGAGCTGAACCCGGGTTTCTGATGCTGAACTGTCCGCCGAGTCCAGTTGGTATCTCAAGGCACGGTGTGACCCAAATCCTGCCCAGAGTCCCCTCTCCTGCAGCAACTTCCACTGGTCACCACACCAATCGCCTCCACCAGAAGGCTCTGAGCTGCAAACCTCAGCCACCGCCCCTGCAGCTGCTGGTGCCGCTGGTGCCACTGCTGCTGCTGCTGCCTCTGCCACTGCTGCTCTGATCCAAGATAATCCATGCTCCTCCTGTGTGCAGGGTCATGTAAGTCCTCCTCACCCTGGTTCCTCTGAACCGTGGAGCACTCCTGCTGCTGTGGTGTGGGGACCTCAGTATTCCTGGCTCAGAAATCTGTGTCATTCCCTGAATTGTTCACTGGAGCTTCCAAACACGGTCCACACTGCTTGCCACCATCTTGGATCCTCTGGGACTAAGTTATAATCAAAAGGATTGTAAGTAAACTGTGTCTGTTCCATTCTAGCTTGTCCCACAAAATATTTCTGTACCTTCTGACTGGAAATGTGAATATGCCTATTACTAACATCTGGAGGCTGGATCCCACTAGACTGTAAGAGCCAATTATTCAATATTCAGGAATGTGATGATAGCTCTACCCACGCTTCTAAAATACATAGCTTGGGGTGAGCCCAAAGCTTTTCTAGATAGCCATCCCTTGGCCTAGTCCTGCAAGCTTCTAACCTCCATACAATCTAATATTCCACAAGCTCATATCTGGAAGGATTCAGCTTTCTGCTTTTGTTTGCTAATCTAGGCATATAATGTTTTCAGCCTCTGAGACTTACTGCTAGATAAACTCATATTTTCTGGCTCTTTCTTAATTCTGGTTGGATGGTTCAACTCAGCTGTTCTGGCTGAAATTCCTCTCCAAGCTGACTGATTTGAACAGGCCTTTTTCCTCTGTTTTTCCTTCAAACTGATGAAATTGCTCTGCTTGGAAATACTGCTTTTGAACTCGATAAACAGAACTGTGCTGACTGCACATGACTGCAACTGTATTCAATTAACTACAACAAATATCTCTCTCTCTCTCTCTCTCTCTCTCTCTCTCTCTCTCTCTCTCTCAAGTACACTGTTTTTCACATATTTCTCATCTGTTTTTGTGAGAGTTGGGCATATTCTATCTCTGGCTCATTTTGTTAAATTTCTCTAATAAGTTGCGTTGTTTGCCCCTCAATTAGATCTCAAGTCTGTTCAGTTTTATTTTGTGTGTGTGTGTGTGTGTGTGTGTGTGTGTGTGTGTGTGTGAACTCTGTCTTGATGTGAGTGATGGCCACTCTGGGTGACAAATGAGTTTATATAGGAGCAGAGAAGGTAAATTAGTTGGTATATATTCTCTGTGAAGACATGAGCATCTGAGTTCGATTTCTAAACCCATATATATTAAAACCCATATATATAAGCCTCTGTTAATATATGTATATGTTACATATATTAACATGGGTTAATATGTGGGTATATATATATATATATATATATATATATATATATATATATATATAT
>OU015742.1:100512176-100544446 GCA_907169655.1 Acomys percivali
TATATATATATATATATATATATATATATATATATATATATATATATCACCAAATACATATGTGTGTGTGTTTGTGTGTGTGGTGAAAAAGTCTTATAATTCCAGACATATGGAAATAGAGTCAGGCATAGCCCTTAGCCTTCTATCTGGCCAGTCTCATCCAATTGGAAAACTCCAGGACAATGAAAGACTCTATCTCAAAAAATTGCATAGATAAGCTTGGGTTCTGACCCACTACATGAGCTCACCTGCATGTGCTTGCGTGCACACACACACAAACACACACATACACACACACACCAACTAAAACATGCCTAGTAATAAGACATTGAAAATTTGAGATTCATCAAAATTTTTTGTAGAAATAATATTCACTAGTTATAATTCATTTGTTGAATCCCTTCATTATTCAATAAAAACAGATAATTGATCTTCTTAATGATTTTTGTGTAAGAAAATTGAGCATGGAAAGCTTCCTTTGTAGCCCACACCACATGTGTACAAGTTAAGGAATAGAAAATAATTTGTCAAATTGACAGGGACAGAGTAAGTGTTCTTGGCTTGAACAACAGCTCCTTCCAAATGTCTTATCATCTTTTGAACATGGTGTAGAATTAAGTACCATGATAACACTGTGTCCAGGAAAACTGACCATCCAACTGATATTTTCTCAGCTCTTATCAAGTGAAGGGAGAAGAAAATGGCCCAGAAGTGACCTGGGTAACCATAAAAGATTTATTCAACATAGTCTCATGGCAGCGTTTCTCTTCTCAGTTCATACTGCAGTTTCTACTTCAAAACGTTAACAAATTAAAGCCACATGGCTTTGTATCAAATCCAATATCCCAAAGTGTTTCAACTCTGGAAGGTATTGTATGGAGAGATCCATGACTAGAATATATTGTGCTTCATCTGCAATCATTCAGAACTGTATTTGGATCAACTGGGCATATAAGCACATGCCTGATGTACACACACAACATTCATGAAAGCCACAGGGCCAGACACTTTTTGAACACATGCTAGCAGGCATTCCCTTGTCCATTTTACTTCTGAGTTCCCTCCACTGGTTGGTTGTGTGGAGACTCCTCTGACTTAATACAAAATCCTCAGAACATATTCAATCAAAATTCTCAAGTATGTATTTCCATACTTCATTACTAACTTTTGTAAATACTTCAACCAATGAAATGCTTCTCACATGTTGACTAATTTAAACCTCGCATTCAAAGCTAATGAAATGAATTTCACCAGTACTGGAGAAACTACAGATAAGGAGGTTAATGAAATAACCAGATTCCTGTAACTAGCAAAAGAAAGAATTCATACTTAAATATAGACTGATGTAATTTGAATGCTCATCTCTTTGGTTACTCCAGACATTTTACCTGACCTCACCTGATCCTCTACTGTTGTTTGCTCTAAGCACTAAGTACCAATCTACTACCATATCTTTATATACACACAACATTTTCCCCACAATTTCCCTTTTTCTTATCTATTGAATCTTATGAATCTTAAATACATAGGTTCCATATTTACCTAAGGATTTTTTATGATTCCATAATTTCCCATTACCTTCTATTCTGAGTGCATTTGGTCTATAGAGAATTTGAATTAAGAATACTAACTTACATGGACCTTCAAGTTCAGAACAGCAAACTGTCATTTGTGTTAAATGATATCCCAATGATGTGTCTCATTTGGCCTTTTGTTATTCCTTTGTTTCCAATTCGAAATGTTTTCCAACATTAAAACTTTATTATTTAAAATGTATATATATATATATATTCATATATATGTATATATGAAAAAGCAATGATATAAAGTAATTTAACTTTCTTTGATTCAGCTGAAATGTTCCTCAAACATCCAAATTCAGTCTGGGGCCGTGCACCAAGTTCTTGTAGATTATTCATTTATTTCTTTTTATGCATGACCAAGAGAGCCATAGATGTCTCACTCATAGACACATTGAACTATCATATTGTTTGATTTCCCATAGTAGATAATTAAAGACTTGATTAAAAAAATAAGTTTCTTCCTTCACTTAGCTTTGTATTTGTGCTAATGTGGGCAAAATGGGCTCTTATCTTCCTGCTAACAAAGAGGAAAAGAGTGGATTAAATAAAAGGTTTCATTACAGCCCCTGCTCCCTAACTAGGGGACCCACATGAAGCCAGAGCTGCTCATCAGCTACATCTTTGTAGAGGGTCTATTTCCAGTCTGTGCCAGGTCCTTGGTCAGTGCTTCAGTCTCAGCAGGCCACTCTGTGCCCTGGTCAGTCGGCTGTGTTGGTCTTCCTGTGAAGCTCCTGTTTTCTCTATGTTCTTTTCTCCTCTAGTCAAATCCTCTAGTAAAGAGAGGGGAACACCAACCCACTCACTAAGACTTAATTCACGCTACCTACAAGATGTGCTGAGATAAGAAGCAGAGACTGAGGGAAGGTCCAACCAATGACTGTCCTAATCCAAGACCCAGCCAATGGGAGAGAACTAACCCTTGACACTATTAGTGATATTCTGCTATGCTTGCAGACAGGAGTCAAGCAGAGTTGTTTTCTGAGAGGCTCAACCCAGCAGTGCCTTGAAACAGATGCTGAGACTCACACCCAAATATTGGGTGAGTCTAGGAGCCTTGTGGAAAAGTTCTTTATGTTTTTTTAATGTGTGACAAAGAGAAATGGGAGTCCAATGATGTAATAATGAGGCAGAATGAATCTTCATTTGCCTCCACTGATTGCATGGTAGTGATCTATTATGTGTAGACAATATGGAAGTGTTAGAAATTTGTTTCTAAATTGAAAACACATTAAAATTGGTTAATAAGCTGTCATAATTATTGTAATTGGAAATCTAAACAGTAAACTATGAAACTGCATTTTTTTCTGATAATTTGACTAGAAAAATTGCAAACAATGTCTTTCAGTAAGATGATAAAGCCCTGTAGCATAGTGTGGCTGTCCTCACCAATGGACTACTATACCCAACTGTGCTCTCAGCATACTACAGTGGGGCTCAGTGTTCACAGTAGCAAAGTTAGGAAATCAACCCAACTTCACAGATGAATAGGTAAAGTATGGCACATCTGGACAATGGGATTTTTTCCTGGCCAGATTAACTGAGTCATGTTGCTTGCAGGAAAAATGGTTTCAACTAGAGATAATCATGTTAAAGGAGTTCTACAAGTCTCAGGAGGAAAATAGTTCATATTTTCTCTAATATATGGTTAATAGGTTTTGTGTGGACACATAAAATCATAAAACCATGTATGTGATAAGGAAGTGAAAGTGAAACTGTATAAAGACACAAAAGAGCTAACAAGTGGGTTGAAAAGGATAAAGCCAGGGAATAGATAAGAAATATGCTCAGAGAACATTGTACGCTTGTATGAAACTGTCTTGTTGTAAGATAGTACAATGTACTATGACTTTCTACAATGAAAATTAAAATAAAATAATTTAAAGAACACTATAGTGGAGTTGATGGGGTTTTTGTTGTTTTTTTTTGTTTTTATTTTGTATAGATATCATTACTATACTAGATTTGCAGCACAATCCATGATTTATGCTTTGAAATGTGGCTGGTATAAGCAAACCCATCACCAACAGTCACAGACAGGCACAGAAATGCAATTATATATGGTGTAGAGAAAGCAATTGATGACAAAAATAATAATGTTCCTCATTTAGACACATACTACACTATAATTTCATCATTATATTGGACTGTACTATCTTTTTAAAAAAATTGTTCCAATAAACAATAGCTGGGCTGTTATACCAGTATCAGTTCTGTACCCATCCCCTCAGTAATCCTCTCATTTTCTTTAAATTAAAATATAATTGTTGTGGCACTCCAAACACATTTCCAAATATGTCTAAGTCTTAGTACCTAGCATAACTGCAGCCATTTTGGTTTTAAAGCTCTGTTTTGTTCTTAAGGTGAAATTAAGTTCAAGTTCTCAGCCTCTGCCTGCTCCAGATCTTGAATATCCTTTTACATACAACTCAATGCTTGTTGAATGTTCATTTTGAATTAATGATATATGGTCTACTTAAACAAAATGACAATTGCCTGCTATGTTTTTTCTTCTGGCACAGTGGGGTCACTGGAATGCCCCCAAACTCCCCTACACTATATCCTTCCCAATTAGCTTAAAATACTTTGTTTAGCTAGTTAAAAATGTTGTAATTTTTCCCTTCCCATGCTTCCTACACCTGGTTATTTGGTTGTTACCTGGTTACAATTTTCCTTTAAAAAAAACCTGCTTTAGAAGCAGATGAGCTTCACATTTTGGCTCCAGAGTCCACTCAGCATCCCTGACAGGTCAGTCTTTGCTCAGTGTTCAATAAACTTTCATCATTCTGGGTCTCGTGCCTGCATGTTCAGTGAGGGCTGTTCTCAAACTCTGACAATAATTATGCAATTTCATTCTTCCTTTAAATATCTTTGTTCTCAAATCCATGTTTTTTCTCTAATTTTTTAAGTTTTTTAAAAATTCATGTGTTTTGTATAATGAATGAGTGCTCTGTCTGCATGTACACATGCATGTCAAAAGAGGGCATTTTATCCTTATAGATGGTCATGGGAATCACATGGGTGGTGGGAATTGAACTGAGGAGCTCCAGAAGTACAGTCAGTATTCTTTTCTTTCTTTCTTTCTTTCTTTCTTTCTTTCTTTCTTTCTTTCTTTCTTTCATTCTTTTTCTTTTCTTTTTATTTATTTATTTTTTTGAAACAGGATTTCTCTGTATAGCTATGGCTGTCCTGGACTTGGCTTTGTAGACCAAGCTGGCCTTGAACTCTGACTACCTCTGCCTCCCTGATTTCTGGGATTAAATAAATGTGGCACCACACTTGGTTTAGGCAGTGACCCCCCTCCCAGTTTTACTTAACACTACCATCTCCTTCTTCCTGTTCTGTCTCTGTCTTTTGTCTCTATCTCTGGCTCTCTCTCCTCTCTTCTCACCCTCTCTTTCTCATACACACAACACACTCACACACATTCAATGAACTAAAATTAAAAAGCATATCTAAAGTTAGCATTTTAACAAGGAGAAAATGAAAACAGCAGAGCAAGCTTGTAATCCCAACACTAGAGAAGGAAAGGCAGGCAGATCTCTGTGAGTTCAAGGTCTATAAAGTGAGTCCAGGACAGTGAAGGCTACACAGAGAAACATTGTCTTAAAAACAAAACAAAATAAAACAAAAACCAACAACAACAACAAAAAAGGGAGAAAATGAAAGCTTCAGACACAGGAAGAATGAAAACAGAATTCCCAGTTTAAGTTGGTTCCTGGTGACCCTGACATAAGAACATGGATAATGGATGTAGCTTAGTATTCAAAATAAAGACAAGAAAACTGGCCTTAAAACCATGAAAAACCTGGCATTGAGCCTCCTACATAAAAAAAAAGATATCAAAGAGTCATGGTATTTGGGAACTTTATCTGTGTCATGTTTGAAAGAAAAGCAAAATTATTCTCTTTCTTCTTGGTGACATGAATATTAAAATGAATTAGACTAACAGAAATGGAATACTTAGGTTTCTATGCTCTGCTGTGAAATGCTCTTGGAGATGCTGTTTTTCAAGTTCACAACTGACCTCAATATCCATCTATGACGACTGCAAATTTTGTGTTACCACAGAAGTTAAAGAGAAGCTGGTGGAGACAGGATATCCAAGGACAATCAGAGAAAGAATAAAAACAAATTGGCATGTATTTAGATTCCATAAAGTTACCACAAGAAGAGACAAAACAATCTCCTTGAGACATGCCTGGGAAGTTGCCTTATTCTTGCTAGTGAACAAATGTCTTTATACATTGTTGGGCTACATGAAGCCTCATTCATTACAGCATCTGAATGAAAATTGAGATGATTTATTGCCCATCTGTGGTGCAAACATAAAATATTCAAAGATGTCTCATCTTCACAAATATCAAAAGATCTTAGTGACACAACCACATCCTTTGAACATGGCACAGTGACATTACACAGGATAGGAGATATTCTTCCTTCCAAGGAAGCATACTTTGTTGAATCCAGAGAATACTGTCCTAGAATTAACACAAATAATTCATGACAAACATATAGAACATTTAGCACTGTCTTTAAATTGTATATAGAAAGTTGTGGGGTACAACTGAGGAGTTGTTTTCATTCTTCAAAAAAGTCCTCCTATGTAGCCCAGGCAGGTGTCAAACTTACAAATCTTCTTGCCTCATCATCCTGAATGCTAGAATAAAGTGAAGAGAGAGAAAGAGAGAGAGAGAGAGAGAGAGAGAGAGAGAGAGAGAGAGAGAGAGAGAGAGAAGAAAGAGAGAGACAGACAGAAAGACAGAGAGATGTTTGATATGTGTATTGTATACAATCAGTGTGTGTACTGATGTGAATGGCCAAAGGATATGGAGTGCCCCGTTCTGTCAATATTCTTCTAACATCCAAGAAGAGATCTCTCAGAAAATCTAAGACATCCTCCTGTTTCTACTCTCTCTATCATTGTTTGAGATGTGTGTCTGTTTATGTGGATGTCAGGATCTGAAATCATTTCTTCATGCTTGCTCATCAAGGACTCTTACCCACTGTGCCATCATCTTAGCTTTCCACATGCTTGAAAATATTTATTGCTATTTTACTACAAAGTGAGAGAACCTACCTTAGGTGCTTTCTGAAGACATTATTAGCTTTTGGGTGGCTGCAATCAGGAGTCTGTTCATATACTTCAAAGGCTTTACCTTATATTCATAAATGTTAGTTGACACAAATAACTATTCAAATAAATAAAATAGCCCAAATAATTTAGATCTAGACCGACAACATTTAACTTCTCCAAAGCACTCATTTTTTAAGTTAATTTATTTATTCACTTTACATCCCAATCACAGCCCCCTGCCTCCCTCTTACAAGTCCCACCTTCCTTCCCTCTTCACCCATTTCCCCTTTCCTTATTCCTTAGAAAAGATGATTTCCATGACACCCTAGTTCATCAAGTTTCAATGGGATTGATGCCAATGTCTTCCCCTGTGGCCTGGCTAGGCAGCCTTGGCAGGGTGAAGTGATCAAAAAGCATGTAACAGAGTCCAGGTTAGAGGCAGTGCCCAATCCCCTTACTATGGGACCCACGTGAAGTCTGTGCTGCTCAGAAGCTGTATCTGTATAGGGGTCCTAGGTTTAGTCTATTAATGGTCCTTGATTGGTGCTTCACACTCAACAAGCCCCTCTAGGCCCTGGCTAGTATGCAATGTTGGTCTTCTTATGGAGCTCCTATCACTTCCAGGCCCTTCTATCCATCCCCTTATTTTTTGCAATGTTTCCTATGCTTTCCCCAAGATTTGGCTTTAAGTTTCTGCATCTGTGTGGATCTGCTGCAGTGGGTAGACACTCTGATGACAGCTATGCTAGGCTCCTGTCTGCAATCATAACAGAGTTTGTGTTAAAAGTGTCAAGGGTTGGCTCTCTCTCAGGGGGTGAGTATCAGTTTGGGCCAAGCAACGATTGGACATTCTTTCAATCTCTGCTCTATCTTTATCCCTGCATATCTTGTAGGCAGGACGAATTTAGGGTCAATGTTTTTGTCAGTGGGTCCATGTTCCCTTCCTTGACTAGGAGTATTCTCTACCTAAAGAGTATCATTAGAGTCAACCCCATATCCTGCAAGAATCCTACCCTGTCCTATGTCTCCAGCTTGTCACAGAGTTGCCTCCGCCCATATTTTCTCTTCTCTCTACAGGCCCTCTGCCCTCTTGCCTCCTACTCTTCCCAGGTCTGATTTCCATCCTCAGTTCTGTCTGTGTTCTTGTTCCCTCTCTTCAACCACTTATGCTGTCTATTATATTTCTCCGTCTAAATGAGATTTATTCATCCTCCCTTCAGTTCTCTTTGTTACTTATCTTCTTTGGTCTGTACATTGTGGTATGTTTATCCTGTACTATATGGCTAAAATATGTGTATAACTGAGTACATACCATGTGTATCTTTCTAGGTCTGGGTAACCTCACTTAGGACGACCTTTTCCAGTTTTATTCACTTGCCTGAAATTTTCAAGATTTCTTTTTTTTTTTTTTAATCAGCCAGTCATCTTCTATAGAATATCTGATGTAGGAGCTACTTCCTGCTGGAAAGTTTAGTGCACAGTTTTAATAGTTATTTTTCTCTTTGTTGAGAAAATTATGTGAGAAGAAATACAAGAAAGGAATGGTTGATTGTAGCTTACAGTTTCAGAAGGTACATTATAATACATTATCATAGGAGATACATAATGGCAGAATCCTAGCTGGTCATATTTTATCTAAGTTAAGACTCATGGAGTGAATAGGAAATGAGGCCAAGCAAGAAAACCTCAAGGCCTGCTTCCAGTGATCCATTCCTTCAGCAAGATTTCCCCTCCTAAATTATTCACAACCTTCCCAAATATAAATTGATATCAGGTTAATACTAGTTTATGTAATAAGCCCATGAGGGGCTCGTCACACTCAAAACACAACAAATGTTTTGTGTATATTGAACTAACATGTTTTACGTATCTCTTATGTGCCATGCACTGTCTTGTACTGGTTTACTTTCATACATAAGCAGAAGACAGTTGAATTTGAACATACTTCCTACAGAGTTATTTAGAAGCTTTCCATTCAGCATCTATAGTGGGTATCCAATGACCGTCGGTTGTCCATCTTCAAATGGGCAGACTCCAAAGCCTAAGAACAACAGAAATTGCAAGCTTCTGAGAAAAAGTGTATTGAGTTGAAAGAGAAGTTAAGTATTGGCTTGGTTGCCCTCAGAAAATTCAATAATTTTGTTGTTTTTTTAACCTAAGAGTTCAAAATTGCAGGATCTGAAGAACAGACCATAGAAGAATATTACTTACATGTCTTTTCTCCATTGCTTGTTTGGTTTACTTTCATATACCATCCAGGATCACATGCCCAGGGATGACACTGCCCACTTTAGGCTAAGTCCTTCCATATCAATCTCTAATCAGCAAATATTCCACAGACCAGTGTCTCCAACAGACCGGGCTCATGGAGGTATTTTATCAGTTGAGACTCATTTTCCCAGATGGCCCTAGTTTGTGTTTAATAAGGAATTTGATAATTAATTGCATAGATTTAACCATTATAGAAAGAATATGCTTGAAAATATTATAGTATTCATGATAAAAAGACAGACTAGCAAGGCACCTTAAAAAACATGGATCTTTGGACTGAGGAAGATGGAGTTGTGTCATCAAGCTCAGTGTTGTGTGAGTTCCAGGAAGGATCATTAACACTGTTCAAAAAAGAAAAAAAAAAGAAGAAAGAAAAAAAACCAGCATCAGGAACTCATTCTACATTGAGTACAACCTCAAGAACACTGGGGGCCTTAAACTGGTTGTAGAGCATTATGATGTCCTTTTGAATAAGATTGTTCTTCAGAAGTGAGAAACAAGATGAACTAAAGGGCACTGGCCTGAAATCCAAGAAACAGTAAAGGCTGAGACATAGTACAACAAGGCCAACATTTGCTAAACCATGGAGCAAATTCAAAACCAGCCTGGACTACAGAGTGAGTGCCTATCTCAAAAAATTTAAATATAAAGAAGTGAGATATAGCTCAATGGTAGAATACTTGTCAGTGCATGTGCAATCATTCCATGTCTCCTGTGAAATCCATGATGTCAGGAACATACTTTAAGGCCATGAGGGAATAATCTCTGTCCTTGCTCTTGCTTCCCATCCTCCCAACTTTGCCTTTCACATAGCCATGTATACTTAAGGATTGTTGAGGAAGAGGGAGGAAGTGGAAATATAGTAAGAAACAGAGGATAAGGGAGTTTGCTGTTAATTGTAATACTTAAGAATATCAGAAGCTGCACCCATAAAGTCTCACTGGCATGATGACCTAAACGAAGGCTGAAAGAGGATGAGAGAAAGCCCACAAAGACTCAGAAAACTATAGGCATCTAAGGAATGCTGGAGCAGGAGAAATACTATTTCCCATGGAAGAGCACACCAATTAGTTGTATAATACCAAATGATCATCCCTGAAAACATATATGCAAGTAACATTTTAGGGTCTGGGCAGGTTATATTTGAAAAAGAGCAATGAATAACATGTGAGAAGGCTTGATGGGAGAAAGAGGAAGGGGAAATGACATAGCAGTGTAATCTCAGAGAGTAAAAGAAATATTACTTTTTAAAAGAAAATATAGAGAGACTAATGTCTTCTGAAGGTCAGGAGCACATCCTTCTCCATCACTCTAACTTCTAAACAATGCAGTGGTGCAACACAAGCACTGAGAAGTCAACAGGTTGAATATGAAGAAAGGAAAGTCCTTCTTCCTAGATGGGTTTCCTCTCTTCCCACAAACCCTAAAGAAGCCTGCATAAATATTACCAGAGCTAATGAATTAGTTTAACACTGATGCCTAATACCAGTGAAACAAAAGCTAATTGGGTTATACCATACTGGCAATTAGTAATTATAAAATGGAGTGATAAAAACTTTATTTACTTCAAATAGTAGATATAAATATGATAAAGTGAGTACAGAATCTATTAGCTCTATTTTTTCCTGTCAGTGAAAATGTCTGGATTCAGAACATATTTCAATGAAAACACTTTTCCAATATTTTTATATAAGATCAATTTACAATTTTGTAGGCTGAAGCTGCTCTAGTATGAGGATTAACTGCTTCCTGCTCCTGGGGTTTTAGGTTTCTTTGCTCTTCCATGACATATTCTCTGTGAGGATTCATGGTGGCCGCTTCCCAGGCTGAATCTGTGTCTAGTCGTTCTCATGACTGCACCAGCTGATGGGAAGTGCCTAAAAACTTCAGGGAGTTGTGCAGCTTCCCACCCAAGCATCCTTCCTGTACCATTCTCCTCACATGAATATCCTTTTGTGCTTTTTATTATGGAAACACTATGTGATTGGCAAGGGCACTATCTGTGCATCTTTGCTACATTTGTGATGAGCTGAACTATTTATCTACAGTTATTGAATTGATAAATGGATGTACAATAGGAGGGACTTTGAACCTTTTGTTATTGTCTTTACTCTTCCTGGGACCAGTGACCTACAAAATTCCTGTTGTAAGTATGGTTCTCATTCAATTTGACTAAAGTCTCCTTGTTTTTATCATGGGGATGTCAATTTTTCCCAGATGTTTTAAAAAGCGCAAATAACCTGTCTGCTGAGATAGCCTGTGACATTCATCTGTCTACATCCTACCTCTGCTCTCGCCAATGATGGAGGGATTTACATTTTTAACTGACCTCAAAACTGCATAACTTCACACCCTGAACATATGCTGATGTATGGTAGAACAATTTTCCTTAGAACATTTGAATGTATTCTCTCACTGGAAGTGGAGTAAACTCACCATTTCTCACTCTATAATGTGCTGTAAGAAATCACTGGACACCAGAGTACATGAGAAAGTCATATCCCACTCTCCACTCAAGTGTGGAGACTGTCCTGTCCATTGGCTAGATCTGGGTAGGGGATTAAATTTTACCACCTGTATTGTCCTTGGCTAGTGCCTTAGTTTGAGTGGGACCCCTTGGCCCAAATCTGCCTATCATAATGTTCTACTTGTAGGTTTCTAGGACCCACTGGATCCTTCTACATTGATATTCTCCCATGGTTCTCTCATCTAGAGTCCCAATAGGATGTCCTCACCTATGTCCCAGTTTCCTGGTAAGGGAAGGCTTTTGTGGGACACGGCCATTGGGCTAGTATGCAGATATAAGTGAGTATATACCATTTGAGTCTTTCTGCTTCTGGGTTAACTCACTCATGATCATTTGTAGCTCAATCCATTTATCCACAAATTTTGTGAATTCATTGTTTTTAATAGCTGAGTGGAGAGTGGGATATGACTTTCTCATGTACTCTGATGCCACACATTTGACTATGTCCCCTGGAGGGGGAGACCTACTGGCACTCAGAGGAAGGACAGCAGGTCACTGAGAAGAGACTTGATACCCTATGAGCATATACAGGAGGAGGTAATCCCTCTGAGGAACAGCCATAGGGGAGGGGAATAAGGGGAAAATGGGAGGGAGGGGAGAATGGGAGGATACAAGGGATGGGATAACCATAGAGATGTAACAAGAATAAATTAATAAATATATATATATATAATAAAAATAAATAATAAAAAAAGAAATCACTGGACGCCAGTGACAAATAACACAAGGCTTCCTTGGACACAGGAGGAGACTCAGACATGGGGATTAGCCTGTGTGAACAGTCTGTGATGATTTTCTTCCATGGAAATAGTATTACAAAAGGATTTTCCATAAGTGGATTTCAGTAGTTGCACATTTCTGTACAGGGAAGGAAGAAGCTAATTTCCTTTTGAAAGTCATCTGCATTTTTCAGTTCTACATATATATTTCTACATATATATGAATGAGTGTGTATTTTAATCCTTTTATCCTTAGTGATATTTCTACCAAAAGTGAAGATATTTGTTCAGAAAACTGTGTTTGCATATATTTTCTCTAGACCTTTTGAGTTAGAAGGAAGGCAAAACTACAAATCCCCAACACTTAAAATTCAAGAGTGTTAACAAAAATAAAATGATATTTCCTCCTATTCCTCACATTCTGTTAAACTGTCTCCTCCTGATAGATCTCACTGCCTTGTTAAACATTTCTGGACTATTTTCTCTTTTTCTGTTTTTGAGGAAGATGTTGCAATGACATTGATTTTCTTATGGCAAAAGATAACTACAATCAAATGATATCAAGGAGTCTCACTCAGGGTACCTGAAAAGCACATATCTTTCAGCATACAGCCACCTAACTAATCATGGAGAGTCAGGAAGACACATTTCTAATGCCAAAAATGTTGGCTGGCTTATTGAAATCTAAATTTATACACTACAGGAAATCAATAATGGTCCCATTAAAGATTTTAAGACTAATTACATATGTGATTTTGTCTGTTTTTACAGAATTTAATTGGAAGAAGTAAGTTGCAGTCTTAGAATACCTTATGAAAATCCCTATGCCTTAAGAGTATGAATATTTAAGACTGTGGCCTTGAAGTCACTATGTAGGCCAGGCTAACTCCAAATTTATGATCCTCCTGCCTCAGCCTCGCAAGTCCTTGAAATATAGGCCTGTACCACCATGGCCATCAATTTTAGGAAGTAAAATAGGAGAGCTGTATGACAGCAAGTCTTACCAGGAGTAAGGCAGGTATGAAGAAATCATTTTAAAGATAGTCTTTCCCTTAATGTGTTCTTGACATAAATATTTTCCCATAACCAATATGACTTCAGCTCATTAAATTTTAAAATTAATATATCCTGGACATAATGTTCTTCTAAATAAAATGACCATAGAGCATATTGAATTGTTTCCAAATTCTAAATTTAATAAAAACTTTATCTTCCTTTTCTAATTCCAGTTCAGCTATAGGAACGATAGATTTGCTTACTTCATCTTCTCTGCCCTTCATTTCTCCAAGACAGTAAATTTTAAGGAAACCACTTAAGGTAATTTGGCCTCAAAATTAATGTGAAAAATCACTTGACATTCATGTAGCATCCTAAAGGCATTCTTTTGAGTCTTGGCAGGTGTTTCTTTCCTCTCCTCTCACTTTCTCTCCAAGGGGGACAATGACTTTGGTATTTTCTGACTCTTAAAGCTTGTCTTAAGATGTTACCAGAATCTACAACGCTGCCTGCTGCCTCTGTGCTAGGACATTACAGTAAGCATCCAATCAATGAAAAAAATCTAAGAAAAAAACAATAAGTAAAGAACAATATGCACGGAAATTAACAAATAAAGATCAGAGTTTGGATAAATATGGCATCTACCTTATTTTCTTTTACACCATTTTTAGGTCATTCTCTTGAACACGTTGAATTATGCTTACCTTTCACTGCTACTAGGAGGTGTATGTTAGGTAAAAGAGACAGCCCAGAAAGTTTATGGACTGCCATTGGGTTATGTACATAGCAAAACCCAGTGCTCTTCAACAGTCAAAAACTATTGTTATTTATTTTTTTATTTTTATTTTTTGCTTTTGGTGCAAATTTTATTTGGCTTCATAATGGGTTTGGCCTCCTGTTAAATATTTCTGGATCTTTAAAGAGACTGGTTTTGTATAATCTCCCAGATTCCATGTCTGTGTGAGTTTAAGGTGTTTGAATTTATGAATCATAGAACCAATATAAAATTTAAGAAAATTAAATAACTGCGTGCATGGATTTACACATATTTAGCATGTTTCTTTCATATTTAGTTACTGTTCACCTATAAATTAAAGAATGGAAACCCTTATCTCCTGATTTATATAGACTAAATTTCCTTTATATCTGATCTAGTATTCACTTCTTTGTGCATTGTTTCAGGTCGCTATTTTATGTCATTACATACTATTGCTTTCAGTTTGTTTGACAGCAACTGATTGGGTACTAACATTTGTTTATGTTTTTATAACATTTTCTATCCTCTTCTAATTCTAAATCCTTCTCAAATTCTATCTTACAGGCTTTTAACATTTCACTGTGTATATTTCAAACATTCATGTCCATACTTTTATGCATGTACATAAATAAACAAATATAATATTGACTTACATGTTTCTGTTGTAAATTTCATACATACTTGTGTCCCCTCTCATTCTATTTTCAGTTTTCTTCCATGAAATAGATGCTATAACAATATTTTGGAGACATACTCAAGTTACTGCATGTATACTCTGTCAGACTTTTCTGTTGCTTGTGTGTAGTATTCCACCTTAGTTGTCTGATCAATTTTCCTTAACAATTTTTCAAGATTAGTTAACAAATTGGCTTCTAGTATTTGCAATAAATTGTGTTGATCTGTAATCTGTGGGACAGTTTTTCTAAAATATAAATGTCCTAGAATCTCTAAGTTCTGGGGAATATGCATTTCAAATTCAGTAATTGCTATCATTTTTCCTGAAGATAATTGCACAAATGGTATTCAGATCAGCACTGGCTACATGTCAATATTAATAATTATCTGTTTATGAAGCACCATGAATGTACATTTTCATTATTTCAACTGAAAAACTTTAATTTTGATATCAAAGCCAGGACAATGCTCATGTGATTATCATCAGGAATCTGGAGGAAGTGCCTGTCCCCACTGGTGTCCTTCATCCTCTGCAGCCATGCTCTACTGCTTATTCAATATAGAATCCATAAGCTTAAACTCTGTAGTTTTCCTTTGATTAGGTGCCCCTTTCAGTTGGAGGGCTTTATGATTGCTTATTTTGTTTTGTGCCATATTTGAGGCAGTGTCTCCCTCAATAAATTTGGCTGGCCTTTAACTCTTAACTCTCCAGCTTCATTCATCCCCCTTATGCTAGGATGACACTCTTGCAACACCATAAATCAAGAATTTTTATTTTAATCATGGTCATTAGTATGTGAAAATGTATAGAGTGTCTTAACTTTCTCAGTGTCCTGTAAATTTTTGAGTAATCATTTGGTTTTAAATTTTAACAAGATATCATTTAAATACTGAGATAAAGTTAGCGGATAATGTGCCTTTTGTTGTTGCTTGTCTGTTTTATAAACAGAGATTAAAAAACATTCTTCTACTCAATGCAAGGGACACCACATGCTGGCAAGGATGTGGGGAGAGAGAAACACTTCTTCATTGCTGGTGGGAATGCAAACTAGGATAGCCACTTTGGAAATCTATCTGGTGCTATCTCAGAAAACTGGGAATAGGACTTCCTCAAGACCCAGCTATTCCACTCCTTGGAATATACCCAGAAGATGCTCCAGCACACAACAAGAAAATTTGCTCAACCATGTTCATAGCAGCCTTATTCATAATAGCCAGATACTGGAAACAGCCTAAATGTCCCTCAGTAGAAGATTGGATAAAGAAACTGTGGTACATATATACTATGGAACACTACTCAGCTATTAAAAACAAGGAATTCCTGAAATTTGTGGATAAATGGATTGAGCTAGAAATGATCATAATGAGTGAGTTAACCCAAAACCAGAAAGACTCAAGTGGTATATATTCACTTATATCTGCATACTAGCCCAAGGGACATGTCCCACGAAAGCCTTCCCTTACCAAGAAACTGGGACATAGGTGAGGACATCCTATTGGGACTCTAGATGAGAGAAGCATAGGAGAATAGCAAAGTAGAAGGATCCAGAGGGTCCTAGAGACCTACAAGTAGAACATTATGATAGGCCGATTTGGGCCCAGGGGTCCCACTCAAACTAAGGCACCAGCCAAGGACAATACAGGTGGTAAACTTTAAACCCCTACCTAGATCTATCCAAAATATCATGAACAGTAAATCTCCTATTAAGCATGATTGCAGTGGCTGGAGAGATGTAGCTAGGTAAGAGAATTGCTGCTCTTGCTGAGGACATGAGTTCAGTTCCAGAACACATACATGTCAGGCAGTTACCAACTGCCTATGACTGCAGCCCCAAGAGACCTAACTACCTCTTCTGCATGAGAGTTTGTGTTTTCCACCCCAGCATCTCCTGTACTTTGGGTTCAATAATATTTTCTTCAAAGGTAAATTTTCTGCCAATTTCACCAATTTACAACCTATTCATTCTGCCTTCCAATTACTCAACATTTAATCTATGAACAATATGCTAGCATCTGAGAAGATACTCTGAGAAAATGAAAAGATGCATCTTTATAGTAACTAGCATTAGAGTTAATAAAATAAACCAAAACAGATATTTAATAAAGTCAAGATATAAAGAACAAATTTTGCATGTCTTTAAAAATTTGTCACCGGAAAGAATTAGGGTTATTTCCAGTAACTTATGCAATATTACACTCATCCTACTGAAGTGGTAATTTGTTTACCAATGAGATCATAATAAAAATTCACACAAAGAAACTGCCATCTTCACTTTTTCATCAACTTGAACTTCACCATATTTGTATTTACCTATCTTTTACTCACTGAATTAAAAACAGCTAATAGACTGTGAAATATATTTAGTGGGTTATATTATAGCCAACATTTTTAGAATATAGAAAAGCATAGATATTATTCTACAAATTTATATGCATTTGATTATTTAAAAGGTTAAATATTTCCATCTATCTTTTAATTTTCCTCAGCTTATTTTTGAAATATATATTTTATGTCTCTATGAAAAGGTGTCTTCATAAAATGTTATTGTATTGGAATCATTTCATAATTTAACTTTTTATTTTATATGTTATATTCTTACATTAAGTCACATTGTCAGAAAATTTATCAAAAGACAACTATTATCCCCTGGCCTACTAAAAACACAGCATTTTTAATCTCTCTTGTGATTTCCCTTTAAATGATGATACAGTGGAAAAGTGAGGAATAAAATTAGAAGAACAAAAAAAAAAAACAGAGGGAGCATTATTATGGGACATTTTGACATAACTTTATGTATAAATACTGGTAGAAATATACTGATAATTGAAATTTTGAAGACAATAATAACTCAGAGGAGAGGGAGAAAAAGTGATCACAAAAGAATTCTCAGCACCTTTAAGGAGAATCCTGTTGTGGGAAAACCATGACAGCCATCATTACCTCTTCCTTACCCTGGTCTATAGTAAGAAATAAAATCCGTTTTTCCCCAATGGTGCACATCTCTTCTCAGACATTCGAAATTAGCAAGCACAGTTAATATATTTAGAAAAGGTGGAATAGACCACCTAAGGTAGAGAATAGTAGATCTTATTTTATAGGTTAAATATAAATTTTTCCTAATGAAAAATTTATTTCAGTAGTATGTATGTGTCTGTCTGTGTGTTAAGAGTGTGTATTTGTGTGTGTGTCTATGTTTGTGTCTGCTGTGTGTTATGAGTGTGTGTGCATGTATGTGTGTGTGTGTGTGTGTGTGTCGTGGATGGAAATGTGTTTTTATTTTGATTCCAAGTGTGGGATGGGAACAGACCTGTAAGAGAACAAATGGATGTTTATCCTCTAGAAGAAGAACTGCCTCTTTTGAGGCCTTGGTCTTTGCCAGCTGAAAACCATCTAAGTATGGACTCTGAGAGGATATATATGTGCCCAAGACAAAAAGCTGTGCCTTTTGGTCTTGGCATCTTTTATTATTGTTTGGCTCTTCTTGCTCTACTTCAAGACGCTCCTAGAGAGAACTACTCCAGAAACCATTTTGAGGTTCCACCTGCTGTTCTGGGTTCTGCCTGCTGCAGTTGCAGTCACCATTGCTAAATTGCTGGTTTGCTGTTTAATGGGTATGCTGGAATCCTGCCGACTACAGCAGTAGAATTGCTCCCAGGAACTGACTCTAAAAAGATCTATTTCTTCTGTTCCCATTAACCTCTTTTCTCTCCTATCTATAATAGGTAGGTTGCAAGGGAGGTATAAGCATTAAATAACCACAAATAAAGTAGGTTTGAAAAAGTTCCAAGCTGACAGGAGGTACCCAAGGTGACTTGGACATAACGTCTAACTTAACTTTTAATGTTGCAGGGGAAACTACAGGTTCTGAAAGTACAAAGATACTGTTTTAGGGTGACAGCAAAATGGGAGCTTTTGCTGCAGGTTTTTTCCTGCCTTGTACACAAAGCTTATTTTCTGTTTTTTCTTTGTCTTCTTTCTGTATTCCATTTAAAAAAAAAAAGATTGGAAGAAAGACTGATGAGATATGAATACCAGAATTGTCACTAAATTCTATAGTTCTAGAAAGGATTACAGAGTTGTCTGTACAACTAGAGACTTTACATCTAGAGTCTGAAGCACTTGAAAAGCAAAATGTGCCTTTGGTAAATGGAAAAAACCTGATAAGTCAGAGCCAGACTGTCTCACAATTGTCGCCCTGCCCTATTCTATACACCAGGTATTCAGAGCACCTGTGTGTGGAGGAGGGTGGGTAAGAATGAGAAGCTGGAGACAAAAAAAATGTTGCAGAACAACAGAAAGCTGGACAGGCTTTAAAAGGCCTTTGGAGGCAGGTGTGCTGCTAGAGGAATTCTCTAGAACTACACAGACACCATTAGCTTCCTCAGTCTTTCTGCAACTTATCCTTGCTAATGATGAGGCTCATGATGAGATGGTATGGTGTCCAATAGATATGCTAGATTTAAAGCAGTTTACAGATTCTATTGTACAGTATAGAATGCATTCATCTATGTTAAACAAATTTTAAGTAACTGGACTATGCAGCATAGGTATATTCCCCAAGAATAAAAGGGATTGGTGTCACTGTTTTAGAAGTTGCTTAACAGTTATAGAGGTAGTAGTGGTAAAGAAACAAAGCCGCAAAAAAAGAACAACAAAATTTAACAAAGGGGATAAATGTTGTTAAAAATCAATTGCTTGATGAAGAGCATTATGCTGACCTACAAGAACAAGCCCAGTCTAAAGATATAGTAATTGAACAATGCCACGTTGCAGACTTAAAAACTTACAACATGGTTGAGGAGCCTGGTAAAATGACCACCTCATTTATTAAGGTATTTCAAGTCCCTGGAGAAGCTTTCACAGAAATCTGAAGAGATTGCATTCAGCTCCAGATTGAGCCATACCAGACCCTGAGACCAGACAGGCATTGACAATGATCATGGCATATGAAAATGCAAACAGTGAATGTAAGTGTGCAATTAGGCCATTAAAAACATGAGGAGCTGTGAGTCCCCATTACACAAATGGATAAAAGAGACAGCTAATATTGTCTTTGAAGAGCATCAAGTCAATGTTATGGGACAAGCTATAGCTAGATGTCTCAGATATCAAAACACCAAGTCCTTTAATTATGGTAAAGTTACTCATTTACAAAGAAAATGTAAGGATAAAAGCTCCAGACCTCAAAATCACAGGCACATTTTTTGGAGAAAATGGTACTCATAGGAGAGACCAAGGATATTTTGACTATGATGGTAATGATATGCCAAGACTTCCAGGGTATTGTAGCCAGTGTTGGACAGGAATTGCCAATCCAAGAGAGGCATACAAGGTAATATCTTGCCATCGGGAAGCCAAGCCTGTTAGATTGGAGCCGCCAGCTGGAGACTCAACTCAGCATATAGAAGGTTCTACCAGCCAATTGAATTCCCCTGTGTTTGTTGTTAAAAGAAATCACGAAAATTGAAGATGGTACTGGATTTAATAGCAATGAATAGAGTATTTTAAACAATGGTTCCTTTACAGTCTCTAATTCCTTTGCCTTTTTTGTTATCTAGGTCATATCCTATAATAGTAATTGACTTAAAAGATTGTCTTTTTCATAATACCTTTGCATGAGCAGGATAGGGAAAGGTTTGCTTTTCAGTACCTACTCTGAAAAATAGTGGTCCAATAAAGAGATACCATTGTAAGGTACTTCCACAGGGAATATTAAATAGTCCAACTTTGTGTCAATACTTTGTGCAACAACTGTTAGAAATAATTCATAGGCGATTTCATCAGTCTGTCTTTACTATTACATGAATGATATTTTCTTGGCTCTTTCTGATGCAGATATTTTAGATAAAATGTTTAAGAAAATACAAAGAATTCTGCCATGATGAGCGTTACAGAATGCTCCAAAAGATATGAAGAGGAAATTCAATTAGTCATTTGTCATATAAAATAACTCAACATGTGTGTGGGGTGGTTTGGTTGTTAGGGAAAACATTGTTTTAGAGTGAACCAGTGTCAATCAAGCTGAGAACCCACTCAATAGAGCTGTCACAACATCCTCCTCACTGGACACTCTGTGGTCTTTACACACCTTGGAATCACGTAGAAACACTTCTGCTGATCACCTTCTAAATCTATAAGAGGGAGAATTCAGAATCTATGGCTTTTTAAAGTTCACAGTTACTATGAACACAAATCCCCCAAATTCAAATTAATTGGAAGAGTATCAGTCATTGGCCTGGAGGTTTTTAAGAAAAGATTTTGCCCGTGGTGCTTTGTTAAGGCAGGATTCACAAAATAGTGATGATCTATTGACAGCTTTGTGATCTCCTCCATTATTGATTAAATAGAGGTAAATGTTGTCTTTTCTCTCAAAGTTGAACTTGATCTGTACCCATTTCCATGGTGTCTTCTGTAGTATCTACACTTTAGTAGGCAAATAATTATTGAATGATATACTGTTATACTCAAACCATAATTCTAAATAGTGTTTTTAAAGTATATTACCTATGCTCCCAATACAAGGGCACTCACATTAGTAAAAGATCTGCTAATGAAGCTTAAACCACACATCGATCCCCACGCAATAATAGTGGGAGACTTCAACACCCCACTCTCACAGAATGATAGGTCATTGAAAAAGAAACTAAACCGAGAAATAACGTCATTAACCAATGCCATGAATCAAATGGTTCTAACAGATATCTATAGACTCTTTCACCCAAACAAGAAAGAATATACCTTCTTCTCTGCACCACATGGAATCTTCTCCAAAATTGATCACATCATAGGTCACAAAGCAGGCCTCAACAGATACAAGAGGATTGAAATAATACCTTGTATCCTATCAGATCACCATGCTCTTAGGCTGCAATTAAACAACAACAGAAATAACAAAAAGCCTACATGTACGTGGAAACTCAACAACTCTCTGCTAAATGACACCTGGGTCAGGAAAGAAATAAAGAAAGAAATCAAGGAGTTTCTGAAATTCAATGAGAATGAAGGAACAACATGCCCAAATTTGTGGGATACATTGAAGGCAGTGCTAAGAGGAAAATTCATAGTACTAAGTGCCTTTAAAAAGAAACTGGAAACATCACACATAAGCATCTTAACCACACAGCTGGAAGCCCTAGGAAAAAAAGAAGCACAAACACCCAAATGGAGTAGATGTCTGGAAATAATCAAACTCAGGGCTGAAATTAACAAATTAGAAACTAAGAAAACAGTCCAAAGAATCAACAAAACCAAGAGTTGGTTCTTTGAGAAAATCAACAAGATAGACAAACCCTTAGCCAAATTAACTAAAAGGCAGAAAGACAGTATCCAAATCAACAAAATCAGAACTGAAAAAGGAGACATAACAACAGACACTGAAGAAATACAAAGAATCGTAAGATCCTACTTTGAAGGCATATATGCCAGAAAATTTGAAAATCTAAGGGAAATAGATGATTTTCTTGATCAATTTCACTTCCCAAAGTTGAGTGAAGAACAGATAAATAAGCTAAATAATTCTATTTCCCCTACAGAAATAGAAGCAATCATTGATAGTCTCCCAACGGAAAAAAGGCCAGGGCCAGATGGTTTCAGTGCAGAATTCTACCAGACCTTCAAGGGCGAGCTAATACCGATACTCTTCAAGCTACTCCAAAAGATAGAAATGGATGGAATATTACCAAATTCATTCTATGAAGCCTTAGTCACATTGATACCTAAACCTAACAAAGACGCAACCAAGAAAGAGAATTTCAGACCAATTTCTCTTATGAACATCAATGCAAAAATACTAATAAAATACTTACAAAACAAATATAGGAACACATCAAAAATACCATTCATCATGAACAAGTAGGTTTCATTCTAGGCATGCAGGGATGGTTTAATATACGGAAATCCAACAATGTAATCCACCATATAAACAAACTGAAAATAAAAAACTACATGACCATCTCTTTAAATGCAGAGAAAGCATTTGATAAAACCAACACCCATTCATGTTTAAAGTTTTGGAGAGATCAGGGATACAAGGCACTTTCCTCAACATAATAAAGGCTATATACAGCAAGCCACTAGCCAAAACCAAAGTAAATAGTGAGATACTCAAGGAAATTCCTCTAAAACGGGGAACAAGGCAAGGCTGCCCACTCTCTCTATATCTCTTCAATATAGCACTCGAAGTTGTAGCCAGAGCAATAAGACAACAAAAGGAGATCAAGGGGATCCAAATGGGAAAGGAGGAAGTCAAATTATTGCTATTTGCAGATGATAGATAGTCTACATAAGTGACCCTCAAAATTCCACCAAAGAACTCCTACAGCTGATAAACACTTTCAGCAATTTGGCTGGATACAAAATTAACTCTAAAAAGTCTGTAGCCTTCCTATACACAAATGATAAGCTTGCAGAGGAAGAAATTAGGAAAACCACACCTTTCACAATAGCCACCAGCAATATAAAATATTTAAGAGTTACTCTAACTAAGCAATTGAAGGACTTGTTTGAAAAAAATTTCAAAATTCTGAAGAAAGAGATTGAGGATGACATGAGAAGATGGAATGATCTTCCTTGCTCATGGATCAGGAGAATTAACATAGTAAAAATGGCCATCCTACCAAAAGTAACCTACCAAAAGTAATCTACAGATTCAATGCAATCCCTATCAAAATACCTACACAATTTTTTAAAGACATTGAAAGTTCAATTCTGAACTTCATATGGAAAAACAAAAAACCCAGAATAGTTAAAACCATCTTGTACAATAAAAGATACTCCGGAGGAATATCTATTCCTGATCTCAAGCTGTACTATAAAGCAACAGTAATTAAAACAGCATGGTACTGGCAGAGCAACAGTCTGGTTGATCAGTGGAATCAAATTGAAGACCCAGATATGAATCCACACACATTTGCTCACTTGATTTTCGACAAAGAAGCCAAATACATTCAATGGAAAAAGGATAGCATCTTCAACAAATGGTCCTGGTCTAACTGGATGTCTATGTGTTAAAAAAATGCAATTGGACACATATTTGTCAACTTGCACAAAACTTAAATTCAAGTGAATCAAAGACCTCAACATAAAACCAGAGACACTAAGTCACTTAGAAGAAAAATTGGGGGAGAGCCTGGAACACATTGGCACAGGAGACAACTTCCTGAACAGAACACCAACAACCCAAGCCTTAAGGTCAACAATTAATAAATGGGACCTCATGAGGCTGAGAAGCTTCTGTATGGCAAGAGACACTGTCAAAAGAACAAAGCGACAGTCTACAGGCTGGGAAATAATCTTCACCAGCCCTATATCTGACAAAGGTCTAATAGCCAAAATATATAAACAATTCAAGAAATTAAACACCACCAAGCCAAATAGCCCAATTGAGAAATGGGGCTTAGAACTAAACAGAGAATTCTCAACAAAGTAATATCAAATGGCTGAGAAACACTTAAAGAAATGCTCAACCTCCTTAGTCATCAGGGAAATGCAAATCAAAACAGCTCTGAGATTCCATCTTACACCCATCAGAGTGACTAAGATCAAAAATTCAAGTGACACCACATGCTGGCGAGGATGGTAGCCTGCTGGCCTTCCTCTGAGTGTCACCAGGCCTCCCCATCCAGGAAACATGGTCAATATGGGGCAGCAGAGTTCATGTGAAAGTCAGACCCCACTCTCCACTCAACTGTGAAGAATATCCTGTACATTGGGTAGAACTCTGTAGGGGTTCAAAGTTTACTGCACATATTGTCCTTGGCTGGTGCCATAGTTTGAGCAGGATCCCTGGCCCCAATTCTGCCCATCATAATGTTCTTCTTGTAGGTTTCTAGGACCATCTGGATCCTTCTTTTTCCCCATTCTCCCATGCTTTTATCACCTAAAGTCCCAATAGGATGTCCACCCCTCTGTCTCACTATCCTGTTAAGTGAAGACTTTCATGGAACATGCTCCTTGGACTAGTGTCCAGATATAAGTGAGTATATAACATTTGACTCTTTCTTTTTCTGGGTTAACGCACTCATTTTGATCATTTCTAGTTCAATCCATTTGTCCACAAATTTTGGGAATTCCTTGTTTTTAATAGCTGAGTAGTATTCCATAGTGTAAATATCTTAACCCCTAAACATCTAAGTTTATTGCAAAACTAAACTATCTGGTCTTGGATTTTCTAAGTTAACAAGTTTTCAATATACATTAATCTACATTCAAAGTACATTAAGTACTTAATGTGTATATATATATATATATGTGTGTGTGTGTGTGTGTGTGTGTGTATGTGTGTGTGTGTATGTGTGTGTGTGTGTGTATAAAATGTTCAGTGTCCAATACAAAAATCCAGTAAAAGAGTTTGTAGATAAAGCATGGAACGTGGTCTACAACTCATAAATATGTGTTGATTTAATTTTGATTTAACAATTGACTTAAAGGTTAAAGGGAGTTAGGTGACTCAACCTAATTTTACTTTTACCTTATCCTTACCAGGTAAATATATCTCCATCTCACTATAAAACAAAATTCATAAGCTTATGTATTTAAATATGCTTGTATTACTACCAGATTTAACAACTTAAGATATATAGTGCTATATTTTATAATTCTCACATGCTCAGAAAAATTGCCCCCAAATCAAAACAAAAACCATATATCATAAATAAGCTCTGCCTGGTCCCCACACATGCTATCTTGTTTAAGCCAGATAAAAAATTTTCTCTGGACATCCAGAAAAAATTTGATGAGTTATTTTTGGCGCTTTCTAATAAGCAAGAAAACATTTCTCTTACTGTGTTATTTGTCACTAAAAGAAATATATCCATAAACCATGGCAAAACTGCAGATGAACAGTTATGACCTAATGGGAGCAGAGGCTTACCATGTGGCTTTGGAGTAGGCAGGATGAGGCAGTACCTAGAAATGAAGTGAAATGAAATGAAATGAAAACATCTGCTAAGGATAGAAATAAAAACCCCCTCAGTTCTTAAATAAATAATTAAAATGCACTAACAATCTAATTTTCTGCTTCATATATTTATTTGAAAAAATGTACTTTTTGCTGAGTAATTTTATTTTATTATTAGTTTCTTAGCTATCGTTAAATGTGATTTGAGACTTTCTACCTAATAGACAGTTGATTAGTGGGAATTAAGAGTGAGTAATTACAATGTGCTGGTGAAAGTGGTGTGAGATAGAACATTGAGCAAAAGACCAATTTAAGTAAAGATCTGTATATATCTATACAGATATATATCTGTAGTAGGATGACAATCTGACTTCATCCAGTTTGAGAAGTTAAAATCTTAAACCTAATGTGATGATATTAGAGGTGAAGTCTTCAAACAGTGTTACGTTGTGAGGGAAAGATTATAAAAAATGCAATTACTGCCTTTATTCAAGAGACTCTAGGGTGGCTTCTGTCTTGTGTAGACAGTGGAAGTCAGGAAGCCAGGAAGCCAGATCTCAACAAGCACCAGTGGCGCCAGAACGTGAGTTTGGACTTCCTACTCTTCAGAAGTTGAAAAGGATTTTGGTTGGTCTACAGACACCTGCTACAGGAGTGTACATGGAATAAAGCATTCACTGACTTATACTCCAGTACTGTGCTGGAAACAAGACTCAAGCAGCAGAGGACACCAAAGAAAGGAGTGTGAAAAGAGATGGCCCCAGGATCATAGAGACACGTGCTCAAGGGGAGCTATATTTCTTACTCTGTCATCTCCATCTAGGAAAGTAAAAGATTAAGAATTCAGGCCAGAGAAAGCCAAATCCAAAAGTATTTGTTAGATTACTCATCACAAGCACTGTAGTTAGAGCATCTGTCTAGAAAACTTAACTTTTAGCCGGGTAACAAGAATAAGAAAGAAAGGATTCAATAAGATAACCATGAAAATCTTGAGTTATATGGCTTAAAAAAGACCTTTCTTGGGCTTAAGGAGAAACAGGTTTATTTTGCTTACATGGTTTTTCTTACAGTTGTTTCTTCCATATGAAAGAAAGGCCTGATTTCCCAGCCCCAAGGAACATGATGGAATGGAAGTATCTGATTTGTACATTTAACTAAGTAGTATGTCAATACATCAACCTACATAATTGGGATTAATTAACTTACCCATGTGTGAATATGTAAGAAGAAATAATGTTATAAAATAAAATAATTCAATGTGAAAAAATAAAAACAAATTAAGAAAAGAAAATATGGCAGAAAACAAAAGGAGGGCCTGGCTCTGGACTCTTGCCATTGGTCTGAGTCAGTACTTCTTAACCCTCCTGCAGCTGATACTCTTTAGCACAGTTCCTCGAGTTGTGGTGACCCCCAAACCTAAAATTATTTTTTCTGCTTCTTCATAAGTTTAACTTTTTCTACTGCTATGAATTGTAATGTATATATCTTTGGAGATGTAGGTTAACCAAAGCAGTTGTGGACCCCAGGTTGAGAACCTCAGCTCTAAGTGTTCAGAATCTTGAAGGGGACAACATCAGCACATGGAGATCTGACTTCTGGGTCAGGTGCTCTCTTCATTCAGCAAGAGTCAAACATAATCTCTGTACTTTTCCCACACTGAAGCTGGCAACGGTTGTCATCTGCTGTCCAGGGGGACCACACACCCAGAGAAGAAGTGACGCCCAATCTTTCTTGTGCGATCTGGTAATTATATAACCTGCATAAAGGACTAGCTCTTGGTCAACAGTGTTTGTTTCTGGAAACATTTAGACTGAAATATAAGTTAGTTTGTTCTTTTAAAAACTCTTACAAATGAGAAGAGAGCAAAAATGCATTTAGGTAATATACTGTACTTGAAAAATATTATTCCAAATTACTGCATTGTTCCTTTAATGTGTGTATGTCATCATTATGAGCTTTGTTAGAACATTCACTCTATAGCTTCCATAGAGGGTATTAAAAATATTTTCAATAACTATCTTCTTACTGACCAAGTACAGTGTTCCCCTAAAGAATATTTGCATTTATCTTATCTATCTATCTATCTATCTATCTATCTATCTATCTATCTATCTATCATCTATCTATCTATCTATCTATCTATCTTCACAGTATTAAATATATAAGATACAAAATCATACATATATATGATAAATATAATATATGTGCATATGTATCATTTGAAAACTCATACATTATCCAAAATTAAGCAATTAGATACCTGCATATGAATAAATACCAAATAAGGAAACACAGAGACATTATAACAAAAATATTCTGATTTATTATTTTTTTATTATTTTTTCTTTACTTATACATTTATATTATTACACATATATACAATAAACTGCCTACAGCAAGAAGAGCAATGAAACATTCAGGTATTATATAAATGTTACATTCATAGTATTTTGGCTATTTGTATTTGGCAGCCTTAAAGAAAACATCTCTCCTAACTTGATGAGTCTAAAATTCTGAACGGAAATCAGTATCTATCTTATCTCATCTTTATCAACTTAAAGCATCTCTCTAGATCTAAAAACAGAATTCTGACTAAAAATGGACAAGCTTGGATGCAGGCAGAGTCAATGGCTAAACTCTGCCAAGTCAGGCTACACAATTCCTTAATAGTTCTTGCCTCACAAATATGTCTGTCAGATACCTTGAAGATGATGCTCCGAGGTTATAGAGAGTGTTGGGTGACTGTTCAGGCAACGAATTGTCTCTGTAGTGTTCTCACTTTGGAAGCTGCTAACCTGTATTTCTTGTCTACTCAGATAATTAATTTCATTCCTTTTCAAGTCTCTGATGGGGTTGAAGTCCAGATAGTTTAGTTTTACAATTAAGCTTACTTGTTTAGGGATTAAGATATTTATAGGTCTGATTACTATGTTGATATATTTGGGAAAATATTTTGGAAAATCCAAAAATCCTTAACATTCAGTTTTGAAACTAAGGCTAGAGTAATAGAGAAAACCATATACAATTCAGGTGAAAATGGCTTTATGTTCAAGAACTACGTCTCTGCCTTTTTGTGAAATGTGTCAAGTGCACTGTTTCGCTAAACTCTTCCAACATACCATGAGGACAGTGACATAACTATTCTCAATTCCTATTAAGATACGAAGTTGATGCTTAGCATGGTGGCACACAGCTGTAGGCCCAGCACTCAGGGATGCAAAGGCAGGCAGGAGGGTCTCTGTAAGTTCAGGCCAGCCTGCTCTATAAACTGAGTCCAGGACACCCAAGGCTATAGAAAGAAGCCCTGTCTTGAAAAACGAGAAAAAAGCGATATGAGAGAAGCAAATTGTTCAATCACATAAAAATATATATATATGTGTAAAGAGCAATTCTAACCGTGGATGCTCTTTGGTGTCAACTTTGATTTTTAACAAATCAGTTACTTCATGGTTTTGTCTTTCTCTGTCTCTTTCTCTATCTCTGTCTCTGTCTGTCTCTGACTCTCTCTCTCTCTCTCTCTCTCTCTCTCTCTCTCTCTCTCTCTCTCTCTCTCTCTCCCTCCCTCCCTCCTAAAATAAGGGTATTGTAATACTCAAATAAGAGATACAGGAAAGCATTGAGAAACTCACCCCACTGTTGGGACAGAAAGAGCTGAGATATTTCTATCCTTGCACCATAGTGTGGTGCTTTCCTGGTTCCTCTCCCCTTTGAGATTTACGTGGATGTCTCAGCTAAAAGCTTCAGATGTATTTTGTACTATCAAGTCCCAAAAAAGCAGATAGAGACAATTATAGACTATTTAACAGCACAAATGGCTGGGCTACCTGTTTTCTATTGGCAAATATAGGCTGCATACAGAAAAATATCAGGGTATATAGGGCAACAGGTACAGCCTTCCTGAGGATAGACACCAACTTAGTAGCCCCACTCCCTCCCTTTCCACAATCAGGGATAACATGTGCTCTAAACCTGAGGCTGTGCTAGAATCATGCCATATGGGAGTATTAACCTATTCTGGATACTTAGTCTTCTTTATGCAATCTGGTATCAGGCTGAGTATTTTCTTTCTGTATAGTATATTTTCTATTTCTAGTGAGACAGAACCCATGCATGTGGCACTTTTAGTCTGCCCCTGTGCTAAATCCACAGAGCGCATTTCTTGTCGATCCCTGTTCTTCTCATACTAGCTCCTGGGAGTGGTTTGTATGCTTTTATTTATGAGTGTCTTACAAAGAAGAGAACACATGAAATATTGCTTTCAGTTAAATCTAAAGGAAACAAACTATTAATAAGGATACAAAACATTGAGAAGTTCAATTGTGCTCCAGCGTTCTGTTGCCCATAATTTGGGAGATACCACATGCCTGATTGGAGTACTGGAGCTTCCTAGAAGTGCCGCCTTGTTTCCCTGTGAACCTGTCAGTGGCAGGAGGGATAGCTGGCTTAGCTTTTCCCCATGGCCATCAAAAATAAAAGTACACATTGGTTTTATGTGTAAAGTGGTCAAGGACCACATTAAGCACAAATTGTAATAATAAAAATTAAAATACCAAGGCTACACAGATAAACCCTGTCTCGAAAAACCAAAAAAAAAAAAAAAAAAAAAAAATTAAAATACAAATTGGAAGACAGTATTTTAGCTTAAATGCATGAAACTAAAAGAGAAACAAATAACACCAGGCTTTATATACTAAAGAGACTACTAATTCTGTCATGATAATGTATTTCCTTCACTGTGATGTATGCTTATACCATGCTTCATGAGTTGAGACATAAAGCAATATGGAACCTGTTACTTTTAGGTGTAAACACTGAGCTTTGTGTTATAAATGATGACTATTTGAAAAATATTTCTCTGGGCCTAATATGAAGGGGGAGACCTAGTGGCACTCAGAGGAAGAACAGCAGGTCACCGAGAAGAGACTTGATACCATATGAGCATATACAGGGGGAGGTAATCCCTCTCAGGAACAGTCATAGGGGAGGGGAATAAGGGGAAAATGGGAGGGAGGTGAGAATGGGAGGATACAAAGGATGGGATAACCATAGAGATGTAACAAGAATAAATTAATAAAAAAAAAAAAGAAAAAATAATAAAAGAAAAAAAAAGAAAAGAAAAAAAGAAAAATATTTCTAACCATCTAAATGCATCTGTTTTCCAATGCCACCTCAAAACCGTCTTAGGAGGTAAGACAAGCATTTTTAGTACAATTCATAAATGAAAAGATGTGGCTCTGCCAAGATCGCCAGTTAGTAGTAAATCTGAAACCAAAATTGCTTTTCACATTTTCTGCAACATGTATTTTACATTGGATGTATGTGTGTATGTGCATATGTGTATGTGTTCAACCATTAAACTTCATATTTATGTTGGGCTGTGATGGTACATGCTTTTTGTTCCACCAGTAGGGAGGCAGAAACAGGTAGAACTCTGAGTTCAAGGCAAGCCTGGTCTACAGAGTGAGTTCCAAGACAGCTGGGATACACAGAGAGACCCTGTCCCTGTCCCCAAAACCAACCACCACCAAAATAAAACAAAGACAAAAACATAACAAGAAACATAACAACAAGCAAACAACAACAAGAAAAATAACATCTTGAGTCAAAATGTTCTAGTGATGGCATGTGCTGGTGTGTGTATGTGTATGTGTGTGTGTGTGTGTGTGTGTGTGTGTGTGTGTGTGTGTGTAAAAGCCAGAAAAGAAGAAAATTAAAATGATAAACCATAAAGAAGATTAGAGGAGACACTTTTCTCTCTAGCAGCTGCAGGACAATTCCAAGATCAGTTGTGCCTGTATAGGCATGGAGAGGGAGCCATGCTTTGAAGAGCCACAGGAAATAGCCCTGTCCACCTTTGGGGCAGCACTGGAAGAGACAGGAACCCTCTCTTCAACCTGAACATGGAACATATGTTCAGGACAGATTCTCTGCCTAATCAGCATATCACGCCCTTTTGTTTTCTCCTGTCCAGAGAGCTATCAGATGGGCTGTGTGGCAAATGGCTTCTTCAATTTCATGCCTATCATAGGTACTGTGATGAATTAACTGGAAAAGAATAAGACATAGATTCCCATTGCTCTTAATGGGGACTTCAGATAGGATTATCACTTAAACAATAAGTGATATAAAAACCAATATGTAACTGTCCTGGATTATCTCATAGAATTATGAGGGGTTTTGGAGTTTTCCTACAGAAGCCAAAATAGGCCAAAATAAAATGAATTAATCATTGAAGTAACTGGAAATAATGCAAAAATGAGGGGGAAGAAAGTAAGAATAAAACAACTATTATTGCAGGAAAAATTAGTGTAATGCCTTCAAGAAAATTTGTTTTAAAAACCAGTAATAGATTCGAAAAGTATTTTTTTTAATGACAGGTAAGTTAGAGTAAAGGTCCACAAACCCTACACAAAGAACTATAGGCAACTAAGAAATCTTGGAATAGGAGAGGTGTCCTTCCCCAGGGAAGAGAACACCAGACCAACTGGTTGTTCAATGCCAAGTAAAGGTCAATACTAAAAACAAGCATACAGATAGCATTATATAGACTGAACCAGTTATATTTAATTATATAATGTATATATATGTATATGTGTATGAACATGTGTACAATATGTGTACAATAACATCTAAAACAGATCCTATGAATTTGAAACAAAGAAGTATGTGGGTAATATAGGAGGGTTTGGAAAAACAGAAAAAAAGGAAAGGAAGGGAAGGGGCGGGAAGGGAAGGGATGGGAAGGGAAGGGGAGAGGAGGGAAGAGAAGG
>OU015742.1:100544456-100574458 GCA_907169655.1 Acomys percivali
GGAAGGGAAGGGAAGGGAAGAGAAGGGAAGGGAAGGGAAGAGGAGGAGAGGGAAGGGAAGGGAAGGGAAGGGAAGGGGAGGGAAGGGAAGGGAAGGAGAAGGAAGGGGAGGGAAGGGAAGGGAAGAGAAAGGAAGGGAAGGGAAGAGGAGGAGAGGGAAGGGAAGGGAAGGGAACGGAACGGAACGGAAGGGAAGGGGAGGGGAGGGAAGGGGAGGGAAGGAGAGGGAAGGGAAGAGAAAGGAAGGAAAGGTAAGAGAAGTGGAGGGAAGAGAAGGGAAGGGAAGGGAAGAGGAGGAGAGGGGAAGGGGAAAGAATAATTAAATTATATACCTCAAATAAATACAAAAAATTAGAATTTATGCTTTAAATGATGGATAAACTCAAAGCTCACAGAAAAGACATTTGTCTACTCCCCATTTTCAGAAGCTGTCTTAAGGAATTCCATGATTGTCTTGAGCAGCAACAGAGAACTGTGTGACCTTGATGGCAGCAGTGCATTCTGATGGGAGTGACCTCTGAACCTTACTCGTTCATCAGGATCAAGCTCAAACCTTTCTTCACTGGCTGTCTGCTTTATCGCTCAGTTTCAAGTTCTCTGAGCTTCCACTGTCCATTTTTGCCTGATAGCACTTACCTGCATCTTTCCTGAAATATGATTTTTTTTGGCTTTGTATATTAACAGTTTATTTCTTTTTTTTAAAGGTCTAGTTTCATTTTATTTATTTTATTTAATTAATTTATTCTTGTTACATCTCAATGGATATCCCATCCTTTGTATCCTCCCATTCTTCCCTCCCTCCCATTTTCCCCTTATTCTCCTCCCCTATGACTGTTCCTGAGGGGGATTATCTCCCCCTGTATATGCTCATAGGGTATAAAGTCTCTTCTCGGTGACCTGCTGTCCTTCCTCTGAGTGCCACTAGGTCTCCCCTTCCAGGGGACATGGTCAAATGTGAGGCACCAGAGTACGTGAGAAAGTCATATCCCACTCTCCACTCAAGTGTGGAGACTGTTCTGACCATTGGCTAGATCTGGATACGGGTTTAAAGTTTACCACCTGTATTGTCCTTGGCTGGTGCCTTAGTTTGAGCGGGAACCTTTGGCCCAAATCTACCTATCATAATGTTCTACTTGTAGGTTTCTAGGACCCACTGGATCCTTCTACATTGCTATTCTCCCATGGTTCTCTCATTTAGAGTCCCAATAAGGTGTCCTCCCCTCTGTCCCAGTTTCCTGGTAAGTGAAGGCTTTCGTGGGACATGCCCTTTGGGCTAGTGTGCTGATATAAGTGAGTATATACCATTTGAGTCTTTCTGCTTCTGGGTTAACTCACTCATTATGATCATTACTAGCTCAATCCATTTATCCACAGATTTTGGGAATTCCTTGTTTTTAATAGCTGAGTAGTATTCCTTAGTGTATATGTACCACAGTTTCTTTATCCATTCTTCTACTGAGGGACACTTAGGCTGTTTCCATGATCTGGCTATTATGAATAAGGCTGCTATGAACATGGTTGAGGAAATTTTCTTGTTGTGTGCTGGAGCATCTTCTGGGTATATTCCAAAGAGTGGAATAGCTGGGTCTTGGGGAAGCCCTATTCCCAGTTTTCTGAGATAGCAACAGATAGATTTCCAAAGTGACTGTACTAGTTTGCATTCCTATCAACAATGAAGGAGTGTTCCTCTCTCTCCACATCCTTGCCAGCATGTGGTGTCGCTTGAATTTTTGATCTTAGCCATTCTGATGGGTGTAAGATGGAATCTCAGGGTTGTTTTGATTTGCATTTCCCTGATGACTAAGGAGGTTGAGCATTTCTTTAAGTGTTTCTCAGCCATTTGATATTCCTCTGTTGAGAATTCTCTGTTTAGTTCCAAGCCCCATTTCTCAATTGGATTATTTGGTTTGGTGGTGTTTAATTTCTTGAGTTCTTTATATATTTTGGATATTAGATCTTTGTCAGATGTAGGGTTGGTGAAGATCTTTTCCCAGTCTGTAGGCTGTCGCTTTGTTCTCTTGGCGGTGTCTCCAGCCTTACAGAAGCTTCTCAGCCTCATGAGGTCCCATTTATTAATTGTTGACATTAAGGCCTGGGCTGTTGGTGTGTTTTAAATTGTGTTACGTTTCCCTCTGACACAGGATCTCACTCTGTAGCCAAGGCTAGCCTCAAGCGCCTCATCTTCCTGCCTCTCCCTCCTCAATGCACAGGTTACAGCACAGGTACGTGCCAGCATACTTTGTACTCGTCTAAAATTCTTAAATATATATTTCTTGTGCTGATCTCACCTCCCTTTTCCCAGGAGACTGTAGCTCTGTAAAAGCATGAATAATTCCTACTATAAATTTTATTTCTAAGCTAACTCTTTTCAGTCAATAAACATTTGTTTCTCTTTATTTTATTGGAAAAAAAAGAGACAATGAGAGGTAGTTCATCAAGAGTGTGGTAAATTATGCACTGGGAGCTCAGAAGGAAGAGAAGTCAATATTCACAGCAATGGTGTGGAAAATCTTTTATTTTAGTTAATTTTTAATCATTAAATGAAAGAAATACAGCAGCTATAACCAGAGAAAATATTTCTAATTTGGTGTCTTTAGGAAAATGATTAAGGCACCCTTAATTATATACAATTTTGCCTTAATACTCTTGCAGTTTGGTAGCTATCATGTTTTGTTTTAAATTGGAAAAAATGAACATTTTCTCTGTTAGCTCTAAGTTTTATTCTACATCCCCCACATTGTTTGATGCTAATAAAAGATATTTTCTATACTAATCTTAATAGTGCTTATAAATTTAATGGTGAGCTATTTTTAAGTTAATTACCCATTGACTCAAATTTGTGCTGTCCTACTCTTATGAGTAGTGTCATCCATGGGAACATGGTTGATTGCCAAGAGACACACTTAAAGAAAATTGACTCTCCTGTCCCCAAATGCTGCCAACTATCCACAGTTTCTCAGTTAGGGGTGTAGGTTCATGAACTCTATCTAGTTCAGGAAATTTTCAAGGATCAATACTTCATCTTGAATAAAAGCTGAGTTACTTACCTGAGCTCACACCTCTCAAGTACATGGTTACTAGGAAATTATTGCAACAAAGAGCTTATGCTGTTGAGTATGAAATAAACTGTTCATCTTCCAAACTGATGCTGCAGATATTGGGCTCTGGCTCAGTGTGAGAAAGAGACAATGGGCAGTGAAGATTTTTTTAAAAGATTTATTTATTTATTATTATGTATACAGTATTGTGCCTGCATGTACACTTGCAGGCCAGAAGAGGACGTCATATCACATTATAGATGGTTTTGAGCCACCTTCTGGTTGCTGGAAATTGAACTCAGAACCTCTGGAAGAGCAGTCACTACTCTTAATCTCTGAGCCATCTCTCCAGCCCCCAGTGAAGATTTTTATGTATGAATGTGTATACTCAATGATAAAACTGGTTATCTACTTTTCCTTTCTCCTACCATTACCAGTTTCCCTGAAATAGTCATTGGAATGAAATGTAACCATGTCTTACTTGAGGAGAAAAATGCATGTTTATCTATGTTCTAGAAGCTAAAGGAATGAGCCAATCAAGAGAGGAAGGTAGCAATCATGAAGCCAGCATGCTAAGCATGGAGTGATGGTGTTTTGCTTTGTTGCTTGTTAAAACAGCTCTACCAAATGCACATGTGATCTTTCTTGCCACACAAAACTCTAGTCACCTTTTTCAGCATAGATTTGTTGTGTTTCCCACCTTTCAGTGTCTCTATGACCTGTCTTCCACTCTCTCTACACCCTTATCCCATCTACACCTTGAGAAGCTTTTTTTTTTTAAATTTTTTTATTTTTATTTTTTTAATTAATTTATTCTTGTTACATCTCTATGGTTATCCCATCCCTTGTAACCTCCCATTCTCCCCTCCCTCCCATTTTCCCCTTATTCCCCTCCCCTATGACTGTTCCTCAGAGGGATTACCTCCCCCTGTATATGCTCATAGGGTATCAAGTCTCTTCTCAGTGACCTGCTGTCCTTCTTCTGAGTGCCACTAGGTGTCCCCTGCCAGGGGACATAGTCAAATGTGAGGCACCAGAGTACTTGAGAAAGTCAAATCCCTCTCTCCACTCAAGTGTGGAGACTGTCCTGTCCATGGGCTAGATCAGGGTAGGGGTTTAAATTTGACCGCCAGTATTGTCCTTTTTAAGCACTCTATCTACACTTCAAAGCCCAGATCAGTTACTGCTCAGAAACTCTTCTCCAACCCTTTGGGGTGGGATCAGTCCTTCACTGAGTACTCTTGAAGTAGCTTTATTACAAATATATATCCTGTAGCTGTAGGGGTTTGAGTTGATTCATCTGGATTTATCAGAATCTAGTATGTTTTCTTGCAAGTTAGACTTTTTCAACACTTTTATTGCATAAATAAGGTAATGAATTAATCCATGCATTCTGAGTTCATAAATTTGCATTACTTGTTTCTAATTTCCACTAAAACTAGATCTAAACTCTGTCCTGCTACCAAAATAATTTTTAAAAATAAAGGAAAGTACTTTATACAATGCATAAGAACAGTTCCTGAAATATGCTTCCTTTCTTTTTTTACACAATCCAGTAGCAACCTTTTTCTCCATTATTACCATCTTTGTACATTTCTTTTATATCAAACTCTGGGGTTAAAGAGTAGGTAAAAATGAAAGTAATGAAGAAAAAACAAAAGTGCTAACCTTAATGGTAGCAATAAATAATGTTTTGCTAAAAGCTGCCTAAGAATAGATGGCACAGTCTATGTGGGTGTATGCAAATGATATGCAAATCAGAATCTAATTTTAATGCAAATGCATATGTGGTCCGCCTAACTATTTCATGCACCTGGATAGAGCCCCTAGGAAAATTCTAGGGAAAGAAATGTGCTCTCAGCAATGTTTTAATGACTGGGTGGTTTGGAGAGCAGTGGGTACTACACCTGGCATGCATTATAAGGTCTGCTAGTTTGCTGCTGAAAACAAGCTCTTGTACATGTAATATTGCTTTGCAGCTTTGGTGGCTACCAGTCTGACTTACACATAGCTTCAGTGCAGTTTCTATAAGCAAGAGGTTTATTTATTTCAAGCAACTAGCTTGTGTTTATCACTTAACACATCTCTAAAATCAGGAATATGTAAAAATTTTGGACCATGGATACTTCTGAATGTGAATGTTCCCAAATGGATGCTATAGTCATATTTCATCATAAAACGCCATATGACCAGGAAGACAAGGTAATTTGCATTCTCCTTGCAATATGAATTTCCAGAAATCATGAAAAATTAGAGAAAATTTTGTGGTCACAAAAATATCACTATTGTTGTTTTAAAAGCTTGGTGAAAGTCAAATTGACAGGAAGCCAAGTAAAATCTCAATGGAAATCTCTTAATTCAAAGGACCAGAATCTGTTTCCCAGAACCTCACCACAGCAGTTCACCACCTCCTGGAACTTCAGCTGTAGACAAACTGATATCCCCTCCTGGCCTCTGTGGATATGCACATACACATAGATGAGGGATCTCTATATTCTGGCAAGAAGGAATAAAAGTATGTATTCTAGCCAGATCACACAGATTTAGATCTTTGTACATAACCCCTTGCAGAGTAGGAATTCTGCTGGATTAAAATTCCACCACATTCTCCTTGAGTATCTTTTTTTCTCTGGCCAGGTATAGATTTTGCATTTTATTTTAGTCTTAACTCAACGATTCCATAAATTCTGTTTCTCTTACAGTCTGATTCTCCACTGAGCACTGGGTCACCTGGAGCCACAATACAGCTTTCCAGCTACTCAAAAACTAGAGATGTCAGGCTTTGACCCAGGCACTGCTCTTTGCAACTTGTGTCCTAATCATCCCTGCAGTGGAAGGGTTTGTAAATTTTTTTTTAATTCTACCTTTTTGTCTAGGATGAATGAAGTAATATGAGAAGAAAGCTTATGTCTTTGGAAAAATAATTTATTGAAAGTAGACAAGTGATTAATATAAAACTGTCAAGAAGACCTTCCCTATGACTCATACTCCAGCTAAACACCTTTCAATGGTAGCAAACTATTCCATTGGGCACGTAGACTTGACCTTCTCTGGCCACCTTGCCTGAGATGCTCCTCAATTCCCCATACAAATGTCTCTATTATGTTCAGTAGCATCAGTTGGACAATAAAAAGGTATGCCCTTACCTCAGTCCCAGAACAGAGTGTCCATTATCATTAATGATGATCATAACCTGAGAAAAGAGTCAATTGACCTCTTAGCATATGCCCTCTGGCTACATAATCATGCATCCCTGGTGACTTGGTTTGCATTTGATAGGACAGGATTAATTCTGCATAAAAATATTCTTTGGCCTACTTGAACTTTAAGTAGAATACAAAATGACCTACTTTGACAATATATTTAACTTTTCTCACAGTTGCTGTTTTTCCCAGTTCTTTGTTCATTACCTTTTTCCAAAGTGTTCGTGTGAAAAGATTCTTAAGCTGTACTCTACACCTATACTAGAATGTTAATTTTTTAACAGCACTATATTGTCAAGAAAGAGCCACAGCAGGGAGTAAGCAAGAAATTAGTATTAGCAATAAATGGAAAGTGATTCTGAAATGAATATGGTAGAAACATATTATTTTAAATTTCATTTGTCATATATTTTTAACCTAGGGGTATGCCAATATACTTAAAGGAGAACACAATTTATAACATGTATGATCAACACTTCCAAAAGAATCGACTTGCCTTTACATAGGGGTAGCATATTCAACCTGCTCAATAATCTATGAAAAATTGTATGAGCATAGCAGGTAGCAGCACATACCTTTAATTCCAACATTCAGAATGCTGAGGCTGGCCTGGACTGTATAACCAATGGCTTGCCACACATGAACCCACACACACACACACACACACACACACACATACACACACACACACATACACACACACACATACACACACACACACACATACACACACACACATACCACCCTAGGAAATTTCATCATAATGCTCTCAAGTTAGAAATATTTAAAGAAACTATAAAGATAGGCCTTGTGACACAGGCCTACAATTCAGCAAATTCAAAACCACTATAGGCAACTTAACATTATTGCAGTTCAAAATGAAAAGGGCACTCTATATAGATCAATGTAGAGTGCCTGGGGCTCTACATTCAGTTCATAGTGGCAAAGAAAGCATCAGTGGAAAGAAAATCCTTTAAACGTGTTACTTCTAATGTTGTTGCTGTGGCTCAATTTCAGTGCATCAACACCCCATAATTAAACAGTTCTATATTGAATATGTTGGATAAATTAGAAAAAAATCAAACCTACTCATTTCATGTTTTATATCTTTACTTTATAAGAATAGCAAACATTCAGATGCATACATTGCTTTTGCACAGCTCACCAGGTATAAAACAGTGCTAGATCCACACTGAATCCACAATAAATTATGATGGACATAAATTATATTTAAGATAAAGATGTATGTGCATCTATGTATATATACTCAATGTATATGGATGTGTATATATGCTCCTGCAGGTGTGTGTGTGTATTTGTGCACATGTATGTTCATGTGTGTGTGTGTGTGTGTAGGTCAGAAGTCAATGTCTTCTGTCTTTTTCAGTTTCTATCCATCTTAACTTTTTCATGATTCCTCTTTTTAAATTTTATTTATTCTCTTATATATTACATCCCAACTTCAGTTTCCCCTTCTTTCCCTCCCAGCCCGCTTCCCAGCCGATTTCTCCTCATTCACTTCTCTTCAGAAAAGGGCAGGCCTTCCATGGATATCAACCAAACAAGGCATATCAAGTTGTAGTAAGGCTAAGGCTAGACAACTCCCCTCGTATTAAGGCTACATGAGGCCACCCAGTAGGAAAGTGTCCCCAAAACAGGCAAAGGAGTCAGAGACAGCCTCCATTTTCACTGGTAGACCAAAGTACACAGCCATAACATATGCAGAGGGTCTAGATTGGACCCATGTAGGCTTCCTGATTGTTGGTTCAGTCTTTGTGAGCCTCTCTGAGCCTAGGTTAGTTGGTCATTTGAGTATTCTTTGGTGTCTCTGACTCCTCTGGTTCCTACAATCCCTCCTCCTCCTCTTCCAAGATGATTCCCAGGGCTCCACCTAATGTTTCGCTGTGGGCCTCTGCATCTGTTTCTATCGGTTGCTGGATGGAGCCTCTCTAATGACAATTTTGTTAACTTTCTGGCCTATGAGTATTGCCGATTATCATTAGAGATTATTTCATTGACTTTTTCTTTTTTTAAGTTGCCAGTCCATGCTCTTTAGGTTATCCAGCCTCTGGTTTCTGGACACTCTAGGTTGCATCAGACAAGGGCTCCCTCTCATGGCTTGGCTCTGAAGCTGGATCAGTCATTTGGTTGGCCAATCCCTTAAATTTCGTGACACCATTACCCCCACACATTTTGGAAAGAAGATAAATTTTAGGCCAAAGGTTTTGTGGCTGGGTTGGTGTCCCAGTCCTTCTACTGGAAGACATGCCTGGTTACAGGAGATGGCCTGTTGTAGCTCCTTATAGACCATTAGTAGGAGTCTTATTTTGGGTCCTGCTCATAGAGTCTCCATCTTAATTTTTGAGATGGGATCTTTCATTGAATCTGAAGTGGCCAAGTTGGCTGGTCAGTGGTTCTGCCTGTCGCCATTGCCACCACTCAATGCTAGGGCTCTAGATGCACCATGGTGTCCAACTGTTGTGTATGGTGTGTGTATGTGTGTATGATATATGTGTGTGTAGTGTGTATGTGTGTTTTGTGTGTGTTGTATACGTGTGTTATGTCTGTGTGTGTGGTGTGTGTCTGTTTGTGTGAATATGGTATGTGTATGTGATGCATATATGTGGTGTGTGTGTATGGAATGTGTGCTTTGTGTGTGTTTTGTGTGTGTTGTGTTGTGTGTGTGTGTGTGTGTGTGTGTGTGTGTATGAATTACATCCTCATGTTTGCACTGAGGCTCTACATATTGAGACATCAGCAGTCCCAATCACAGGAATGTTTTAAATATATGAATCCATATCCTCCAAGTATACTGTACATCAATACACTGCATATATATTTTATCTACACAATTTAAAGATATTTTTATGGAATAGGAGAAAATTCATTACAGATCATTAGAATTAGTGGTAAAATTAACCACATGTCAAAGAATAGTGTAGCTATACTTAACAAACACATTTTTTTTACTTTTAAATGTAAAGTTGCATTTCTTCACAACTGTTATTGTCAAAAGTTTGTTGAGCAGTTTTTGTTGTTAAAATATGATGAAAAAGTATCCAGTAGTCGATAATAAAAACTAAATAATCAAACATGTTTTCAAAATCATAACTTATACTGCAGTTTCTACACTCTGTGGTGTGATTCAAATGTAAAGATATAATAGGAGGTAAAAATGACAAAATAAAAATGAACATCCAATAACCCAAAACACATTCAAAACCAAATGAGTAAAGAATAAGTAGTGTCCGTCAGTATGTGTCATCACTGTGATGTGTCTTCACTACAGCCTTGGCTCTGAACATGTAGTATGTGCAGTCTGCACCAAGAATGTGATCACACCCTGTGACTCCAACCATCCGTGCCTGAAGCACTGCAGCTCAGAATGGATGCTAACCTTTGTTATGAATTATAGTTGTTTTGACTGAATGTACCAAGTGTTCTGTTTGATGAATGCATAATAATTTAGTTATAGAAAACAAAGACTGTTATGTTTTATAATCTTCATTCCTCATAGGTAAATATCAAATTAGGATATCATTGGATTGTGTGGCTATAATGATTAATTTTTAAAAATTGCTGTGTGAGCTATTGATTTGGGTTTTATAAAATATAAATAAATTAATTTTACTTTGGGATTAGGAAAGAATTTCAAACCAATTTTGAAGAAGCCCTAAATATACTTCTGTCATATTGCACTATGTATTTATGCAAAGCAGTGTGGTGAGGAGTGATATTATAAAATCAAAACATGATCAAGTGGCAAAAATATGCTACAACCAATAGTATCAAGTACTCATCTAAGATTTAACTCTTTATATAAAATAATCAGTATTTATTTATAATATAATATAATTAGTATGCAAATTTACTTTAACTTTTAATAAATAGTAAAATTATATGTACATCAAAGAAGTGTTTCAAAATAAATACCTATGTGGTTTACTTCTCAGTAAAGGTTTAAATGTATAGATGTTTTATATAACTATATATTAGGAGTCATGAAGAAATTTCTTGTGCAAGAAAAGGTTGTGAGCAGAAAAATTTAAGAAGCCCTAATTTAGATGACGACCAAACAAATTACTGAGATATTTCCAGTGCCATGGACTGTGGGTAGCCCATGCCTTAAATAAGGAAACAGTTTTGATACCAGTAAGTAAGAGCATCAGGAATCAACTTTAGTTGCTATTTTGTCACAGAGCATAAATATACAGTTTTAGTTATTTGCAAGTTGGATTCAGAAATACTTGGCTTTGTGTGAAGGGGAATTGAACCATTGAGATTCAAGGGACAAAATGAGGTCTTGAGAAAAGACAGAAATATATGAAAGCCAGGTGCCAGCTAAGATTAAGTGACGATGAAGGCTATACATCTCAACCACACCACCTGCTGCCCATCCTCTGGTCTGGATCATCCACAAAGATGTTTCTCTACCAATTTACAGCACTGTCAGGATTTCTGAGATCAGTATCTTAAAGCAAATAAAAATAATCTAGAGTCAATTTCTGGCTTGGGAGGTAAGTATGCTTTATTTATAGTATTAGGGATTGAACCAAGCACACCAGCAGAGTCATCTTCTCAATAATATCCACAGCCCATTTAAAATAAACTTGATGTAACAATGGGGCTCTGTTGCACAATAATAGGGTATTTGACTCCTTTTGTGATCTGGTGGTGTAACAGTAGTGTCACAATGGCTACAGAAAAACACTGCAGGCAGGATCTCATGCATTCTTTAAAAGTCTGACAAAAATATTAGACACAAGTGAAAGAAACAAGCAAAAGCTTGCAGACCACATAAGAGGAGTTCTCTGAGGCATCATTGCCATTTGCCTCAGCAGCAGTGTATCAGTTATTTCTACCTTGAGGAAAGCCAGTTTCCTAGGTATAGCTTACTGTGATGGATAATTTTCCCTGTCAACCTGACTGGATTTAGAGTCATCATGGAAACACTTCACTAGCCATGTCAATGAAGATGTTTCCAGAAAGATTGAGTGATGAGTGAAGACCTATTCTACATTTGGACAGCAACATCATGGGGGCAAGGTTGAACGGTGAATACAAAGGAGAAGGGACCTGTGCACAGGTGATGATCTTCTGCTGCTTCTACTAGCTGCATGTGACCAGCCTCCTCATGTTCCTGTGGCTGTGTCTTCTCTGCCATAATAGACTACATCTTCTCTGTGTGAGCCCAAGCAAGCCCTTCATCTCTACAGCAGTTTCTTAAGCAAGATAAAGGTAGCTAATATGGTGAGTAACTCTTTTTAAGTGAGATTGAAAATCAATAAGAAAAATAATGAACTAGAAAGAACAACCATGAAGAGTTCCTTTGTCTGTTGTATCTCTAACCATGTGGACAGTGTTCTAATTACGTTTTGTAGAAATATGTTGCCATTCTGGGTCTTGACTTGTACATTGTCAAAGCTTAGTGTTCAAAAGAACATTTCTGGTACTCAAAGCTTGCAGTGGAAGATAATGACTCTCTGAAGAGATTATGGAAATGACCAAAAGATTTATTGTTATGCCAGAGATCAAATGGTTGGTGGAAAATGCAACAGTAAGTAAGGTATAGGGCTATATTTATGGTCTGAAATTCAAACAATAGAGTTAGCATCCCATTTAGAAAAAACAAAACTGTGATGATCTTAAAAGAAGGAGAGTCCATGCATAAACAATAATGCCTTTCAGAGCTTTATAATGGCATGCTCAGTAAAAGCAGTCCTCAGGTTACAGAAAGGCAGTATGGGATAGCAGACAAAGGGAGAAAAAAGTTAAGTTGTATCATTTGATTTGTCTGGCCCTATGGCAAGACCACAACAGGAAAAGCATTCATATTAATACTATAACTCCTTATGACAAAGAGCCTTGAGTTCTTCCTCTTGTCCCTGACAAGAGATCATCTCAGATTCTAGGTTTGAACTAAGCTTACTATAAAACAGCCAAGCTGATGATTCTCCATTTTTACCCTTAGATATGATTAATCAATAAACGTTGGTAAATAGAGATTTTACAAAGGAATTTCTAATGGTCATGTAAAATATTTGAGTGGTGACCTAAACCAGACATTACTTTTGTCAGTCCTTTGGCTGCTTTCATCACAGAATATTGTAATGTTGCATACTATCCATGCTGTCATTTCTGTCCCTATAAAAATATTCTTATGACAAAGAGCATAAAGACAATTTCACTATCAGGTCCTAGTCAAAGTCATACTTTCACTTTCATTTTTGATTATGTTCTTCCAGTAGCAATTCTGATTTCTCTTTTTTTTTTTTTGTTGACAGAAAATAAGTCCTTGTTTAATATTATGTGCTATCTGAGATAGGTAAGAATTTCCAAAGCATTGTAAGTTCTGGATTCTTTTGTTTAGTGTTCCCTTCTATTTCTTCAGTCTCTTCCTTTTCTTTTTTCTTTCTCTCTTATCACCAGGGGAAAAAAAACATAGGCAATATCTGTTCTGTTTGATTAGAGCTCCCTTAGCTATATTATCCAGTTTCTAAGGCATGTTTTCTACTTGCAGTGCCATGGCAAACAACAATACTACCAAAACGTTTACTTCCTTGTGATACATAGGAGCTCTAGTTTTGTTCTAGTTTTCAGTACTCCCTCACTGTTTCACGAGGTCTCACATCGGGTTTCCAGAGCCTGTGTTTCTGCCACTATTGAGTTCAAGTTGTTTTAAGCTCTAAGTAATTCTTTCCTTAACTCTTATCCTCATTCTAAAGCCAGTCTCTTGTTTTAGCTCTCTGTATGACAGCATTACACTTAAGATACTGCATTGTGGAAAAAGGACACATGAGTCAGAGGATATAGCACGATTTTTAATTAAGTAGTGTTTTATTTTTAAATGTATTGAGCTTTTAAAGGTACCATGTAATTTCATACTGTGTGCCTATTATAATGTCATAAATGTAGTCAAAATCCAGATGCTTCTGATATGAAATATGGTATTAAGTTGCTGTAGGGTTGTCCACTGAGGCTGCAGTCTGCTTACAGCTCCGACCAGTTATTATCCCTTATTGTTTTTACATGAAGTTTGCCAGGCTTCAGGATTTGGAATCTGTATCTGAGCACACAAAACAGCTTTGCCTGCATTTTGATAGCTCCATCTTACTCTTAGCTTAGGTATTCCAGTGTATTTCCAAAAGTCTTTGCTTATTAACAGATGGGTTCTAATAATTTGTGGTGGAGATTAGACATTATGGCAGCTAATACTAAAACCCTATGAGCTAGGCTTCTAGAAACCTGCTAGAAAAATCTCACTCCTTTGCCTGTCTTCTTCAATTTTTCATCCTATAATGCTGTTTCTAGTCCATATCACAGTTAGTAAATTTTTCACTTCAGGTCTTGGCGAGAAGCCAAAGTCACTTGCTCAGGCAAAAGAAGAATGATTCATTCAGAGTTAAAGTGTCCTGGAGGGCATTGCTGCAATTAGATAGATGAAAGACCATGGGTTTTAATTAGAATACTAGGTGTACACTTTACATCATTATTCTAAGAAACTGCACTCATAGACTAAGGCAGCTCAATTCTACTGAGTCAATAGTCTATAGGTCTGGAAGCACAATTTCTAGGCAAGTCAACATCTTAATTCCATTTATTTATATATTTACTTATTTTAATATAGACTGAGTCACTCATGATTAACACTAATGCATAGTTACAGAATCCATTGCTTTAAAATCATGCCAAGAAGAGGAAAGGAGCATTATAAAGAAAAATATTTATTCCTCCTGTTATCTCTAGTCCCCAGTAATAACGTTACTTTGTAGTTCTTAACATAAATTGTGTTTAAAAAATAATTCTAAAAATTATTCAGAAAAAGAAATAAAATAGCTTCCTTGAAGTCTTTTTATTTTTGCATTCTGTGATTATAGAACTGAAACAAATTTATACTTTCTCCTTACCATTTAAAGATTAAAAGCCAAACTTCAAAACAACTAAGTCCATAACTATAAAGACTTAGAAGTAAAATAGAATAGCAAATAACATTAAAGCTCTTCATTAATAACTCCTCCTTCCCTTCATTCGTTCAGTGCTTTAACCCATCATTCATAGGTCTAGTTTTTCCCGATATTCTCACTCAAATGTCCAGAAGGCACCATAGAAAAGAGTCCAGAAATAGGACAGTGCACAGAAATCATTTTAGTATCCCATAGGCTATATTTGGAGAAAGACAATATAGACACTTTAAAAACTAATAACACCACTGAAATCAGTTTTCCTGACCAACCACAGTTTCTCAAACAAAATAAGGAAACATAAACATAGGATTTTTCAAAGGTCTCTCTCTCTCTCTCTCTCTCTCTCTCTCTCTCTCTCTCTCTCTGTCCCAGCCCTCTCTCTACTCACAGAAGAGCCACAAAGATTGAACACAGGTGTATCTTTTGTGTATCTATAGTAGAGTCTATTAGATTTTTTGTGGTTTATGTTTCATACCAATTGTTCAGGTCAGGGTCTTCCAAACCACTATGAGAAAGCCATCTTCTTTATCTTCAACTATTCCAATTGCTCTGATATTTTGAAAGTTCTTGTACCCTAAAGACATTTACTGTTGTCTAACATGCCAAACATTGATATATAATTTATTTACAATACTAACTAGTTGTCATTTTGACTGAGTCTGATCTAACTAGTATCACAAAAATACTAAATTTGGTGCTTTATAAATTATAACAATTTACATTTCATAATTCTAGAAGGTGTGAATTCTAAAATCAAGGAACCAGTAGATCAGCCATATGATAAGAGTCTGTAACATCTATATCATCTGTGTGTGACTTACCACAGTAGCAGAAGCAGGATGGTTTTCTGGGTTCTTTTTTTTCATGGGTGCTATGGGGAAACAAAATGTCTTCTGTTCTCAGAGACTCACATTATTCATGCATCTAGACAGCAAAATGCAGATTTACTTGACACTGATGGATTCCAACACTAACTGAAAGCACTGTAATTCAAGACTAGACTCTACTCCACAGGTTAAAGGCTCCATTTAGAAAACTACTTCCCACCCTAGATGATAATTCAGGTATCAAATCCTTGTGAAGTATAGATCAGAAGTTCCTAAATACCTTCTCCATGTTCAGTCATATATTAGTCAGCTCACTGGACTTAGAGGCACTTTACTTATAGTGACTTGCTCATTGCAAAGGGTATAGATAGATGATCATCTAACACAAAGGACCTGTATGCAATGCCAGAGCTCTCAGCCTCTCCCTGTGTGAGTCCTTCCAACAATGCCACAAATTCAATAATGGAGTTCTCCAAATCCCTTCCCTCAAGGGAAGTCATGTTCATTAAATCAATAACTATTTTTGCTCAACTCAGCCTTTTCTTACCCTGGGTTACAGAGGATAAAACTGTAAACTCTAACCCTCCAATTATATGGCTGGTTCCTTGGCAACCTGTCCCTACCCAGAGACTGTGTAGAAAGCAAGAACCACCAGTCATTTCAATAGTATGAGGACAGACATGTGTCACTTTCATGCCCCAAACATTTCTGGCCTGACAAGGAATGGAACGGAGAGCAAACAAGCAAACAAAGAAACAAACAAACCACATTTCTTTTTTACTTTCTAAGCACCTATGCACCTATAAGGAAGTTCTTCCTTTAGGACCTGATCTTCTCATGCCCTGATAGTCATTACTTTAATATTTTTACACTGAATTCTAGAAGAATGAAATATCCAGGAAAGCACCCTATGCCACCAGTCTTTACAATAACTTATAAAATAGATAATGCTATTCCAAGTAACTCTAGCAAGCATGACCGAAAGGGGCTAAACATTGTGCACCAGCTATAAAGTGTCAAGACTATGATCACAATAGAAAATCTAAAACCTGACTCTAAATGTAAACTTATCTGGCCTATCCCTTGTCCCCTCCCCATGTAAAGAAAAGAATTTCCCAAAGGAATATTTCTGCTCTTCAATGTTCTCTTATTCAATGTCAAAAGGTCAGAAAGCAAACCTAAAGCGTATTGTCAATCATCACAGGCCAGAGAGTGGAAAAAGCAGCAAGCCACCTCAGAAATCAACTTCTCAACCTTTTGAGGTAGAGAAATAACAGAGGTCGGTAAAATACATGTGGGAGTGATACATGAATAGAGGGAAGGTATGTGCCCTATTCCAGAAATAAGCATATTTCTAGAACTCAGGCATAACATCTCATGTTTCTTTCATGGTCCAGTGCTTTCTTTTATGCGAGTTGGCAGATATGTCACCTAGTGTTTTTATTAGAGTATAATGAAACTAGAGGAAGTGTAAAGATTCCCTTCCATCTCAATGGGAATCTATTTTGTAAAGAAAAAATTCCATGTTATATGTTAGAACTTCTCTCTACCTATTTTTCACAATTTCGAACACTTCTGTCTCAGTTCCTGGGGTCTACAAATATTTTGAATATAATATTAATCTCAGTAATATCCTCTCCAAGTCAATATGAGAGATCAGCAAGGAAAGGATTTTACATCTGTATACTTAAGGCTGTTTACATTACTACTGAAGGTTCTACTTAATAATTTAAAATGGAGCCAACTGTACTGCAGTCCAGACAAGGGACAGGAAAATGGCTAAAAAGAAAATAAATTAACACCCAAGAGGACAGTTTGAAGGAGCTTGCATTATGTATTCTTTAAGAGAAAAAAACTAGGTAGGAGGATTTCAAACGGTCCCTAAGAGTGTAAAAACATATAGAGAAAGGATGTAAATTCATCTCATAAATCTGTGTGTAAAGCCTAGTGTCAGGCAATTTAGAGAAAAAAATAGATCAGTTATGTTCTCTTCCAGAATGGAGTGACACTTCTTATACAAATACTCCAAAGGCAAAGTTCACATTTGAAGTTTATACACTGTGCCTAGTATGAAAGAGAATCACAATGACTTATCTCTTAATTTGATCATTGTAATGATTTCTTAGGACATTTCATTGTTTCTAATCTTACTCCACACCTAATATGTGGTCACATGAAAGTCTCCTGTAAGATCTGTTTCCATGCCACTTCTTGGTTCACAGTCTTCATTAAATGTTATGGTTGATAGACTAGCATAACTTTTATTTAAGAATGAAAACCTGAGATTGAAGGGGGTTGAGGCTGCAGAAAGAAGAGTGGAGATAAAATTAAAAGAGCAAAGTGCTGTGGCCTCCTGGATGTCTCTAAGCAACAAAGAAGGATATTGATTTTCAGAAGAAAATGACTGATTATCATCTAGCTTATAAGAACTTTAATTCTGAGTATCAAACTCAGGTCTTCTCATGGTCTTTGATTTTTCTTCAAGATCTATCAAGGTGGGCATGGAGGTGAAAGGAGTGACTCATCTATCCCACTTCCCTGGTGCCTTTAGATGGTCACTAAAATAGTAAAAGAGCTACATTCCCCCCTCAAAAAAGGAGTACTAGTTTAAAGCCATGGCAATAGTTTAGGTGAGAGGAAATTCTCATAGAGAGATAGAGGGGTAAAGTGGGAGAAGGAGAGGAAACAGGACTCTATGTTTCATTCAGAAAACCCTTAACTCAGATTCTAGTGGCATATTTCAATGATAGTAAATGGCTAATCCCTTTATTAAATGGTATTCTTAGGCTTAGATTGGATTTTTTTTCAATAAAAATATGATCAGAACAAATAATAACCAGATCAAGCACGGACAGTATGAAAAGACCCATGTTCTGGTGCTCAATGATGAAGAAAGTGATCACAGAGGCTAGCAACAAAGGATGAGAGGGGAGGTGCACATCTTCACAGAAACAAGTGAATCTTTCAGCACAAAATTCATCAATAGAGTCAAGTGATGTATCAGAGCCAGTAGAGAAGAGTATCATAGTTTAGCAAAGCTGTAGGGACTGATTCATCTAAGCTCTTTGATATCAGCTATGGGATTTAGAATTTACTCTACAGGGTTTAGGTATAGCTTTGGTCCAGCATTTCCTCATTATGCCCAGTTTTCTCACCTCTGGAATGGTAATGTATATTCTGTCCCATCATATATTGGAAATATTTAATTTTCTTTTTATTTTACAGGAATTACAACTACTAAATTTCCTTTAATCTCAGAAGAGACCATGGACTTTCAAACTGTGTTGAGAACGTAAAAGACAATGGAGACGTTGGGAGTTGAACTAAATGTATTTTGCATTATGGTGTGGCCAAGACTCTATGGAACCCAGGGAACAGAATGTGATAATTTAAATGAAAATGGCCCCATAGGCTCATATTTTTTGAATAATTGGCCCCTAGTTGGTGGTAGAAGGGATAGGGGCTGGAGCCTTATTGAAGGAGGTATGTCACAACAAGCAGGCTTTGAGATTTCAAAAGACACCCAGAGTTCTTTTTCTGCATGGCTGTGGACCAAGATGTGAGCTCTCAGCTGTGCCTTCACTCTACCATCATGGACATACCTCTTAGAAACCATAAGCCAAATTAAATGTGTTCATTAATAAGTTGACTGCAATACTCTTAAGTATCCTGTCATTCTTTTCTGTATTTGTGAGAGTTGGGTGCATCCTATCTCTGATGCAATTTTTCAAGTCTTTCTCTGATTCATCACTTTGTCTGTACTGAAATTAAATCTCACTTTCAAACATGGCTGCTTCCTTGTACGAACTAATCTGAATTTCATTGTTAGGGGATAATGTAGATACTAAGGATGTGTCTGTATCCCAAACAAATCATATTGTAACCCATGGCATATGTACATTCTGACAAGGTTATATATATCTAATCATGCCTAACCAGAGCAGCCTTGTTGCTGAATTAAAATTGCTCTACAGTACTCAAAGAGCCAATGTGGCTTCATCAATCCTTCACACTGCTCTTTTAATTTCCACTTCATTGATTTCTGTCCTGGTCCTTATTAACTGTTACTGTCCTCTTACTTGGGGGTCTAATCACAACTGTTTTCAAAAGACTTCAGGGTCTACCCTAAGATAAATTATTTTAGTATTCTGATATTTAACTTTTTAAATACATACCTATAGCTTCCCTTTCAAACCACCTTCATTGTATACCATAAATCTGGTGCATATGTTTTTATTCTCTTTAGATTCCAACAATTTTCCAAGTGCACATCTTTGAAGACACATATGTCATTTCAGTAATGTGTTACTGGAATCTCAAAGATGTCTGTATTTTTCTATAGCTTCTTTTGCTGTTGATTTTCAGTTTTATTCTCTTATGACTAGATAGAATAAGATAAATTATTTCAGTGGGTTTTTTTATTTATTAATGCTTGCTTTTTGTCTTAAAATGTGATGAGAGTTCCATGGACTCCCAAGTAGAATGTGTGCTCTGTATTCTGTGGGCAAAATATTCTGAAGATGTGGGTCCATTTGAAGTAATGCACTTTTTTCTTTTTATCACTTTTATTTTTTATTATTTTAAACAATTTTTATTAAATTTTACTATACATTTATATTATAACACATACATACAATAAACTACCTTCAGCAAGAAAAACCACAAAACAATCAGGAATTATATAACTGTTAAATCTATAGTGCTTTGGCTATTTGTATTTGGCAGCCTTGAAGAAAACATCTTCTGTATCTTGGTGAGTCTATAATTCTGACCGTAAATCAACATCTATCATGTCTCATCATTATAAACTTAAAACGTCTTAATCCCTAAACAGCTAAGCTTAATTGTGAACCTAAACTATCTGGTCTTCAACTCTATCAGAGACTTGAGAAGGAATAAAATTAATTACCTGAGTATACATAGAGTGCAGGTTAGCAGCTTCCCAAATGAGAAGATGACATAGACAGTTTGTTACCTGAATAGTCACCCAAAATTTTCTATAACATTGGAGCATTATCTTCAGCTTTCTGGCCCAATATATCTGAATGACATATTTGTGAGGCAGGAGCTATTGAGGACTTACTTACCCTCTCTTGGCACAGTTTGGCTGTATCCAAGCTTGACCATTTTTAGGCAGAATTCTGTCTGTGTAGAAATGAAGACATTTTGCCCAGTGGCTTGTTTGCAACATTTGAAAGCATCACCATAAGGAGCTTCTTTGATGCTCAACTTTTTCCTGTCTGTCTTTTAAATGTCAACCTGTCTCTCAGTGAGAGTTGAATATTGAAGTCACTTATCACTATGATGTTTAGGTTAGTGTGTGCCTTTAAATCCCATAGTGTTTGTTATATAAAATTGAATCCACCAATATTTTATCTGAATATGTTTATAATTACAATAACCACGTAAAAGGTCATTCCATTAACCACTGCTTAGTAATGGCATTTATAGATTCTGATTAACTTAGTTTGGAGCCTATTTTTTTCAAATACTAGAATTGCTATAACTGCTTCCTTGCTAAGTCTTTTATCTTGCAACATCTTTTCCATATTTTCATCCTGAAGCTATATTAATCTTTGCCAATAATTATATATATATATATATATATATATATATATATATAGTGGTCCCATTATTATTTTTATTGTGTAATGGTAGGCATGTGTGCTGTTACAAACATATAGAAAACAGAAGACAATTTATAGGCCTTGGGTCTCTCTTTCCATCATGTAGATATCAGTATGAAACTCAGGCTTTGTGAGAAATATCTTTACCTATTGAGAGATCTGAAATCCCCACTCCTATTTTTAACCCAACCTAGTAGTCGAGGTCTTTTCTTAGAGATTTTAGACTACTATTGAAGGTGTATGTTTCATCTTGTCATTTTGTTTTGTTTTGTTAAGATTTGGTACTAATTTCATTCTCTATTACTTATTCATCTTCAAGTGCAAGTTTCCATTCCTGCAGTGTCATGGATATGTTTATCTTTCTCTTCTATGTCAGAATCCTTTATGTATGTTCTATGGAGCTGGCTTCAGTTTTTATTTATCCTGGAAATGTTTTATTTTTGTTTTGATTATGAAGGATATCTGTGCTGGATTATTACCCTGGGTTGGAACTTGATGGTTTTCCAATTTCTGAAAAGCACTGTATCCTGAATTTGAATATGTGAGTTTCCTTTAATACAAGAATTAGTGCTTCTCCCTGTTTTCTGCACATTTCATGTTTTCACAATTCTATTATGTGACAAACTTCTCTTCTCCTCCAATTGCCTCCTTAAATATGGAAAAGTTTGCACTGTGGGTTGAATTAATATGTCTCCTATGCATATAGCTTGAAATGCTTCTTATGATGCTGTGAATCATAGAGTTGGCCTTTTAATGTTTTCTCATAGAGCTTACATGTTTCTTTGACCTTATTTATTTATTTTTGTTTTTTCTTGAATGTTATAACATATTAACTTTATCATAAAAACCTGCTATTCTATCTTCTACTTGATCCAGTCTATTAATCGTTCTTCTTATTGAATTTTCCTTTGACTTAATTTTATTTATTTATTTATTTATTATTTATTTATTATTTTAATTAATTTATTCTTGTTACAGCTCTATGGTTTTATTCTTAGCAATTCATTTTAGTTTTCTAGCATTTCTATCCCTTTATTAAATTACATTTTCAGACTGAGTTAACTTTTCCATTTCATTTAGCTATTTGTGTTCTCTTCAGTTTTTTTTATATCCTCCTTCTTTATTGAATATTGTTATAACATTTTTGCAAATATTTGCCTTGGATTTCATATAATTTACTTCCATTTGAGGTATACTATGGGATATAATTTTTTGCAGAATTTTATGTTTCACAAGAATCTGAATTAGATTATGGTTTAGGATTTTTTAAATCACCCATAATCATTCAATTGAAGCATTTGTTATATTCAAGCAGGATTCAGTTGTTACAGGATTGAGACATTTATTTCAATTGGACTGACTTTGGAATTCAATTTCTTCAGCTTTTCTTTCAAACTAGCCTTTTCTGAATCAACATGTCAGTAATCATATATGTTGAACTCTGGTAATAGACATAAAGTGCAAGCTTCTGGAGTACATGGAAAACATTATTCTAGCATTTAACCTGGGCAAGTGAAACTCATGAGATTAATTATGATAATAGTTTGAATATCTGTACTCATCCTATCATGACCCTAATAATGATGTGCCCAACCTGCTTCCCTTTCACCTATTGCATCATAAACTTCATTGAGTGAAGAGGTTATTCCTATCTTTCTCACTGTTGTTTCCTTAATAGCTAACAGAGAGCCTGGTATATAGTAAATGCTAAAAATATTATTTATTGAATGAATGAATAGATTGTAATTGGGGCTTGAAGAGAGAGTTTGGAACAGCTGTTAGAACTATAATGCAGGAATTATAATTGGAAGTCAATTAGAAAAGACTAAAAGAATTGCTGAGTTGTTTTTTGGATTCTGCCAAGTTAGAGATAATGTGGTTTATAGTGGATCTAATCATCACTGCATAGTGAGTTTGTAAAGTGAGGCCAAAAAAAGTATAGAGAGTGGAATGTAAGCCAGTTTGTGCTTGAACAATTGGAGGGTACAAGTCTAAAGACTGTGTGACCTTAAACTGAGTTTAACATACATGAAATCTCTGACTACCAAAGTAAGATTACTTAGAAAATAAATTAAAACAGTAAAGAGCTAGGGAATTTGAGAATGTGCACAAAGAAAAAACTAAGATGATAACCAGGGGAAAAACATAGTTTTAGTGTATGAAAGGCAGAAAGCAAGTTGTTCCCCCTTTTCCCACATTGTTCAGTTGAGTCTTCTGTGCTGATAACTTCTACTCATCTTGGCTAACAGTCATAAATCACATGCCCCTGTGTCCTCTCTCTTACCACAATCAATGTTTCTGAAAATCAAATTGCCTCTTTAAAGCGATTGGAGACAACCTGCCTGTTGTATTTGTTCTCAACCAGAAACTAATGCTCATAGAATTATAAATATAAACCTGAAATTGTTGATTCTGTCTTCCTTTCTAGTATCTGTCTATATTTGTCTGAGAGTACTTATTTCTCACTGCCACACCCTGTCAACTCAGTCTTTAAAACTGGCTTTCTCCTTCAGGCTTCATTTATTACTCCTTAACAGATTTGTCCTACAGTTTCTAGGATGTGCTCAGAATACTTGTGTGTACTTCAGGAGCCCTCTATTTTGCTCTGTCTAAAGCTATCTTCAACTTGAGGAACGGAACCTTACCCCAGGTATACCCTTGTCAGAGGACTCTTTTACTGGTCTCATAAATGAGAGTTCCTTGTCCTCTTGCCTCTACTATTAGCTGCCATCTAGATGGCCAAGCACTGTGCTTTCACCAAGGCTTTTGTGATTTGTCAGTTAAGACTGGGCTGAACATGTCCTTTGTGTCTGCCTTGCTCACTTAATTGTGTATTTTTCTGGAGACAGTTTTCTTCATAACTAGCTCAACAATGCCCTCATCAATGCAAAAATACATACATACATACTTTGATACATACATACATACATTTATACATACATAAGCAAGTAAGTAAATAAGTCTTATTGGGGATGATGCCTGTTGTTAAGCCAATACCCAAATTAAAAGCAAAAGTTCATCAATAAAAGAATAATCTAGGTGAGTTCCAATAATAAATGACTGATATCTTAATGGCTTCAAGAGTCATATGAGGCATTATCACAACTACTTAATACTATACAGGCATAGTTCATATAAAAACAAAAAATCTGGCATGTGCTGAAAAAAACATTACTCAAACATAAGTGAGATCTTAGTTTATTGACAAGATTTTTGTCATGCTGACACTTTATGTTCATGAGACGATAAATGAGTGATCTTATCCATGCTGTTCCTGATGGTATTTTGGATACCATGTTATGAAAAGAGCAACAATCTAAGACACTGAAACTGTAGCAAAGGTACCAGCTATAAAATACTTGCTGCCCTGACATGATAGGCAACATTTTCACTTGAATTGCATCAGCATGTTCATACTACATATTTCACATTCAAGTTTGAGAGAGAAGAAAAGCATTGATCTGCATATTAGGGAAAAAAAGAATTGATGAATAGCAATGCTGTATAAAGCAAATATTTGTGTTAAGAAAGAAAATAGATTGTTTTTTCTTTCCAAAATGGCAGCACCCAGTGTATACCATATGTAAGTAGCAGAAGATCAGAGACTGTGCAACAAGTGAGTGACCAGGCTGCTGACTCCAAAACAGCAGTGTCTGTCTTTCCTGGATAAGAGCAGGCATCCCAAGAGCTAATGATGTCCAGTTCCATGCCCTCTGCAGCCAACTCCTAGGTAAAGAGTAGTACATGGTCCTGGGATCACAGCACCAGGCACATTCTGCCTACTGGAACTCACCTCTTGATTTCCAGAAATAAACAACTCCTGGACTCCTTCTGCCTCCCTGAGGACAATTCCTGGATACCTGGGACAAGGTCCCAGCCTCTGGTCCATAATTCTACTGGTCCCTCTGTGGAGATCTACTAAACAATAATACCATACATGGTACCCATTCCAAGATGGGTGAGCACAGCTGAGTCTGAATACCAGGAGCACATCTCTATGCTGATGACTAAGAAATGCCAGAATTTGTTCATGTTATCCAGAAAGAGGAGATGATCTCGGCCACCAGACATATATGCTACCACCTCAGACTTCCTGCCAATCCCTGCCACCCAGAAGATGACTCCAGACTCCTGACATGTACATGCATAGCCTACAGTTCATGGCTCACTAGCTGATTTGTGGAGACATGGAGGACCTCACTGGCTCACACAGTTTAAAAAAACTCACACCCTAGTTCTGTTTCTATAGGTCCAACTGGGACAGAAACAGAAGAACATAGATGTCATCAACAGAAGGAGATTCAGCACCCATTCCATGACCTAGGGCTCCTCCCTCGTACCCTAGAAACCCAGCATGTCCCAGATACAAATTGCCGACTAGCTAGGGACAATCAGATGACTAAAGATCAACTTAAGAACGGAATCAATGAAAAGCAGGGCAATATGGAACCAGCCAAACCAACAAGCACTGGATATTCTAATGCAGAAGAAACATAGGATAGAGGGAGATCCAAGATGGCGGCGAGCAGTGTGGACCGTCTTTGGAAGCTCCAGTGAACAGTTCGGGGAATTTCACAGATTTCTGAGCCAGGAACACCAGGATCCCGACACCACGGCAGCAGGAGTGCTCCACGGTTCGGAAGGACCAGGGTGCGGAGGACCTGCGTGCCCCTACACACCGGAGGAGTGCGGATTTTCTTGGATCAGAGCAGCGGCGGCACAGGCGGCGTCAGCAACACCAGCAGCAGCGACTGAGGTTTGCAGCTCAGAGCCATCCAGTGGAGGCGGTTAGTGTGGTGGCCGGTGGGAGTTGCTGCGGGAGAGGGGACACTGGACAGGATTTGGGTCGCGTGGTGCTTTGTGACCCAAGCTGGACACGGCGGACAGTTCAGCCCCAGAGTCCCGGGTACAGCTCAGGGCGCAGTGCTGTGGAGACACTGATTCAGCGCAGCAGGCAATTCTGCCCAAGACAACAGCTTAGCGGAGCCACGGCTCCCCTGCTGTGACACAGGCTGGGCGGAGCACTCAGTTCCACCCCAGGCCCGTCTCTGCACAGCAGCAGTTCACCTGCTGTGACGCAGGCTGGGCGGAGCACTCAGTTCCACCCCAGGCCCGTCTCTGCACAGCAGCAGTTCACCTGCTGTGACGCAGGCTGGGCGGAGCGCTCAGGTCCACTGAAGGACCACCTCAGTGCAGCCAGTTCACCTGCTGTGACGCAGGCTGGGCGGAGCGCTCAGTCCCACCGGAGGCGCTAGCACACATCAACAAGCAGTTCTGCTCAAGACATTAGCTCTCCTCAGAGGGCAGTTTTAGGGCGCTGACGCAGGCTGAGGTCAGCACGCAGATTCAGCCCAGAGGCCCTAGCTGGACTTGCTGGGCGGATTAGGCCCAGGGATTCTTCCTGAGCTGTGCACACAGGCTTGGCGGCCCCAAGACTCTGGCTGGACTATGCACGCAGTATAGGCCTGTAGGCCCGGGCTGAATTCAGCGTGCAGTGTGGGTCCATAGTCCCTGGCTGAGCTCGGAGCACAATTCTGCCCCAGAGACTCGGGTGGAGCTCGGCGTGCAGCTTAGGGCCACAGTCCCTAACCGTGCTTGGCAGACAGATTAGGCCCAGAGTCTCTAGTAGAGCCTTTGGCACAGTCCCGGCTCTAAGACTCTGGTTGGACACAGTGTGCAGTTTGAATCCAGAATTCCTGGCTGAGCTGCGCAGATGTTTCGGGCATGAGTCAATAACTGACCACAGCAAGCAGTTTGGCCAAACACCCCTAGCTGAGCTTGGTGCGCAGTCCTAGCCCGAAAATTCTGGCTGGACCCTGTGTGCATTTTGAGCCCAGAATTCCTAGCTAAGCTCGGCAGACGGTTCAGGCCCTGAGATACTAGCTGAGCTCGGACGGTAGTTTGGGACTAGTGTCCCTGGCTGGACCTGGCAGGGAACCCAGCAGGCTGTGGATACCTTGGCCTGACCCAACGCTCATCCAGAGACCCAGAACGATTACAGGACCCACAGCACAGGAGAGCTGAGGATCACTGGCTGTGAGAGCCCAAAACGCCAGGGCTAACCTCCTGCCATCCACAACAGTGAAACATAAGAGCTTCCAACCTACGGAAACCGTGAGAAAACAAGTGAATCTATCATCAGACTCCCTCCATCCAACTCGGGAATCTACCCAACAAAAACAAAGCCAGCAAGATGTCTAAAGGACAGCGTAAAAGCATACGCAAAAAACCTCAAAACAACATGGCGTCTCCAGTTTCCAGCTATCCCAAAGAAAACAACCCAGAGAGTTTAAATACAACGGAAATACAAGAAAATGACCTCAAATCCTTAATAAGGAGCATATTAATGGAGGAAACAAATAAAATTCGTAATCAAATACAGGAAGACGCAGCAAAACAGGTGAGAGACATAAAAGAAGCACATAGAGTGGAACTGGAAAAATTTAAGGAAAATGCAAATAACCAGATGGAAGAAATAATTAAAACGGTTCAAGCTCTGAAGACCTATAAAGAGGCAATGGAAGAAACTCAGGAATATACAAATAATGAGGTGAAAGAAATAAAAAAATCAGTTCAAGATCTGAAGACAAAAATGGATTCAATGATAAACACACAGACAGAAGAAAAACGAGAACGTGAGACCTCAGAGAAGAAGGCGAGCAACACAGAGGTGAGCCTTTCTAACAGAATCCAAGAGACCGAAGAACGAATTTCAGGTCTAGAAGATACAATCACAGATCTTGAAGCAACCATTAAAGATAATGCCAAATCTGGAAAACTCCTGACACAAAACATCCAAGAAATTCAGGACACCATGAAAAGAAAAAATCTGAGGATAATAGGCATTGAAGAAAGAGAAGATATCAGACTCCAAGGCCCAGAAACTATTCTCAACAAAATTATAGAAGAAAATTTCCCCAACCTAAAGAAAGAGATACCTATAAATATACAAGAGGCCTACAGAACACCAAATAGAATTGACCAGAAAAGGAAAACTGCCCGTCACATAATAATCAAAACACAAAACATACAGAACAAAGAAAATATATTAAAAGCTGCAAGGGAAAAGGGCCAAATAACATTCAATGGCAAACCTATCAGAATTACACCAGACTTCTCAGCAGAGACCATAAAAGCCAGAAAAGCCTGGACAGAGATCCTGCAAACCCTGGCCAGGCCAGACTTCTTTACCCAGCAAAACTATCAATAAACATTGATGGAGAAAACAAAATATTCCATGACAAAAACAAATTCAAACACTACCTATCCACAAATCCAGCTTTACAGAAGGTACTAGAAGGAAAACTCCATCCCAAAGGGTCAAGCTACAACCAAAACTACTCAGGAAATAGGTAATTATACCATGGCAAAACCACAACTACACAAACACTCGATTGGAAACAACATCAAAATTAAGACTCTTAACAGTCACTGGTCGTTAATATCTCTCAACATAAATGGTCTTAATTCTCCAATAAAAAGACATAGACTATCTGAATGGGTGCATAAACAAGATCCAACATTCTTCTGCATTCAAGAAACACATCTCACCTATAACAATAGGCATTACCTCAGGGTAAAAGGTTGGAAAAAAATATTCCAAGCAAATGGTCACAAGAAGCAAGCAGGCGTAGCCATTTTAATATCAAACAAGATAGACTTTCAACCAAAATTAATCAAAAGGGATGCAGAAGGACACTTCATACTCATCAAAGGTAAAGCCAACCAAGATGACATCACAATTCTGAACATCTATGCTCCCAATACAAGGGCACCCACATTTGTAAAAGATCTGCTAAAAAAACTTAAACCACACATCGATCACCACACAATAATAGTGGGAGACTTCAACACCCCACTCTCACTGAAGGATAAGTTATTGAAACAGAAACTAAGGCGAGAAATAACATCATTAACCAATGCCATGGGTCAAATGGATCTAACAGATATCTATAGAACCTTTCACCCAAACAAGAAAGAATATACCTTCTTCTCTGCACCCCATGGAACCTTCTCCAAAATTGATCACATCGTAGGTCACAAAGCAGGCCTCAACAGATACAAGAGGATTGAAATAATACCTTGTATCCTATCAGATCACCATGCTCTTAGGCTGCAATTCAACAACAACAGAAACAACAAAAAGCCTACACGTACGTGGAAACTAAACAACTCTCTGCTAAATGACACATGGGTCAGGGAAGAAATAAAGAAAGAAATCAAGGAGTTTCTGAAATTCAATGAAAATGAGGGAACAACATACCCAAATTTGTGGGATACATTGAAAGCAGTGTTAAGAGGAAAACTCATAGCACTAAGTGCCTTTAAAAAGAAATTGGAAACATTGCACATATGCAACTTAACAAAACAGCTGGAAGCCCTAGAAAAAAAAGAAGCAGAAACACCCAAAAGGAGTAGACGTCTGGAAATAATCAAACTCAGGGCTGAAATTAACAAATTAGAAACTAAGAAAACAGTCCAAAGAATCAACAAAACCAAGAGCTGGTTCTTTGAGAAAATCAATAAGATAGACAGACCGTTAGCCAAACTAACTAAAAGGCAGAGAGACAGTATTGAAATCAACAGAATCAGAAATGAAAAGGGAGACATAACAACAGACACTGAAGAAATACAAAGAATCATAAGATCCTACTTTGAAGGCATATATGCCACAAAATTTGAAAACCTATGGGAAATGGATGACTTTCTTGATCAATTTCACTTGCCTAAGTTGAGTGAAGAACAGATAAACAAGCTAAATAGTTCCATTTCCCCTAAAGAAATAGAAGCAATTATTGATAGTCTCCCAAGCAAAAAAAGCTCAGGGCCAGATGGTTTCAGTGCAGAATTCTACCAGACCTTCAAAGGCGAGCTAATACCGATACTCTTCAAGCTACTCCAAAACATAGAATTGGATGGAACATTACCAAATTCATTCTATGAGGCCATAGTCACGTTGATACCTAAGCCTCACAAAGACTCAACAAAGAAAGAGAATTTCAGACCAATTTCTCTTATGAACATCGATGCAAAAATACTAAATAAAATTCTTGCAAAACGAATACAAGAACACATAAAGGATATCATTCATCATGACCAAGTAGGCTTCATTCCAGGCATGCAGGGATGGTTTAATATATGGAAATCCATCAATGTAATCCACCATATAAACAAACTGAAAATAAAAAACCACATGATCATCTCTTTAGATGCAGAGAAAGCATTTGATAAAATCCAACACCCATTCATGTTTAAAGTTTTAGAGAGATCGGGGATACAAGGCACTTTCCTCAACATAATAAAGGCTATCTACAGCAAGCCAATAGCCAAAATTAAAGTAAATG
>OU015742.1:100579458-100593870 GCA_907169655.1 Acomys percivali
AAAAAGGCCTTTAAGAAGAGAAATAAATAAATCCCTCAAAGAAATAAATGAAAACACAATCAAACAAATAGAGTCATTCAAAGACATACAGGAAAATAAAATCAAGCAGGTGAAGGAAATGAAAAAAACCATTCAAGGCCTGAAAATGGAAATAGACTCAATAAAGAAAACACAAACCCAGGAAATCCTGTAGATGAAAAACTTAGAGAAAAGGACAGGAATCACATATTAAGCAAACCAAAACAATACTAGAGATGGAAGAGAGAATCTCAGGTATATAAGATACAATTGATGAAATCAATACATATATCAAATAAAGTATTAAATTGGAAAAAATTCCTCACAGAAACATTCAAGAAATTGAGGACATGAAAGACTAAACCTAAGAATATTAGGACTAGAAAACAGAGATTCTTCACTCCAAGGACTAGAAAATATTTTCAAGAAGTTAGTCGAAGAAATTTTCCCCAACCTCAAGAAAGATATTCTTTTAAATAGCAACAGGTGCAGCATTCAAAGATGGAAGGGCCCAGTGTGTATTGTGTCTAGGGAGCAGAGGTTGACAGGCTGTGAAACCCACTGAAGGGAAGGACTTGGGGAAGATCAGAAATAAATCCTCTCCCCTCCTAATTGCAGCCATATGTAACCCAGGTTAGGGAATCACAAGCTTTGAGTGCTCTACACTCCTCTGAATACTTGAACACAGAGAGGGCCCACTGGGGAACAGAGTATCCACACAGTGAAACCAAGTATGGAGAACTGAGTTGGGTGTGCACCACAACAGAAATTAGATGGTATTCTTAAGAGACCAGTAGGACATTGGAGCATAAAACTGAGGGCTGAAATCAATAGAGTAGAAATAAAAAGAACAATTCAAAAAATCAATGAAACCAAGAGCAGGTTTTATTTTTATTTTTTGAGAAAAACAAAAAGATAGAGAAACCTGTCTTGTTTAGTTAGCCAAACTAAATAAAGACACAGGAAGCATACTCAAATCAACAAAACCAGAAATGAAAAGGGAGATGTAATGACATCAAGGAAATCCAAAGAATCATTAAATATTACTTCAAAAGCCTGTGTACCACGATTTGAAAATCTAAATGAAATGGATACTTTTCTTAATGGCTACCAAATAAAAAAATGAATCTAGATCAGGTAAACAAATTAAATAGTCCTATATCTCTTAATGAAACATCAGAATTCATCAAAGTCTCCAAACCAATAAAAGCGCAGGACCAGGTGGATTAGGCTTAGAATTCTACCAGACTTTCAAAGAAGAGGGAGAACCAATTCTCTTTAAACTGTTCCACAAAATAGAAACAGAAGGAATATTACCAAACACATGCTATGAGGCCACAGTCACCTTTATCCCTAAACCGCACAAAAATCTAACAATGAAAAAAATTTCAGACCAATTTCCTTTATGAACATTGATACAAAAATAATAAATAAAAAACTTACAAACTTAATCCAAGAACATATCAAAAATCCATTCATCACGACTAAGTAGGCTTCATTCCAGGTATGCAGGGGGTAGTTCAATATACAAAGATCCATCAATGTAATCCCTAATATAAACAAACAGAAAAAAAAAGACATGATCATCTCCTTGGATGCTGAATAAGCAGTTGACAAAATTCAACACCATTGGTAGGTGTCTTGGAAAATCTTGGAAAGAATAGTAATACAATGCACATACCTACATATAGTAAAGGCAATATACAGCAAGCCTATAGCCTACATAAAATTAAATGGAGAGAAACTTAAATCAATTCCAGTGAAATCAGAGACATAACAAGGCTGTCACTTTCTCCGTATCTCTTCAATGTAGTACTTGAAATCCTAGCTAGAGAAATAAGACAAGTAAAGAAAATCAAAAGGATACACATTGGAAAGGAAGAAGTCAAAGTATCACTATTTGCAAATGATATAGTAGTATAGATATGTGACCCCAAAAATTCTACCTGAGGTGTCCTAGAGCTGATGAACACATCCAGTAATGTGGCTAGGTACAAAATCTATTTTTTAAAAAGTCAGTAGCCCTCCTTTACACAAAAGAAAAACAGGCTGAGAAAGATTAGAGAAACAACACCCATCACAATAGACACACACACAAAAAAAAAACCTATAAAGTATCTTGATGTAACTCTAACCAATTAACTGAAAGACCTATATGAAAAAAACTTCAAATCTCTGAAGAAAGAAATTGAATAAGACATGAAAAGATGGAAAGCTCTCCCATGCTCATAGATATCTAGAATTAACTTAGTAAAAATGGCCATCTTACCAAAAGCAATCTACAGATTCAAAGCAATTCCCATCAAAATGACAACACTATTCTTTGAAAGTACCATCTCAACTTCATTTGGAAAAATGAAAAATGAAAAACCCCAAATAGTTAAGATAACCCTATATGCTAAATGATCTTCTCGAGGTATCTCCATCTCTGATCTCAGGTTGTGCTATAGAGCAACAGTATGAACACTTGCATGGTACTGACATAGAAACAGGCTGATCAATAGAATCAAATTGGAGACCCAGAAATAAATCTATTCACCTATGGAAACTTGATTTTTGACAAAGAACCAAAACCATACAATGGAAGAATGATGGCATCTTCAAAATATAGTGCTGGTCTAACTGAACATCTACTTGTTAAAAAAAATTCAAATAGAGCCATATTTATCTGCACAGAATTAAATTACAAGTGGATTGAAGTTCTCAACAAAAACTGACATACTAAATGTGTTAGAAGAAAAATTGGGGAAGAGCCTTGAACTCATTGGCACAAGAGGCAACCTTCTGAACAGACCACCAATAGATTAGGATCTAAGGTGAACAATTAATAAATGGAACCTCAGGAAACTGAAAAGCTTTTGTAAGGCAAAGGCCACTATCAAAAGGAGAAAATGTCAGCCTATAGACAGAGAAGAGATCTTAACCAACCCTGCATCTGACCAATGCCTAATATCCAAAATGTATTTAAAAACTCAATAAATTAAACACCATAAAACAAAATAATCCAAATTTAAAAGGGGGTACAGACCTAAACAGAGAATTATTAACAAAGGAATGTAGAATGACTAAGTAACATTAAAAGAAATATTAAAAATCCCTATTCATCATGAAAATACAAATCAAATAGTCCCTGAGATTCAATCTTACACTTATCTAATGGCTTAGATAAAAGAAAAACTCAAGTGATAGCATATGCTAGAGAGGATGTGGGGAAAGGAGAACACTCTTCCATTGCTGGTGCAAGTTCAGACTTGTACACCCACTTTGGAAATCAGTCTTTCACTGTCTCAAATTAATTGGGACTATTCTACCTCAAATCCCAGCTATACCACTCCTGAGCTTATATATGAAAGATGGCCCACCATAAAAGGACATTTGCTCAACTATGTTCATAGCAGCTTTATTCATAATATTCATAAACTGGAAACAACACAGATGTCCCTCAACTAAAGAATGGATAAAGAAACTGTGGTATGTTTACACTATGGAACACTATTCAGCTATTAAAAATAAGGAAATCTTGAAATATGCAAGCAAATGGATAAAACTAGAAAAGATCATCTTGAGTGAGTTAATCCAAACCCAGAAAGAAACATATAGCATACACTTACTTATAAATGGCCAAATAATATAACAACACTATAATACACATACCTAAAGAAACTAAAAAGCAAGGAGGACTTTAGTGATAATACCTAATTCTTATTCAGAATGACAAATATAATAGACACTGGAAGCAGTTGAAGAGAAGGAACAGGAAGGGAGCCTACCATAGAGGTCCTCTGAAAGACTCCACTCAGGAGGAGATCCAAGCAGATACTGAGACACACAGCCAAACTTCAGGGTGGATCACAGGGAGCCTTATATAAGAGTTGGAGAATACAGAGACCTGGAATGTCAGGAGCTCCAAAAGGAGTCAGTGGAGCCAACATATTCAGGCAGAGGAGTGGGATACTGCAGAGACTGATGTACCAACCAAGGCCCATGCATGGTGTGGACCTAGACCCTCTGCTCAGATGTAGTAGATAGGCAGCATATTCTCATTTTAGGTCCCATAATATGGGGAGTAGGGACTATTTCTTACATGATCTCTGGTCCCCATTTATTGATCATTTATTCATGGTAGGGCAGTCTTACCAGGCCACAGAGGAAGAGGATACAGGTAGTCCAGATGAGACTTGATAGGCTGAGGTCAGATATTAGGGGAGGAGAGCTCCCTTTTCTGAGGACTAGAGGAAGGAGGTACGGTATATAAATGAGAGGGAATGGAATCTGGAGGTGACCAGGAAGGGGGCTACAATTGGGCTGTAAAGTAAACAAATTAAAAATATAAAATAAAACTGCCAAAGGCTCATAGAACACTAAATAGATCAGAGCAGAAAACTTCCTCCTGCTGTATAATAATCAAACCACTAAGTCTATAGAAAAATGAAAAAATAATAAAATCAGCAAGAGGAAAAGGCCAAGTAACATACAAAGAAAAACCTCTCAGAATCACACCAGACTTCTCAACACACTATGAAACCCAGAAGAGCCCAGGCAAATGTCATTCAGACCCTAAGAGACCACAGATGTAAGCCCAGACTACTATACCCAGCAAAGCTTTCAATCACTATAGAGGGATACAACAAGATATTCCATGCCAAAACCAAATTTAAACAATATGCACCAAGCCAGCCTACAGAAAATACTAGAAGGAAATCTTCAACCCAATGAAGTCAATTACAAGCCATGAAAACACAGAATATAAATAACTTCACAAAAGCACAACCAAAAGAAGAAAAGCACATAAACACACCATCATCACCATCATAATAAAAAGAACTAATAATAATTTGTCACTAAGATCTATCAACGTCAATGGACTCAATTCTCAAATGAAAAAACACAGACCAACAGAAATGGATGCATAAACAGGACCCAACATTCTTCTGAAAAAACACAACTCAGCAACAAAGACAGACATTATCTAAAAGTAAAGGGCTACAAAAAGGTTTTCCAAACAAACAGACCCAAAAAGCAAGCTGGAGTAGTCATTCTAATATCAAATAAAACAGACTTTACATCAAAATTATCCAAAAGAGATGGGAAGGATATTTCATTCTCATCAAAGGATTAAAAAAAATCCACCAAATGGTATTTCAATCCTAAATATCTATGCCTCCCAAAAGGGAAACTGGATTTGTAAAATAGATGTTATGAAAGAGAAATAACACATTTATCCCCCCCCCCACATTAATAGTGGGAGACTTCAAAGCCTCCTCTCATCAATGTACAAATCCTGGATACAGAAATTAAACAGAGAAATATGAAACTAAAAGAGGTCATGAATCAAATGGACCAAATAGATGTCTGCAATATTTTTCATCCAAGCACAAAAGAATATACTTTCTTCTCAGCACCACACAGAAACTTCCTCAAAATGGATCATATAGTCAGTCACAATGCAAACCTCAATTGATATAAGAAAATCCAATTAATCCATTGGTCTTGATCAAATCACCATAGATTAAAACTATACTTCAGCAAAACAGAAATAGCAAACAGTCTACATACTCATGGAAACTGAACAACTACCTTCTCAGTAATCACTGAGTCAGGAAAGAAATAAAGAAAGATATTAAAGGCTTCCTAAAAACCAGAGAAAATGAAAGCACAACTTACCCAAACTTATGGGACACCACAAAGGCAGAGCTAAACGAAAATTTCATTCTGTTAAATGCCTTCAGAAAGAAATTGGAAAGATTCCATAGTAGGAACTTAACAGCTCACCTGAAAGCTTTAGAACATAAAAATCAAACACACCCAAGAGTAGACAGCAGCAAATATTCAAAGTCATGGCTGAAATCAATAAATTAGAAACAATGAGAATAATACAAAGAATCAACAAAACTAAGACCTGGTTCTGTGAGAAAATCAACAACATAGACAAACCCATAGCGGAACCAACTAAAGGATAGAGAGACAGTATCAAATTAACACGACCAAAAATGAAAATGGGGCCATACAATAGTCACTGAGGAAATCCAAAGAATCATTATTTCAAAAGCCTGTATTCCATAAATTTGGAAAAATCTAAAGGAAATGGATGATTTTCTTGATAGATTTCACTTTAAAAAGTTAAATAAAAACCAAGTAAACAGTTTAAACAACCCTATAACCCCTAAAGAAATAGAAAAGTCATCAAGATTTCCAATCAAAAATAATCCCAGGGCCAGATGGTTTAGCACAGAATTCTAACAGACTTTCAACGAAGAGCTAATACCAACATTCCTCAAACTATTCCACAAAATAGAAAGCAAAGGAACTTTGCCAAGCTCACTGTATGAAGCTACCTCGTACCTAAGTGCTGATACCTATAACACACAAAGACTCAACAAAGAAAGAGAACTTCAGACCAAATTCATGAACATTGATGCCAAAATACTAGCCAAACAAATCCAAGAACACATCAAATGCATCATCCACCATGACAAAGTAGGTTTCATCCAAGAAATGCAAGGGTGGCTCAACATATGAAAATTCATCAATGTAGGCCATCATATAAACAAACCTGAAAGAAAAAGATCACACGATCATCTCATTAGATGCAGAAAAAAAATCCTTTGACAAAATTCAGCATCCTTTCATGTAAATGTCTTGGAGCGATCAGGGATACAAGATCCATATCTAAACATTTAAGGGCTATATTCAGTAAGCTGATAGCCAACATAAAATTAAATGGAGAGAAACTCAAAGCAATTCCACTAAAATAAGGGACAAGACAAGGCTGCCCACTCTCTCTACATCTCTTCAATATAGTACAATATAGAAATTCAAGATTGAGCATTGAGACAGCTAACGGAGATAAAGATAATAAAAATTGGAAAAAAAAGTCAGAGTATCATTATTTGCAGAGGATATGATAGTATTCATAAGTAATCCCATAAATTCCATCACAGAACTCCTAAAGCTGATAAATACCTTTGGCAAAGTGTCTAGATACAAGATTAAATTTTTAAAAAGGAACTCTCCTGTACACAAATGAGAAAGTGGCTGACAAAGAAATTAAGGGAACAACACCCTTCAAAATAGCCACAAGTAATATAAGTTATCTTGGGATAATTCTAATCAAGCATGCCAAGGACAGCTATGGCAGTAACATCAAATCTCTGAAGAAAGAGATTGACAAAGATGTCAGAAGGTGTAAGGATCTCCCATGCTCATGGATTGGTAGGATTAACAAAGTGAAAATGGTCCTCTTATAAAAAAAATCTACATATTCAATGCAATCCCCATCAAAATACCAACACAATTTTACAAACATTAAAAGAATAATTCTAAAGTTCACATAGAAAAAAAAGACTCAGAATAGCTAAAACAAGCCTACACAATAAAAGAACATTAGAGGCATCTTTATTCTTGATTTCAGAGCAATCCCTATACTACAAAGCAAAGGTAACAAAAACTGCATGATGCTGCCATAGAAATAGCCTGGTTGATCAATGGAATGAAACTGAAGACCCAGAAATAAATCCACACACCTATGGTCACTTCAGTTTAACAAAAGAGCCAAATCCATACAATGGAAAAAATAAAGCATCTTCAACAAATGTTGCTGATCTAACTGGATTTTTACATGAAAAATGCAAATATATATATATATATATCACTGTGAACAAAACTCACATCCAAGTGGATCAAAGACCTCAACATAAAGCCAGTTACACTAAATTTATTAGAAAAGTAAGTGGGGAAAACCCTTGAACTCACTGACACAGGAGACAACTTCCTGAAGAGAACACCAAAAGCTCAGGTTCTCACATCAACAATCAACCAATGAGACCTCTTGAAACTGAAAAGCTTCTGTAAGGCAAAGGACGTTATCAATAGAACTAAACATCAGCTTATATATTGTGAAAAGATTATCACCAATCCTACATCCAACAAAGGCTTAATATCAAAAGTATATAAAGAATTCAAGAAATTAAACACTAACAAAAAATATCTAAATTAAAAAATGGGGCACAGAGCTAAACAGAGAGTTCTCAACACAGGAATCTTGAATGCCCTAGAAACACGTGAAGAAATCTTCAATGTCCTTATTCATCAAGGAAATGCAAATTAAATTTCATCTTACACCTATGAGAATGGCTAAGATAAAAAACTCAAGTGACAGCACATGCTGGCAAGGATGTGGAGAAAGGGGAACACTCCTCTGTTGTTGGTGGGAGTAGAAACTTGTACAACAACTTTGTAAATCAACCTGGAGCAGTCTCAGAAAATTGAGAATAGATCTACCATGAGAGCTAACTATACCACTCCTAGGAATATACCCAAAAGATGCTCCACCATATAACAAGGACATTTGCCCAACTATGTTCATAGCAGTTTTATTCATAATAGCTGGAATCTGGAAACAACCTAGATGTCCTTTACCAAAAATTGTATAAAGAAATTGTGGTAAATTTACACAATGGAATACTCTTCAACTATTAAAAATTAGGGCATCATGGAATTTGCCAGCAAATAAATGGAACTAGAAAAGATCATCCTGAGTGAGGCAGCCCAAACATAGAATGACACACATTGTATGTACTCCCATATAAGTGGATTTTAGCCATATAGTACAGGATACACATACTACAATGCAGAGACCCAGGGAAGATGAGTGGTAAAGAGGATCCAAGTAAGGATGCTTAAGTCTCACTTTCAAGGGAAAATAGAATAGATAGAAATAGTGAAAGACAGAGAACAAAGTTGGAGAGGGTACACAAAGAGAAAAAAAGATGTAATTTAGACCTGGGGAGGGAGGAAGACAGAAGGCCTACAGAGAAACAAGACCCTGTGGGTTGGGTTATCTCAGTGACACACTGGAGACATAAGTCAGGATAGGCTTCTAGGAGTATATGAGTGGAACCCTAGCTTAGACTCCTAGTAGCAAGAGTATGGAGTCTGAAGAGGACACACTCTAACTATACAAGACTCCTAGCAGAAGGAGAGAACCCGTACCTACCCACAAAATATTTGATCCAAAATTTACCCTGCCTACAATAAGATATGCAGGCATAAAGATAGACCATTTAGAGATGAGATTGAAGGAATGCCCAACCACTGCATGGCCCAACCCAAGATCCACCCCACAGGAGAAAGCTAGCCTCTAACACTATTAACGATACTATGCTATGCTGCAAACAAGAGCCTATCAGAGTTGAACTCTGAAAGGCTCCACCCAGCAGCAGTTTGAAAGCGATACTTAGACTCACAGCCAAACATTGGGTAAATCACAGGGAGTCTTGTGGGAAAGTGCGGGGAAGCAGAAAAGGACCTGGAAATGACAGTAGTTCCACAAGAAGACCAACAGAACCCACTAACCATAGCCCAGAGGTGCTTTTGGAGACTGAAACACCAACCAGGAACCACAAATGTACTGGGTCTAGGCCCCCTACACAGATGCCCATCTCAAGTTTCATGTGGGTCCTTTAGAAATAGGGCAAGGGATGTCTCTGACATGGGCTCTGTTGCCTGCTTTTTGATCATGTCCTCCTGGTGGTACTGCCTTGCCATGCCACAGGGGAGTGGGATGATGAACTCAATTCTGATGTGATTTGATGTGCTGCAGTGGGTGGATAGGAAGGCTTCCCCTTTTCTAAGGAATGGGACAGGGTTGGGGGAAAGAGGAATGGAGGGTGGGACTGGGAGGAGAGGAGAGAGGGGCCTACAACTGAGAATATAAAGTGAATAAATTAATTAATTAATTAATATAAATCAAAGAAAATAGAAAATGTTTCAGTGTTTGGTGGTGTCATTTTAAGTAATGAATCTCCAAGTGTTGGGCTCTAAGACAGCTAGTGACAAGCTAATCTGAACTTGGCTGGAGATGAGAAAAATTAGGTAATTTTATATATGCCTCACACATCAAATTTCACTGGTGCTCAGAATGAATATTAGCTTCCCTATTTTTCTGTAAAACTGATTAAGAAATAACAATGCAATATATGTTCTTATTCAGTTCATCAAATTTGTGTAGAATCTTCCCTTAACATGCTTGATCTAGAGATAAGAAAGGGATTATATTGCAAAATTATCCCCAGTATTCACCAGACTATATGAGACCTCTCAGTTTGTTGACTTAATTATTGATTTTATAATATATTCCTTCATACATGTATGTTAAACATAAACTTATATTCTTAATATGAAAATGAAAAATCAGTGGTATGTATTTGATGACAATGTATTTTAGCCTATTATTGGTACATTTGAAGAGAGTTATTCCAGCTTTATCTACTTATTGTGCACAGTAGAAAACAGGCTAGGTCAAAGGGGAAAGATAAGAATGGATTGTATCAGTTATCTTCACAATTACTTTTTCTAAAATATGCAGGAGGAATAACATTTTTGTTGTCAACAATTGCTGATCTGGAAGCACTTCACTGCTCTGTATTCATAAACTCAAACTGAAGTGCATAGTATGCTGAAGTAAAATCATAGCTATAACCTTGAACACACTCCTTTCCATATCTAAGCAAAACATTCAAAAACAGTGTTTTCTTTTATTGGTTTTGTCAACCATTTTTGTTACAAGCTCCTTGTAGCAAGTGTCAGAAGTGAGGGTGACATGGCAATGTCCCCACACCTGTATGTTAAGCATGGAGATTTAAACCTTTTCAGGGAATTCAAACTTGAACACAGGCCTGATACTTTTAACTCCTGTGCTATGCGTTGGATTCTATATGTCACTAGTAGATCTGAACACAGTTGATATTTGTCATGTTCATCAGTAGAGGGCATCCCTCAGGACAAGTTTGTCTGGGCTTATGTCTTGAACTGTGTATAGCACCAGTCTTCAGTTCTATAGGGAAAAAAAAGCAGAGTCTGGTCTTTCAAAGGATTGGGCTTTTGCATTGTAATTTTTATGGATTTTGTTGACTTATTTTTACTTGGCTGTGGGAAACTGCTCATGGGGTGAAGGTAAAGAACAGAATGCATTTATTTGAAGAAAAAATAATTGCCATATGTTCTTCAATTTTCTGGACATAACACTTGTTTTTCGATGGAATGCAGAAAAGACAAGCGCCCTGGGAAAGTTTATCATTTTTGTTTACCATTTGACTGCATTTTCCATTTTGAATCTTGAGTTATATTACTTCTAATCTAATTGCAAATACTAATTTGTCCCATGATTTAAAATAAATGTTGTTACTGAACTTGGAGAATGCTTCTGTTTGTACCTTGCTACGTTTGCATCTTATTGATTGTCTTGCTGGTTTCTATGGTTACAGAAGTGGAGAAGCTAATTAAGATCAAGAGGTTAGAATTGAGAAAAAATGGAATTTTCAACATGATTCATTTATCATGTACATTTAAATTAGTTTCTTTAATAAAATATGTGTTGGAGTAAAGTTGTGATGACTGAATCACTTTAATAAAAACAAATGATACATGTTAAAAGTTTAACATTATTCATTTTATATTCTATTCATCTCATTAAGAAGCACGTTACCTTTGGTAATCAAATTAACAAAAGTCATTAATAAAAGCTGTCGTGTCTCAACACTGGTTCTCTAAGACTTTTGCCTTTGAGTTCTTCCTCATATAGATCATTCTCAATATTTAACTAGAATAAACCTACAGTTCCTGTTAAAATGTCATCTTTTATTTTCAAATACACTCATAATTTTTCATGACTCTCTGAATGGGACTATAAAATTTTTTAATTTCCAGGAGAGTCCTAGGTTTTGCCATGAACGTGTAAATTGGAAGAGATTAGTTAAGTCAAGGGTGAGAAAAGAAATTTCTGTTGAATGTAGGAACAATTCTTCACAGAGGACAAGGTGTGATTACAAACCCTATCACCCAGCCCTGTAACCTACACACATCCTTACCTTTGGAATAGTAGCACATTTTTGCCTTCCTAGATCGTACCAAATGCATGATGAACTGGACATGTAAAATTTAATGGCAGGTAGCTTACTGAAGCATGGAATTTACATTTCCTTTATAAAATGCTTGGGAAGTTTTTACCTCTAAATTAAAACCATACTATTGAGGCTGGGGATAGCTAAGTGTAAAGCATTTGCACAAAACCATGAATTTTGTCTATTCTCAGCACTGCAAACAAATAAACATATACAAACTATTTAGACAGCTATGTAACACCCCATAGACTATTTTAATATTACTTGGTAATTAGATATTTAGGCTATTTGAAAATAATTTATAAGTATTAAATAATTCTGTTATGAAAACCTTTGTGTTATGAGCTATATTTTTTACATGTAGATCTTTTTCTTTTGAATTTAAACCTTTGCTTGTATACTCTTGCCAGTTAATTAATACACATATCTTCACAGATTGTATATTTATAAGAATTTCTGGTTTTATTTGTGTTGACTTCCATCGGACATATAATAAATTCCTTCCTTTGTCTACATTTATTTGTATGCATATATCTGTCCACATGCACAATTTTCTTAACTCATCAACATATTATAGCTAAATTGTAGATAGAACACAATTTAGACTGCATTAAGGGAGTAATAAAGGCAATCTCAGATTGCTAAAAGAAATGTCACATGTAATGTGCACCAAGTACCTAAACTTATTATATTTACCTCTAAAATATGTTAATACTTCCATAAACATACTATTGCTTCCTGTACAGTTGGAGAATGAAAGGAGAATGATATTATTTTGAGATACTGTTCATAAAGTTATTTGGGATATAAACTGAATATAGGTGTTTAAATGGTGATCATGTGCAAATTAGAAGTTCAATAAAAGCTGGAGTAAATCAAATCTTACAATGTATAATAGTGTAATACTTACAGCTGTATTTATTTAAGGGGTTATAAATCCAAGTTGAATATGTATATGTATGCTTATATTAATATCCATACCTATATCTAAGTATTCTGAATATTATAAAGAAACAATAAGCATAAGACAGCCATTTATAATTTTGTTAGTTGACACAAGAGTATGTAAGTAAAAACTTATAACCCTTTGTTTAAAAATATCAATTTACCATGTTCAAAAAAAGGATAAGTGTAATAAGTTGGGCACCTCTCTAAGTTGTGTGCTGTACCAAAGTCAACTTCAGAGTCAATGTTGTCTTTGATACCATTTTCTGTTTTCTTCGTCAGATTCCTGTAACTGAATCCTACACCCTTTTACCTTTGGGAGATGACAGCTAACTATATTACAACAAATCCACCTTTAGTTTAAAAAGGCACTTTGCTACCAACAGTTTTGGAGACTTTAGTGTGATTCTTCACCTACCACATCTAGACTAACAGAAAGGAAGAACTTTGTAGTCAGCTTAAGAGAATTTTTTTCCAAAAGACTCTTCCACTCTTCCAAAGTTATGCCAATAACCAGGTAACCTTCATAATCTGATTGAATTCCCTTCCATTACAAAAATTATGGAATCCATGGCAGGTGTTAGACAGTGGCTTTTGTTCTACGTGATTTTATTTATACTTGATAACTGTGTAAAGAATTTTATTGTTAACCTTTTTGCAAAAGAGACAACTGAACAACAGAAAAGTTATGATGTGCCATATCCAACTTTAGACAAAGGGGCATAGCATGAATTTGAATGTCAGTTGGTCTGACCCAATAACATTTTCTTTCAGAGAGAGTTATTATATTTTAAAAAGCAATTAATTTGACAAAGACTTCTGAGGTCTCAGTAATTTTTATTCAGCAACTATTATAGTTGGTATTTTAGAAACATTTTCAGTATATAATTATATTTATGTTTAAAAAATTGATTGTAGTTCTGTGTGGTGGTTAAGGTTTGGCTTCTGCACTCAGGAAGCTGAAATACTAGTATGAATGCAAGTTTTAAGCAAGTATAAGTTAGTTTTACACCTGGGTATAGTACCAAATGAGATGAGGTCCCAAATAACACAATGCAAAAAAAAAAAAGTTGAACAAATTCATTACAGTCAGACATTTATCAGAAAGTTTTCATTGTTGCTTTTTGGCTGTGACTTTCCTGACTCTTAAAACTCTAAAGGAAAAAAATAATCTTTCCCAACTTCTTACACTGAAAATCACTTTATTCCTACCCTCTTTTCCTCTACAGCATTGATTATAAATATAAATAATAAAATATTGTATGCATAAAACATGGCTTTTACATATTATAGTAAAATTTTCTGTTGTGTGCCTCAGGGTAGGTACATGGGAATACCTGGTAGGAGGCTCATGAGACTGAGACTGAGAAAGCCAACAAAGCAGGCAAGACTCAGGAAGCTTCCTTGCTATCACAAAGATGAGGAAATGCTGGAAAAGAAGCCCACACACTTGCTCACCCATACACACACACAAACACATACGCACACAAACACACACACAGACACACACACACACACACACACACACACACACACACACACACACACA
>OU015742.1:100593880-100607049 GCA_907169655.1 Acomys percivali
ACACACACACACACACACACACACACACACACACACACACACACACAGACACACATGCCAAGCTGCAGGCAAGTACTGAAGGGAGGTCCAGGAAAGCACCTCCTGCACCATCATTGATGATGAGGCATTCAGTGGCTCTTGTCTTACCCTCCTGCAACAGTGTGGAAAATGTGTGAAAACAAATAGCAGGTACTTCACTGTCAGTTTAGATTTAACAACTTTAAATGGGTAAAACTACTTTAAACAGACTTCTATGCGAAGTTTTGAAAATTTAAACACAAAAGGTTTGGACTTTAAGTAGTATCAGGGTGCTAGCCAATAGCTTAAAAGCTGTGAGAGATACAACACTCCAGGTGATGTTACAACTCAGAAGTTCCCAGAGGACTTTGCATGGCAACTATGAACGGTCTTGAAGAACAAGTCTGTAGGTTACTCTTTGATGTAGTAGGAACAGCTCGTCTTCTGTCCCCAGTAGATGCATCTTATGCTAGCATCTTAGGTATCTTGGGGCATGGTCTTGGAAGCAAGACATAGCTGTAGCCCAGCTAAATGTCATGTCTTGAAGGCTAAGGCAGGATGGCGTCCCCTGCTTAGCAGCCACTTGTCAAATCCTCAAGTCTGCTACAGCAAACCTCAAGTACAGAGAACCTCAAATGTGTCTGAAAAGAGATGTGAAACTTGGTCAGGAAGTAGAAAACTCCTGAGCTAGAAGTGCTCTGTCTCTTCAGAGGTAGAGATGGGGAAAGTGAGAAAGTTTCTCCTTGTTCCTAGTTGTTATAGTGACCTTTGCATGCAATGTTTTGCTTCATTCAACAAGTATAGAAGGGTATAATTTGTCCACTGCAGCTCCATTCACATTTATAAGCACTCTACAGCTCCTTTATCCTGTAGGCTTGGGCCTGCCAGTGAACAACAACAACAACAACAACAAAAACACCTTTATTTGGGTGGGAAATAAGTCCCCTAATAATGTCATGGAGGGATGTTTGAACACTTTTGCTCTGGTGAGTAAACTCTCAACTGTATGCTATCAGTAATCTTAATAAACTCATTGGTTCTTGGACTTGGGTGAAACCTTTGGTCGGCTTTTAATTTCCTCTCTGGGATGAATAGACATTTGTTTACATCTCCTTGAGAACATTCATACAATTCACAAAACACATAAAATTATATACTTTGCTATTATTTGGGTTTGGTTTATCCTCATAAAATCTCATGTTAGAGTTGGGTTATCCACTAAAGGTGCAGTCATGGCACAAACACTTTGTCAGTAACCAAATGCTCTATAATTGAACCTAAGACCATCTCAACAAGAGGGAAAGCATGCCTGGCAATGGAAACTTAACCAACTACCCAGGGCTTGTAAAGGTATGGATTTTGGAGGAGAACTTACAAATACCATTTTACTAAACCAGTATTATATATAAAACTATATTCTAAATGTTTGTCTTTATATCCACAAAAAAGTATGGTCTTCACTTACTGATTAAGGAAACTCATTTTGCAACTGACAGAGACCAATGATGAAAACTACAATCAATGAAAATGTAGAGCGGTAGAGTTCAGTCAGAATGGATACATCTACTAAACAACTCTCAAACCTAAAACTCAAGGACCATTGTAGAAAAGAAATTAAAAAGATTATAAAAGATAGAAGATCAGGGAATTTCCTGTGAGAATGTGTCTTGTAATATCAGAAGCTACACCTCTAAAGGATCAACCATATGAATGCCTTCACTTGAGCTAAGCAAGGACAGCAATAACAAATTAAATTGAATAGGGATGGGGTGGGAAGACCACAAGGCTTGACAGCTATACAGATATATACAAAACAATTAATAAAAAATATTTTAACTTCTCAACAGAGATTATGAAATCTAGAAGGGTCTGGACAGAATCATGCAAACATTAAGAGACCACAGATGCCAACCCAGACTACTATACCCAGCATAACTTTCAATCACCATAGATGGTGAAAATAAGCTATTCCATGACAAAACCAATTTTAATTAGTACTTAACCAAAAATCCAGGCCTACAGAAGGTACTACATGGAAAACTCCAACCCAAAAAGACTAAATACACCCAGGAAAACACAGGAAATAAATAACAACATCCACAAATCCAAAACACAGAAACACACACACACTACCACCAAAAACAAAAGGAAATAACAAACACTGGTCATTAATATCTCTTAACATCAATGGCCTCAACTCCCCAGTAAATAGACACAATCTCACAGAATGGATGCAAAAACAGGATCCATCATTCTGCTGGATACAAGAAACAAACCTCAGCAATAAAGATAAATATTACCTCAGAAAAAAGGGTTGAAAAACAGTATTCCAAGTAAAGAGACCTAAGAAATATGCTGGAGTAGCCATTCTAGTATCTAAGAAAATAGAGTTTCAACCAAAATTAATCAAAAGAGATGGGGAAGGTCCCTACATCCCCATCAAAGGAAAAATACTCCAAGATGAGTTCTTAATTTTGAACATCTATGCCTCAAATGCAGGAACACCCATATTTATAAAATAAACATTACTAAAACTTAGGCCACACATCGAACCCCACACATTAATAGTGGGAGACTTCAATACCTCTATCTCTACAATACACAGATCATCAAGACAGAAACTAAATGGATAAACAAGGAAACTAATAGACAACATGAAAGAAATGGACATAACTGATATCTACAGATCATTTCATCCAAACATAAAAAATTACACCCTCTTTTCAGCACCTCATGGAACCTTCTCCAAAACTGATCACATACCTAGTCACAAAGCAAACCTCAAGAGATATAAGAAAATCAAAATAATCCCCTGCATCTTATCAGACCACCATAGATTAAAAATGGAACTCAACAATAAAAGAAACATTCAAAAACCTACAAACTCATGGAAACTGAACAATTCTCTACTCAATGACATCTGCATAAGGAATGAAATAAAAAGAGAAATTAAAACCTTCCTAGAATTCAATGAAACAGAAGGCACAACATACCCAAAGCTATGGGACACAGTGAAAGCAATACTAAGAGGAAAGTTCATAGCACTAAGTACCTTTACAAAGAAACTGGAGAGATCCCATACTAGCAACCTAACAGCACACCTGAAAGTTTAGAACAAAAGGAAACAGACACAGCCAAGAGGAGTAGATGGCTGAAAATCATCAAATTCAGGGCTGAAATCAACAAATTGGAAATGAAGAGAACAATTCAAAGAATCAATGAAACAAAGAGCTGATTCTTTAAGAAAATAAAAAATTTAACAAATCTTTAGCCACACTAACTAAAAGGCACAGGGAGAATTTTCAAATCAAGAAAACCAGAAATGAAAAGGAAGACATAACGACAGACACCTAGGAAATCCAAAGAATCATCAGTTCTTACTTCAAAAGCCTATATTCCACAAATTTCAAAAAACCTAAATGAAATGGACAATTTTCTTGATAGCCCACAACTATCAAAATTGAATCAATATTAGGTAAACAAATTGAATAGTCCTATCACTACTAAGGAAACATAAGCAGCCATCAAAAGTCTCCCAAAAAAACAAACAAAAAACAAAAACAAAAAAAAAAATCAAACAAACAAAAAAGGCCAAGACCAGCACAAAATTCTACCAAACCTTCAGGTAAGAGCTAACACCATTCTCTTCAAACTATTGGTAAAATGGAAACAGAAGGAACATTACCAACTCATTCTATGAGGCCAGTCACCTTGACACTTAAACCACAGAAAGACTCAACTAAAAAAGAAAATTTCAGACCAATTTCTCTTATGAACATTGATGCAAAAATACTAAATAAAATACTCACAAACCAAATTCAAGAACACATCAAAACCATCATTCACCATGACCAAGTAGGCTTCATCCCAGGCATGCAGGACTGGTTCAATATTCAGAAATCCATCAATGTAATTTATCATATTAACAAACTGAAAGAAAAAGACACATTATGATCTCCTTAGATGCCAAAAAAGCATTCCACAAAATCCAGCACCCATTCATATTAAAAGTCCTGGAGAGTGTAGGGATACAAGGCACATACCTAAACATAAGGCAATATATAGCAAATCTGTAGCCAACATAAAACTAAATGGAGAGAAACTTGAATCAATTCCACTGAAATCGGGAACAAGACAAGGCTCTCCACTCTCTCAGTATCTCTTCAATATAGTACTTGAAATCCAATAAGAAAACTAAAAGAGATCAAGGGGATACAAATTGGAAAAGAAGAAGTTAAACTATCACTGTTTGCAGAGATATGATAGTTTACATAAGTGAACCAAAAATTTCTATCAACAGGAACTTCTACAGTTGATAAACACCTTCAACAAAGTGGCTGGATACAAAATCAATTCAAAAAATCAGGAGCCCTCCTGAATACAAGTGACAGACTGAGAAAGGGAAACAACATCTTTCACAATAGCCACAAATAATATAAAGTATCTTGGTGTGACTCTAACCATGAAAGTGACAGACTTATATGAAAAAAAATGTCAAATCTCTGAAGAAAGAATTTGAGTAAGATGTCAGAAGATGGAAAGATCTCTTGTGCTCATGAATTGGGAGAATCAACGTAGTAAAAATATATAGTATCTACAAATTCAGTGCAGTTCCCATCAAAATACCCACACAATTCTTTTCCAACCTTGAAAGATCAATTCTCAGCTTCATATGGAACAACAGAAAACACACAGAATAGCTAAAAGGATTGTTTACAATAAAAGATCTTTTAAAGGAATCTCCATCCTGGATCTCAAGCTGTACTATAGAGCAACAATAATAAAAATAGCATGGCACTGGCATAGAAATAGGTTAGTTGATCAACGGGACTGAATCAAAGACCCAGAACTAAACAGAGAATTCTCAACAGAGGAATATTGAATGTCCAAGAAACACTTAAAGAAAATTTCATCGTCCCTATTAACAGGGAAATGAAAATCAAAATGACTCTGAGATTCCATATTACACCTATCCAAACTTATATTGCTAATCCCACCATGTGAGGCTAGCTCTGAGACTGGCTGAGATGTGAATGTCTAGACATAGACAATGTTTTTTATTGACTACAGAACCTCTATGACTTACTATTAGATGCCATTCTTCATGTGGCGTGAATGAAGATTTACAGAGGTCTTCTTTTTCTGCTCATACAAAGAGCAGATATTGAGCCTTAATTGTTCTGTTCACCATGCACACCTTATACGCTTATAATTTTACAGCTTTATGATGCTTGTGAGAAACTATATGGTTTCAGAAGAAAAGAACCAGATACAGACATTGGATCAGACCTCATAGGATGAATTTCTTGCAGCATACTGGACATTGACATCCTGTATGGAGAAAGGGGTTGAAAAGAAAGAAGGGGAAATATAGAAATATATAGGGCAGATAGAACAAAAAGTAGATTAGTAAATCTACTCCTCAACTTAATGCCTCAATTGTCACTCACAAGGTATTTTTAATTCTCTGGTATAGAATTTTGTATATAGATTTAAAATAAATTTAATTCTAGACACAATGGTATAGAATTCAAATGTAAGATTATTCTTCACACTATATATATGTGTGTGTGTGTGTGTGTGTGTGTGTGTGTGTGAGTGCATATATATTTCTACTCTAAAATGAGTTGTTGTATCCATATATCTCAATTATAATACAAGGTTTATTTCAAATGCTTTGAAAGTGCTATAACAAGCTGTTTACAAGAAATAAGTTATACAAATTAAATGTTAGTAGATTAAATCATGGTCAATTGCTAGTCTACTTTTATCACAAGAATATACATCTTAGGTGCAGCAGACATATATGATTCTATAGAAAGATAAGGTCTTCAAAAGCCGCCAGAGACATCAGAATATGTTGTTTAAAATGTATTTGTTAAGCTGGGCATGGTGGCACATGCCTTTAATCCCAGCACTCGGAAAGCAGAGGCAGGTGGATTGCTGTGAGTTCCACAAAGTGAGTCCAGGATGCCCAAGGCTACAGAGAAAAACTCTGTCTCAAAAAAACAAAAAAAGAAAAAAGAAAGAAAGAAAGAAAGAAAGAAAGAAAGAAAGAAAGAAAGAAAGAAAAATGTATTTGTTACTTTAAAGATTCATTGACAATGAGACAGGTTAACCCCTGGAAACACCTAGCCTACCTCAAAGAGGATAATGAGCATCAAAGAACCTCTTTATGGGGATGGCTTCAAATATGGCAAACAAGCCACTGGGAAAAATTCCTAATTTCTAACATAGACAGAATTTTGCCCCCCAAAAGAGCAAGCTTGGATGTGGCAGAGTCGACTGCCAAACTCTGCCAAGACAGGGTAAGCAAGTCCTCAATAGTTGCTACCGAACAAATACGCCTGTCAGATAAAATGGGTCAGAAGGTTGAAGAAGATGCTCCAACACAATAGAGAGTTTTGGATGACTATTCAGGTAGAAAACTCTCTGTCATCTTTTTATTTGGAAAGCTACTAACCTACACTCCTGGCATACCCAGGTAATCAAGTTTCTGAGGGAGTTGAAGACCAGGTAGTTTAGTTTTACAATGAAGCTTGGTTGTTTAGGAGTTAAGATGTTTTAGGTCTAGATAGGTGTTCTAAGTTGATAATGACAATATGTAATGGAGATTGATTTTACATTCAGAAATTTAGATGCACCACGATGGGAACGATGTTTTCTTCAAGGCTGTCACACACAAATAGCCAAAACACTAAGAATGTAACATTTATATAATTCCTGATTGTGTCATGGTTCTTATTGCTATAGGTAATCTATTGTATATATGTGTAATAATATAAATGTGTATGTAAAAATAAATAAATAAAGATGAGCATATAAATTTTGTTTAATTTAAAAGGGGTGTTAGAGGATATGCAAGGAGAAAACAAAAAGGAGGGTGATACACTTATAGTTTTAAATAATAAAATAAATGATAATATAAAAAGTGATTATCAGTGTAGCAATGTTAGGAGATGGAACCTTTAAGAGTGAGCTGCACTAAGAAGGAATTAGTGCTTGTAAGCGAGGCTTTTTAGGAAGTATTTGGTTAACTTTGTGCCTTCTCTTTTCTCTGCATGTTTCTCTCTGCCACCTTTTTACACGCCTTTGACAGGTAATGTTATTTGTCAAGCTCCAGTGCAGCTTTGAATCACCACCAACGTGACTGTCTTATCTTAAACTTCTCTTCAGGACTTTGAGATAAATAAACCATTTTAGATAAATTACCTCTTTTCAGGGATTATGTTGTATCAACAAAGATTAGAAGATATACAATATGCATACATGCCATTTTTACTGTACTTTTCTTTGCTGACCTTAGCAGAATCACATTTGCAAATTAAACTTTAGTGTTTTGTGCCTTTGCTTCACATCTTCTCCCTTCCTCCACTGAGTAATTTCCCACTAAGTCTCATGCACATAGCTAATTAAACTCAATGGACCACAGAGAAAAAGAAGGTAGGTAGGGGGCCCATTGAAAAGAGTGGAGAGGAGCAGGAGAAGAGAGGAATAGGAGATGAATATTGCCAAAATTAATTATGAAAGTGTGTTAAATAGTTAAAAAGAAAAACGCATTTAAGAATAAAATGAAGAAATCTAGATACTTTTATAAAAGAGAAATTTCTGGCATTTCTGTTTATACCAAGCAAGTCTATCAGCTCCATTTTCGAAGAGCACATGTGAATTTTGTACCTCTGTGTCATTTTTTGAAAATTCTTAAAATATTTCTCGTTTTTATTCTAATGTTATATAATAATCTATTGCTGGTAGTCTATGGTGATATTGTCCCTTAGAGAATTAAATGATTTACCTTAGTATATGTGAATCCTTGGATTCAATCTACCATAATACAAAAATAATTTTAAAATAAAGAGCAGAAGAAAGAAAAAATAAATATAGAAATGTCCTGTGTTAATGAATTATCTCTGATATTATTATATAATAATTTCAGGGGGCAGCATAAATTGTGCCCATAGAAAAGTAAATTCAATCAACAAGTATACATGTTAGCCATTCTATTTCCTATTCTAACTGTTCTAACGACATATATATTATATATATATATATATCACAAATTATGTATATATATATATATGCCACAAATATATATTGGGCTTCCTTGTTTCCAGAGACAAAAAACATTGAATTTTATAAAATAATAACCATATAATGATTAACCCTTAAAGTGGTAAGAAGCCACACAACTCTCCCTATCAATCATAAACTAAATATGCTTAAATAAGCTTAGTAAGGAAGGCAGGTCAAAATCTTAGAAGAGCTAAAAATGAGACCTTTTGGTTTGACAAGCAGTTAACCAAATTGTAAATACAAAGGAAAGGGTTTTAAGGAAGATTAAGCATTTTATTTAATGCACACAAAAATACATTGTTAATATGAAAATTTTTATATAATAAAGGAAGTTTGGTGTTGGATGAAGGTCACACTATACAAAATATTCTCTAAAACCAAAGTCTAATTCTGTAAGAGAGGTGAGAAGTTACAGAGCAGTTTAACAACGTGAGCAGGTGTTGGTGTTAGATCAAGATGTTTAAGTAAAGAATCAACCTCCTTTTTTCTTTTCTTTTTTGAGTTCCTTTTTAAAAATCTGTTCACTTTACATCCTGATTGTAGCCCTGTCCCTTGTCACTTCCAGGGCCCCCCACCCTCCTTCACACCCACTCTCCTAGTTCTCAGAAAAGGGGAGCCCTCCTCTCCTATCATCTGACCTCAGCCTATCAAGTCTCATCTGGACTGCCTGTTTCCTCTTTCTCTGTGGCCTTGCATGCCCACCTCCCTGCAAGGGGGAAGTGATCAATGAGTGGGCATGGGAATCTGTGTCAGAAGTAGTTCCTATTCCCCTTATTATGGGACCCATAAGGGCACTTCTGCCTATCTAGTACATATGAGCAGAGTGTCTAGGTCCTCACCATGCATGGTCCTTGGTTGGGGCATCAGACTCTGCAGGACCCCCCTCCCCTGCCCAGATTTTTTGGCTCCATTGCTCTCCTTGTGGAGCACCTGTCTCCTCCAGATACTTATATCCTCCAACTCTTCCATAAAACTCCCTGTGCTCCATTCTGAAGTTTGGCTGTGAGTCTCAGCATCTGCTGGATTATTTACTGGGTGGAGTCTTTCACAGGACCTCCATGGTAGGCTCCCTTCCTATTCCTTCTCTTCCACAGCTTCCAGTGTCTATTCTATTTGCCCCTCTGAATGAGAATTAAGCATCCTCCCTAGGGTCCTCCTTGTTATTTAGCTTCCTTAAGTCTGTGTACTATAGTATGGTTATCCTGTCTTTTCTGGCTAATATCTGCTTATAAGTGAGGATATTTGCTCAACTATGTTCACAGCAGCTTTATTCATAATAGCCAGAATCTGTAAACAACTTAGATGACCCTCAAACAAAGAACAGATGAAGAAATTATGGTACATTTACACAATGGAATACTACTCAGCTGTCATTAAAAACTAAGAACTTTTGAAATTTTCAGGCAAATGGATGGCAGTAGAAATGATCATCTTGAGTGAGTTAACCCAGACCCAGAAAGGCAAGACATGTTATATACTCATGTATAAGAATCAGCCTCCTTCATATAAATGTACGGCATGAATCAGCAAGTGCCAACATAGAAGCCACTTGTTTTCAAGATGTTTTCATCTAGTAACAATAGCTGATGAAAGTGACTATGCTTACCAACAGGTTGTCATTGTAGGGACGAGACATTTATATTAGAAGCAGAAGTTATCTTTGACTTTCATGGCTGGAGAGAAGCCAGAGACTACTGGTTTTAAGGCTCTTCTTCTTCTTCTTCTTCTTCTTCTTCTTCTTCTTCTTCTTCTTCTTCTTCTTCTTCTTCTTCTTCTTCTTCTTCTTCTTCTTCTTCCTCTTCTTTCTTCTTTCTTCTTATCTGAGATATGGTTTTCTGTGTAGACTTGACTGTTCTAGACTCACTCTGTAGACCAGGGTGGCCTCAAACTCACAGAGATTCACCTGCTTCTGCCTCCCCAAGTGCTAGGATTACAGGTGTACATTACTGCTCCCAGCCAGACTTTCTTACTAAAGGCCAAAGCAGATAATAGCTTTAGCCTGAAGTCAATACCCATTGACCTTCTGCAAATGCTAATGCTTTAATGAATTATAAACATTCTACTCTACAGTTTTCTGTAAATAGAATGACAAAATCTGGATGACTGACTATCTGAATACAAGATTTATTTAATATTTTAAAGTACTTTTTAAATGTATTCTTCATAAAATTATTTTGAAACATTCTTGCTCATCCCAAAACCTCTGATAACATGCATCAAAGTTAATGTGATTTTTATACCTGATCACACAACATCTATCAACCATCACAATACAAAAAAAACTAATTCACCCATCTTACTGCTTAGGAAATATCTTTCATAAGTTTACAGACAGTAAGTCTTCTCATAGATTGTGGCAAAATAAATGAAAATCCTATAGAGGATCCAACATTCTATATGCCATTAAAAAGGTGTCTAATGAATGATATGGGCAAAAATTAAAACAGTAACAGAAGTCTGAACACGGTTAAATTCAATTATCATGGGCAATTTTGAGGGATTTAGGACTTCAGTGAAAATGTATGGCAGTTAAAGAGAAATATAGTTAGAAGCTCTCTCTGAATTGCTATAATATTATAATAAAATGTTAATGGTGAGGAGCTTTTTCCTATGAATGAGCAAAGAGTGATTTCTTGAGATGGGATACTGAGGAGGATGCCAGCCACACTGATAAAATGACAACAGAGGACTTAGAACAATGTATGGACCAGGTTGTTAAAGTGTGGTAGAGTAGAGGTTGTGGGTTACATGTGTCAGAGAAATATTTTTTGAAGAGGGTGACAATGCAGCAAATTTTGTTGTTTTTAACACTTTTCTCCAGCCGCTAGAGCCTTCTGCAACCACCACTTCACTAGCAAAAGGACTGCCACTTGCTGGAGGTTTAGATGTCCATTAGTGGACTTTTTAGGAATAAAATATATTAATAATATATGTTGCTTATATGTAAAATGATCACAGAGTAATAATACTTAGCTAACTACATTAATTGACTTTAGAATAACGCAATATAACTTTTGTACACTCCAAGAAACAACAACAAAAAATGCAGTTACTTGAAAATTACCCCTATTGTGATCATGTAATTTTCTCTCCATATGTATATACTCATACATGTATATGTTTCTATGCAGTATGTACATATTCACTCATAAATACTATATGAAAACAGCATAATGATATGTGTTCATTATAAGTACATAGTCATATATTGGGAAGCATTTGCATCCTGTAAAACTTTGCATGTTGATCAGCGTTCCTCAACATTTCCGTTGTGAAGTCCAGCATTTATACTTTCATCATGGAAATGCCTATTAAGGGAATGATTAACATAAATGCTGATATAGCTTTATAAGTAAAGAGAAGCTAAAAAGTAAGCACATGTAAGGTAATTTCACTAGCACATACACACTCTTCTGCTGATGTGTTCTCTTATATTAATTCCATCAGGTGTTCTGAAAGAATCTTCAGGAAAGGCATTCTGTTAAACTTCCTTTTACTTCTATTGTACAAATATCAGAATTGTATTCTTTGATGTGATTTTCTAAAAAGGGTATGTTGTGAAGGCAATTTAGGGGTCAATCTATTCATTCAGGCATATGATATTTGTTTATAAATAATATGACTATCCTTGTCATTAAGTAGGCTAAAAAGCACAATTTCGACAGGTGTGAAGATGTTTCTGTTGACTATTATGAATATGAAGTGAATTATTATAAATAGATTCATGCACATGGTATCTAACCCATTATTAAATAAGTATATGCAGTAGTTCTATACATGACAGAGTCAGGTTAAAATAAATGGTTGCTGTTCTTGCAATAACAGCCTGCCATATCAGATTAAAGCTATAAACTACTCAGAGAATAGGAATCACAATTTACCAAACTAATTCTGAATGGAAATTAAAGGGTTAAGACACCAGAAGTAAGTAATCCTGTAGCTTCTGACATTTTCTTACTTTGTATATACAAAGGAATGTGTAGATCAACTTCCATAAAAATGACCATGTATTTTGTCAGTCTCTTGGGTCATTAGAAAAAATTATACAGGTTAACATGAAAATATTTTTAATCTGAAAATTATACAATCAGTAGTTTGTTGTGTTATGGATATGTGCTAAACTGCCAAACTTATAGTACCCCTTAAATCACAGCTTTCGAGGGAACTGGAGAGAAAGGTCAGCCATTAAGTGCACTTGCTGCCTCTAAAGAGGACTAAGGCTTAGTTCTCAGCACCCATGTAGTGGCTCACAACTGCCTGTGACTCCAGTCCCAGGGGATCCAGTACCTTCTCATGCATGCATATGATGCTGAAACCCACTTAGAGGTACAGATAAACACATAGAATAAAATACACAAATATTTTAAATGTCCTTGAAAGTACTGGGCTGTGAGCTTCTGGTATCTTCTGACTGCCATGTTCTGGAGATGTGTCACTAAGTCAAAGGTTGTAAGAATTAGTTCCCATAAAACATCTATTGCATCATTTCTCCTATAAAGAAGAGGTATGGAGTAAAGTTTGAGGGAGAAAACTTAAAAGACTGACAAGGATAATTGTGTATAGATGGCAAAGGTGTCATCTACTTCTACTTCGACAACGACTACATACATTTTCAGGAAGATGCATGCTAGTTTGATTGCTATCAAAAGTTTTTTTGTACTACTTTTTCTGTTAGAGACATGTGTACCTTTATTTAATTGTAGCTTGCCCCCCTCCTTCAGTGAATGTAAATTTTTTTACCTAAAGGCAGAGATTCTTCCAGATTTGCCCCTCATCTTGACCCCTTTATGTGCTGTGGAGATTTTCTTTTAGAGTGAGGGAGGCCTGATCACAATCTAACAATGGCTTTGTGGGCCCACCAGAACCCTGAAAGGAAATTTTTTGTCTTTCACACATACTCTTGTATAGAAGATGGTTTCCTGTACTGGGTGGAGGGCATAGGTGTTTCTTTAAATAGAATCTCTATCTGTCTTTTATTGAGCCTCTTCAGTCCTGTAAGTGACTGATGAAACTGTTTCTATTCTGTTGAAAGTCAATACCATTTGACCCTTTGCTTTATTGGAAGTTATTCTATTTTG
>OU015742.1:100633883-100663326 GCA_907169655.1 Acomys percivali
GCCCCACAATGGATGGCATTTCTGGACACAGGCTGCATGGCTGCACAAATTGCTGTACCAACCAAAGAAATGCATCCACTAACCTAGACCCCTGTTTAGATCTAGCCAGTGGACAGCTTATTCTCCATGGTTGTGGGGAGAGTGGGGACTGCCTCTGACATGAACTCTGGTGCCTCTAATTTGATCACTTCCCCTTGGTGGGAAGGACTGAAGGCACTCAGAGGAAGTGGAGGCCTAGCTTAAGGAGACTTTTCTTCTGTCAGAGGTCTAGGAGACGGGAATAATAGGGTGAAAGAGGGAGGGAGGGGGGATGGGAAGATACAAGTGAGGGGATAACAATTGGGATATAATATGAATAAATTATGAAAAATAAAAAAGAAATAAGAGGTGGGATAGTCAAAACAACAACAATAACAATAACAATGAAAACTTATGGCTTTGGCTTCCCTGTCAAAAATTAAGTGTCTGTCAGTTTGTAGGTTTATTTTGGGGGCTTTGATTCAATTCAACTTATCAGTTTATTTCTACCCAGAACTAAGCAGTTTTTGTTACTCTTACTCTGTATTACAGCTTGAAATCAGGGATAGATATACCCCCAGAAGTTCTTTTATTGTAAAGGGTTGTTTTAGCTATTTTGTTTTTCCATATGAAGTTGAGAATTGTTATTTCAAGGTCTGTAAAGAATTGTGCTGATTTTTTTTATGACAATTGCATTGAATCTGTAGACTGCTTTTCGTAAGATGGCCATTTTTACAATGTTAATCCTACAGATCCATGAGCATGGGAGTTCTTTCCATCTTCTGATATCTTCCTTAAATTCTTTCTTCTGAGACATGAAGTTCTTATCACACAAGTGAATGACTTGCTTACACCAAGACACTTTACATTATTTGTGGCTAATGGATAAGGTGTTGTTTTCCTAATTTCTTGCTCAGCCCATTTGTCACTTATAAACAGGAGGGCTACTGATTTATTAAAGTTATTCTTGTATCCAGGCACTACTCTGAAGATGTTTATCAGATGTAGGAGTTTATATGATAATTTTAGTATTGTTTCCCTTCTTCATATCCTTCCCAACTCCCTACTCAAACAATTCTGTTTTCTATCTCAAAAAATCCCAACAAAAATAAAAATTGTAACAAACAAGAAAAGACCAAAAAAATGACAAAACAAAACAAAAAATACACAAATAAATAGTGAATTAATTTTGCGGTGGCTGACTAATCCAGGGAATAGGGTATGTCATGGAGTATGGTTCATATACCCAGACAAATGGATAAAAATTATCTTTCCTTTTCAATAAAGTATCATTTTCAAAAAAGGTTCTTGGGTTAGGTTTGGGGCACTGAGTCCACTTCCCAGTTTCAGTGCTGGTACCCTGTCTGGCTTGAAACTGTGTAGGTCTTCTGTATGTTCTTACAGTTTGTGTGAGTTCATATGCTCATCAGCCTCTTGTAACTGAAAGACATTGTTACTTTGGCCTCCTCCATCACCTCTGGCTCATTCAATCTTTATAACACCCTTTCTATGTAGCCTTAAGGTAAGGAGTCTAGTGAAGATATCACATTTAGGACTGAGTTCTCCTGACATACTTGCAGGTAGTTTAAGGTTATATTGGATGTAACAAAGATGTAGGAGGATTGACTGGAATGATGGATCGGTAGTTAAGAGCAGTTGTGGTTCTTCCAGAGAACCAGATTTCAGTTCCCAGAACACACATAAGGAAGTTTACATCTTATGCCATTTTGGCATTTTGAGGATGTTACATACACAGAAGACAACACATAAATAAAATATTAGCAAATCATTTAAAAAAATCTTACAGGTGTGAGAGCAGAATTCAGACCCGTGGGGTAATGTAAGAATCCTGGCATAATGTTAATGGTTAGAAAACTCATAGTAGAAGATCCACAGCTGAGAATTATGTCTCAGACTGTGGCAATAGTTGATAATTCAGCATAGAAAGCATGTTACCATGTTGTTTTGCTGGTGGAGATATTTTGCCCTAAAGCGGGGTATTTTTTCCTCATTTTCTAAAAAATACTAATTTTTTTTCTACTCTAGAAGATTTTGATAGTATCTCTATCTGTTTCATTGGCTAGAGTTGTGCTAGAGATCTTCAATGTAGTGGTTAATTATTGGGCTTACTCCTAATTGTTGGAAAATTTTGATACATTAATTATAACAAAATTAATAGAATTGAACCCAATCACAATATAATAAGTTTACAATCCCTAAAAGAATACAATAAGGATACCAATTGCTTATTTAACTTGGAATTGCATTACAGTCATAAAGCATATTATCTTTTTAAGTAAAAAAAAAAAAAAAAAAAAAAAAAAAAGCAAATCTAGGCATGGTAGCACATGTCTTTAATTCCAAGGCTCAGGATGGTGTAGCAGGTGGACTTCTAAGAGTTTTAGGCCTGTATGGGCTGCTTAGTAAGACTCTTTCCTAACAACAACGTAGTGATGATGATGATGGTGGTGGTGATGATAGAAAGCTGGAAAAGGATAGCACAAATGTTTAATTCCAGCACTCAGGAAGGAGAGGCAGGCAGATTTCTGAGTTCAAAGCCATCCTGGTCTAGATAGTAAGTTCCAGGCCAGCCAACCCTGTCTCAAATAGATATATAGATGATAGATAGAGCGATAAACAGATAGATAATATAAGTAACTGTGCTGGTAGTTACTTAGGGTTCTAGTTTGTGTCACTTCCATGTTTATTAATTCTAGTCTCATGGATGATATCTGTTTTCCAGAAATGAATATATACTAGTTTGTGCAAAAAACTGAGGATGTTATGCTAGGAACTGTACTAATTTAAGAGGAGAATATAACATAATTTTTTCATATTAGTGACTTCAAACTTTAGAAGTCATATGAGCAAACCCTAAATTATGTAAAAATATATTATCAATGATGATTAAATTACAGAAAAATATTGGGGTGTCTTTCATTGGAGACAAGTCTTGATGAATATATAAAGATTCCCTTGTCATTGTAATTATTTGTTAACATTTCTGTAATCAAGGCTGGAAAACACAAAAACTCAAATCCCTCTTTACAATTCTGTCTCCGCTGGGCAGTGGTGGTGCATGCCTTTAATTCCAGCACTCAGAGATGCAGAGGTAGGCAGATCTCTAAGTTTAAGGACAGCTTGGTCTACAGACTCAGTTTCTGGACAGTCAAAGATGTACAAAGGAATCCTGCCTCAAAAACAAACAAACAAACAAACCAAAACAACAAAACAGAAAAAAACCCAATTCTGTTTTAAAATGAGAGAAAAAAGAGAGCATAGAACATATTGCCAATTTCTCCCTCCCTATCTTTTATTTTTTCTGATATGTCTAGATATTAGCTGTATGTATCTTAATTATTTAAAACACAACACAAATTCTGAATCTTATCATAATATCATATCACATGGACCCTCCAGAAGAAAACAAATATAGTTGTCTAAGGCTTCTTCCTCCTCCTGCTCCTCCTCCTCTTCCTCCTCCTCCTCCTCTTCTTCTTCTTCTTCATCTTCTTCTTTTTCATTTAAAAATAATATTTAAGGCTGAAGAGATGGCTCAGAAGTTGAGAGCATAATGTATCTTTACAGGAGACCCAACTCCCATTCACCATTCCAGGAAGCTCACAGTTAGATGCAATTCCAGGGATCTGATGCCCTCTTCTAATTGATGCAGGTACAACACACACACACACACACACACACACACACACACACACACACACACATGCACACACACACACAAATTAAAGGTAAATCCAAAATAAAATAAATAATACATAAAGTACTATTTGATCTCTACTAATCTCTTCACACATTCCGAACCATGCAATTTAGAAAAACTTTGCTCTGATTAGTTCAGGCTTGGCCCTTGACATCATCTTCCAGTCTTAGCATCCCCAAGGGTGTGCCACAAATAAGTGTTACCATACTTGGTTTATTCTAAGAAATTTTATTGAGATGTGAAGGACAGTTCATGAAGCAAGGCTTAAAAACAAATTTCTTGTTGAGATAAGAACTCTAAGGACAAGAAGAAGAGAAAAGGCAAAACACAATAAAAGATGTGCAAATACTCCATGGATGTCTATAACTGGGAGAAGTCATTTAAATTCACTCTCTTTTAGTAACATCCACCCAGAGAGAAGTATAAGCAATTTGGGTAGATGGTTCATGTGTCAAGGGTCAATCCAGTGGTTTTAAGGCCTCTGGACTTCAGGAGATTTTATTTGACTTGTCCAGGTGACTGCTGAGAAATAAGTATCCTAATAGGTCTGTCCAGTGTGAACTTGGATTCTCTAGATGCTAAGTGTATATCCTTAAAGTTCCCACATGCATCTGAGGCTCTTGCCTCATGATGTATTAGCTGATGGTAATTGAAGACACATCAACAATAGCAATGGCCAAGCAATCAGAATCATGAGCGCTTCTAGCAAGACTTGTCCACCTGAAAGGCTGGATAATGAGGCAAATGATTTGGGCTATATTTAGAGAGATAAAGGATTCATTCCTTCATTCTCCCAGACATGCTTCCAGTCTCTTACACCTGCCTTTATTGAGGCCGGTGCCACCTATCTGATCCTTCAAAGCATGACTAGGGTGGTATTCCAAAAGACTTAAGGATGATAAAAATAAGTTGTATCCCCTGATGTTGCATTTGATTCTCAAATGATATTTATCATGTCCATCTTTCACCACTAAGTTAGGATTTTAATCTGAGCTTCTTTTTTAATTGTATTACCATTCTTTCCTGCCTAAGACCCAAGCTCTGAGTTGTTACATCATTATGAATAGGGTGATGGCACAGCTCTACGTTTATACATTCACAATTTATAAAAAAATATTACATAACAGTAATTTATTATCTTTGCTTCCAGATATACTCCTGTTTGATTTTACCATAATACCAGTTATAGCTGATTGTGGCCATTATTTATTACGCCCATGAGAACAGTAGCTCCTTTATTTCCCTTCTGGTCCACTGGAGGTAGCCAGATGGCAATAACAGATTCTAATTAAATGGAAAAATTTTCTGTATCTGCTAACAGAAGTGTTCTATCCCTTTTTGGGAGGCAGAATATCTAACTTGGCAGAGACTTACTTTGCAGAGACAGAAAATAAATTTTGTAAGCAATTCATTGTGAGTTGTGGTAAGAAGGATGGATTCTTCTTTCTCCTTTTGCTGCATCCTGGACCTCAGGCTCTTGGAAACATAGCATCATGTGTCATCTGCTAGATCGCTGAGCCTTCTATAGGATAGTTCCTAAACTAAAATGGTCTCCTTGAGCTTAAAGTCTAGCTAAGTCTTCAAAATGCCATTCTACTAATGTCTCTTTGTGTGTGAAATAAAATCAGATGACTCCACTTTTGTAACTTCATTTCCAAGAATATTTGCCACAAAAGTGGGTTCATTTGTCTAAAGCATTCTTTTATAGGAGAGCTTGGCCATTCTGAAATTATCAGGTGATTTCTTGGACTAAAGACAAACCCAAATGAATGTATATATTGATTTTCTCTTCAGAAGAATTTCAACCTCATCCCCAAGGTCTAGTAAAATCAAACATCATGCAGAGGCTGACTTATGTCACTTAATAAGATGATATGTTAAAGGCATAAGCTTGGCACTAGAAAGTGACGTTTGGACCCTTAGTAATGACAATATCATTATATTCCTTGGTGGTTGAAACATCCGTTGTTTAATCTACTTAGAACCTATGATTATTATTGTCTGTGCATGTATAACACAAGCATTGGAATAGTTAAGAAGAGGTAGCTTAAAACTACACAAAAAGCTATGTTGACATGAATGGACAGCAAATCCTTTCTGATGGGCTAAAGCATACATATGAGCCTCTACATATTTTGTCTCTTTATCCGTAGGTACAAGCACTTAATGCTTCCTCCAATGTTCGCATTTCTCATCTTATTCCAGTCCCTTAATTAGCCTGCTAGTACATTCATCACTGTTCTTAAATCAATGTTTATCAATCTATTGCCTGTCTTTCCACTCTAAGTGTATTTTCAAATTTTCAAATGCAATGATTGAAGATCTGCCTACTTGAAGAATTACTTGCCTTCCAGAGTCTGCCTCAATGCTGGTAGAAGGAAGCAGTCAATTTGGACATGAACTAGGCTTGAGTACTGTTCTTCCTCCTCACTTGAATGTAAGAAATCTAAAGGAAATTTTATGGGAGTAGAGGCATGGCAGGAGAAAGGATGCATTCCTGAGATCAGTATATTTAAATTGGTCTTAAGGCTTAGATGTTCTTGTTCACACCAAAATTCTTATATTGGAAGCCTGGTCTCCACAAGGCAGTATTGAGAGTTGTTAAGACCTTCAAAAAGGGATACCTAGTGGTAATTGATAGATGACAGGGCTCCTACACTCAGAAGGGATTAATATTGCACTCAGTGGATCCAGAGTTAGTTATTCAGACAAAATTGGTATTAAATTCAACAAGACTAAAGTATCCAGGGACTTCACATTGAGTTCATCAGTATTGTGCATGCTCCTATTATTATGTCACCATGACATCCTCACTAAAGTAGAGCCAATGTTGGTACCATGCCCTCCAGGCTGCAGAACACAAAGATAAATAAATTTCCTTTCTCCTTAAAGTACCCTACATAATGTATTTCATTATAATAAAATGAATGAGCTCATAGAGTTGACATGTAATTTACTTTTTCATGTAATTTATTTTGCCTTGTAACACAAATCAGCTAGTCCTAAATTTACCATTTCCATGTTAAGTTTGAGTCACTGGTATCATGAAGACTCCTTGTTTATACTGCATAGCAGAACTTCATAGATTGTCACTATCCACGATCGGGTATTCAGCCTCTACTGGTATGATTAAGATATAAGAATAAGTCAGACAAATTCATGCCTGTAATTCCTGAACTTTGGAATTTGAGGCAGGAGGATTTTTAGATTGTTCTATACAGTGAGTTTCAGGAGAGCCTGGGCTACGGTATAAGACCTTGTCTCAACTAAGATATACAAAGAACTGTTGTTTCAATGATGAATAATCCTTTATCAACAGAGGTCTTGCTTCTATCCCTAAAGGTCTGTACACCCTCTTTGTGGGTTTGTAAGATGTGATGCAACAAAATTTCCTTCACCTCATAAAAGAAGCCCTAGGATTCTTGGACCACTGGATCCCCAACAAACACCCATGCAACTCTCAAAGCACTGCAGTCAGTACTTTCTTCTTCCTGGAAAATATATATTTCTAGAACTTTAAAGAGATTTTCACTTTCACTTCTCCAAAATCAAACTAGCCAGGTGTTATCCATACAATAAAATAGTTGTATCCTTTATTCTGGGGAATGCATATCCAAACAAGTTTTCAACACAGTGGAAGAATACTATTCCTTCACTGCTTTAAGAGAAATTCCTCAAACAAATTAGCAAGTAAACAAACAGACAAACAAAACCCTCAAGGTTTGAACTTTCTTATGTTGGTGAAAACTCATGTCTTCTATCAACTGTGATTGACTGTGCCACTTAGTTCTTGATAGTCAATCAACATGCTCTACAACCAAATAAGATTTAGCAAAGTTCAATATGCAAATTGTTACTATAAGTAGAATCTATATCCTTATCTTATTCATCTGTTTGTTTTGACTACAATCCCTGTAATTTCTCTCTAGGTTGATTAATGTTTTTCTCTGGCTACTACAGTTGAGGAGCAATTTAAGAAACCTCTACTTTTTTCCCTTGAGAATGGTGATAAACCATGGGTTAGAGCATCAGCATGAAAAAACAAAATTCCAGCTGCTAAGTTTCAAACTAAATATGTGAGGCTCAAGGAAATTGTCTCATGAAAGATCCAAGCCCTCACTGGCCCAACTATAAGTATTTTGGTAAAATTCCACTCATTCTCAGTAAACACCCATTCTACTCAGGAAATTGCAGTGGTGGATCTGGTTCACTGCTATTTTCATGCTAGTCACGCATCTTAGAAAAGGAAGCTCAGATACTGTAGTAGTTGTGTGAAATCGGGTTTTGTGAACGTAATAATGTTATACAGTTAATAATGCTTTGAGTGTTTCCTCAAGAGCCTTTGCCTTTGTTTTCAATCAGTGAGCTGTCTCAATCAACTGACAGATCTGGGTCCAGGGTTGAAAGCTAATTTTCCATCCCAATACTTCGTATCAATTTGTATCATAGCTAGATTTTTTTCCTCTTCTCTTTCTTTCTTTCTTTCTTTCTTTCTTTCTTTCTTTCTTCCTTTCTTTCTTTCTTTCTTTCTGTCTGTCTTTATTTTTATTTTTTACTATACAAATTAAGTGCAATGCAGATAGTTGGATAGCTATTTCTCCTTTAATAGGAATAGATAGAGATATATTTTTGTGACCTGAAACATCTTCAGTGCTGCTACCCATTTCAGCAGCTTCATCTCTCTCTCTTTAGTGGAATCCCCTCATCTTCAGAGGATTCCTAAAGTTACAAGTAGTTCCAGGCCTTGTAAAAACTGTGGTGTTTGTTTTCTGTTCACCTCCATATAGCTTATTTAATAAGTTAGACACAGTAAGATACTAAGGGCAGTAATAACCAAAGAGAACAATTAAGCTAATATAGTGGATAAATTACATATAAATGTGTCATCTTTCTGTCAAGCACCTTACTGCCCTGTATTTATTCTTCTTTCCATGATATGTGAGGTGAATAAAATCAGCATTATGCTACTATGAGGAGTCAACAGGTACAAATACCATGATACTGTGACAGTTGGTCTAGTACTCTAAGTAGTTAATGAGAAGCTAACAGTCACACATATTCAGAATGGAGACAATACACAAAGTGGTTGAGATGATCAACTTTGGACAGGAATGGCCTGAAGTTTCATCACAGTTTCCAGATGGCAGACAATATATAACTTATAAATTGTTTATGTCTGATATTTTCTGTTTAGCGTTTTCAGATCATAGCTCACTATGGGTATCAGATGGGACTGTATATTATGCTTTGCCCTTGCCATTTTTAAAATGTTGTCCTCTCCATTGACATATGAATCCCATCCTTAAAGTGAAACCTTCATGCAGGTACAGCCCCTCTGAAAATGTATTCTTTGTCAGTCCCTTTGGGTTCTCCCTGGAAACCTGGGCAGGTAATAGTTTTCAGGTTTCATTTACTATGAAATCCATCTTCAGCTTGCCAGATCCCTGTGACTGCAGTCACCTCCAGCACCATGGAGGATTCTGGAGTATCACCCCATTTACCAAATATTACTTTTATAGATAATCTTTAACAAAATAACATCTACCCAGTTTTAGGAAGATTTTTAAGAATGTTGACCTGTAGTATGAATAGTCTCTGGATTTCTCTCTCCAGATAGACAAGCCTAAAATTCAGACCAGCACTTCAGTGCCTGACAAGCCCTGTGTCCTCAATTCCATGTTGCTTTTGACGGGCACATTCTTTATTCACAGAATAATGTTTCTTGATGCCTTGGAAGGAAGCTGGGCAAGTTGGAGACAAGTATTCATGAAAACAAGCATCACCTTGCTTGGGAAAATTTTCCTTGGTATTCAAATACAGAGACACTTGTCATTTAGGGAAAAAAGTTTGGTGATTCATAGTGACCATGAGATCAATGAAACTTGACCTTTAAAATTCTTGAGTTCATAAGGTGGTCCACCTGCTTCACATTTCAAGGTTCTACTTCTTCTGAATGTATATTTAGTCTCCTTTTGTGGCTTTGTTACGCTAATGATCAAATCCATGTCTCATTTTCTAGTGTAGGCCATCTAGTTCATAAAAAAGACAAGCTTTTAAAAAAGACATGCACTAAGGCCTCCAACTTTTAAATCACACTTTCAGATTCAGTCATTCAAACTATAATCAATTACTTGTCCTTTTTCTCTCATTGATTAATTATTTAACCATTTAATCCCCAGATGATCTGTCTTTTGTAAGTACCTCAATTCAATTAGCCATAGGCATCCTAGATTTTAACAATCTCCTAGTCTAGGGGTAAACTAACTTCAAACCCACATTCTTTGTTTCTTTTCCAATTTAGATACCAGATACATTAGTCAAAGTTTTCTAGAGAAGGGAATCTGAAATGTAATTTAACATGAATCCTTTGTTGAAGAGATGTAATCACAGGGGGTTGGGGAAGGAAAGGAAACACAAAGGAGGATGTGAATCATACCAGCTTAGCAACAGCCTTATAAGGCACAAATCAGTTCCATTAATTCTTCAACTTATCTGCTAACTACCTCCTATGTTCTATTTAGGGAATCCTTTTGGCACATGGTGGCTACTGCTGAGAAATAAAAAATACCCTTCATCGACTGGACTGCAGAAAGTGTTGAAGAGGCCTTGAGGAAAGCCCTTGTGTTTTGTAGCTAAAAGAGAACCCAGACATACTTGAAGCCATGTTAAAACTGGAGGGGGTAGCCATTCTTTGTATGGGTTGTCTCTGAACACATTGGAGCTACTTAGCTAGGTAACAGTCATCAGAGTTGATATAGGAAAGACTGGCGAAGCTATATGACTCTAAGAAAGTCTATAAGCTAAGGCAGTGAATGTGCATGTTCACTCAATGGTGGCAGGCAGTTCCTGAGAGAACACTTCCTGGAGGCAGATGATATGGAAATGCTAGAGATGAGAGGTCACATACACAACTTAGACATACAGAACAGAGTCTAATTCACCCATGACCTGGACTGGCCACATAATGCAACAATATTAAATAAACAAGCTACTATAGAAATCTGCCATAGGAAAAGTTAGTATGCTATTAAAACCTTCAGCACAATGAGTGAGTTTAAAGCAAATGATAAAACGTACAAGCAGTTTTCAATGATGATTTTCTGGAGGCAAACTGGAAATGTTAGTGTGTACTGAACATTTATTTACAAGGTTATTCTTTCATTCCTGAAAATAGCCCTCTCTGTCTTTTGAGGCTCAGAACTCTCATAAGAAAGTAATTGTTTTTGTTGAAACATCCATTTTCTGGGAAAAAGTGCCCATCTTTTCCCAAAAAAAAAAATTACAAACACAAAAAAAATTTTCTTTCATTATGATCTTACCACTGATAGCAATAGCTTATGTTCAGATTCTATTTGAAATAAATTTGACAGGACAGATTAGTTTTCTTACCTAAAAATAGCACTGATGTGAAGCTGGTTTGTCAATCACCTTGAGGAGTGTGGAGTACATTGAGACTGTTTATTAGGTTCTGGATGAGGACAGTAGGCATGATGGTGCTTATTATATGCGTGTACAGTGAAGGACAAAAAGTCCCATGAATACTTTGAGCAACGAAAGAAGGATGAGTAAAATAGACAAGCACATGGCAGAAGAAAGTGGGAATAACATCCTGTGAGCTACTTTACTCAAATAAAAAAAATTTAGTTCAACTTGGTTTTCTTCTTCCTAACTTTTGTTTAGTAATAAATATATTCCTAGTTTTCATTAAGATAATGTATTCTTTTTAATTTTATTAATTTATTAAGATTAAAACTCAATTGTTATCCTATCACTTTTATCTTCCCATTTCTCCCTCCCTCCTGCTTTCACCCTTTCCCTAGGTCTAAGACCTCATCCCCGACTCCATAGTCACAGGCTATCGGGTCTCATTTTGGTAGCCTGCTTATTCTTTCTCTGAGTGCCATCAGACCTCCCCACCAAGGGGAGGTGGTCAAATATGGGCACCAGAGTTCATGTCAGAGTCAGTCCCCACTCTCCACATAACTGTGGAGAATGTCCTGTCCATTGGGTAGAACAGAGTAGGGGTTCAACGTCTACTAATTGTTTGTCCTTGGTTAGTGCAAAGTTTGAGAAGACACCCCGGGGCCCCGATTCTTAAAGCCTGAGATGATCTCCATTGGATGTCATGTTGCCTGAACAGACAGAGTAAGCCTAAGCTGACCCAGCCCAGTATCATGGATCCAGGAATGGCAGACCACACCTGAGATAACCTCAGACATCCAGAGGCCCTAGGAATCACTAAGATAAGCAAGTAAGTGACATAGAGATGGAAGATGCCCTCACTGGTTGCATCACTCAGGAGATTGTGCCTGTACCACTCTCCCAGGAAGCACAAAAGAGCTGGCCCTGATTGTGGACCTTGCATGTGAGTCAGCCGCAAGTATATGAGCTCCATAAATCTGACTCACCTCTTGTTGGTGATGCAGGAATGTGGGTTCACATGAGAGATGCACCTGTCCTCCCTTTATCATTTGGGGCAAGTTGGATAACTGGTCCCACCCCTAGCCTGGGCATCATGGGAGAGCTAGACTCAGGTTCATGAAAATAGGGTAGCTGTTCCTGCCCCTCATCAACTACAGTGCTCAAGAGAGGGGACCCTGCACTTCACCTGGGCAGCACAGTTGAGCTAACCATAGTTTCTGGGGCACAGGTGAGCCACCCCAAGGGTGTGAATGATGGACAGCTGGCTCACTCCCTTGCCTGAACAGCACTGAGAAGAGTGGGCCTTGCATCTTGCCTGGTCAGCACAGAAAAGCTGTCCTTGGCAGCATATGTGTGGGTGAGCCAGTGCTAAAGCCCTGAGAGAGGGAGAGCTGGCCCTGCCCCTTGCAGGTTGTGGCATTCTGTGGTAGATGGAAGCATATTTTATTTTGATCCCAAGTGTGGGATGGGAAATAGACTTGTGTGAAAATGTGATGTTTATCTACTCAAAGAGGAACCACACTTTTGGGGGCTTGGTCTTTGCCAGTTGAAAAAAATCCCAAAACAAGAGCCTGGGCCTCTTAGGCTTGTCATTGTTCCCTATCATTTGGCAGTTCATTGTTCCACTTTAAGATACTCCTAGAGAGAACCCCTCCAGCGAACACTTCAAGGTTCTGGGTCCTGGCTGCTGCTCTGGGTTCTAGCTACTGCAGTTGTAGTCACTTTTGTTGAATTACTCTCTTGCTGTTTAATGGGTCTGTTGGAATCCTGATGACTGTGCCAGTGGAATTGCTCACAGGAAATGAGTCTAAGAAGTCTATGTCTCCTAATCCCATTAACATCTTTTCTCTCCTAACTAAAATATGTGGACTGGAATGGAGGGATAAGCATTAAAGAACCCCAAGTAAATTAGGTTTGGAAAAGTTAAAAACCTACAGCACTCCATGAGGTAGCCTGGGCAGTGCTGGAGAGCTTAAATTGGTAGTGTGGATGCAGGAGAGTTGGTGTGCTGACTAGCTCATCTACCAGCCAAGTTGAGATCCAAGGCTTTGAGTTAGACATTTCAATATCTGTCCCATCTTTGAATTGCTGGAGTACGTGAAGAGGCCTGTCCTGTAGATCCAAAGCCATGAGATCTCCATGACATAAGGCAACATGAGAGCAGTCCTGGTAAGAATCCAATATTGATAATGTAGCAGAAGCCAGAGGCCTCAAAGCAGACCAATGACTCACTGCAATGAACTGTGGCACACTACACCTTCCACAAGACGTTTTTTTTTTTTTTTGAGGTGTGGTGGTTGTAAGGGCGTAGGGTGTATAGGATGGGAAGGGAGCTGAGTGTGATTGGGATGCATGATGTGAAACTCACAAAGAGTCAATACAAAGTTAAATAAAATGAAATAATGTGTTTTTAAGGCCAGTAAGATGGCTCAGCAGCTAAATGCACTAGCTGCCAAGCCTGATGACTTGAGTTCAATTTCCAGAGCCCATGTCATGGAAGGAGGGAGCTGACTCCTAGAAATTCCCCTCTGACCTTCATGTGCATGTCATAATATGCATGTGTAGTAGCCCTTCCAAAAAAAGCAAATATATAAACAGATAAATAAAATAAAATGTATGTAAACTAAAACAAAGTATTACCATCATTAAAACTACAAAACACAGCCGGGCATGGTGGCACACGCCTATAATCCCAACACTTGGGAGGCAGAGGCAGGTGGATCGCTGTGAGTTTGAGGCCAGCCTGGTCTACAAAGCGGGTCCAGGACAGCCAAGGCTACACAGAGAAACCCTGTCTCGGAAAAAAAAAAAAAAAAAAAAACAACTACGAAACTTTAAAATAAAAGTAACAAGAGCCTGCCCATGACTCTAATGTTTAATCCCATTCCAAACCAAAACAAATAAAAAAAACCGAAAAACAAAAAAAAAAACACTACAGCATTTTTTTCTGGAAAGTATCCTCAGAACTGTAATATATATTTTAAGACACATCCACGTCATGCTACCCTTGACAATCACTGTGACAATAACTATGAATAAGACTGTGACAAGATGTTTTTGTGATTGTGTACTAAACTACCTGCATCTGCACACTCAAATAACTCAAAGTCTTTCTTTGTCTTTTCTTGAAAAGGTTTGTCAAGCATTTATATTATATTTACAGAATCTCTCAGGTTCCTACCCATCCTTTCTTCCAGAATCCTTTGCAATGTCATATGTCTTAGCAATTAGTGATCTCTTTTTTATTTAAATAATATACTCAGATTACATCTTGATTGCTGCCCCCTCACTTGTATCTACTTGCTCTCCCCTCCCTTTTTCACTCTATTCCCCTCCCCTAGGATCTATTGTTTTTTATGTGGTTGGCATTTCTGGAAATGGGGTCCTAGGTTAATTTCTTTTTTTTTTATTGTTTTCTGTATAGCCTGTCTTTCTACTCTTGCATTTCTCTTCTCCTCCTCCCCCTTCTTTATCTTCCTCCTTCTCCACCCCTTCTGGTACAACAGAGGCTGGTCTTGAACTTGAAATTTTCCTATCCTTGCCTCTAGAATACTGGGATTGAAAGTTATGCTAAACTTTCTATGTGGAACAGGCTGGCCTAGAACTCACAGAGCTCTGCTTTCCTCTGCCTCTCAAGTGCAGGGATTAAAGATGTGCACCAGCATACCCCATCTGAATTTATATTTCATGCCATTTATTAGTCTAATTCCTATTTCTATGCTCTTTAACAGTATTCATTTCTGTCATTTTCTTTAATGTTAAAATTTGTGTCTAATTTGATTCTTTTCTACTTCAAGAACTATAATTTTAGCTCTAAGTTACTTTTAGACCATTATTTTAAGTACTAACCATTCTTTTCTATAGATACCAAAAGTTTTCAAATGCATATGATTATATCAACTAAAGGGAAATTCGCTTGGACTTTAAGTTGGTATTGTAACATCAGTTTCCTTTATCCTAAGTTTTCAGTTTGTTTGTTTGACTCTCTCTTTTCATTCCAAAGCTTGCCCAGGCATTTCAGATTCTAAGTTGCCCACTCTAAATGAATAATGAATGAACCCAAGGCTGACAGACCAGCACACAGAATTCCACAGAGGTTCATTCCCCTTACTTTCATATATATATATATATATATATATATATATATATATATATATATATATATATATATATATATATGTACATATATACATACATACATACATACATACATACATACATACATACGGCATGTGGTTCCTTTCCTGATTGTTCTACTTTATAAAGGACACTGTTGGAAGGTAGTGACTTTGCTAGGAAGAGTGGGATGAAGCTTCATGCTGAATTCCTCTTTGAGGATAGTATTACAGACTGGTAGTTTGGTAAGACTTCATACCAATCTTCAGTAGATGCCATTGTCTCAGTCTCCATTGGCAGAATACCTACTTTACCTGTTTATGCACATGCATAATCTACAGTCTACAGTCTGTTCCTTTTTCATCATTCTGCCAACTCTCATTCACTTTCTATTCTCGAACATTTGCTATAGTTTCTATTCTACCAGGAGTCAATATACTGTCACCATAGTCAATGTATTTATCACCTTTTGTTTATATTTTTCTTATATACTTATTATTACTTTGGTTATTAGGACAAAGAAAGACAATATGTGGTACATCAGCTATTCTAACCCCAAATACCAGTAAACAAAACAATAAAATCATTTCCAAATTTTTTACAAGGTTGGAAGCAAGATACCTAAGTGGGCCTAAGTGGGTAAAGCACATGTCATGTGTGGATGATGAGTTCAGTTACCAGAACACCCACATCAGAAAGACAGAAGTAATCCCAGAGTTGTCTTCTGACCCCCACATAAGCACTGTGGCATACATGTGCCTACACACACACACACACACACACACACACACACATACACACACACACATGCAGAGAGAGAGAGCGAGACAGACAGACACACACACACACACATACACACACACATGCAGAGAGAGAGAGAGAGACAGACAGACACACACACACACATACACACACACATACACACACACATGCAGAGAGAGAGACAGACAGACAGACACACACACACGCACACACACACACACACACACACAGGCAGACACACAGACAGACAGACAGAGACAGAGAGACAGAATAGAAGGAGAGATGAATGATAAGGAGACGTGAATGATAAATAATATTTTTAAATTACTAGTTACTTGGTAAGCTGATCGGCCAATCAGTCAATCATTTGTTTCAAAAGAATGGTGGCAGACCACAATAAGTAGAAAATGGATAGGGAAAATTATTTTACTTCTAGCCACAGAGAATATTCTAGTTAATATCTAGTCAGTGTAGCCTTGCTAAAATTCCTGGCTGCTTTAAAGAAAAAAAAAATCTGTCTGAGAAGAAATTGTTTCAGATGTGTTCACTCCTGCCTGCTGTGAGGTCAATACCCAGCATTTTAAACCTAATCATAAAATGTATCCACTTTTTGCATCCAATGTAGCTGGAAATTAATTTTATCACTTTGATTTTTCATTAAAATCCCATGATTTTTTGTTATTGTCAAAATATGTCCCTTTACACTTAAGTGAATGTGGCTAATTTTCAAGGAAATTGGTCCAGTTTTACAGGACAGGGAGGTATGATGGCTTGTTCTGTAGGTTGGCTTGCATGTACAGCTTCTGTACTTCTAGCTTTAGAGAGGCCAATCATCTGTAATTTAGCAGGGATTGGAGTGTTGGGGCCTTTTGCAGATTCCATTTCTCTTACTTTTAAGAGTGCTCGTCTACTTGATAAAAAGAATAAAATGGAGAAAAGAAAATGACATTTCCTATCGTTCCTTAAATTCAAATGAACAGATAACTCTCCTTTGATTGCCCCCTCACCCAGATCCTGGTGGGTGTCAGTCAAGGGTCTGGAGATGCCTTTCTAAAAGGAAGCAGATTTGACTGTTTGAGCTTTGAATATCAACCATCTTGCCTAAGCTGCCATTCAATCGTCATACACGTGTCTCCACGGGCCTGCCAATTCAGTACTGCCTATATTTCATGACAATCCAGTGTGTTTGTAGGCAGCTGTGTCCTTGAAAATGCCATGTAGTTCTATAGACATAGGGTGAGTGGACACCTCTCTCTCTGTGTCTCTCTCTGTATATGTGTGTGTCTCTGTCTCTCTGTCTCTCTGTCTCTCTCTGTATATGTGTGTGTCTCTGTCTCTCTGTCTCTCTCTCTCTCTGTATGTGTGTGTGTCTCTTTCTCTCTCTCTCTCTCTGTCTCTGTCTCTCTCTGTCTCTCTCTCTCTCTCTCTGTATATGTGTGTGTCTCTGTCTCTCTCTCTCTCTTTCCCTCTCCCTCTCTCTCTTTTATTTCTCCCTCTTCCTCATCCCCTCCTCCAGTTTTCCTTTCTTATAATTTTTAATGGTAAGAAAGTTATCTTTCTTAATAATTAAAGTACAGCCTGCAGTTAATGTAGTGTGAAAGAGTTGCTGGCATGTTTGGCCATAATCCTTTTATCTTTTTACTATTCTTTATAATTGATTTTCCTCCATCTCCTATTTCTAGTCACTATTTTCACTAGACTCTGCATCTCCATTAACAATAAGAAGTGCTCTCTAGATAACTACATATCCATTCTCTTTCTCTTCCTCACACAGGATGGGGCAGAGCACCCAAAAAAAGTATTAATTGAAATAAGCCTGCAAATAAAATAAGACTCATACTCTGGAATTCTTCTGTAGCTAAGCAATGTCCACCTAACCCAGTTCAGCAAATTAAATACAAAATGCCTATCCTCTGAATCTAGTGTCCAGAGCAGTCAGTGCATGTGCTGGGTTTCCCTTTGTCACTTCATCACTTTCTTCTTCTGCTGCTGCTACTACTACTACAGTAGTAGTAGTAATAATAGTAGTAGTACTTCTTTTTCTTCTTCTCCTCCTCCTCCTCCTCCTTGGTCTTCTTCTTTTCCTCCTCCTCCTCCTCCTCCCCCTCTTCTTCCCCTGTCTTCCTCCTCCTCCTGCCCAGAGCTGATCAGCAATGTCTCAAGTTTTGTCAGCCATCACAAGAGTTAGAAATCCACAAAATAAGAAGTGCAGAGTCAGAAGGAGCAACCATCTCAGCCCCAAGAGGCTAATCAGGAGAAAGCCAAGGCCTATATGTTCATGATATCAAAAAGCAGAATTCTTGGGGATTGGTGGTATGTTCCTCCATGAAACTGACAGCAAGATGAGCAGTTCAATGACAGTGAGGTAGATCCCTGCCTGACTTCTGTGCACTGAGGGAGTTTTGTTTTTGTTTGTCCCTTGGAGTTCATTAGTCACAAGCAGGTCTCCTCACATAAGACATGCACTTTTCTTGGGGGCGTGGGGTTCCCTGAGTTCATGCAACATTTTTGAACAATCAGAGCAATCTTGCTTCCTTTCAAGGCACCAAAGCTAACTAGCATAGCAGAGAATTAAAACACATCTTCACTGTGCCTTTCAGGGCTGACAAGCTCATTGTTCAGTTTTTCACACCCGCAGGGCCCTTTAATGTAAGAATCATCTATCTGAGTCACCTTCTGGATGAGGCGAAGGAACTTCAGAAGAAGTGTCAAAACTTCTCACAAGAGACTCAGTTGGTCCTAAGGACAAACAACAGATGCACCAAATGCCATTCTCTCCTCTTAATTAAAAGCAAATGATTGTAGCCACTTCTGTGGGACATGGCACCCCTCCCTCCTTCCCTTCAAAATTCTCTCCTTTACAGAAAATGGGTATTTGTTTTGATCTTCTTCATTGGGAGAGAGACTTCCTTCTACCTATACACTGACCAACAACAGAAATTCATGTACATTTACATAATACCTTGAGCTATTAGTATCAGGCTGTCCACCTGGTGGAACTTTGATATTTCTGTTGATGCAAAAGTAGTCATTAAATATTGTGGACAAAATGGGGCTTGTCGACATCATATTTAAGATAATTGGTTTTAGGATCTGGAGAGATGACTCTGTAGGTAAATGCTCTGGATCCTCTTCCACAGAATCTGCGTTCAATTCCCATCCCCGACATAGCATCTTAAAACCATATGTAACTCTATATCCAGGCTATCCTATATCTTCTTGTGGTCTCTAAGGACATCAGTCATACATGTAGGCAAAACAACCATACACAGTTTTTAAATAAAAGAATTGATTTCATTCATACAAAATGCTGTGTTTGATAGAAATAGGTCTCTGTTGTCTTCTTGCTATGGTAAATCTTTCCAGAATTTGGTCCATGAACCAAAATAAGTGAGTCACTCGGTTTTGCTAAAACTGTAGTATTTGAATTTTACTATTTTCCTTATTGTTATTGCATGTATATAATGTGTATGTGGATTTTGGGTAGGAGGCATGTGTGTACCTGTAGAGGGTAAAGAATAGCTTTCAGTAGTCAGTCTTCCTTCTTACAGAGGGACCCTGTATTAGTCAGGGTTCTCTAGAGACAGAACTTATGGAACGGATCTCTCTCTCTTTCTCTCTCTCTCTCTCTCTCTCTCTCTCTCTATATATATATATATATATATATATATATATATATATATATATATATAATCTTTTCATATAGTGCCAGTCTCTGATGATAAAATATTCACATCTATGAGTCTATGGGGTCACTCTTATTCATATCCAAATAGTCATATTCAAATGGAGCCAAAAAGTTCAGGCAAGGGAAAATGCTTCCATGTGTTGCAGGGAATGAAGTCATACACCAACTAGTTACTTCTTACTGAGTAAGGAGAAGGGGAGCTATAGGCAAGAGGTGATTCTTAAAGGCAGTGTAAATAAGGGAATGCCACAGAATACCATACACAATTTCCTTTTGGAAAATTATATAAAGGGAATTTATTAGAATGACTTATAGGCTGCAGTCCCACTAATTCAACAATGGCCAGCTGAGTATGGAAAGTCTAAGAACCTGGTAGATCATCAATTCCACAAGGCTGGGTAGCTCAGCTGGTCTTCTGTATAAGCTGGAATCCCAAAGAAGTAGGCTCCAATGCCAATGAAGTAATGGATGTGCAGGCAAAGTGAGGGCAAGAAGGCAAAGAAAGAATTAACTGCTCCTTCTCCTCCTGTCCTTATATAGGCTTCCAGCAGAAAGTATGGCCCAGATTAAAGATGTGCCTCAAGATCTAGACAAAACCCTGTGTCTTCCAGCCTCAAGAGCCCCCTCTCATGTGTGCCCTCCTTTTATGGATTGTAGTTCATCACAGATATAGTCAAGTTGACAACTGAGAATAGCCTTACAGATCCAGAGATAAAACTCAAGTCTTCAAATTCATGGAGCAAATGTGGTTACCCTATGAGCTCTATCATTGGCCCTGAAGATTAGTTTTAGAAGACATTATTTACTAATTTACAGCCAGTTATTGTTATATATTTCAAAGATTAAAAACTTTGCAATTATTATGTCATATTAGCATGTGAAGTTTATCTGTGGTTTACCTTAGTTTAACAGCATTTTTTCATACTAATGTGGGTTGCCTAAATAAGACGAAAGGGCCTTATGAAAATAAGACAGTATGTGGTACCTCAGAGGCTTAGAAAACAAGCTATGAACAATTAACTTACATTTACAAAGTCATCTAGTTTATTCATTAAAAAGCTGTCCTGGCAACCTTGTCAGGCAAGGATTTCTTTCCTTTAATATACATCATTGAAATTGATGTGTGTGGTATTCTGTAACATTTCCTTATTTATATTGCCTTTAAGAATCACCTCCTTTGCCTTTCTCAGTAAAAAGTCACTGGTCTGTGTCTGAAGCCATTCCCTATAAAATATGGAAGCATTTGCTTTTGGATATGACTGTCTGTGGTGTTTTGATTCAGAATGGCCCCCAGTGGCTCACAGATGTTAATATTTCCTCATCCGAGAATGGCACCATTTGAAAAGATTAGGAGGCGAGGCCTTGTTGGAGGAAGTGGGGGAGAACTTTGAAGTTTCTAAAAGCATGTTCCAAACCAGAATATCCCTCTTTCCTGCTGTCTGGGGATCCATATATAGAACTCTCAACTACTTCTCCAGTGCCTGAATGCTTCTACAATCTTAATTCATCATGATGAAAATGGACTAAACGTCTGAAACTGTAAGAAAAGCCCAATTAAATACTTTCTTTTTTTTATCAGAGTTGCTGTGGTCACAGCAGTAGAACACTGACTAAGGCACTGTCTCTTTCCTTTTTTTTTTTTTTTTTTTTCTTGAGATTTTTCCATTTTCTTCCCTCTAATACTGCTTCTAAATGTGTCTTTCTTATTTGCTTCTCAAGTGGACCTCTGTCCTCATTTCTCAAAACTGTTGGCAACATTCCTTCAAACTACGGTTATCCACCTTTCAAGGCCGATGGGCTATATCTCCAGCCTTTGAGGGTAGAAGCCTTGGTTCCTCCTCCTAGTTCCAACCTGTGTTTGCTCTTGCACGTCTTCATGAGATTGTTCTCATTGTGCTCCACACCCTCTATTCACAGTTTCTCTGCATTCTCAGCTCTTTAATTCTTTTGGTCCTCTGCGAACAAACAAAAACAAAAAGAACCAACAAACAATTAAGCAAACAAACAAAACCATACACACACACACACATACACGTAAAACCACTGTTCTCTGTCTTCTTCCTCTTCTCTACTCCCTGTGGTCAAGAAGGACTACTCCTGCTTTTGAATTTACACAGTGCTCCATGGGAGAGAATCAGGATTAGAAATGGGTGTTGCTCATAGGGTATCAAGTCTCTTCTTGGTAGCCAAGCATTGAGATGTAACAAGAATAAATTAATAATAAAAAATAAATAAATTAAAAAAAGAAAAAATGTTAGTAATGCAGATTAAAATATATTGGCATTTCATATGACTCTTCCTAAACAACAATACAGATATAATACAAATAAATTTCCCAGAACAGTAGGTGACAACAAATGAAACTATAGTTAATTATAATTAAATTTTGCATTACTTTTATTAATTTTATATTGACAATTTTATGCATGTATGTAATGGATCCTGGTTTGTTTATCTTTATTTTCTCCTTAGGGTGTTATGGTGCTGGGTGTCGATCTCAAGGCTTCCTGTGGGCTAGGCAAGGACTCTGCCACTGATCTACGCCTTTAACCTTCCATTTCTTTCTGATGTCAAGGTCTTTCCCTGGCATTTAGCATGTGCCCGAGACCACGTGGGTCTTACATTGGTAACAGGTACTCAACAACAGATTTTAAGTCATGTACAGTGCAAAGGGTTATCATTGAAACATGCTACATTCAAATTGGCAAAAAAATGAAATTTTCATAAGGTGATAATGAGGTAGAAAGTTATGACTTGCACCTAATTTTTTTTTTTTTTTTTGCAAAATGGAAGGCATATATACAAGGAAGAAACTGGTATTTCAACCAAATACCCAAGCTGAAACGGAGTAGTTTAAAATAGCTCAGTAAGAGGGAGAGTAGATTTAGGACTCAATTTATTTTATTATCTCATGTTGCCTATCAAAATATGTTTACCACAATCTACTTAATATGCAGTTTTTATGATTTTGGCAAATGCCAACCCTCTACAATAGGCAATATGAAAGAACACTAATCAGAGAATGTCTATTGTAATTTTATTGTGCATGTAATAAGTATCACCATGGGCATATGGGTCAAAATAAATAGCAATATATTACAGTAGAAAAGTTAGTATGGAATAAGAAACTCTGGACAAGAAAAATGTTGCTATGGCAACCTTAATGTTCACAAGCACGTTTGAAGTCTCTGCCTTGGTAGGCTTTTGGCATTTAACTTTCTTTTCAGTTTTTATTTGAGAAAAATAAAAAGTCCCTTGACTGCTGAGCCCTAAAATGTGACAATGACAATCTGCTCCGTAGTCTACTGAGGTCTGTGTTACTTACTGCTCTGTGGTACAAAGACAACTGGGATGGGAAGAGGGTGAAGAAACAGCACTGTTCTCAGGCTAAGCTAGAACATTTCCTCCCATGGTAGGTCCACTGGAAGGGTCTGGAATATTTTTAGTCCCAGGTCACACAGATGACAATAAAATAAAATAAAATAAAATAAAATTAAAAAGTAAAAGGCTCTTTAAAGCTAAAAATAAAGGCAGTCTGAGATGTTTTCTTAACACAAGCTTTAATGTCTACATCGTTTGAAAGAGGAAAAAGCACAGACTATTTCAATTAACACATGAGGAAAAGTTCCAAGTCATGCATGGCAACCTCTGCATCCAAAATTTGTAGACTGTATTTATCTTATTCCCTGAGCAACTCAAATGTAACATAGACACCTATGTGTCTGGTAAGGTGAAGCTTAATGAGACTAAATTGACTTCTGCATTGTGAATCGCATCTCCATGGCTTGGGCTGTTGATTCTCTTCCCTCCCTATCCACACACTCAGTAACAACTGTCAGGAAGGGATGACTCTCACTTACCCTGCTAGAGTTTCAGGATCTTTGGTTTGGTCAGAGGCAGCACACTCTCTTTGTACACGAGTCTTTGATGAAGCAGCCTGTCAGATATAAATGCGAACCTGCTCTCCCTCCCCATAGGCTTTTAGAATTATTTTTTTCAAAGCCATAAAATTCACTGCTTCCCTTCTCAAACATGGGATGAAGTCTAGACACCTGGTAAAGGAAAGTGGATGTCATAGTTTACAAGGGCTTTCAATTTAACAGTTTGTATCATTTCTGACTCATGGCAGTCGGTATGTACAGTGTATGCTTTCTGCCTGTTATGATGTTGCTGCCATGTATGGAAACATTATGTAAAGGAAATGGGGTTCCCAGGTCATCTTAAAGAAATGGATCCTAAATTTGTACATAACAAAGAGCACTATGGTGCTGTCTCATTTACACTAAAAAAGCTTGCCTCTCTTTATTGAGTTCTTAAGCATATAAAGCCTTGCATCGAATAACCTAAAGTGTGCCACTTAAAAACTCCCTTGAGAAAATGTTCTGATTCATTTTCACTAATGAATAACATTTATTTTCATAAAAATATACAAGTTACTCAGTAAGCTACACTGATCACAGATAAAATGGTTGACTACCAATCTCTCCAAGGAAGAATGAACATTTTATATATATATATATATATATATATATATATATATATATATATATTTCATCCTTAAATATTTGTCATCATAGCTTTAACCTAGAACATTCCTTTATTTGTGTTTCTATTAAAAATTAAATGCACCACTTAAATCTTGATTTTTTTGCAAAAATCAAATTGGCCATAAATCCACATTTATTGCTTAGAATAATGGCTCCATCCATAAGAACGCTCTTGTAGAACTGGCTCAAGTAACAGCAAAGCTTCTGCAATCATTTGTCTGAGCCATTCTTAGTTCTTCCTACTTTAAACATCTCCCAGTTGGTTAGCACTTACCACATGGAAAGTTCATAAAGTGTTTTAAACTGGGGGAAATTTAAGAAGACCATTTAAATTGAAGATCCTGTGTGGAGGGGAGATGGCTTTGGGGTCATGAGTGCTTTTGCGCATGCAAAGGAATTCTATGCAGTTCCCAGAACCTGCCATCAGCCTCACAACTGCCTATATTCCAACTTTGGAGTGTCTAACACCCTCTCCTAGCCTCTGTGTGTAGTTTGCATACATTTTGCATTTATTCACAAAGACTCATACACTAAAGTTTTATAATAATAAGAGTAATACCACTGGATTTGAGTTTTGTGCAAGGTGACAAATATGGGTCCAGTTGCATTTTTTTACACATAGACATCCAGTTAGACCAGCACCATTTGTTGAAGATGCTATCCTTTTTCCATTAAATGGATTTGGCTTCTTTGTCAAAAATCAAGTGATCATATGTGTGTGGATTCATATCTGGGTCTTCGATTCGGTTCCACTGATCAACCAGCCTGTTGCTGTGCCAGTACCATGCTGTTTTAATTACTATTGCTTTATAGTACAGTTTGAGATCAGGTATGGAGATTCCTCCAGAGCATCTTTTATTTTACAAGATTGTTTTAGCTATTCAGGGTCCCCTGGAGGGGGAGACCTGGTGGCACTCAGAGGAAGGATAGCAGGTTACCAAGAAGAGACTTGATACCCTATGAGCATAAACGGGCGGAGGAAATCCCCTTCAGGCATAGTCATAGGGGAGGGGAATAAGGGGAAAATGGGAGGGAGGGAAGAATGGGAGGATACAAGGGATGGGATAACCATTGAGATGTAACAAGAATAAATTAATAAAAACAAAATAATAATAATAATAATAATAATAATAATAATAATAATAATAATAATAATAATAGTCTAAAATTTTGGACCAATTGGGATTGGAAGCTTTTTTTGAAAGTGTCCTGGTAGCTGTCTTGTTCTGATGAGGAAAAGCAATTGAAGCACTTGGTGCTAGAACATGAAGGATACAGGATGTTATTGTCCAGCATGCTGAGAGGAATGAATCCTGTCAGGTCTGATTCAATGTCAGTGTCTGGATCTTTTGTTCTAAAAGCATATAATTTATCACAAGCATTATACAGTCCTAAAATTATAGGTGTATAAAGTGTGAATGATGCACAGAACAATTTAAGGCTGGTTTTCTGCTCTTGGTATGAGCTAGAAAAAAAAAAAAGACCTCTAAAAATCTTCATTCATGTCATATGAAGAATGGCATCTAATAGTAATTCATATGGGTTCTTTAGCCAGCAAGAATCACTATCTATGCCTAGACATTCATGCCCCAGCCAGTCTCAGAGCTATTCCCATATAGTGGGATTAACAATATAAGTTACCAACTTGTTCTGCAGTTTAAATTCTTCACATCCTGATTGTAGCCCAGTCCCTCATTTCCTCCTGATCCCCCCTCCCTCCCTCATTCCCACTCCCTCCCTCCCTTAGTACTCAGAAAGGGAAGCTCTCTCCCCTAACATCTGACTTCAGTGTATCAAGTTTTATAGAGAATATAGAACAAAAAGTAGATTAGTGAGTCTGTTCCTCAACTTAATGCCTCAGTTGTCACTCACAAGCTTATTTTTAATTCACTCATATAGAATTTTGGATATAGATTCAAAATAAGTTTAATTCTAGGTCCAGTGGTATAGAATTCAAGTGTATGTTTATTCTTTACATTATATATAAATTTCTACTCTAATATGAGGTATTATACCCATATAACTCAATTATAATACAAGGTTTACTTCCAATACTTTGAAAGTGCTATAGCAAGCTGTTTAGGATAAATACATTATACAAATTGATTATTACCTGACCAGATCATGGTCATGTCAATTGCTGGTCTACTTTTATCACAAGAATATACATTTTAGGTGAGGCAGATAGATGTGATTCTATAGAAAGATAAGGTAGGAAAGTTAGATAAGTTCTTCAAACACCTCAGAGGTATGCAGAATATGGCATTTAAAAATATTTTCTATTATTTTAAAGATTCACTGACAGTGAGGCAGGTTAACTCCTGACAACACCCAACCTACCTCAAAGAGGATGATGAGCATCAAAGAACCACCTTATGGAGATGGCTTCAAATGTGGCAAACAAGGCACTGGGCACAATTCCTCATTTCTATCACAGACAGAATTCTGCCTTAAAAAGGGCAAGCTTGGATGTATGCAGAGTAGAAGGCCAAACTCTGTCAAGACTGGGTAAGCTATTACACAATAGTTCCTGCCTCACAAATATGTCTGTTACATATAAAGAGCCAGAAGGCTGAAGAAGATGCTCCAACATAATAGAGAGTTTTAGGTGACTATTTAGGTAGAAAACTGTCTCTGTCATCTTCTCATTTGGTAAGCTACTAACCTTCACTCCCGGCATACTCAGGTAATCAAGTTTGTCACTTCTCAAGTCTCTGAAAGAGTTGAAGGCCAGGGAGATTAGTTTTACAATGAAGCTTAGTTACTAGGGGTTAAGATGTTTTTATGTCTAAATAGATGTTTCAGTTGATGAGGACAAGATGTGATGGAGATTGATTTACATTCAGAATTTTCAAAGCACCAAGATAGGAAAGATATTTTCTTCAAAGCTGTCAAATACAAATAGGAAAAACACTAAGAATATAACATTTATATAATTCCTGATTGTGTCATAGTTCTCCTTGATATAGGTAGTTTATTGAATATATGTGTAATAGTATAAATGTATATGTAAAAAATAAAAAATATTAAAAATAATAACAACAACAACAACAATAATAATGTTTTTAACAGTCCACAATTTTATTCTGAATATCAAAGCCATTGCTTTTATTTTTAAATCTGTACAAATAATGGGATGTTTGCTGGCTTATCTTTCTAGACCATCTTAATGTATGTTCATGGACCCTGATTTTGTTTTTATTAGTTTACCTTGAGTTCTAATTTAAGTACTAAGTGTTAATTTACACCTCTTTTCTATTTGCCATATAATTGCAGTGAGAAATATTTCACTTGGATGTGTTTTAGTTTTGTGTGAACATGTCTACCATCAATTATAACTCATTCAAAATTATTTAGTTACCTGGTTTCTTAAAGAAATATGTTAAAAATATAAGGAAAAAAAAGAGAAGAAAATGAATTTTAAACAGATTTTTTTTTTTCCACAGGATGATAGATGACGGTCCCAGTTTGACCCCTTGGGTCTGTTTTTAACTAGGTGTCAACTCAGGCACCTAAATCTCCATCATCAAATGAGTGCACTGTATCAGATGAAATACATCAGGACTGAAGCACCTTTTGTTCATGCAAGCTTTCTCAGGGGGAACAAGTGACCAGTGAACAGCACTGCCATGGACCCTCCCCATGTGACCATTAAAAAAAGTTTCCCCCTGAATCGTTTGTCTTCTTTTTGTTCCTGTTTCTATTTTTCGTATCTACTCAGAGGGACAGAAACAGAAGCACAAGAAATTCAGACAGAAGCAGCAACATCTAGAAAGCTGTTTATTAAATTATACAAAAAAAAAAAAAAGGTCCCCTATGGAAGTGTTGCAGACCCGAAGTGAAAGGTATGCTGGCAGATGGGAGCCTAGGAATACTACAAAAATCACATCATATAAGAAAGCTCACACTAGAGATTTTTTGGGAAAAACTTAAGAGGGTGGTTGCCTATGCTGGTCGAAAAGCAACAAAGAACTGAGCAGGAGCTAGGCTACATATAGGGTTTCTTGGAGGGCAGATATTTCCAGGGTGGCCTGGAATTGGTGGGACTTTGTACGCTGATTTTGGGGCAAGCTCAGATTTTGAGCTGGTTTTCAAAACCTGGGACACAGGTGAGCTCAGACTTTTTTTGTTTGTTTGTTTATATTTTTTATTAATTTATTCTTGTTACATCTCAATGGTTAGCCCATCCTTTGTATCCTCCCATTCTTTCCTCCCTCCCATTTTCCCCCTACTCCCCTCCCCTATGACTATGCCTGAGGGTTTTTATCCTGCATTCCAAATGAACATGCGAACACCATTACGTGACACTGTAGATTTCATGTTGCCTAAAAGATTTCTTTCAACCACACCACTATCTGGTTGTGGCATTGCCCCTTAAAAATGTCTTTGCTCCTGCTGGTATTCATGAGCAACAAATCTGGATGGGCAATTCTGACGCCTCAGGGAAGACAACATGTATATCCAAACTGCATAGTAGCCAAAGCTGCTCATGCATTCTTTAGCTTCTCAGACTCCTTGGAAATATGCTAATTTGAAACTGTTTATGAAGCAATTCAGACATGAGATACAAGAACAATAAAAAAAATAGAGTTGTTAAATTTCTTAACAATTTTGGGGAGCCTTAGAAAGTATTGATACAAACTTCAAATGGAGAATCTGAAAAGGAAAGAGGCTGGTAAGTGCTCAATCTCCTGGTGCTTGTCAAGACTTCTTTAAGGCTCCTGGGTTCCATTGGGGGTGGAGCTTTTCTAGTAATAAGATGGAGTTTTAGAATTCTGACTCTTTAAGTACTGAAGGGCCAAAATGTAATCTGGATGCAAGTGGGTTTTGTTGTTGTTGTTGTTGTATATTTTTTTTTCTCTCAGTCTTACTGGGTCCACCATAGCTGAGAATGCTGATATGGGAGTGTGAGGCCACATTGCAGCCGTCTGAAGTAGAGATGGGTAGCGGCTGGTGCGGGGCTCCAAGCCGTCTTTTTTTCTTAGGCATTCAAACAAGACATCAGCCCACGGGTGCAACCACACACATTCCAGAGGATGTCTTCCCTACACAGCTGATCCTCTCTAGAAATACTTCAAGAAAGTATGTTTCTTAGGTAATTCTATTTTTTTGTGTGTGCTAAATTTTTTTATTAATTTATTCTTGTTACATCTCTATGGTTATCCCATC
>OU015742.1:100668326-100695045 GCA_907169655.1 Acomys percivali
ACACAATAATAGTGGGAGACTTCAAACCCCACTCTCACTGAAGGATAGGTCATTGAAACAGAAACTAAACCAAGAAATAACACCATTAACCAATGTCATGAATCAAATGGATCTAACAGATATCTATAGAACTTTTTACACAAACAAAAAGGAATATACCATCTTCTCTGCACCCCATGGAACCTTCTCCGAAATTGATCACATAGTAGGTCACAAAGCAGGCCTCAACAGATACAAGAGGATTGAAATTATACCTTGTATCCTATCAGATCACCATGGCCTTAGGCTGCAATTCAACAACAGAAATAGCAAAAAGCCTATACAGGGGGATTCCAAAACGGCGTCGACCAGTATGCACTGTATCTGATCTACTCCGAGGAGACCAGAGACGTGAATGGAGGCACAGACTGATGGACCTTGAGAACTGTAGGTGAGTTGGGCCCCAAACTCTGCAGACCACCAGTGCACCTACCCCCTGGACAAGCAACCTCCCGGAGGTGCTAAATACACTCCCCAAACTCTGGAACAGAATCCACCCGCAAACTGCAGCCGGCGTATAAAACACAAACTTGTTGTTTGAGGAGGGGACTTTCTGGAGCCCCCAGCCAGAGGAGCTTCAGGGAATTGGATGAATCTGCCCTTGGATCCCTCCATCCATACCACCCTAATCTTTGGAGGTCACCTGCCCAGGCCAAGTGGAAACACAGGCGGCAGGACCCACCAAAGACAGCTAAAGTGGGCCTGCAGCTCGCAGGCAATCCTGGGCCAAACCTAACACTGAACACAATGCATTAAGCTGAAATCAATAAATTAGAAACAAAGAGAACAATCCAAAGTATCAACAAAACCAAGAGCTGGTTCTTTGAGAAAATCAATAAGATAGACAGACCATTAGCCAAACTAACTAAAAGGCAGAGAGACAGTATTGAAATCAACAAAATCAGAAATGAAAAGGGAGACATAACAACAGACACTGAAGAAATACAAAGAATCATAAGATCCTACTTTGAAGGCATTTATGCCACAAAATTTGAAAATCTAAGGGAAATGTACAATTTTCTCAAACGATTCCATTTGCCAAAATTGAATCAAGACCAGATAAACAAATTAAATAGCCCTATTTATCCTATAGAAATAGAAGCAACCATTGATAGTCTCCCAACTAAAAAAAGCCCAGGGCCAGATGGCTTCAGCGCAGAATTCTACCAGACCTTCAAAGAGGAGCTAATACCAATACTTTTCAAGCTACTCCGAAAGATAGAAATGGAAGGAACATTACCAAATTCCTTCTATGAGGCCATAGTCACGTTGATACCTAAACCCCAAAAAGACTCAACAAAAAAAATAGAATCTCAGACCAACTTCTCGTATGAACATTGATGAGAAAATACTCAATAAAACACTCGCAAAATGAATACAACAGCATATCAAAGACATCATTCACCATGACCAGGTAGGCTTCATTCCAGGCCTGCAAGGATGACATAACATATGGAAATCCATCAATGTAATCCACCATATAAACAAACTGAAAGAGAAAAACTACATGATCATCCCCTTAGCTGCAGAAAAAGCATTTGACAAAGCCAACACCCATTTGTGTTTCATGTTCTGGAGAGATCAGGAATACAAGGCACTTATCTAAACATAATAAAGGCTATATACAGCAAACCAATAGCCAAAATTAAAGTAAATGGAGAGATACTCAAGGAAATCCCTCTAAAATCGGAGACCAGACAAGGCTGCCCTCTGTCCCCATATCTCTTCAATATAGTTCTTGAAGTTCTAGCCAGAGCAATAAGACATCAAAAGGAGATCAAGGGGATCCATATGAGAAAGGAAGAAGTCAAATTATCCCTATTTGCAGATGATATGATAGTGTATATAAGTGACCCCCAAAATTCCACCAGAGAACTCCTACAGCTGATAAACTGTAGGAGGATTGGCAGGATACAAAATTAACTCAAAAAACTCAGTAGCTGACCTATATACAAATGACAAACAGGCAGAGGAAGAAATTAGGAAAACTACTCCCTTCACTATAGCCACAAACAATATAAAATATCTAAGATTAACTCTAACCAAGCAAGTGAAGGACTTATTTGAAAAAAACTTTAAACCTCTGAAGAAAGAGATTGAAGATGACATCAGAAGATAGAAGGATTTACCTTGTACATGGATCGGGAGAATTAACATAGTAAAAATGGCCATCTTACCAAAAGCAATCTACAGATTCAATGCAATCCCTATCAAAATACTTACAAAATATTTTGAAGATATTGAAAGATCAATTCTCAAATTCATATGGAGAAATAAAAAGCCCAGAATAGCAAAAACAATCCTATACAATAAAAGATCCTCCAGAGGAATCTCCATACCTGATCTCAAGCTGTACTACACAGCAACAGTAATTAAACAGCATGGTACTGGCAAAGCAATAGGCTGGTGGATCAATGGAATCGAATTGAAGACCCAGAGATGAATCCACACACATTTGCTCACTTGATTTTTGACAAAGAAGCCAATTCTATTCAATGGAAAAATCATAGCATCTTCAACAATTGGTGCTGGTCTAACTGGTTGTCTACATGTAGAAACATGCAATTAGACCCCTATTTGTCACCATACACAAAACTCAAGTCCAAGTGGATTAAAGACCTCAACTTAAAACCAGAGACATTAATTCAGTTAGAGGAAAAAGTGGGGAAGAGTCTGGGACACATAGGCACAGGAGACAACTTCCTGAACAGTACACCAACAGCCCATGCCTTAATGTCAACAATTAATAAATGGTACCTCATGAGGTTGATAAGCTTCTGTAAGGCAGGAGACACTGTCAAAAGAACAAAGCGACAGTCTACAGGCTGGGAGAAGATCTTCACCAACCCTACATCTGACAAATGTCTAATATCTAAAATATATAAAGAACCCAAGAAATTAAACAACACAAAACCAAACAACCCAATTGTTAAATGGGGCTTGGAATTAAACAGAGAATTCTCAACAGAGGAATATCAAATGGCTGAGAAACACTTAGAGAAATGCTCGTCCCCGTTAGTCATCAGAGAAATGCAAATCAAAACGACACTGAGATTCCACCTTACACCCCTCAGAATGGCTAACATAAAAAACTCAAATGACACCAAATGTTGGCAAGGATGTGGAGTGAGAGGAACACTCCTTCATTGCTGGTGGGAATGCAAACTAGTACAACCACTTTGGAAAGCTATCTGGTGCTTTCTCAGAAATCTAGGAATAGGGCTTCCTCAAGACCCAGCTATTCCACTCCTTGGAATATACCCAGAAAATGTCCTACCACACAACAGGGACATATGCTCAACCATATTCATAGCTGCTTTATACATAATAGCCAGAACATGGAAACATCCTAAGTGTCCCTCAGTAGAAGAATGGATAAAGAAACTGTGGTACATTTACACTATGGAATACTACTCAGCTATTAAAAAGAAGGAATTCCCTAAATTTGTAGACAAATGGATTGATCTAGAAATGATCATAATGAGTGAGTTCACCCAGAAGCAAAAAGAGACAAACGTATACACTTACTTATATCAAGACACTAGTACAAGGGGTACCTCCCATGAAAAATTTTACTTACCAGGAAAGTGGGTCAGAGGAGAGGACATCCTATTGAGACCTTAGGTGAGAGTAGCATAGAAGAATGGGAAAATAGTAGGATCCACATGGTCCTGGAAACCTACAAGAAGAACTTTATGACAGGCAGATCTGGGTCCTGAGGGCCTCCTCAAAATAAGGCACCAGTCAAGGAGAATATAGGCAAATTTGGGAAAATCCTTGTTTTTAATAGCTGAATAGTATTCCATGGTGTTAATGTAACACAGTTTCTTTATCCATTCTTCTACTGAAGGACACTTAGGCTATTTCCATGTTCTGGCTATTATGAATAAGGCTGCTATGAACATGTTTGAGCTTATGTCTGGATGGAATGTTTACCAGTAATCTGTTTCCTACTATTTTAAACGAGAAAGAAAACCAAAGCATTAAACAATTTCATAAAACTTAAAATATATGTGGATTATTAAATACATATATTCTTATGCAATCTATATGCCTGTATGCACTAAGCATGTTAGCATCTACCATGTTTTCTATATGACTTTGTAATTATCAATGAACATAGCATCCACATTTTTCAAAGATTAACACAATTCTAATATAACTGCTTGTGCTTGGAATGCAAGCCAGTTTTTTTTCCTATGACTTGTTGACCAAAAAATATGCTATCTTGAGTTTTAGGAATAATTATAAATAGTTTCTCTGTAAATACAAGTATGAAGATATTGTTTTAAAAGTCTGCATCCCATGAAGTTTAAATGGCATTGATAACTAAGAAGGTTCCTTTTTTCAAACATTATTTTATGAAATGCTCTGCAGATTTTATTTGTTTAATGTAAATATGATGTTAGCCTCAGTGTTTCTGTCATTCGGAATACCTTCATTTCACTTTCCATTCTTTTTTTGTTTTGTTTTGTTTTTCCATAGAGGCATATAATAAACAAACAACAATATAACAATAGCCAGTTGTAATGAACACTCTGAAATAAATACATTCCTACCCACAAAACCTGGGAGAGGCACATAAACATAATCTGAGACCAATTCCATGTTTTGAAAAAAGTGGTCACAAGACTCTTGTCTTGTTTTCTTGAGGCTTCCTCACAAGCACCCAGAATTCTCTTCACAGGTTATCATGATCAGGGCTCCAATGAATATATTTGTACAAATTTTTGTGTGAAAGCATCTTTCCAATTGTGCTTAGTGAAATCTCAAATGATTGAGAATTGGAGGTAAAACAAACAAATGAGCAGACAAACAAACGAAGAAACAACAAAAACCCATCACTAACTGGTTGGGATTTTGCAAATTTCATACTTTTTTAAATTGTTTAACAAAGTTCTCTTTGTAGCTCTATGTCAAGGCTGCAATATAAACCAAAAGAAAATATAACTAATGGAGGTATAAAATGCCTTTGAATAGTTTATAGTAAAGTTAAATATACATCTGTTCTTTAACCCAAACTTCTGTAGTTCACTTTCCATTCTTTACTGATGTGGCCACTAATGCTTCTGAGTACCCGCACAATGTATACTCTTTGAACATCATTGCTGTGGAAACCTACTATAGGTGCTGTGCATCTGTTCTGGAGACTCTTTAATGTAGAGGTCTGTAGTTTGAGTCCATCACTATTCCACCATTGTCATTTTGTGTGTGTATTTCAAAAAGGATAATTTCTATCACTCTTTTCACAATCTTTCATTTTGCTGGTTTGTTCTTTTACTTTAAATGATTTGACCCCCGTGCAATGCTTACCTTTCCTTTGCTTCACGTCTGTGAGGGTTTTTCTTTTCCAGTTATGATTAGAAGTTGAATAGAATCAGCAAACAATGGCATATTTATCTTAATTTTACAAGATTATGATAAATTTGTTGTATGAATGCAGCAATTTATATTGTCTGAAGATATATGTAAGAATGTTATTTGGCTGGGTGCTATGGTACACACCTGTAAACCCAGCACTCTGGGAGGGCAAGGCAATGGTATTTCTGTGAGATCCAGGCCAGCCTGGTGAACAAAGCAGCTACATAGAGAAGCCCTGTTTCAAGAAAGAAAGAAAGAAAGAAAGAAAGAAAGAAAGAAAGAAAGAAAGAAAGAAAGAAAGAAAGAAAAGAAAAAAGAAAAAACAAAAATATTGTTAATTTACATCCTTATTTCATGTAAACCAACATTTTAATTTGTGCCAAATTTTTATTCTAGATGGTACGCAAGTTAAGATTTAAATTTATAACCCCTAGCAACTTTAAAATTTTATCATCCATAAGATTTTTGTGATAGTCTCATACATTTTTATACTATTTTCCTTAAGTATATTTTATGACTTTTGTTGAATACATTTATTTTCATCAGATCCTACTAGATCCAGCACAGATATTTCAGAGTAAATATTGTTAAACAGTACCGTAGCTAACTTTAGATTTTAATGTGTGAATTTCTATCATTCATTTCTTTCCAAAATATTTTTATTTTTACGTATGCATTTATATTATTACACAACCTATAACAAGGAGAACCATGACAAAATTAGGAATTATATAAATGTTACATTCTTAGTGTTTTGGTTATTTGTATTTGGCAGCCTTGAAGAAAACATCCTTCCTATCTTGGTGTGTCTAAAATTCTGAATGTAAATCAATCTCCTTCACATATTGTCCTTATCAACTGAGAACATCTATATAGACCTAAAGACATCTTAAACCCTAAACAACTAAACTTCATTGTAAAACTAAGCTACCTGGTCTTCAACTCCTTCAGTGACTTCAGAATTGATAAACTTGATTACTTGAGTATGCCGGGAGTGAAGGTTAGTAGCTTTCCAAATGAGAAGATGAAAAAGACAGTTTTCTACCTAAATAGTCACCCAAAACTTGCTATAATGTTGGAGCACATTTTTCACCTTCTGGCCCAATATATCTAACAAATATATTTGTGAGGCAGGAACTATTGTGTAATTGCTTACCCTGTCTTGACAGAGTTTGGCCATCAAATCTACATGCATCCAAGTTTTCCCTTTTTTAGGCATAATTCTGTCTGTGGTAGGAGTGAGAAATTTTGCCCAGTGGCTTGTTTGCCTCATTTGAAGCCATCTCCATAAAATGGTTCTTTGATGCTCATCATTCTCTTTGAGATAGGATGGATATTGTCAAGAGTTAACCTGTCTCACTGTCAATGAATCTTTAAAATAATAGAAAACATTTTTAAATGTCATATTCTGCATGACTCTGAGGTGTTTCTATAGAATCATATGTATCTGCTGCACCTAAGATGTATATTCTTGTGATAAAAGTAGACCAGCAATTGACATGACCATGATCTGATCAGCTAATAATCAACTTGTGTAACTTATTTATCCTAAATAGCCTGCAATAGCACTTTCAAAGTATTGGAAGTAAACCTTATATTATAATTGATTTACATTATCTGGGTACAATATCTCATATGATATATATATACACACATCATAGTTGAGCAAATGTCCTTGTATGATGGCATATCTTTCGGGTATATTCTCAGGAATGTTATGGATCGGTCCTGAGGCAGAGTTATTCTGAATTTCCTGAGAAAGCAACAGATTGATTACCAAAATGGTTGTGCAAGTTTGCACTCCCACCAGCAATGGATGAGTGTTCCCCTTAGTCACATCCTCACCATCATATGCTGTCACTTGAGTTTTTTATCTTAGCCGTTTGGATAGGTGTAAGATGAAATCTCAGTGTCATTTTGAGTTGTATTTCCCTGATACCTAGGGATTTTGAGCATTTCTTTAAATATTTCTCAGCCATTTCATATTCCTCTGTTAAGAATTTTCTTTTTAGTTCTATACCTTATATTTTAATTGGATTATTTGGCTAGATGGTGTTTAATTTATTGAGTTCTTTATATATTTTGGATATTAGCCCTTTTTCAGGGGTAGGTTTGGTGAAGATCTTATCCCAGTCTGTTGTCTGTTGTTTTGTTCTGTTGACAGTGTCACTTGGCTTACAGAAGCTTTTCCATTTAATAATGTCCCATTTATTAATGATTGGTGTTCTGTTCAGGAAGTTGTCTCTTGTACTGATGAGCTCAAGGCTAATTCTCACTTTTTCTTCTAACAGATTTAGTGTGTCTGGTTTTATGTTGAGGTCTTTAATCCATATGGACTTCAGATTTATGCAGGGTGATAGATATGGATCTATTTTCATTTTTCTACATGTAGCCATCCAGTTAGACCAACACCATTTTTTGAAGATGCTACCTTTTTTCATTGTATGGATGTGGCTTCATTGTTAAAAATCAAGTGTGCATATGTATGTGGATTTGTTTATTTCTGGGTCTTTAACTCAATTCCATTGATCAACCAGCTTATTTGTATGCCAATACCATGCTATTTTTATTATTGTTGCTCTATAGTATATCATGGTATTCATGATGGAGGTTCATCCAGAAGGTCTTTTTTTTTAATTTTATTTTTTTATTAATTTATTCTTGTTACATCTCTATGGTTATCCCATCCCTTGTATTCTCCAATTCTCCCCTTCCTCCCATTTTCCCCTTATTCCCCTCCCCTATGACTGTTCCTGAGAGGGATTACCTCCCCCTGTATATGCTCATATGGTATCAATTCTCTTCTCGGTGACTTGCTGTTCTTCCTCTGAGTGCCGCTAGGTCGCCCCTGCCAGGGTACATAGTCAAATGTGAGGCACCAGAGTACATGAGAAAGTCAAATCCCTCTCTCCACTCAAGCATGGAGACTGTCCTGTCCATGGGCTAGATCAGGGTAGGGGTTTAAATTTTACCACCTGTATTGTCCTTGGCTAGTGCCTTAGTTTGAGCGGGACCCCTTGGCCCAAATCTGCCTATCATAATGTTCTACTTGTAGAAGGATCTAGTGGGTCCTAGAAACATACAAGCAGAAGGTCTTTTATTGTACAGGATCATGGGAGCTACTGTGTGTTTTTTGTTTTCCCATATGAAGTTGAGAATTGATCTTTCAAGGTTGGAAAAGAACTGTGTGGGTATTTTGAGGGGAATTGCATTGAATGTGTAGAATGCTTTTGGTAAGATAGCCACTTTTACTATGTTGCTTCTCCCAATCCACAGGCATGGGAGATCATTCCATCTTCTGAAATCTTCAAATTCTTTCTTCAGAGGTTTGAAGTTTTTTTCATACAAATCTTTCACTTTCTTGGTTATAATTACACCAACATACTTTATATTCTTTGTGGCTATTGTGAAGTGTGTAGTTTCCCTAACTTCGTTCTCAGCCTATTTTTCACTTGTATACAAGAGGGCTACTGGTTTTCTTTTTTTAGATGATTTTGTATCCAGCCACTTTGCTGAAGGTGTTTATCAACTTAGGAGTTTCTTGATAGAATTTTGGGGGTCACTTATGGATACTATTATACTGTCTGCAAATAGTTTGACTTCTTCATTTCTGATTTTTATCCCCTTGATCTCCTTTAGCTGTCTTATTGCTCTAGCTAGGACTTCAAGTACTATATTGAAGAGATACAGAGAGAGTGGATAGCCTTGTCTTGTCCCTCCCTGATTTTAGTGTAATTGATTTAAGTTACTCTCTTTTTGGTTTGATGTTGGCTATAAGCTTGCCTTTATTATGTTTAGGTATGTGCCTTGTATCCCTGCTCTCTACAGGATTTTTTATAGTAATGGGTGTTCGATTTAGTCTAATTTTTTTTTTTGGCATCTAAGGAAATGGTCATGTAGTTATTTTCTTTCAGTTTGTTTATATGCTGAATTACATTGATGGATTTCCATATATTGAACCACCCCTGCATGGCTGGGATGAAGCCTACTTGGTCATGGTGAATGATAGTTTTGATGTGTTCTTGAATTCAGTTTGTGAGTATTTTATTGAATATTCTTACATCAATGTTAATAAGAGAAGTTGGTCTGAAATTCTCTTTTTTTTGTTGAGTCTTTCTGCACTTTAGATATCCAGGTGACTGTAGCCTCATAGAATGAGTTTGTTTCCTTCTGTTTCTATTTTATGGAATAGCTTGAAGAGAACTGGTACTAGCTCTTCTCTGAACGTCTGGTAGTATTCTGTGCTGAATCCATCTGGTCCTGGGCTTTTTTTTTCCATTGGGAGACTTTTAATGACTGCCTCTATTTCCTTATGTGTGATTGGACTATTCAATTTGTTTACCTGATCTTGATTCAATTTGGTAGCTGGTAATTACCAAGAAAATTGTCCATTTCATTTAGGTTTTTAAATTTTGTGGTATAAAGGTTTTTGAAGTATGACATGATTCTTCGAATTTCCTCAGTGTCTGTCGTTCCACCTTTCCATTTACAATTTTGTTGATTTGAATACTCTCCCTCTGCTTTGTAGTTAGTTTAGCTAAAGGTTTGATTTTCTCAGAGAACCTGATCTTGGTTTCATTGATTCTTTGAATTGTTCTCTTTGTTTCCACTTTTTCGATTGCAGCCCTGAGTTTGATGATTTTGAGCAATCTACTCCTATTAGGTATGTCTGTTTCTTTTTATTCCAGAACTTTAAGATGTACAATTAAGTTGCTAGTATGGGATCCCTCCAGTTTCTTTATGAAGCACTTAGAGCTAGGAATTTTCCTCTTAGCAATGCTTTCTTTGTGTCCCATAAATTTGGGTATGTCATGTCTTCAGTTTCATTGAATTCTAGGAAGTTTTTATTTCTCTTTTTATTTCATCCCTTACCCAGGTGTCATTGAGTAGAGATTTGTTCAGTTTCCATGAGTTTGTAGGATTTTGGTTCTTTTGTTGTTGAGTCTCATCTTTAATCCATGGTGGTCTGATAAGATGCAAGGGATTATTTCAATTTTCTTGTATCTATTGAGATTTGCTTTGTGACCAAGTATGTGATCAGTTTTGGAGAAGATTTGTGAGGTACTGAAAGAAAGTGTATTCTTTTGTGTTTGGGTGGAATGTTCTGTAGATATCAGTTAGGTCCATTTGTTTCATGATGTCTATTAGTTTCCTTGTTTCTCCATTTAGTTTCTGTCTTGATGATCTGTCTATTGGGGAGAGAGTGGTGTTGAAGTCGCCCACTATTAATGTGTGGGGTTTGAAGTGTGGCTTAAGCTTTAGTAATGTTTCTTTTACAAATGTGTGTGCTTCTGCATTTGGAGCATAGATGGTCAGAACTGAGACATCATCTTGGCATATTTTTCCTTTGATGAGGATGTAGTGACCTTCCCCATCCCTTTTGATTAATTTTGGTTGAAACTCTATTTTATTAGATACTAGGATGGCTACTCCAGCTTGTTTCTTAGGTCTGTTTGCTTGGAAACTGTTTTCCAACTTTTCACTCTGAGACAATGTCTCTATTTATTGATAAGGTGTATTTCTTGTATGCTGCAGAATGATGGTTCTTATTTCACAGCCATTCTGTCAGCCTGTGTCTTTTTACTCTGGAGTAGAGTCCATTGATGTTAACAGACATTAATAACCAGTGTTTGTTAGTTCCTTTTGTTTTAATGTTGGTGGTGGTAGAGTGTGTGTGTTTCTCTGTTTTGGATTTGTGGATGTTGAGTTATTTATTTCCTATGTTTTCCTGGTGTAGTTAGCCTTCTTGAGTTGGAGTTTTCCTTCTAGTACCTTCCGTAGGGCTGGATTTGTGGCTAGGTACTGATTAAAGTTGATTTTGTCATGGAATATCTTGTTTTCAACATCTATGGTGATTGAAAGTTTTGCTGGGTACAGTAGTCTGGGTTGACATCTGTGGTCTCTTAATGTTTGCATGGCTTCTGTCCAGGCCCTTCTACCTTTCATAGTCTCTGTTGAGAAGTTGGGTGTAATTCTTGATGGGTTTGCCTTTATATGTGACTTGATCTTTTTCTTTCACAGCTTTTAATACTCTTTCTTTGTTCTGCACATTTGATGTTTTGATTATTATATGATGGGAGGATTTTCTTTTCTTGTTAAATCTATTTCAAGTTCTATATACTTCCTCTATGTTTATGGGCATTTCTTTGTTTAGGTTGGAGAAGTTTTCTTCTATGATTTTGTTGAAATTGTTTCCTGGGCCTTGGAGCTTAGAGTCTTTTCCTTCTTCTATTCCTATTACTACTCTTAGATTTGGTCTTTTTCTAGTGTCCCAGATTTCTTGGGTGTTTTGTGTCAGGAACTTTTTAGTTTTAACATTTTCTTTGATTGATGCAATGATAATTTCGATCATGTCTTCCACACTTGGGATTCTCTCTTCCATCTCTTGTATTTGGTTGGCATGGTTTGTGTCCATCATTCATGTTTTCTTTCCTGTTTTCCAACTCTATGATTGTCTCAGCTTGTGTTTTCTTTGTTGCTTCTAATTCCCTCTTTAGGTCTTGAATGGCCTTATTTCTTTCTTTCTCCTGTTTGATTTGAATTTTCCTGTTATTCTTTATAGAATTTAATAAATTCCAGCATCTGTTTGGATGTGTTTTCCTGTAATTCTTTATAGTATTTATTCAATTCTTTAATCCGTTTGATTGTATTTTCCTGTGTTTCTTTAAGTGATTTATTTTCCTCTTTCAAAGCTTCTATCATTTTCATCACTTCAGATTTCAAGTGTCCTCCTTCTTCTTGTGATTCATATCTCCCGGGCTTGCTGTGTTAGGATCACTGTTTTCCAGTGTTGTTATATGACTCTGAGTTTTGTTTCTAGTTTTCTTGTATTGTCCTCTAGGCATTTGGTTGTCTCTGGTCTTAGTAGGCCTAGAGGTTCCCCCAATTAGGTCACTCTCTGTGCACCACATTGGACAGGCAGGTTGGGAGCAAGTAAGCAGAGCTCCAATAATAAGGTTGTTTACTAGGGCTCCCCACAGGCCTCCTCAGAATGTTGAACAGTGGGTATCAGAGTCTGCAATCAGTTCAGCTCAGCTGGGTTCCCTGACTGAATCCCAGATGAGTAGGGCAGGAGAAGAGTGAGCTGATAGAGTTATAAGCCCAAAGTTTCTCAAGTGAGCTACAGTCCTTTTTGACGTGAGCGGGCTCTATCTATCTGCTGTTTTTCAGATGGTCTAGATCAGTAAGCAGCTTGGGTGTCTGAAAACTTCAAGGTTAAAGCTTGGGTGCCCCTCAGACCTTTTTGAAATGGCAGCAAATATGAATCTTGGTCTGTGCCAGACTCAGTTCTGTCTATTTGCTCTGAATATCAGATGGATCAGGCTGGTAAGCAGCTGGGGTGCTGAGGGGCACCAGAGCCCAAAGCTGCTAGTGTGTCCTACTCCCTTCTTGGTATTGCAGAGCTCTGTTTATCTTCTCTGTGCCCTGGTTTGGCTAGGCCAGTAGGCCACAGACCAGAGGAGACAGATTAGAGCTCAAAGCTGATCACAAAACACCAGCTAATGTGGGATGTGGTCTACACATATCTCTGCTCTGTAACATAAGTGGATACGGGCAATAGGCTGTAAGTGGGCAAGGTGAGATCAGAGCCTGAAGCTGCTAGCAGGATAGCAGCTAATGAGGATTATGGCCTGAGCAGTTTCTTCTCATCCTGGTTGTTTTATATCTTCCCTGAGTCAGAGAAGTATGCTTCAGGTAGGAGGGCAGAGACCAACTCAGGCCCAAAGTTACTCACAACATAGCAGCTAATGTAGATTGTGGCCAGTGCAGTTCTCTGCTCAGCCTGTTTGCTTTGTGTCTTAGTTTGTCTGAGCAGTATGCTTAAGGCAGGTGGGCAGAGACAGACCAAGGTTGGAAGTTGCTCTTAAGATGGTGCCTAAGTTTACTGTACATATTGTCCTCTGCTAGTGGTGTAGTTTGAGCAGGACCCCTGGGTCCAGATGCACCCATCGGAATGTTATTCTTGTAGGTTTCAGGACCCTGTGGATCCTTCTATTTTTCCATTCTCCCTTGTGTTTCTCTCCTAGAGTCCCTACCCAGATCTAGCTAATGGACAGGACATTCTGCACAGTTGAGTGAAGAGTGGGCTCTGACTTTCACACGAACTCTGATGTCCCATATTTGACAATGTCCCCTGGATTGGGAAGCCTGGTGGCACTCAGAGTAGGGATAGCAGGCTACCAAGAAGAGACTTGATACCCTAAAAGCATATATAAGTGGAGGAGGTCCCCCTCAGTCATAGTCCTAGGGGAAGGGAGTAAGGAGGAAATGGGAGGGAGGGAGGAATGGGAGGATACAAGGGATGGGATGACAATTGAGATGTAATATGAATAAATTAATAAATATATTTTTAAAAGATGATGCATAAGAGGGACTTTGGCCAGCACCTGGATTCAGCTCTGCCCTCTACAGGCCCTCTTGAGATGACATGGCTATGCTTATCTGCTCTGTGACCCAGCTAGGGTAGGGCAGCAAGCAGCTGGGGAGCTGAGAGGAATCAGAGCTCAAAGGTGGTTGGGTGTCCTTTCTCAGGAGGCAGCTAATGTGGATTGTGTCAGGGATGGAGATTTAGCTTTGTCAGTCTGCTGCCGCTGTCCTGGATCCAATAAGCAAGAGTAAGAGCCCTAAGCAGCACAGAAACCCATAGTCCTTCCATCCCAGATCAAACATTCAATGACAGGCAGTAAGAGCCCTAAGCTACACAGATAATCCACAGTCTTCCCAAGATGGTGGTTAATGTGAGCTGTCTGCTGGGATCTTTCTGTCGGATAGCTGGGTGGCCAGGGATCAGACCCACTCATGCCCTACACAATGTGGATCTCTCTTATCTGGGAATCAGCAGCCCTGGTGTTTTGTAGCTCTCAATTTAGCCTGTGAAATCCTGGTTTTCCTGCTAATCAGATGCACTGTGAGATCATTGCTACCATCTTCTATCATTCTTTTCTAAATGGAGGAATAATGTGAGTTTCTTTAGTTGTGGGAATGACTGGATCATATATGTTTGCTCCTAGACTTACCAAATCTTTGTAAACAACCCACCTTTCATAATATGCTTCCTTTGGTTGATTCTGATTCATTGGGAGAGGAATTTTCATGGCAGATAGCATATATTTGTGTCCAGAGCTCATTTTTAGTGTGACTAGACAAGTTATTTAACTTTAGTGGCATCTAGTTTCTTCATTTAAAGTTGTTAGTAGTCATAATATTCACCTTTTAAATTAGCTCTTGAGATTAAGTAAGATGCTGGGATAGCTTTAAAACACTGCCTGGACCTACCCGAGAACACAGTGCACAGTGAATGCTCACTGTGTGATGTTGAGAATGGCAGTGGAGGAAACACTGGCCTGTAGGGTTTTTGCTACCCTTGTAAATATTTTTTAGGTCAATAGCTCTACATCTGAATGGCTTTAACTGAATCAGGCTTTTCTTTTTGATATGAAATCCTCTGAGTTTTGTTAAAATCCCTCCTGGGAACTCATGAAAGCACCTTCGTTTCCTGATTTTAAGGCTTTTTCCTTTTTCCTTTCACACTGAAGGTTTCATTAAATATTAATTTTGGGGTACAATATAATAAGCTGAAGGAATCTAATTTCCTTTCCTTTTACTTTCTTCTGGGATGCAGTGGCTGGCCCAATATTCCATCAACATATTGCTCTCATCCAAAAGGTTAAGTCTCTGTCTTTTGTCATGCATCAAATTTTGTGAGTTTGACTTTTGGAATAAGAATAAATTTGGCTACTCAGCCTCTAAATTTGTATGACGAGTTGGCTAAAGGAGCTTTTCTGTGTAGGTACAACACAGATTGATAATTAAATCTATTGAACCTCACTTCATATTGTAGTGCTATAATTATGTAACTGAGCCTTGGCCAATCACAACAGGTGACACTGAAAGGTAAATGTTTTAATTATCCAAAGTCTAGATTGTGCCAGTCAGGTAACTTTTATGTTTTATAACAATAGTTCTGGTTATAAAAGTCATTCATTATTTACATAGAGAAAATTCAGAATCAACTTTGGTCTTGAAGCTGCTTGTTTACATAAACATAAATCACTTACAGTGATGTTAGCATTTGATATAACCATAGTTCTGCTTATAAAAGTCATTCATTATCTTACAATAGAGAACATTCAAAATCATCTTTGGTCTTGAAGCTGCTTGTTTACATAAATATAAATCACTTAAAGTGATGTTAGCATTTTATAGCCTTTACCCCTAAGCTTTCTCCTAATGCACTGAGCTATTGGCGTGCCCTGGTAAATGTACCACTTGAGTGCTATCTCATCTTGCACATGCTTCTCTTCATACTGTCTTTTTTTTTCTTGAAAATTGTTTTTCCTACATAATATATCCTGGTTACAGTTTTCCTTTCCCCTGTCTCTCCCATTTCCTTCCCCACCTTTCCTCCCATCTAGATCCATTCCTCATTTGAAAATAAGCAGGCCGCTAATGTATAATAATAATAAAAAATATAATAAATTGAAAGAAAACCCTAATATATTGGAATTAGACAAAAGAAACAAACCAATTGAAAAGAATATAAGAGAAGGCACAAGAAACACAGACCCATTTGTTCTCACACTTGTGAATCCTGTAAAAATGCTAAACTGGAACTCATTTTATATATACTCAGAGGACCTGGTGCAGATCCTGTAGGCCCTATGCATGATGCCTCAGTCTCTGGGGATTCATAGAAGCTTTGATCATGTTAACTTAGAGTCGTATTTTCTTGATGTTCCCCATCTCCTCTGGCTCTCGCACTCATTCTGTCTCTTCTTCAAAAGGGCTCCTGAGCCTTGAGAAGAGTTGATAGAGACTCCAGTAAGGCCGAGTGTTGTAAGATCTCTTACTTTCTTCATGTCTGGCTGAGTGTTATGCCAGATCAAGAAGTACCCAAAAAAGGCCACCAGGACTTGATACCAATGCAACAAACACAGGGTCCTATATTATAGGCTCAGAGATTTGAATCACAGTCGTCCCTGATGGAGCAGGATAGGAGAGTGATACCAGAGCTTCAAGGGTAATGAGTTTATCAGGAAAAACTGTAAATAGGGGTTGGGGTCACAGGGAAGTAAGGAAAAACCATAAGTGGGGTTGTGAGTCTCAAGAATGTAATCCTTCAGACAGGTTGGGTGGAAGCTTGCATCTCAAGGGAAAGTTGTGAGTCTCAGGAATGTAGACCTTCAAACAGGATGGGTCCAGGAGGCTGAATCTCCAGGGATCATTGGGTGTTAATTGTATTATTGTTCCGATGCAGTTTCCGGAGAGTGTTGGCAGGTATCATTCCCAGTACGTAGGAAGAAGGGCACCTATGGACAAGTTCTCATACAGACCATCATTAATTGCACAATATAAATAATATATACGATATGGTATTAATTTTTCCTTTATAGGAGGAAGTCATTTCTGATGATAGCTGAGGAAGGCACTGATCTGTGAGTATAGCAGGATGTCATGAGAAGTCATCTTATTGCTATAGGTGTGGGGGATTTTTAGTGTTGTTTTTTTTTTTTGCAGTTATTCTGTTTTGAGTTGTTTAGAATAGTAGTATTTGGTTTTACCCTAGATCACTGGACTATATAGTCTCATAACTGTAACATATCTTAACAATAGATGTGTCCATCTCATTGTTTTAATTAAATAATGTTTTGACTGTTCTGCATGAAATTTTAAGGATCATATATATTTAAGTACTATTTTACCTATTATCCTTTTATATTGTTATTTAATATTTGAAAGTAACAAGATGTATTTTATATATTATAGATTTTTTTCTCAAATTCCATATGATTTTCACCTGAAATGCTTTAAGTTGATATTTAAGTTCAGTTTTCCTTATTTTAAACTTTTGTATTCTTCCTTATCGAATGACCATAATTTTCTATTCACTTGGTTTAGAATAGACTAATTTAGGAAGACTTCTGCTCCCAGAAGCTATAGTATGGGTTACACTCTAGAAGACTCACTGAAAGGTTGACATGAAGTTTGTTGTGGTTTGAATAGGAATGGCTCATGTATTTGAATGTGTTTGAAAGTTTTGCCCATAGAGAGTGGCACTATTAGATGTTGTGGCCTGATGGAAGGAAGTGTGTCATTTTAGGGGTGGGCTTTGAGGTCTCCTATGCTCAATCTCTACCCAGTGTGGAATTCCAGTTTCTTCCTAGTTGCTTTGGGTCAGGGTGTAGAATTCTCAACTCCCCCATCACCATGTCTGCCTACAGGCCACCAAGCTTCCTGGCATAATGATAATGAACTAACCCTTTGAAAATGCAAGCCAGCCCCAATTAAATGTATGCCTTTATAAGAGTTGCCTTGGTCATGGAGTCTATTCAAAACAATAAAACCATAGCTAAGACAACTCTTAAGAGCTCTATGCCCATAAAGAAAGAGGCTACGTATAAGACCTTCAGGGTTTGCTGATTGATAGGCTACACAGCTGAGTCAAAGTCTCTCCACTCATTTAAATCGTATTTATCCTTGGATCATGTTTTATAAGTTTTTTCCTCATAAAAAGCATAATACCTTTATAATGCTTTGCAGGCATTAAACAAACATTGTACATGATATTGCAATAAAATTATAGTTGAAATGCTTTTAATAGTAAACAGAAATCGAATTAAATGTTGTGTATACATCTCTTATCCAACAATGTAGCTTCATCTTTATTAGCCTCCTATCTGGAGTTTCTCAGATTCTCTCTGTAGACAGTTACTAATCACATTATTGTCCTAAATTATTTAATTTTGTTTTCTTGACTATATCTTTTAAGACAATGTTAGACATAGTGATAGTACTTTTTTAAGCTGAAACTTTAAGACATTAAGGTTTTGTTATTTGTTTTTAACGTATTTTCCATGGTTTTGATGTTTACTGATGATGTGTTGCAATTAGCTCTCATCAAGTTAACAAAATCTTTTTAATCATGGATGGGTTTAATGTTTTCTAAATAGTATTTCTCTGTAAATTGAGAAAACCTATTTCCTCCTTTAATATGTTAATGTATATTAAAGTATAAATACATTTTCTAATATTAACTAAGTAACAGAAACCACATTTAATCTAATTTATAGAACAGCAAGTGATTTGATAGACATTTCTCAAAGGAATATATGAAAATCCTTAATAATATGGTCAACATCTTTGGTCATTAAAAATGTATAAATCAAAAAACCTTAGATACATAATTTACCCCAATTAGAATGGACAGCCTCCTCTCCTCTCTCTCTCTGTCTCTCTCTGTCTCTCTCTCTGTCTGTCTCTTGCTCTCTTTCTCTCTAATATACACACACACATGCACACACACACAGATACACACTCACACACACACACAAATATTGGCAATGATGCAGATATGTAGAACTCTAATAGATTGCTGGTTACTCTAAATATTGGTGCTACCATATGATCATCAGTTACAACACTGAGTGTGTAGGGAATAGGAGTGAGATCAAAGGACATATCTCAGTGACCTTGAGATGTATAAGAAAATACAAGTAGTTTGGGATGACTATAATTTTTTTCCCTCTTGGTTTATACACTAAAGTTATTGTTGAACTAAAATTACTTTCAAATGCCATTTTAGCCATGTCCAAGAAAACACTTTCATTTTTGTTACACACAAATATTAACGGCCTGTGGATTGGTTCAATGTAAAACAGAAAATCACATGTTCTACCACGCTTATTACCAACTTTACAAGAGAGAAAAGTAAGGGGATGGAGTGGGTAAGCAAGCTAATGATCTATATTAATCAATTCTACATGCTTGGTCAGCAAAGTTGAGTTATTATTTTCAGAGCACACAAGAAGAATAAAGTACTTCTGTAAAGGTAAACAAACAAATATACATACAAAACTCACAAAAAAGCTGAACTGCCAATATGAGATACCACCAAAATCATGTTCCTTGCTTTGAGGACTGGTAGAGGACACTTTAGTAGTGCAAGGCCGTTAGTTCAATCAGCATCCACATACGCACACAATTCCTACCTTGGTGACTTTGTTTACTTTTTCTCTATTGTGTCTTCAGTGAACTTAGAAGTAAAGACACCAAAAGGGAATCTCCAACTCAGGGAACAACAGCAATGGCTGAAACTTTCATGATAATGATATAGTTGTTCTTTCTTATCTACATGGGATGCATTACAAGACCCCCAAAAGATATATGAAACCATCATTAGCACAGAATCTTATTCATGATCTGAACTTGACATATACATTAGGTTAAAAAAAAGTGGTTACAAAGTTGGAATGTGCCTTAGTTGCAGAGACTTTGCCCAGTATACACAGAGCCTTCATTACTACAAAAAATAAAGAGACAGGAAAAGAATGAGAAGGAGTTAAGGAGGAACGACGAGAGAACAAAAGACGGAGTAACAATGCCTAACAAAAAGAAACCATTAGAACACTATAGTATAATTTAAATTATATGGATATGATTTCTGTATTGAAAAAGCCAAAAGAAATATCAACATTTTCAACTGCAGTTGAGTATAGGTAACAACTCTAGGAAGCCAAACTGTAACAAAAGACAATAGGTAACATTGGACTTGGAGGTTCCATTTTCTCTTAGACAAAAAAATGAGAAACAAATTAGAGAAGAAAATTTCTAGGGTGGTTCTAAGTTTCATACTATTGTATATTATTTCAAGAATTGTGGATTCTCCCCACCACCCTGCCAGAAACCTTTACTATCCAGAAAAAAATTCCCAGCCAACTTTTTTCTCTACTGTGTTCTATTGGATAATTTAGCAATCTGCCTGCTGCTGCTTCAGGAACTAAAAATCCCAGACATTTGTGTGCTGATTAACATCTAAGCAATTTATGAAGTTTAATTAGGAAAAAATGAAATAAAGTTTTATTTGACTTCCTAAAATTTAGTGACTAACATGTAGCTTTATTTTTCTTTGCTACACCTTTTTGCAATCCTACGAAACCTTGACAATTCTCATCAGAGGAAAAGGATTTTGTACTTTGTGTAGATTAAGTGTTAGGCAATAAATAGAAAGAAGCATAACAATGGCTCCCTTTATTTTGTCTTGATGCTTAGGACTAATTTTAAGAAGTGGTTCTAATATCCATTTTCAACATTTTAATTGTCCATCCTAGTAGTTTTCTTTGATTTCTCTGAATTTAGCTATTAGCTCCTTGGCTATTGGAGAGGACCTTGATTGACAAAATCTAATTCACTCACAATTCCTCATGTTACTGTCAGGGTGTTTACTATGAGGCATAAAAATTTGGAAAACAGGGTATTAAAGGAGAGATTGAATAAAAGTTTTCTTCCATGAATCAGAATATAGGGGACCCAGAACAGAGATGTTTCTTGATGGTATAGATTTAATATATTCATTTTAACCAACATTCTATATCTTAAAATAAATGTTCATTCATCATCATATGTAAAACTATCATTTGATATATTAAAACCTTTGATCATTTGGAAAGAATAGAATACATCATCCAATTTAAAGGAATTATGTATAATAATGTGTAGTTTGCACACATCTATAGAGAAATAGATATGGTGGGAACAGAGATGCAGAACTAAAAAAGGAAAAAATTACATCTCAGGTTCAACCATTCACCATCAACAATCTGAAAGCCTGGGAATACCAGTGCTGTAAATCAGCCCAAGTCTGAAAGCCTAAGTAATGTAAAAGCCAATGCTATAAAAACAAGTCCAGAGAAGATGAGTTATCCTAGCCCAAAGAAAGGGGAGCATTTTTTCCTTTTGCTGTGTTCAGTCCCTCATAGAGTGGCTGATCACTGGCCACACTGGGAGGGCAATCTCCTCACTCAAATGATAATCTCTTCGAAAACCTCCCTCAGAATTATGCTACAAATTCTGCCTCTATACAAAGTTAATGCAGAGTTACAAGGAATACCACATGAAATGACATTTCACATTGTTTGTCACAACACATATTTCTGAAATGTGTTTTAGTAACTGGTGAAAACACAGAGTTACATATCCTGGATGGACAGGTATGGTTATAATTTAACAATAGCTGAATTTTAAATTGTCTCACAAGTAAATGTGATTTAATATCCTAAGTGATCATGTTGAAAAATACTATCTTTGCTGTCCAAAAATGAGTAATGATAGACTTTGTTGAGGAACAGTGCCTAGAACTAAAAGAGGTGATCTCATCAAAAAGATATTATTATAGAAACATTCATTCCCACTACTGACTTTAAAACCACCTCTTCTATTGTAGTAAACAATAAATTCATCTCAGAAGATGGTGATGAAAATTCAATTTGGCAATCTGATAGCCTAATAGAGCAAGTGGCTGTTGAGTGGGTCCTGAGGGTGACTTCAAATTTTCAAATGGAAAGAGTGGCCACTGAGGAAAGTGCCAATCAAAACAATAACATGTACTTGATAAACATTCTAATAATTACCAATTGCTGCCTCTATAGCTACCACAAAGACACCATGAGACATTATGTATGTCTCCTTAGAGGTTGGTGACAGATTGTTTGATACTGTTACCTGTGGTATGTGGGGAATATGCAGGTATGTGTACACACAAAAATATGTATATGTGTGAAGGAATAAGACAAGCTATTTGAGGGAGAAAATTGACCAGAGGAAGGGTGAAAGAAAAGTGATAGAATATATATATATATATATATATATATATATATATATATATGGATATATGGATATATATGGATATATATACATGTATATATGAATGAAAATGTCAGTTAAACCTGTGCTTGGATGTTATTTTGAAAAACTGACTATAGAAAAGTGAATATTTATCTAAATGTAAGTTAGCCCTTATTGCTGTCTAATTTTTTAAGAATTCTTACCATTTCTAGACAGCTTCTTTCACTCAATTTTTTAAAATACAGAATTTCTTCTTCTCATTAGGAGGGTTACTTTATTTACACTTATTTTAAATTTTGTATCAAAATTTGAACCTCAATAAACCATTTAAAGCAAATACATCTGACAATGCCTAAAGACTGATATATTAGTACTCAGTGGTAGGAAAATCCATACATTTGCTATTTGTCAAATCATAAATTTATGTAATGTTTAAAGTGGAATGAGAAACTATACAAGAACTCAGATAATTTTCATGCCCTAAGTATATCTATTCTTCTGATTGTAGCCACCTCCTTCATCGCCTCCCCCTACCATCATCTTCCCCACTTTGTCTCTCTCCTCCTGCTCCGAGAGGGGGAGCCCTCATCCCCTACCAACTGACCCCAGCCAATCAAGTCTCATATTGTACCTTCTTCCTCTGCAGTTTGTTAAGGCCTCTGCCAGGGCAATAAAGTCCATAGCAGAGACAGCCACTGTTCCCCTTACTAGGAGACTCATATGGAGACTGAGTTCCTATTTGCTACATCAGAACAAGAGGCCTAAAGTTCTCTTCATGTATGGATATTTTTGGTGCATTACTCTGCTCAGGCCAGATAAGTTGGCTCTGTTGGTCTTCTGGTGGAGTGCCTGTCCTCTTCAAGTCCTTATATCCCCCAACTCTCCCATAATATTTTTTGTATTCTGACCAAAGTTTAGCTGTGAGACTCAAGTTTTGCTTCTGTCCCCGGTTGGGTAGAGTCTTTCAGAGGACATCTATGATAGGCTCCAATCCTGTTCAATTTTTCCAACTGCTTCCATGTCATCCCTAGGGTCCTCCTTGTTATTTCGAATTTTGGGTCTCTTGATTGTAGTATGGTAATCCTGTATTATACGGTTAATATCTGCTTATAAGTGAATATATATCATGTGTGTCCTTCTGGGTCTGGGTTTCCTCAATCAGGTTGATCTTTTCTAGCTCCATTCATTTACCTGCAAACTTCATGATGCCTTCATTTTTAATAGCTTATTTAATCCATTGTGTAGTTCTACCACAGTTTCTTTATCCATTATTTGGTTGAGGGACATCTGTGTTGTTTCCTGTTTCTTGCTATTGTGAATAATGCCACTATGAACATAGCTGAGCAAATGTCCTTGTTGTATTGTGGTGCGTCTTTTGGGGATAGGTCCAGGAATAGTATATCTAGCTCTTGAGATAGAGCTATTCACAATTTTCTGTGAAAGTGCCAGATTTGAAAAGTGGTTGTAGAAGTTTGCACTCTTACCAGTAATAGAGGGTGTTCCCCATCTCTACGTGCAGGTAAGCATGTGCTGTCACTTGAATTTTTTATCTTAGCCATTTTGTTAGGTGTACAATGGAATCTCAGAGTCATTTTGATTTGCCTTTTCCCTGATGAATAAACACGTTGAACATTTCTTTAAGTGCTTCTTGGCCATTCTATATTCTTCTGTTGAGAATTGTCTGTTTATCTCTGTTCCCCATTTTGTAATTGGATTATTTAGTTTGGTGGTATTTAATTTATTGAGTTCTTAATATAGTTTGGATATAAGTCCTCTGTTGGATGCAGGGTTGGTGAAGATCTTTTCCCAGTCTGCTGGCTGTCATTTTGTTTTATTTGCAATGTCCTTTGCTTTAAAGAAGCTGTTAGGTTCCATGAGGTCCCATTTATTAATGTTGATCTTAGAGCCTGAGATGTTGGTGATCTGTTCAGAGGTTGTCTCTTGTGCCTATGAGTTCATAGCTCTTTTCCACCCACTTTCTCTTCTAATAGATTTAGTGATTCTAGTTAATGTTAAGGTCCCTGATCCACTTGGACTTGAGTTTTGTGCAGAGTGATAAATATAGATCTACATGTAGACATCCATTTAGACCACCACCATTTGTTGAAGATGCTATCTTTTTTCCATCGTATCGTTTTGTCTCCTGTGTCAAAAATCAAGTGTCCATAGATGTGTGGCTTTGTTTATAGGACTTCAGTTAAATTCCACTGACCCACCTGTCTGTTTCTACGACAGTACAATGCAGTTTTTCATTGCTGTTGCTCTATAGTACAGCTTGAGTTCAGGGATGGAGATATTTCCAGAAGATCTTTTATTTTACAAGATGGTTTTATATATCCTATTTTTCATATGTACTTTAGAATTCTTCTTTCAACATCTGCAAAGAATTGTGTAGGCATTTTGAGAGGAATTGCATAGAATCTGTAGATTACTTTTCACACGTTGGGTACTTTTACTATGTTAATCCTACCAATCCATGAACATGGAAGATCTTCCCATCTTCTGAAATCTTCAATTTTTTTTCAGACACTTGAAGTTGTCTCACTTTCTTGGTTAGAGTTACATAGTGATACTTTATTTTTTTGTGTGTGTGGCTACTGTGAAGGATATTGATTCCCTAATTTCATTGTCAGCCCCTTTATCTCTTATATACACTATAGCTACTGATTTCTTTTAGTTAATTTTGTGCCTAGGCACTTTGTTGAATGTGTTTATCAGCTATATGAGTTCCTTAGTAGAATTTTGGGGTCACTTATATGTACTATTATATCATCTGAGAATAGTGATACCTTGAATTCTTCATTTCCAATTTGTATCCCCTTGATTTATTCAGTTGTCTTATTGTTCTAGGTAAGATTTAAGTACTACATTGAAGAGATATGGATAGAGTGGCCAGCCATGTCTTGCCCCTGATTTCAGTGGTTCTGGCATAGCAGTAGGCTGGTTGATCAATGGAATGAAATTAAAGACCCAGAAATAAACCCACATATCTATAGACACTTGATTTTTGACAAATAAGCCAAATATCTACAATGGAAAAAGTATAATATCTTCATCAAATGGTGCTGGTCTAACTGGATATCTACATTTAGGAAAATGTAACTAGATCCATACTTATCAACATGCACAAAACTGAAGTCTAAGTAGATTAAAGACCTCAACATAAAAGCAGAGACACTAAATCTCTTGGAATAAAAGTGGGAAGGAGCCTTGAACTCATTGACATAGGAGAAAACTTACTGAACAGAACATCAACAGCACAGGCTCTTCCACTCCTTGGAATATACACAAAAGATACTCCACCACACATCAAGGACATTTGCTCAACTATGTTCATAGCTGCCTTATTTGTAATAGCCAGAATCTGGAAACAACCTAGATGTCCCTCAGTCAAAGAATGGATAAAGAAACTGTGGTACATTTACACTATGGAATACTCAGATAATAAATACAAGGACATCTTGAAATGTGCAGGCAAATGAATGGAACTAGAAATTACCATCCTGAGTGAGTTAACACAGACCCAGAAAGATATACATGTTATATACTCAGTTATAATTGGATACTCGCTCAAGATGGATGTTTCTGAGAGTGCTGATTCAGCACCAGATTGTAACAGTAGCTGAGACTTGCTGTTGGGAGTCTAGGTGAGAGAGATATGGGAGAATGGGGAAATAAAAGGATGCAGAGGGTCCTAGAACTCTACAAAAAGACCATCAAGGCTGAAGATCTGGACCCAGGGGTGCCTACACAAACTACTGTACTAATCAAGACAATTCATGCAGTAAACCTAGACCCCCTATTCAGATTTAGACAATGGGGAATATATTCTCCAAAGTTGTGTGGAGAGCAGGAACTGATTCTGACATGAAATCTGGTGCCCACTATGTGACCACTTCCCCTTGGTGGGAAGGCCTGGTGGTACTCAGAGAAAGGGGAAGTAGGCTATCTAGATGAGACCTGATATGCTGTGATCAGATGGTGGGGAAGGAGGTCCTCTTCTGTCACAGACATAGAGGAGAAGAATAGGATGAAAGTGGGAGAGAGGGGGAATGTGAAGATACAAGTGAGGGGATAAAAATTTAGGTGTAATCTGAATAAATTATCTAAATAAAAAATTAAAAGATTAAGAAAAAACTGAAATCAATGTAACACACACACAGGCACACACACACACACACACACACACACACACACACACACACACACACATACACACATATATATAAATATATAATGCCTGATTGTCTCACGGTTAATTTTACTGTAGGTACTTTATTGTATATATGTTTAATGATATAAATATATATGTAAAATATTTAATAAAAATTATAAAAAAAGAAAATTGTCTATTTCATTTAGGTTTTTAATTTTTGTGGCATATGTGCTTATGAAGTAAGAGCTAATGATTATTTGGATTGTCTCAGTGTCTGTCATTATGTCTCCTTTTTCATTTTGATTTTGTTGATTTGGACAGTGTTTCTCTGCCTTTTAGTTAAGTTTGGTAAAGTTTTGTATATGCTGTTGAATTTCTCAAAGAAGCAGTTCTTGGTTTTGTTGATATTTTGAATTATTCTCTTTGTCTCTCATTTATTGATTTCAGCCCTGAGTTTGATTATTTCTACCATCTACTCTGCTTTGGTGTTTCTGCTTCTCTCTCTCTCTCTCTCTCTCTCTCTCTCTCTCTCTCTCTCTCTCT
>OU015742.1:100695055-100708736 GCA_907169655.1 Acomys percivali
CTCTCTCTCTCTCTCTCTCTCTCTCTCTCTCTCTCTCTCTCTCTCTCACACACACACACACACACACACACACACACACATTTTTCCCTAGGGTTTTCAGCTCTGTAATGAAGTTGACAGTATGAGATGTCTCCAGTTTTTTTTATGAAGACACTTAGTGATATGAACTTTCCTTTTAGCACTGCTTTCCTTGTATCCCATAAGTTTGGATATGTTGCACTTTGATTTTCACTAAATTTTAGTAAGTATTTCATTTCTTTCTTTATTTCTTCCCTGGATCTATTTGTCCTTGAGTAGAGAGATGTTCAGTTTCCATGCATGTGTAGGCTTTTTGTTAGTTCTGTTGTTGTTGAGGTCTAGCCTTAGTCCATTGTAGTCAGATAATATACAAGGTAATATTTCTATTCTCCTATATCTATTGAGACTTGCTTTGTGACTAAGTATATGGTCCAATTTTTGGAGAAGATTCTGTGAGGTGCTGGGAATAAGGTATAATCTTTTTTGTTTGGGTGAAGAGTTCTACAGATCTGTTAGGTCCGTTCTATCCATGACATCTGTTAGTGTCATATTTCTCCATTTAGTTTCTGTTTTGTTGACTTGTCCTTTGGGGGTGTTGAAGTCTCCCACTATTAATATATGAGGATCGAAACACAGTTTAAATTTTATTAATGTTTCTTTTACAAATGTGAGTGCCCTTGTATTTTTAATATAGTTTATTAATTTATTCATATTACATCTCAATTGTTATCCAATCTCTTGTATCCTCCCATTCCTCCTTCCCTCCCATTTTCACCTTACTCCCTTCCCCTATGACTATGACTGAGGAGGACCTTTTCTGCCTGTATATGCTCATAGGGTATCAAGTCTCTTCTTGGTAGCCTGCTATCCTCCCTCTGGGTGCCACCAGGCCTCCCCATCCAGGGGATGTGATCAAATATGGGGCACCAGATTTGTGTGAAAGTCAGACCCCATTCTACATGCAACTGTGAAGGATGTCCTTCAATTGGGTAGATCTGTATAGGGGTTCAAAGTTTACTGCATGTATTGGTTGGTGACATAGTTTGAGTAGGACCCCTGGGCCCAGATAAGCCCATCATAATGATCTACTTGTAGGGTTCTAAGACCCTTTGGGTCCTTCTATTTCCCCATTCTCCCTTGTATCTCTCACCTAGAATCCCAATAGGCAGTATTCCCCTCTGTCCCACTTTTCTGGTAAGTGAAGACTTTATTGAGACATGCCCCTTGGGTTAGTGTCCAGATATAAGTGAGTACATGCCATTTGAGTCTTTCTGCTTCTGGGTTAACTCACTCATTATGATCATTTCTAGTTCAATCCATTTGTCCACAAATTTTGGGAATTCCTTGTTTTTAATAGCTGCGTAGTATTCCATAGTGTAAATGTACCACAGTTTCTTTATCCATTCTTCTACTGAGGGACACTTAGGCTGTTTCCATGACCTGGCTATTATGAATAAGGCTGCTATGAACATGGTTGAGCAAATTTTCTTGTTGTGTGCTGGAGCATCTTCTGGGTATATTCCAAGGAGTGGAATAGCTGGGTCTTGAGGAAGCCCTATTCCCAGTTTTCTGAGATAGTGCTAGACAGACTTCCAAAGTGGGTGTACTAGTTTGCATTTCCACCAGCAATGAAGGAGTACTTCTTTCTCTCTACATCCTCGCTAGCATGTGGTGTCACTTGAAGTTTTGATCTTAGCCATTCTGATGGGTGTAAGATGGAATCTCAGAGTTGTTTTGATTTGCATTTCCTTGATGACTAAGGAGGTTGAGCATTTCTTTAAGTGTTTCTCAGCCATTTGATATTCCTCTGCTGAGAATTTTCTGTTTAGTTCTGAGCCCCATTTCTCAATTGGGTTATTTGGTTTGATGGTGTTTAATTTCTTGAGTTCTTTATATATTTTGGATATTAGACCTTTGTCAGACGTAGGGTTGGTGAAGATCATTTCCCAGTCTGTAGGCTGTTGCTTCACTCTGTTGACAGTGTCTCCTGCCCTACAGAAGCTTCTCAGCCTCATGAGGTCCCATTTATTAATTGTTAACCTTAAGGTCTGGGCTGTTGGTGTTCTGTTCCAGAAGTTGTCTCTTGTGCCAATGTGTTCCAGGCTCTTCCCCACTTTTTCTTCTAACTGACTTAGTGTCTCTGGTTTTATGTTGAAGTTTTTATCTGCTTGGATTTGAGTTTTGTGCATGGTGACAAATATGTTTCCAATTGCATTTTTTTCACACATAGACATGCAGTTAGACAGGCACCATTTGTTGAAGATGCTATCTTTTATACATTGAACAGATTTGGATTCTTTGTCAAAAATCAAGTTACCATATGTGTGTGGATTCAAAGCTGGGTCTTCTATACGATTCCATTGACCAACCAGTCTATTGCTGTGCCAGTACCATGCTGTTTTAATAACTGTTTCTTTATAGGACAGCTTGAGATCAGGTGCCAAGATTTCTCTGGAAGATCTTTTATTGTACAAGACTGTTTTAGCTATTCTGGGTTTTCTGTTTTTCCATATGAAGTTCAGATTTGACCTTTCAATGTCTTTAAAAATTGTGTAGGTATTTTGATAGGGATTGCATTGAATCTGTAAATAGATTTTGGTAAGATGGCTATTTTTACTATGTTAATTCTCCTGATCCATGAGCAAGGAAGATCATTACATCTTCTGATGTCATCTTCAGTCTCTTTCTTCAGAGGTTTGAAATTTTTTTCAAACATTTCCTTCACTTGCTTGGTTAGAGTAACTCCTAAATATTTTATATTGCTTGTGGATATAGTGAAGGGTATAGTTTTCCTAATTTCTTCCTCTGCAAGCTTGTCTTTTGTGTACAGGAAGGCTACTGACCTTTTTGAGTTAATTTTGTACCCAGCCAATTGGCTGAAGGTGTTTATCAGCTGAAGTAGTTCTTTGGTGGAATTTTGGGGGTCACTTATGTACACTATCACATCATCTGCAAATAGGGATAATTTGACTCCCTCCTTTCCCATTTGGATACCCTTGATCTCCTTTTGTTGTCTTATTGCTTTGGCTACAACTTCCAGTACTATATAGAAGAGATATGGAGAGAGTGGGCAGCCTTGCCTTGTTCTCGATTTTAGAGGAATTTTCTTAAGTATCTCACCATTTAACTTGATTTTGGCTATGGGCTTGCTGTATATAGCCTTTATTATGTTGAGGAATGTGCCTTGTATCCCTTATCTCTAAAATCGTTAATCATGAATAAGTGTTGAATTTTATCAAATGCTTTCTCTGGATCTAAAGAGATGATCATGTGGTTTTTTATTTTCAATTTGTTTATATGATGGATTAAATTGATGGATTTCTGTATATTAAACCATTCCTGCATGCCTGGGATGAAACCTACCTGGCCTTCGTGAATATCTTTGATATGTTCTTGTGTTCGGTTTGCAAGTATTTTATTTAGTATTTTTGCATCAATATTCATAAGAGAAATTGTTCTGAAATTCTCTTTCTTTTTGGATCTTTGTGAGGTTTAGGTATTCATGAGACTATTGCCTCATAGAATGAATTCGGTAATGTTCCATCCATTTCTGTCTTTTGGAGTAGCTTGAAGAGTATCGGTATTAGCTCGCCCTTGAAGGTGTGGTAGAATTCTGTACTGAAACCATCTGGCCCTCGGCTTTTTTTGGTTGGGAGACTATCAATGATTTCTTCTATTTCTATATGGGAAATGGGACTATTTAGCTTGTTTATCTGTTCTTCACTCAATTTTGGCAAGTGGTTGATGAAGAAAATCAAGCATTTCCCTTAGATTTTCAAATTTTGTGGCATATATGCCTTTGAAGTTGGATCTTATGATTCTTTATATTTCTTAAGTGTCTGTTAATAGGTCTCTCTTTTCATTTCTCATATTGTTGATTAGGATATTGTCTCTCTGCCTTTTACTTAGTTGACTAACAGTTTGTCTATTCTCTTGATTTTGTCAAAGCACCAGCTCTTGGTTTTGTTGATTCTTTTGACTGTTTTCCTAGTTTCTAATTTATTAATTTCAGCCCTGAGTTTGATTATTTCCAGTTGTCTATTCCTCTTGGGTGTTTCTGATGCTTTTTTTCTAGGGCTTCCAGCTGTGTCATTAAGTTGCTTATGTGGGATGTTTCCAATTTCTTTTTAAGGCACTTAGTGCTATGACTCTTCCTCTTAGCACTGCTTTCAATGTATCCCACAAATTTGCATATGTTGTTTCATCATTTTCATTGAATTTCAGGCCATCCTTAATTTCTTTATTTCTTCCCTGACCCACGTGTCATTTAGTAGTGTGTTGTTTAATTTCCACGTAAGTGTAGGATTTTTTTCTTATTTCTGTTGCTGTTGAATTGCAGCCTAAGCCCATAGTGATCTCATAGAATAAAAGGTATTATTTCAATCCTCTTGTATCTGTTGAGGCTTGCTTTGTAGCCTACTATGTGATCAATTTTGGAAAAGGTTCCATGGAAACCATTTGACTCCCTCCTTTCCCATTTGGATACCCTTGATCTCCTTTTGTTGTCTTATTGCTCTGGCTACAACTTCCAGTACTATATAGAAGAGATATGGAGAGAGTGGGCAGCCTTGCCTTGTTCTCGATTTTAGAGGAATTTTCTTAAGTATCTCACCAGATGGTATATTCCTTTTTGTTTGTGTAAAAAGTTCTACAGATATCTGTTAGATCCATTTGATTCATGACATTGGTTAATGATGTTATTTCTTGGTTTAGTTTCTGTTTCAATGACCTATCCTTCAGTGAGAGTGGGGTTTGAAGTCTCCCACTATTATTGTGTGGGGATCCATGTGTGGTTCAAGCTTCGTTCATAGATCTTTTACAAATGTGGGTGTCCTTGTATTGGGAACATAGGTATTCAGAATTGTGATGCTATCTTGGTTGATTTACCTTTCATGAGTATGAAGTGTCCTTCCTCATCCCTTTTGATTAATTTTGGTTGAAAGTCTATTTTGTTAGATATTAAAATGGCTACACCTGCTTGCTTCTTGTGACCATTTCATTAGAATATTTTTTCCAGCCTTTTACCCTGAGGTAATGTCTATCTTTATGGGTGAGATGTGTTTCTTGAATGCAAAAGAGTGTTGGATTTTGTTTATGCATCATTCAATCAATCTGTGCCTTGTTATTGGAGAATTAATACCATTGTTGTTGAGAGATATTAATGGCCAGTGACTGTTAAGAGTCTTAATTTTGATGTTGGTTCCAGGAGAGCACTTGTGTGGTTATGTTTGCAGTGGTGTTGTTACCCATTTCCTGTGTAGTTTTGGTTGTAGCTTGTCCCTTTGGGGTGAAGTTTTCCTTCTAGTACCTTCTGTAAAGCTGAATTTGTGGATAGGTACTGTTTGAATTTGTTTTTGTCATGGAATATTTTCTCTGTCAATGGTTATTGATAGCTTTGTTGGTAAAGTAGTCTGGCCTGGCATCTGTGGTGTCTTAGGGTTTGCAGGATCTCTATCCAGGCCCTCCTGGTTTTTATGGTCTCTTCTGAGTAGTCGGTTGTAATTCTGATAGGTTTGCCATTAAATGTTATTTGGTCCTTTTCCCTTGCAGCTTTTAATATTTTTTCTTTGTTTTGTACATATTATGTTTTGAGTATTATGTGACAGGAAGTTTTCCTTTTCTGATCTATTCTATTGGGTGTTCTGTAGGCCTCTTGTATGTTTATAGGGATCTCTTTCTTCAGATAGGGAAGTTTTCTTCTATGATTTTGTTGAGAATATTTTCTGGGCCTTGGAGTCTGATATCTTCTCTTTCTTCAAGGCCTATTATCCTTGGATTTCTTCTTTTCATGGTGTCCTTGATTTCTTGGATGTTTTATGTCAGGATTTTTCCAGATTTAGCATTTTCTTTAATAGTTGATTCAAGATCTGTGATTGTATCTTCTAGGCCTGAGATTCGTTCCTCCATCTCTTAGATTCTGTTAGACAGACTCACCTTTGTGTTGCTCGCCTTCCTCTCTGAGCTCTCACTTTCCCGTTTTTTTTCCATCTCTGTGTTTATAATTGAATCCATTTGGTTTTAGTGATTTCTTTCATATGATTGTTTGTATATCCCTGAGTTTCTTCCATTGAGTGTAGGCTTTCAGGGATTGAAGAGTTTTATTGATTTTCTTCATCTGGTTGTTTGTATTTTCCTGAATTTTCTCCAGTTCCTCTCTACAGGCCTCTTTTATGTCTTCCACCTTTTTGGCAGCATCTTCCTGCATTTGATTACTAATTTCATTTGTTTCCTCCATTATCATCCTCATTACTAAAGATTTAAGGTCATTTCCTTGTATTTCCATTGTGTTTGAGTTCTCTGGGTTGTTTTCTTTGGGATCCCTGTGATCTGTAGACACCATATTGTTTTGGTTTTTCATTTTTTTGCATATGATTTTATGCTGTCCTTTAGGCATCTTGCCATCTCTGTTTTTGGCAGGTAGCTAACGGAGTTGGGTGGAGGGAGTCTGGGGATACATTCACCTGTTGTCTCATGATTTCCCTAGGCTGGAAGCTCTGATGCTTTACTGGTCTGGATGGCCGGAGGCTAGCCCTGGAGTTTGTGTCTCTCACAGCCAGTGATCCCCAGCTCCCATGTACTGTGGGTCCTATAATTGTCCTGGGTCTTTGAATGTGCGTTGGGTGAGGCCAAAATGTCCATAGCCTTTTGGGTCCCCTTGTAGCACTGGAGCTCTCCAGGGACTGAAGCAGGTCAGGCAGAGGGGGCCTACTGGCCACTCTACTCCCTGTCTCTCTGAGATTTCCTTAGTCCTGGAGCTTCGATTCTCTGTCAGTCTGTGGTTCTTGGTAGCGTTTTGGGACCCAGACCACTCGCAGAGTCCAGGTTAGTGTCACAGGGCCCAAACCACACACACACTGAGTCCAGTTCTCGTCGCTGGACCCAAACAGGTCTCTAGACCCAAACGGGTCTCTGGTCCTAATCCACACACTTAGTCCAGTTAGCACTAAGTCCAACCAGGGTCTCGGGCCCAAACTTGCCAAGTTCAGCTATAGTCTTGGGTCCCGGAGCAGATGTCGAACTAAGCTAGCATCTCTGGGCCCAGACTGCATGCCAAGCTCAGCTAGGGACTCTGGGCCCAAACTGTGTGCTGAGCTCAGCCAGAGTCCGAGAGCCTGAACCAACCACCAAGTTCAGCCAGATACTCTGGGCCCAAACCAAGTGCTGAGCTCAGCTAGTGTCTCTGGGCCCAAACCACCTACCAAATTCAACAGAGTCTCATGGCCTAACTGTGTACCTAACTCAGCCTGGGACTCTGGACCCAACCTTTGAGACAAATTTAGTTAGGAACTCTGGGCTCAATCCAGGCACCGAGTCCAGCCAAAGTCTCAGGGCCGGGACCATGCGCCAAGCTCAGTTAGAGTCTCTGGGTCCAAACTGCCCGCCAAGTTCAGCTAGGTTCTCTGGGCCCACACCACCTGCCAAGTTCAGCAGGGACTCTGGGCCCAAATTGACCCCCACATTCAGCCAGGGACTTTGGGCTTAAACTACATGTCGAACTCAGCCAGAGTCTCAGGAGCTGAACTGTACGCCAAGCAGAGCTAGGGACTCTGGACCTAAACTGTGTGCCGAATTCAGCCTGGGACTCTGGGGCCCAGACTGCGTGCTGTGTCCAGCCAAAGTCTAAGGGCCAGGACCACATGCCAAGCTCAGCTAGAGTCTCTGGGCCCAAACTGCGCCCCCAGGCCAGCTAGGTTCTCTGGGCCCAAAGAGCACACCAAGCTCAGGCAGGGACTCTAGGCCCTGGTCTTCGTGCTGAGTCCAGCCAAAGTCTCAGGACCAGGACCACACTCAAAGCTCAGCTAGAATCTCTGGGCCCAAACTGCACACTCAGCCTAGCTAGGTTCTCTAGGCCCAAACCACATGCAGAGCTCAGCCAGGGACTCTGGATCCAAACTGCGCACTGAGCTCAGCTAGAGTCTCAGGAGCTGAACCACAAACCAAGCTCAGCTAGGGCCTCTGGATCTAAACTGCGTGCTGAATTCAGCCAGAGACTCTGGGCCCTTGACTGCATGCCAAGTCCAGCCAAAGTCTCAGGGCCAGGACCACACGCTAAGCTCAGCTAAAGTCTCTGGGCCCAAACTGCATGCTCAGCCCAGCTAAGTTCTCAGGGCTCAAACCACGTACTGAGCTCAGCCAGGAATCTGGACCCAAACTGCACACCAAGCTCAGCTAGAGTCCCAGGAGCCGAACTGCTTGCTGAGCTCAGCTAGGAACTCTGGTCACAAACCGCACGCCAAGATCCACTAGGGTCTCAGCAGTTGAACTGCACTCCAAGTCCAGCCTGGGTCTCTGGGCATCAGCCAGGTGCCAAATTGAGCTGGGGTCACGGGGCCCAAACAATGCACCGAGCTGAGCTAGGGTCACAGGGCTCAAATCTTGCACTGAGTCCCCTCTCCTGTAGCAATTCCCACTGGTTACCACACCAATCGCTTATGCCACAGGGTACCTAGCTACAAATCTCAGCCACTGCCGCTGCTGCCGCCACCGCTGCCGCTCTGGTCCAAGAGAATCCGTGCTCCTCCAGTGTGCAAGGGTACACAGGTTTTCTGTATTTTGGTCCATTTGAACTGTGGAGTACTTCCCTTGTAGTGGGGTGTGGAGCTTGGTGTTCCTGGTTCAGAATTCCATGCAATTCCCTGTATCATTTACTGGAACTTCTAAACACAATCCATCCTGTTCGCCGCCATACTGTATCTGGTGCCCTTGTATTTAGGAGAAAGATAATCAGACCTGAGATGTCATTTTGGTGTAGTTTTACTTTAATGAGTATGAAGTGTTCTTCCCAATCTCTTTTAACTGATATTAGTTGAACGTTTATTTTATTAGATATTAGAATGACTACTCCAAGAATTCTTATTGTGTCTGTTTGCTGGGAAAAAGTTTTTTTCAGCCCCTTACTCTGAGATAATGTCTATCTTTGTGACTGAGGTATGATTCTTGCTTGCAAGAGAATATTAGACTCTGCTTATGCATCCATTCCAGTAGTGTGCCTTTTTACTGTAGAGTTGAATCCATTGATGTTGAGAAATATTAATGACCAGTGACTGTTAATTCCTTTTATTTTGATAATGATTGTGGCACTATGTTTGTGTGTTTGTCTAATTTTAATTTTACTGTAGTGAAGCTATTTATATCCTGTGGGGTTTTGTTTGTTTGTTTGTTTGGTGGGTTGGTTGGTTTTAGTTAAACCTTCATGAGAGGGAGTTTTCTTTCTAGTATCTTCTGTAGGCCTTGGTTTATGGATAGATATTTAGCTTTGCTGTGAAATATCTTATTTTCACTATCTATGGTGACTGAAAGTTTTGCTGAGTACAGTAGTCTGGATTGGCATCTGTGGTCTCTTAGAGTTTGTAATGTGTCCACCTAGGACCTTAAGGCTTTTATGGTCTATGATGAGAAGTCAGTTGTGATTCTGATAAATGTGTCATTATATGTTATTTGGCCATTTTCCCCTGAAGCTTTCAATATTTTTTATTTGTTCTTTATTTTTAGTGTTTTGATTATTATGTAGTAGGAGGATCTTCTTTTCTGGTCTAATATTTTTGGTGCTCTTCTCTAGCCCTTTTATATGCTTATTGGCATTTCTTTCTTTAGATTGGAGAAAGTTTCTTTTATGATTTTGTTGAAAATATTTTCTGGTCCTTAGAGACAGGAATCTTATCTGCTTTCTCTTTCTATTATTCCTAGTCTTTTGTCTCTTCATGGTGTCCTTGATTACTTGGATGTTTCGTGTCAGAATGTTTTTAGATTTAACATTTTCTTTGAAGGATGTATCAATTTCTTTTATTGTATCTTCTACACCTGAGATTTTTTCTTTATCTCTTTTATTCTTATGCTTACCTCTATAGTTCCTATTTTCTTCCCTAAGTTCTCCATCTCCAGGATTTCCTCAGTTTCTTTATTGTCTGTGCTTTCTTTATTATTTCTTTATCCATCCTCAGATATCGAACCATTTTATTGATTTCCATCACCTGTGTGTTTGCATTTTCCTATATTTTTTGAGTGATTTTTCTTATCATTTCTTCTTTTAAGGCCTTAATATGTTTGTATCTTCCCATATTTCTTTAAGTGTTTCCTCTTTAAAGACCATTATCATCTCAGTTATCATAGCTTTAATGTCATTTTCTTTTGTTCTGATTGTATTATTGTATCAAGATCGGCTTGCTATTGAATAATTGGTTCTGGGGATTCCATATTACTTTTACTTTTGTTGATTGTATTTTTATGCTGTCCGTTAGCCATCTGGTTTTCTCTGGAATTGGCTGGCAATTCCTGCTGCCAGTTCTCAAATGTATGAGAAGAGTGCTAGACAGAAGTTTGGTTTTCCTGCAAGAGCCTTTAATGAATTGGTGGTTATAGTCTCTGGCAAGTGGTTCTCAGGGAATTGCAAAAGGCTCTTCTCAGATGTTTGGTCCTCAGGACCAACTGGGCTCCCTAGGAGCCTGGGGTTCCTTCTTGCTAGGGTAAATCCTAGAGTCAGTTGACCTGCTACTGCCTTTTGTGATTCAAGTTTAATAATCTAAAGCTGCCTAGATACTGTACTCACACACTGATAGATGGGCATTTTGGATAACCTGTCAGCTCAGATGTCTGATAGGTCTCCTTAGTGAGATTGATTGCACTTTGGAGAGGAAGCTGGATCTGTTTCCTTGGATCCTGGGTATCAGGAACCCCAAAGTTAGGGACATGCACTCTGGTACCCATAAGGTCCCCCACTGGATGGTTGGAGTCTGTGGGTAACAGAGGCTGAGATGATGTTCCATTGTGAACCTGAGGAGACTTTTCCTGGGATTAACTGGGTGACCTGAGGTTGGACTTCTTGTCTCCCTCATGGTGGTCTCTTCTCTCACCTAGGAAACACAAATGATGGAGTCTTGTGGTCCACAACACAGCTTATTGGTTACTCTAAAATTTCTACTATTCTGCTGTACGCAATTAGTGTTACCGTCTTGGATCCTTCTACCACATGCTCTTAGACACTCACCTTAACAAAATAATTCAGTAGACAATGAAGCAAAACATCTAAATGATTGATTAGGTTCCAATTTAGTATGGTGAAAATATCTGGAAAATTCAAGATGTATAAAAAATATGAAGTTTGTCATAACTTATCAACCATAACTTATAAAGGTTCTTGAGAGCATATGCCTACTTATGACTTTAATGGGATCATGGATAAAACCATATGGAGGCACAAGTGGTTATATTATAAAATACTGAATATCTCAGTCATCTTTATTAAGGTGTAGATACTCCAGCTATAGGGCAGGACTCTACCATTGTTTTTGTCTTTACTTCCTCTTGTTTGCCATGTGCCATCTTGTAAGCAAGTTCCCTAGTCCCTGAGTTTTTCATGTATACAGTCTCTGACTCTACAATATTGGGCACCCAAACAGGTGTGTGATGCTCACTTTTTTCTACAAATAGCCTTCCTGCCCATAAGAAAAATTTGTCATTTGGCAAAGCTAGGCAAGCCTTAGGTGTTTAATGTAACTGATATCGTGTGGAGCAGTAATCAAGCCCTGACCACAGCCATCAGCCTTCTAAAGAGATTGTGTGTATTTCCTCCTGCCTGGCTAGCTGGGAACATTGCTACAGGCAGCCTGTGTGACTATCTTGAAGCCCAGCTGATGGCTTGGCTCCCTGCCTAACTTCACAGCCAGCAGCAGGGCTGGGCCAGCATGATCATCTGGATGTGAGGGCAGAGCTGTGATTACTTAAGAATCACTCAGCCTGTAAAAAGGCACATTGTTGTGCAGATTCCCTCTGCTTTCCTCTTCAAAATCACTTGAGCTGATCACAATCCTCCCTGGACTGAAACACTCTGTGTTCGTTTTAGCTTCTACCCCTAGGAGCATAGCATTGTCATCAGAGATTTCCTCAATTACTAAAACTAACTCAACAAGGCATGAATTCTCAGCAGTACACAAGTCAGAGAACCTTATGGAGAAAAAGAAGCTTTTTCCTTGGCTTAAAAGTAGATAACGCTCTCATTTTTCCTCCATAAAAGAAAAGGATAAGTGATTGAGAGGAAAGGGATTCTGAGAGGTGGCATTAATTCAGAAGGGGAAAGGAGCATCAGCTGTAGGGATTCAGACAAGCATAGGCCAGAGCTGGCCAGCTTCTCCTACTAGACTTCTGCCTCCCCCTACCCTCGCCTTACCCTCATTTAATCTGTGAAAATTTCTTCTGGGGAATCAACAAGGCCCAGTAAGAATGCTTAGTATTAGAAACAGCTTTATGCTTTTTAAAATGAAAGTCTACTGAATGAGGGACAGAGTCTGTCAGGATGTACTTCACCTGTAAATCAGTTGTTAAGAATATAGTGTGGCAGAGAATGCATTCTATATATTTGCTGTATTTGTTATGGGCACTATTTTATCACAATTCTGTCTGTACCATTTGGATGTATTCTTGCATTAGCAGGAATGACAAACAAACAAACAAACAAAAAGGAACCTTGTCCTATAGAAACCCTGTCTGGAAAAATCAAACAAACAAACAAAAATAAAAGAGTGGACTGAGTTGAAAGAGGGAAAAATGGGATTAAAAATCACAGAATAACAGATTGCAAAACAAACTCTGGAAAGCAAGAAATGAAAGGTCTCCTCCTGATTGTAGACAGGAAGAAAACACTTAGCCAGACTCATGAAGCATGAGATAGGGAAGACTAGACATGGAAAGAGGAAGAGGAAGCTTAGGGAGGGAGAAAGGAAAGGGGAATGAAGGAAGAGTGATGTGGAAGTAGAAAGGAGAGAAGCAGGAAAGTAGAAGGGGAAGAGAAAGTAGAAAAGGGTGGTTCTGCATATGAACACAGCCTGAAGTTACATGTTAAATATTACACTAGCCCTAGACTTGCCTGCACAAGTGGCCACACATGCTGACCTAATCTTATTTCTTTTGTTGCTATGCATGGTAGTCGGATCCATCAGAGGCTGATGAAACATATTCCACTTTATGCAGGGTTTAAGTCACATCAAGGCCTGGTGATTCAATGGAATAATTTGGACATGCCCTGCTATCATTGTTCTGTAATATTAATATATTTTCTCTCTTACAAGCATTTTATAAGAAATGTTTTCCCTTATATCTGATTCTTGCTTCATCCCTGTATCAAATTTAGTTAAATTATTGCATCAACATTTTGTATCCCTGCCAAGAAGCCCTAAGAGCAGCAGCAATATTTTTAATAAATCAAAAGGATCAAATCAAATAAAGAAATGATTTAAGTGGCAAAGGGCAGAAAAGTTCAGATGTAACTCAGAAAGGGTCTTGGCTCAGCTTAAAGTTGAAAGTGCATCATCAGCAGATTCATTCATGGAGGTTTTCAGGTTATAATACAAAGTTTTTATAGTGTGCTAATTATGGCTGGAGTTTGAGAGACATAAAGAGAATAAGGGAAAAGCATAAATAGTGATGGGCAAGTTGGCTGAAGCTATCACTCTCTGAAGACTCATTTTCCATGGCAGAATGTCTCAGCAGAAGCTCTTCATGCTGGGTGGTGGGGATGGGCAAAAAATCTAAACAGTTCCTCTCCTTCTCTCCTGCCCTGCTCTACCCCATCTGCATTTCTGTTTTTCCCTCTTCCTCTCCTCTTTCTGCCTGTATCTCCCAGTTCTCTCTCTCTCTCTCTCTCTCTCTCTCTCTCTCTCTCTCTCTCTCT
>OU015742.1:100718709-100732923 GCA_907169655.1 Acomys percivali
GAGAGAGAGAGAGAGAGAGAGAGAGAGAGAGAGAGAGAGAGAGAGAGTATCCTATGTTATGGATACAGAGTTTAGAGAATTGTTCATAAAAGTCAATTTATTCTTAAACCATATGGTTGCAGGTATTGATCTCAGAACATCATATTTAATATCAAACATCTCTACCTGCCTTTTTAGTAAGCTTTGGGAAAACTTTTCACTACAGTATGGAGAGTCCATAGGCTCTGGGCAAGTCTTTTTGAGGAGAATAGTCATAATAAGGCAATAATATAAGAGCAAGAAGAATATCTAAGTTGAAGCAAACAGACTCAGTGGAGCAAAATTAGAAAAAGAGAAAGGATCAGGATAAAGGACCATTAAAGGGGATTCTTAGAATTCTGTGTATTAAAATGAAACACAAGATTTTGATGACCTGAGTTTCATTGTTAAAACACACAAGATACAGGTAGGAATTTGGAAGAGAGCGAGAGGAATGACTTTAATTAAAGTTATGTGAATATCTGTACAACATAATTCAGAACTGGCAAGAAGATGAAATTTGGGTTGTAATTTAATCTAAAACAGAGTGCATAACTTATCTTGTGAGGTTATTAACTGAAAAACAGCACATGGAACATAATGTACATATCTTTTAATATACATGGCATTGATACATATATCTTGATTGGGTTATATTTTCTACAGGTTAAAGAATTAAAAGGTAGAAAAAAATCTCAGGTGCAAAAGACAGCAAGAGAAAAGCCTTAAACACTGTAGACAGAATCAGCAGTTGAAAGAAGGAAAGAGAGAAAGAAAGAAGGAAGGAAGGAAAGAAGGAAGAAAGAAAGGAAGGAAGGAAGAAAAAAAGTAAGGTAGTGAGGAAACATACATATGCAACAGCACCATAGAGAAAAACAACCTCTGCAAAGTCAAAGAGGGACCCCAGAAGCCTAAAACTCTGTCTCTTCTTAAAGTTGCAGGTGGGGGGTAGTTAGAGCCTCTGAAGCGATTTCCTTCCCTAATTTAAGCATGGTCATCTTAAAGAAAGTATGGCTGATTGGCAGGCTACTGTTGTGTAACATGTCTTGATGTCATCTTGAACTGAGCCTCTTCATCAGCAGAGGCCCTGTTGGTGGGAGACAGAAGTCAAGACCATTTTTTAAGCTGTGAGGCTTCTGAACCTAGTCTGGAAGTAAAGAAGCTGGATATAACCTTCAAGTTTCTTTTGCATGTTCTGAATATTAACCCAGAGACCTATTTATTATAAGCTTATGACTCTATAGCTAGGCAGATACTCGGCTATTCTAACTGATGATACCCATAGGCCTCTCTGTCCTAGGAAGTCTAACTCCTATAGTCTCAGTATTGTGTAGCTATTATCTCATCCTTCACACGTTTTCTTCTGAAGTATACACACAAGACTCAGGAAGGTAAATGAAGAGTACAGAACTCAGGAAACTCCTGAAATCACAGTGTTCTCAAGGCCTCTTTCTAATGTTATGTAAGCAGAAACAAATACAGAGTAGAAACCTTTATTTGACTACCTAAGCTGCCTGTAAACTATGCAAAGAGAGCCAAGAACACAACTTATGTGAGTCTTTACTATGCTGGCAGAGGCATTCTATTGATGAAGCTGCCTTTGGGCTCCTGTAAGAAACTCCTCAGCTATACTCATTTAAGTAATCTCAATAAAATAATTGCTTTATTAAACCATACTCAGATGGTATCATTTCTTTGGTCTGTTGTCAGTTCCCTATCTGAGGGTAAAGAACCAGCCTGGCTCCATCCTAGGCCTAAGCACCATCTTATAGTAAAGACAAACTAGGTTTATTCCTGTTTATTATTAAACCTGTTTCTCAAGGACTGGACTATGCCATACCATCTTTACTACAAATGGTTCTGTACTGCCTGTCCCAGGAATGGCAATTACGATTTTTTTCAAAAAGTGAATAACCATCTTGCAACACTATATTTATTTCAAAGTGGTTGTTACCTGTTATAAGCACCTTGTAAATATGTCTTTGTTTCAGGATATCATTATGACTAACTTTGTTCTATGTCTTGTGTTATTTTTTGCTTGACCTTTGCTTTCTATCTATGCCTAGTTCTATGTTTTTGTTTCATTTTCACTCTTTCCTGTGTGTTTCTGTGTGCCAGTTATAGGAAGACTTACGGGCTGGACCAAGCTCTAGCTGCCATGACTCACAGGCTTTCAGACTGGGACAAAGTGGGCAGACTCCAGCATGCCACCCTGTGTGGCAGGTCTCAGTCCAACACTGCAGCTTGCCATGGCTGTTTTGATAGCCAAGGCTCAGATTCCTCAGCTCTTAGCTTTCTAGTTACTGGATTCAGTTTATCAGGGATTGGAAAGTCTTTTGTGTCAGAGTAATTTTGAGATATTATTTTATGTTCTTCTATTACACTGAAAAGCTGGCTCTAGAGTTGTGAAGTCTCTGTCCTATATCAAGCAAGCCAATGATTTCATGGCAGAAATTTTTAAAAAAGAGTAAGGCCAAGCAGCTAAGAAAATTAGACTATTGGTTTAATTGCCTAAAACTTTTGCTAAGATATAAAACTTATCTCTGTGTAAAACTATTGTGTGAGCTTTCTGTACTTCTGGGTTTATAAATTTATTGGATATAGTTAAAAATCTATAGAATCTCTAACACAAGATGACTTAAAATTTGTAACACAAGGTTAACAATTAGAAGGCTATATAGGGAATCTTAAAACAAAGGCCTAATCCTTCAATGTCTATAGTTCTGGGCAAATATTCACATGTGCTAACCTTTTTTTTTAACCCCTGTGATTCTGTTTCTGACTACCTGTTTTGGTTAGCTGAAATATATCAATGCACAACATGGATTTTATGCTTAACAGGTCACTCTGAGACAGGCTCAAGGATACACTAGAATCTCAAAAACCCAATGTATTTTCTGGCCTGATAAAGTTAAGACTACAGCTCATAAATACCAAAAACTAGTGGATTCTTATCTTATGATTCAGGAAAGACAATGAGTTTTGATAAACTCAGTCATATAAGAAACTAAGATATTCTGCAATGGCACATTATGAAAAAAACCAGGAAAGTACAATTGACAGTTTCCTTATGGACTGTATTTACAGTGAAAAGTTTTATTTTTATACTAAAAAAGGATTTAACTTGAGAGCTATACTTTTTTAAGACTAAACTTAACAGCGATAAAACTATAAATACTCATCTTACAAAAGCTACTAAATTATAAATTGTTAAATATAATTAAGATATAAAGACTAATAGTCACCTTTAAAATGATCAAATTCTTTATACTAGTAATTCATAACTCATTTACAGGAACAAGCTTTATTTAGCCCTCTGTATATGTTTCAAGGTTAAAGCTAGAAGAAGTAACTAAAAGCAAATAAGTTTCTTTAAAATCAGGTATATTTAATAGCCCTAAAAACTTTCCAGAGATCTGCTGAATGTGGCATTTAAAATGTTTAATGGAGAAAGCTTCCTATGATAGAGACCCCAGCTCCTAACAGCAAATTTAAGGTCTCCAAAACAGACAGATAGGCATGCCAACTCCACCTGGGTTGTAGCAATGCTAATCACTGGGCAAAACTGCACCACTTCTTACCTGCCACAAGGGCCCTGCACGAACTGTGGACATTGTTGGGTTGACTGCTGTACTCTGCCTTGACAAAGCAGGTCAGTCCCCCAGGTTAATCCTGTAAGAGAAAATATCTCAGGTCTGAGTCTAGAAGCCAAATGCCAATGCTGTCCTGTGTGGTAGCTGAAGATTTAATGTTGTCCTTTATGACATGGGAAGACCTACAACCACTGCCCCTATGAAGCTATTTTAATTGATACATAGGCCATTTGGATTATACTTCCTGCTATAATTCATCCTCCTCAGATCTCCAATGGTGTTGATGGCTAGCTGTAGTGTCATCAATTTAACAGCATCTTCTTGGCCAATGCACTTCATATATAAAAATCAGGCCTTAGTTTTCTAGAGATATTAGGTCACGTAATGAAAAGGCACATTCAAAGAGGTTTGCATTACCAGCAGTCTTCGTATTTAAGAATAAACAGGTTTCTGATGTAACCTTTACTATTTATTTATTGCCCCCTTTAAAAATAACTTTTACATATACATTTATATCATTAAACATATATGAAATAAACAACATAGAACAAGAACCATGAAGCAATCAGGCATTATATTATTACATTCATTGTGTTTTGGCTATTTGTACTTGGCAACATTGAAAAAAACATTTTCCTATCTCAGTGAGTCTAAAATTCTGAATCTAAATCAATACCTATCATATCTCATCTCTATCAACTTACAAGATTTATCTAGACCTAAAAACATCTTAACCCCTAGACAAATAGGCTTAATTGTGAAACTAAATTATTTGGTCACCAACCTCATCAGAGACTTGAGAAGAAATAAAGTTAATTACCTGAGTAATCAGGCAGTTCAGATTAGCAGTTTCCAAAGTGAAAAACAAAACAAAACAAAACAACAACAACAACAAAAAGCAAAACCAAACAAAAAAACAGAAAGAGATAAAGAAAGGGAAGGAAAAGACCAGCTCCGTGATCCTCAAGATGGCAGGGCCTAGCAAGCACTGTATCTGATCTACTGCACAGAGACCAGGGACTTGAATGGAGCCACAGACTATTAAATCCAGAGAACTTTAGGTGAGTGGGGTCCCGCACAGCACAGACCCCCAGCGGGCCTGGCCTGGGGTCAAGTAATAATCCACAGAGGCCCTGAACCCACTCTCTGGATGCTCATACAGAACCCACCTGCGGGCTGCAGCTGGCAGATAAAGAACAAATTCAGTGTGTGAGTCAGTACCAGAGCCTCTGGCCTGTGGAAGTCACAGAAAACAGGGGAAGCTGCCTTGGTCCCATCTACCCACCTCAGGCAAACTTGCTGAGGACCCCACACTGCGTGGAAACACAGGCAACTGGTTCCATCTAGCTCAGAGAGAGCACACCCCACCTACATTGGAACAGAGCGCAGGGTACTGAGCTGCTTGGGTCCATCTAGCTCAGAGTGAGTGGCAAACAGCCAGTGGGGCCATACTGGGCCCACATTGGAATAGAGCGCAGGAAACAGAATCCACAGATTGGAGCAGTTAGAACCCAGCTGGGACACTTCACACAGACCCCCGCAGGATCTCCCACAAGGCTGAGTCCACCTAGCTCAGAGAGAGAGTGCACCACCCGCCGGGCCAAACCAGGCCCACATGGGAACAGAGCATAGGGTGCTGAGCTGCTTGGATCTGCCTAGATCAAAGTGAGTGGTGAAGAGCCAGCAGGGCCATACAGGGCCCACATTGGAACAGAGTGCAGGGGACAGAGCTTGCAGATCCAAGCAGTTAGAACCCAACTTGGACACTACACACAGCCACAGCAGGATCTCTCACCCTCTTGGGAAAGGCTGGACACCCAGAGGTGTCTATACGCTGGTCTAAAAGGCGCACATAGCTCAGTGGGTGTGAGCTGGGAGAGATCTGGACTACAGGCCTACGGGAAGTGCAGACAACTGGGAACATCTTGCCCAGCCAGAGCTTACCAGACTCAATCTGAGACCCCATAATAGCTGGCCTGAATCATAACACTGTCATGAAAGGGACTAGTCAGAAGCCTCCTTCTGCTGATCCAGCCAGGAGTCTAAGGTGTAGAGCAAAGTCTCCAGGAGTGGAAACTAAGTCGCCTGCCTGTGTCAGGGAAAAACTCCCTGATCTCCATAGGCAAGAGCACGTGATATAATCATTCACTAAATACTCACACTCAACAATCAGTGAAGGAAACCAGAAGCCACATCCCATTAACAGAAACAGCAAAATGTCTAAAAGACAACATAAAAATGCAAACAACAAAAACTAAAACAGCTCAGCACCTCCAGATCCCAGCTATCCCAAAGAAAATAACCAGGAGAACCCAAACACAGTAGAAATACAAGAAAATGACCTCAAGTCCTTAGTAAGGAAGATGATAATGGAAGAAATGAATGAGATCTGTAAAAGACTGCAGGAGGAGGACATAAAAGAGTCACATAGAGAGGCATTGGAAGAATTTCAGGAAAATACAAACAGACATATGAAGGAAATCAATAAAAACACTTCAGGACCTGAAGACGAAAATGGAATCTATGATAAAGGAACACACAGAAGAAAAATGTGACTGAGAGACCATAGAGAAGAAAGCAACCAACAAAGAGATGGCCTTCTCAAACAGAATCTAGGAAATGGAGGATTGAATTTCGAGACTTGAAGATACAACTGTAGAACTCGAAACAACCATCAAAGAAAATGCTAAATCATAAAAGTTGCTGACACAGAACATTCAAGAAATCAAGGACACCATGAAAAGAAGAACCTGAGAATAATAGGCATTGAGGAAAGAGAAGACACCTGACTCCATGGCCCAGAAAATATCTTCAACAAAATCATAGCAGAAAAATTTTCCAATCTGAAGGAGATGCATATGAACGTACAAGAGGCTTACAGAACACCAAATAGAATATACCAGAAAAGAAAATCTTCCTACCACATAATAATAAAAACACAAAATATACAAAACAAAGAAAAAATTAAAAACTGCAAGGGAAAAAGACAGAGTAACATACGATGGCAAACCTGTCAGAATTACACCTGACTTCTCAGCTGAGACCATGAAAGCCAGAAGAGCCTGGACAGAGGTCCTGCAAACCCTAAGAGACCACAGATTCCAGGCTAAACTACCATACTCAGCAAAACTATCAATAACTATTCATGGAGAAAACAAAATATTGCATGACAGGAACAAATTCAAACAGTACCTATCCACAAGTCCAGCCTTACAGAAGTTACTAGAAGGAAAACTCCACTGCACAGGGATGAATTCCAACCAAAACTACACAGGAAATGGATAATTAAACCATCACAAAATCACAACCTCACAAACTCTCAACTGTAACAAACATCAAAATGAAGGAACTTAACAGTCACTGGTCATTAATATCTCTCAACATCAATGGTCTCAATTCTCCAATAAAAATACATAGATTAACAGAGTGGATGCATAAACAAGACCCAACATTCTTCTGCATCTAAGAAACACATCTCACCCATAAGGACAGACATTACCTCAGGGTAAAAGGCTGGGAAAAACTATTCCAAGCTAATGGTCACAAGAAGCAAGCTGGTGTAGCCATTCTAATATCTAATAAAATAGACTTTCAACCAAAATTAATCAAAAGGGACAAGGAAGAACACTTCATACTCATCAACTAGAAATAATCATAATGAGTGAGTTAACCCAGAAGCAGAGAGATTCAAATGGTATATACTCACTTATAACTGGACACTAGCCCAAGGGAGATGTCTCATGAAAGCCTTCACTTACCGGGAAAGTAGAGGTGAGGACATTCTATTGGGACTCTAGGTGAGAGAAATATAGGAGTTAGGGAAATAGATGGATCCAGAGGGTCCGAGAAACCTACAAGAAGAACACTATGATGACCATATCTGGGCCCAGGGGTTCTGGTCCATCTATGGCACCAACTAAGGACAATAAATGCAGTCACAATCAAACTTCTACCCAGATCTAGCCAAGGGACAGAATATTCTCCACAGTTACATGGAAATTGGGGACTGACTTTCACATGAACTCTGGTGCCCCAAATTTGGCCATGTCCCTTTGATAGGGAGGCCCAACGGCACCTGGAGAAAGGATAGCAGACTACCAAGAAGAGACTTGATATCCTGGCATCATATTCAGGGGGAATAGGTTCCCCTCAGTCATAGTCATAAGAAAGAGGAATGGGGTGAAAGTGGGAGGGAGGGAGAAATGGGAAGATGCATGGGACGGGATAGCAAATGAGATGTAATATGAATGATTTTACGAGGTGTAATATGAATTATTTTATTTTTCAATAAAAAAAACTCTGTACACTAAAAAAAAAAAAAAGACAGTTGCTGACTGAACAGTCACCCCAAACGCTTTATAACATTGGAGCTTCATCTTCAGCCTCCTGGCCCAATATATCTGACAGACATATTTTGAAGGTACAAACTATTGAGGACTTGCTTACCATGTCTTGGCAAAGTTTGGCTGTCGACTCTACATACATCCAAGCTTGCCTATTTTTAGACAAGGATATTTTCCCCAGGGTTTTTTTTTTTTCTGCATTTAAAGCCATCTCCATAAGGAGCTTCTTTGATGCTCATCACCTTCTTTGAGGTAGGCTGTGTGTTGCCAGGAGTTAACCTCTCTTACTGTCCAAGAATCATTAAAACATTAAAAACAGATTTAAATGCTATATTCTGTAGGACTCTGAGTTTTTTTAAAGACCTCATCTAACTGTTTTACCTTATCTGTCTATAGAATCATATCTATATGTTACACGTAGGATATATATTCTTATGATATAAGTAGACTACTAATTGACATAACCATGATTTGATCAATTGACAATTAACTTACCTAACTTACTTATCTTAAACAGCCTGCAGCAGCACTCTCAAAGTATTGGAGGTAAACTTTGTATTCTTCTGGAAAGGAATGACTACAATACCTCATATTAGAGTAGAAATATATCTAATATGTGTAAAGAATAATCTTATGTTTGAATTATATGCAACTGAATCAAAATTAAACTTATATTTCATCAATATACAAATTTCTATACCGATGAATTAAAAATAACCCTGTGAGCAAAATGAAGGCTTTAAGTTGAGGAGGTGACTCAGTAGTCTACTTTTTGTACTATCAGTCCTATACATTTATTTCTACATTCCCCCTTCTTTCATTTCAGCCCCTATCTCCAAACCTAAGAAAGAAAGATAAAGGAAAATTGAGACATCCCTGAGACCAGCCTCAATTTCTCTCTGGGGAATGCAAGTAGTAACTTATAACCATCTTCCAATGAAAATAAAAATCTACAGCCCAATAAAGCACCCCAAATCCTACCCAACACCCCTTAAGTTAAATAGCGCATTGTTCTCTTATCGTTTCTTCTAGCTGATCTGGGAAAAATATACGTTAGTAGGGGCCCAAATAAAATTTGGGAAAATGGTTAAAGCAGCTATGAATAGCATTTGTAGTCTAGTTTTTTAAAATTTATTTAATTAATTTATTCATTTACAACTCAATTGTTATCCTAACACTTGTATTCTCCCTTTCCTCGCTCCTTCCTGCTTTCATCCTATTCCCTTCCCATAGGTCTAAGACCCAGGGGGATTACTGCCACACTATGTGGTCATAGGCTACCAAGTCTCATATTGGCTTTTAAATGTTGAGAAATTCCAGCCTCCATAGAAGTCCTATGCCTGACAGTCTGAAATACTGGACCAATTGGGAATGGAGGCTTTCTTTGAAGCTGTCTTGGGAGCTGTCCTGTTCTGATGGGGAACAACAAATGAAGCACTTGGAGGTGGAACATGAGGGATGCAGGATGTCCGTGTCCAGCATGCTGAGAGGAATGAATCCTCTCAGGTCTGATCGAATGTCAGTGTCTAGTTCTTTTGTTCTGAAAACATATAATTTCTCATACACATTATACAATCCTAAAATTATAAGTGCATAAGGTGTGCAGGGTGCACATAAGAAGGCTTATTTTCTGATCTTTGCATAGCAGAAGAAAGACATCTGCAATTCTTCATTCATGCCATATGAAGAATGTCATTTAATCCTAAATCACAGGAATTATGTAACCAATAAGAAGCATTGTTTAAAAGTGACAGCCTACAGACTGGGAAAAGATCTTGACCAACCCTACATTGGACAAAGGACTAATATCAAAAATATATAAAGAACTCAAGAAATTAAAGAAGCAGAAAGACTCAAATGGTATATACTCACTTATATCTGCATACTAGCCCAAGGGGCATGGCCCACGAAAGCCTTGACTTACCAGGAAACTGGGACAGAGGGGAGGACACCTTATTGGGACTCTAGATGAGAGAACCATGTGAGAATAGCAATGTAGAAGGATCCAGAGGGTCCTAGAAACCTACATGTAGAACGTTATGATAGGCAGATTTTGGCCAAGGGGTCCCGCTCAAACTAAGGCACCAGCCAAGGACAAGACAGGCGGTAAACTTTAAACCCCTACCCAGATCTAGTCAATGGTCATAATAGTCTCCACAGTTGAGTGGAGAGTGGGATATGACTTTCTCACGTACTCTGGTGCCTCACATTTGACCATGTCCCCTGGACTGGGAGACCTGGTGGCACTTAGAGGAAGGACAGCAGGTCACCGAGAAGAGACTTGATACCCTATGAGCATATACAGGGGAGGTAATCCCTCTGAGGAACAGTCATAGGGGAGGGGAATAAGGGGAAAATGGGAGGGAGGGGAGAATGGGAGGATACAAGGGATGGGATAACCATTGAGATGTAATAAGAATAAATTAATAAAAAAAAAGAAATTAAAGACTACTAAACTAAATAAACCAATTGAGAAATGGAGCTCAGACCTAGACAGAGAATTCTCAACAGAGGAATATTGAATGGCTGAGAAACACTTAAAGAAATGCTCAGCACAGTTAGTCATCAGAGAAATGCAAATCAAAATGATTCTGAGATTCCATCTTACACCCATCAGAATGGCTAACATCAAAAATTCAAGCAACACCACATGTTGGTAAGGATGTGGAGAAAGAGGAACACTTCTTCATTGCTGGTGGGAATGCAAACTAGTACAACCACTTTGGATATCTATCTCTATCTGGCGATATCTCAGAAAACTGGGAATAGGGCTTCCTCAAGACCCAGCTATTCCACTCCTTGGAATATACAGAGAAAATGCTCCACCAAGCAACAGGGACATATGCTCAACCATGTTCATAACGGCTTTATTCGTAATAGCCAGAACCTGGAAACAGCCTAAGTGCCCCTCATTAGAAGAATGGATAAAGAAACTGGGATATTTACAGTATGCAATACTACTCAGCTATTAAAAACAAGGAATTTCCAAAATTTGTTGACAAATGGATTGAACTAGAAATGATCATAATGAGTGAGTTAACCCAGAAGTAGAAAGACTCAAATGGTATATACTTATATCCCATGAAAGTCTTCACTTATCAAGAAAGTGGGACCGAGGGGAGGACATCCTACTGGGACTCTAGGTGAGAGAAGCATGGAAGAATGGGGAAATAGAAGGATCCAGAGGGTCTTAGAAACCAAATGAAGAACATTATGACAGGCAGATCTAAGGGGTCCTGCTCAAACTATGACACCAGCCAAGGACAATACATGCAGTAGAAATCGAACCCCAACCCAGATCTAGCCAATGGACAGTACATTCTCCATCACTGAGTGGAGAGTGGGGACTGACTTTCACACAAACTCTGGTGCCCCATATTTTTCCACTTACCCTGGATAGGGAGTCCTGGTGGCAGTCAGAGGAAGGATAGCAGGCTACCAAGAAGAGACTTAATACCCTATGAGCATATACAGGGGGAGGAGGTTCCCTTCAGTCACAGTCATAGGGGAGGAGAATAGGGGGAAAGTGGGAGGAGGGAGGAATGGGAGGATACAAGGGATGGGATAAGAATTGAGATGTAATATGAATGAATTAATAAAAAATAAAGAAAAAAGATAAAAAGGGGAATGAAAATCTAGACTGCCTCCATTTTAAGTTTAAATGCTGTATTTAGGTTTAAATACTGTAAACCATTTAGGTTTACAGTAAAGATAAACTTGGTTCAATCCTGTTAAGGTTACACCTCTGTTTCTCAAGAATTAAGTGTGTCCCATCTGTATTCTTAACTACAAATGAATCTGATTGCCTGTCCAAGGAATGGCAATCATGTCTTTCTTTCAAAACCAAAAAGTATCTTACAACCCTATCTTTGTTTCAAAAGGATTGTTATGGCTACTTCATTACATACAACTGTTGTTATGCTGACCTTGCATCATGTCTTTGTTTTAGGAGGCCTTATAACTTGTTATGCTTAGGATCTGATCCTGTAATCCCATCTATTTTCCCCACCAAATTCTGTAGGAGGTTGGACTGGGGCTATGTATTCAAATGCTAAATACCGTCCCTCACGATCTGGTTGCTATCCAGACAAGCACATTCTCCAGTACATCAAATGATACTATGTAAACTTTGCTCCCCAATTTAAGGGTGGTTGGCTAATAAAATGGCTAGACAGCCTCTAGCTGGGCAGAAGAGAATTAGACAGAGCTTAGATTACTGGCCTTGGGGTCAGATGGGGTATATGAGGTAGGACAGAGAAGAGGGAGAAGAAGGAACTCCTCATAGGGCACTGTGGACCATAAGCTGGTCATGAGGGCTGGCTTGATGAAGCAAAAGCAGCCTAGGCAGAAAAATTACAGCAAATAATATTTGGGTACAAGGCTGGGACATAGCAAAGTAGCTTAGAGTATTGATATCTGCCCAGCTTTAGTGCTTTAAAGCTTATCATAAATCTGGAATGCTTCTGTGTCTTTTACTAGGGAAAGGTCTGAAATGGGGTAGAAAACCCAAATAGATATTTAGGAGCAAGGAGAGGGCACTGAATCCCATGAACAAAATAGCTATTTTATTAAAATTTCTCATTTGGAAACCCCTTACTCCTAAGGCTTCTTCCTCAAATCCAAGGCTGACATCTCAAACCTCAATTTAAAGGGAGGCAACCTGTGAATATGAATGAGAAAGGTTGCTTTAATTAATTGGACCATAAGGATTTATGTTGGTTGTCTTCTCTTCCCTTCTTTGAAATTAACAGATATTTGTGCATGTCTCTCCAGAAAACTACAAAACACATAGGAACAAAGAAAAAGAAGAAAATGAAACAAAATCAGTCTGTATTTAGAGTCTGAGCATATTCAAGGTTTAAAAAATCACCTGAAGAAGCCCGAGTGGCCATGTCTTAAAATCCATACCAGGGACCATGAACATTTGCAAGTCAGAGATCCACGGAAAGAAAAATAATTGAATAGTCTGGTTGTCTGGGAAATAAGTGGCAGGAGAGATGACATGAAATGGGATCTGACTTGAATCTCCCTCAGAAAGGGAAATAAAATAAACATCTGGAGTGGATGTAGAGAGGGAACTGGATGGGAGAGGAAGTGGGAAAGAGAATGAGGCTGGGGACCAGGTCAGGGTAGAGTGGGCCTAGGAGAGAGAAGAGAAACCAATGAGGGGGCATCTCTGGGTTAATCAGGAGACCCTCAAGGGTAGGCTCCTGGGAAGACATGGAGGTGATTCTATCTGAGACTCCTAGCAGCAGAGGATAGAGAGACTGAACTAGCCACCTCCAATACCCAGGCAGGGCTTGCAGTGGTGGGAGTAGGACATCAACACCCCACATAAATTTCAACCCAAAATTCATGCTGCCAACAGGTATGCAGGGATAAAGATGGAACAGAGATGAAGGGAATGGCCAAACAATGAATGGTCTGAACGCTAACGCACCCCATAGGAAAGAGTCAACCCTTGACACTGTTAACCCCTGTCACAATACTCTGCTGTTTGCAGATAGAAGCCTAGCATAGCTGACTTCTGAGAACCTCCACACAGCAGTGGACCTAAACAGATGCAGAGGTCCACAGCCTCAATTACACTGAGCTCAGGGAGTCTTGTGGAATAGTTGGGGGAAAGATAGAGGGACCCGGAGGGGACATGGATCCACATGAAGACGAACAGAGGCAACTGAGGACCGTGGGGGCTCACAGAGATTGAACCACCAGCCAAAGAACATAGGTAACTGATGGGCTGCTTGGTCTTCATGAGGGTAACCTAGCAATTAGTGTAGGGTTTGGATTCTGTTGCCTGCTTTTGGATCACTTTCCTTTAGCTGGATGTCTTGATGAGTCTCAGTGGAAAAAGATGGCCTTAGTCCTGATGAGACTTGGTGTGCAGGGGTGTTTTGGTGGGGACATGAGGAAGTTCCCCTTTTCTGAGAAGGGGGAAAGGAAAAAGAGGGTGGGGGGGCAAAACTGAAAGGCGAATTGGGAGGGGACTAAGATAGGGATGTAAGAAGAAAAAATTTAAAAATAAATAATAAAAATATAAATAGCAGCTAAATGGAAATTTCTCACCATCCAAAGGAAATCTCCACATGCCCAGGCTAAGAACTCCCATCTCTTATGTAATGAGTGCGACTAAGCTAGCAATGTCAACAAAATACTCTTCTCTACCAGATGTGCTGATGCCGTAAAAGTCAAATTTATCCCTGGGAACATGGGACACACACACACACACACACACACACACACACACACACACACACACA
>OU015742.1:100741987-100762417 GCA_907169655.1 Acomys percivali
TGTGTGTGTGTGTGTGTGTGTGTGTGTGTGTGTGTGTGTGTGTGTGTTGAACATATATAGAAATATGAGTAATTGGGGAAAGAAAGGATTATATGATACTTAGGTATATATTTCACTTTCTAATTCACACCTTTCATACGAATACTAAAACTTAATAATGCAACAGAATGAAGGCTATACATATAAGAAAAGAAGTAGCTGAGTCCTTTTATATACATTCATACATATCTTTCTTAGAATAAACACTACACTGTAATTTTTGTTTAAAAAAGTAAGTAATTGTGGCAATTTATAATGGTGGCAAAAAAAAAAAAATCTGTCTGAAATAATTGTTGCTCCGATGTCATAAAACTCCCTATACTTAGCAACACTTATAACATTGAATTTACCAAAAATGGCTGAAGAGCAGAGATATATTTTGCATTTTCTATACAACAGGCTATAAAACGTCACTTGTCACAGTCCAGAAAGCACACAGAGATGGGTTTTATATAAACATATGTAATAACATAGTAAGCGTGCATGGAAATTTCCCAATGATTGCATCTATGCCCTCTCATTTTTGTTTTGAAATCTTAGTGTGAAAATGTGCCTTATATTTCACATTGTTGAAAATAAGGCCTCCATACTATTTTTTTTTTTAATTCTCTCACAAACAGAAAGGGGCTTTTTGAATGCCTTCCTATACAAGTCTTCAAAATAGCCAGCACTTTGTCTCATATGCAAGTTCCAACCCCTGCTCCTGTTGCAGCAGCTGGCCACCTCCTCATGAGCTGCAGGTGGTCCCACAGACAGACGTTCTTCTCTGGCGTTCCAACCGACTGGCTCCTCGGGAAAGCGCTAGCACTTTGGCTGAATCCAGGATCATAGGTAGCTTCTTTGTGTGTGTTGTGTTGTGTGTTGGTTTTGTGCTGTGCCTCGATGTAATACTCCTTTGCTTTATGAATGCGTGCGGTCCTCACCGTCTTTTAGAATGTTCCAGCAACATAAAGACAGGCAGAGTAAATGAAAACACTGCGGATGTTAGGGAATTATTGGCCCCTGTTTTTTTGTTTTGTTTTGTTTTGTTTTTTGTTTTTTGTTTTTTCTGTTCTAGTATTTTTTCCTTCCTTTCTTCTCTCTTTCATCTTTTTAATTTACGTTTTTTGAGAAACAAGAGCATGAGATACTTGTTTGATTTTAAAAAGAGTTTTCCCTCCTGATTGCATTCCCTGTCTTCTTTTGTATGTGCTTCATAAAAAGGAAAGTAAATAAGTTTATATTATGTCTCAGATAAAATGAAGACTATTTCTATACAAGTGTCTTTTTCGAATCTTGAGATCAGACGTAATACTCCTTATCCTTGTTTTTCTTGTTTTTGTTGGCGCTTTTCGCACTGCTGGGCTGTTTTTCCTTGACCACGGCCCCGTTGGACTGGGCTGAGTTACTGATGTAGTTTCGACTCTCATCCACGTGGTACGACCCTTCATCCCGGTTTCTGTATTTGTACATGGCATAGAGGAGGATGAGGATGCACAGAGCAGCAGCTGCGACAATGCCCACCACCATGCCCGTGGTGCTGCTGGACTCCCGGATCACCTCTGCGGAGCCAGGGTATGGTTCACGGCCTCCCACTCTGGTGGGGTTGGCTGTAGGAAACAGGATGAGAACAAAGTCATTATGAGTTTCCTGAAGTCCAGCAAACATGCTAAATTACGCATCTATTTCAGAGCCTATTTCAAAGCTTCCACTCCTTCGAGGGAAGTGACATCACTAAATAAAGCATTCTTCCTCTGATGGCCACTACAACTAGTGACTCAAAGGTATATAGTTATTGCAATGTACCTTTCCATTCTTCTGAAAGAAGAATTTAGTTAAAACCACAGATCCAATGATTTTCACAGGAGTACCTTCATATCAAATAAGACATCAAAAACCCAACATGTAAGATAGAATCAAAATATCTGTACCCTATCATATTGGAGAAAGTCATCCTTAAAATAAAATTGACATGGCTTCTAAATACTTAGTGCTAACTGTAAACTGACCAGGACAGCTAAGCAAGGAACTTTGTTAGAATTCATTCCACTCTGTAATGCACACAATACCAAAAATTAAAATAAGCCAGACAGTTTCAATAGTCCAATTGTATGTTTCTTCAATTTAATTTTTAATTATGTGTATGTATCTGTGTGTGGGTAACCACACAGTGCTGGTGACAATAGCAACCAGAAGCATTGGATTCTACGGAGCTGGAGTTGTGTAACACCTGACCAAAGAGCTAAGAAACAAACTCAGATTCTTTACAAAAACACAGAGCAGAGAGCAGCAGTCCAGCCCTCATTGCCTGCCTTATAAAATTATAAGATATAAATTTAGATATGTGATTATAAATGAGAACAGAACTCTTTTCCTTTACTGTTGAAGTAATTTGTCTAATAAGTATACATTTATGTGTACATTGGCAGTGGGCTTGTGATCCTCCAGCTAAATTTATTAATTGTGTGTGATGGTGCATGCCTGTAATAAATACCAGCACTTAGCAGCTTTGGAGAATGATGTAATGTAATCTTTCTCTGTTAAAAATACCTTCCAGGGCTTTGCACTTGCTAGGCAAGCACTCTACCACTAAGCTAAATCCTCAACCCCTAAAAATACATTCTATGTTGGTTTGGAGACAAAACTCAGAATGTAACTAATGGTAATAAAAGAGGCACTAATGCATCACTTGCCTGGTGAGTTAACTACAAAATCCTTACCCAAATTTCTCTAAGTAGAGGCCAAGTCCTCCCTTGGGTACAAGGGGTGCGTTATCAGGTATCTGGTGTCTTCTCCAAGGCCTAGGGAGACACTGGGTTTGCCCACAGAACACACACACACAAAAAAAAAAACCCTGGGATGTAGTAGGTAAGGATGTGAGAACGTTCTGTTTTCTGACTTCAAAGAGAAGAAGCTAGGGAAACATGGCTTATTAGTACTTGACCCTGGACCATTTTCTCTATACTTTTTGTTTCCTTTCTTTAATTTCCCATTGTTTATCTTATCTTATTCTACAGGGGAATATTCTTTTCTGTTGTAGTGGGTTAAGAAGGCTGTAAGTTTCAGAAATATGCGCACTGCCTTTAAGCAATCTCAAGGTTCCATAAAAATATTGAATGCATTTAGGTACATACATATTTGAATGTGCATATTTCTATGAAGGTACATGTTAATTACTTGGAAACATTTACCAATGCATAAAACTCTATGCTGCTTTGAAAATCCACTTTAAAGGTGGTCAAGACTTCAAGATAAAGTCATATGCAGCTAAGTCTGGCAACCTGCATCCAATTCCCAGACCACACATGATAAATGGAGAGAACTTGCTCTTGTAAGTTGTCTTCTGACCTCCATAAACTCACTGTCACATACGTGAGTGTTCAGAAATTCACACACACAAGTAAAATGTAGTAAAAATTTGAAAGAGGAAAATTCCATTTTAAAATATCACTGTTTTTTCTGAATAATTATAGGGTGCTTTTTTTTTTTTTTTTTTTTTTTTTGGCTGTTGGTTTCTTTTCTTCATCAAAGAAATCCTCATCAATGTAGTTGCTTATAATGCTATGGGTCTTGGTCTTAAGCAACAAGGAGCTACATTGTGCATCTGTAGCATGCAGCAGGTGGAACCCTTCTGTGCCAATTATGTCACCGCTTGTTTTACAAAAGGACTTGTAATGCTGTCTAAGAAGCCTATGAGTTGTTTTTGTGGCCAAGGTGGAAAGGTACAAAGACTATAATCCACCGTATTTGATTACAGGAAATTAATTTCCCCTCAAAAGCCTGCTGCAGTAACTCTGTCAGTACCAGACAAACCAAAGGCTGCACTTTCTCTTTAAATACATTCATCTTTGCCAAAGTGTGCCAATTAGCTCAGCTTCCTACTTTCCATAAATGACAACTTTCTGTGTGTGCCTTTGGCACAGTGTTCTTTTGTCACTGTGTTTCAAGAGCTGAAAAGGCAATTGTATTTAAATGTTACCTAAATCATTTTTTTTCTGCATCTAACGAAGGAATATTCAATCACATTTTCACAATAACCTCAGTTTTTTAGAAGGAAATGAAGGAATAATGACCTAGAATCCTAACCATTTAGCTTATGATATTACAACTTTAATGGCTTTAATGGAATTCAAGGTTTAGATTCACTATGCTAATAGTGCATGTGTGTGTGTGTGTGTGTGTGTGTCTACCATTAGGAACTCATGTTAGATATTTTAATACTAGAATATTAGCATCTCATTTTTCTCAAATCTATCTGACATGGTTTTAAACAACTGCATGTAGAGCCCCAAACAGATGTGTGCTACTCTGGAAGGAGCTCACAGAGCCAAGAGCAGACCTAGAACTCTGCTCTGTAAGCATTGGATAAGCGTCTCCTTTTTAAGAAATGTACTTTCCCATTCTCAACACCAACCAAAATGCTTAAGTCAGATGAGAGCTCAAAATGTCTCTGCCTAACCCACTTTAAGAGGTTCTAAATATCATAGTTTTAAAGTAACATATAAAACTGTCTCAAGAAAATTAAAATCAAAACCCAGTGAAGAAAATCTTCTCACATCACCCTTTTACATTAAAATTTTAATAGGCACTGATATGAGCATCATTATAGATCTGCTCAGACTATACAACTGTTTCCATATCTATTTGATTAAACAATGCATACTTCTATTTAGGCTCCAAATCTGAAGGCTAACAATATTCCTTAACTTTTGTTATTAGGTCATTAGGTTTTTAATGTGTTGAGACACACTACGTACTGTATATCTTCCAAATAGATATACAATAACAGGCTACATAACTTTGATACATTTAAGAATTAAAAATATGATCACTAATGCTGTATTGTGATGCTCACTGGAAAAATCTCTTACTACATTTTATATTAATTTTAATGTAGAAAATGAATGACAGTAAGGCTGAAGTGTCCACTTATACAACGTATTCTAGAAATAGGTGGAGTAGAACAAGGGCAGCCATATTTTAACCCCTTATGACAGAGAATATAAGAAAAGGATTTAAATCAGAGAAATGTGTAACTAATCCGTACTAATAAACACAAATACATTTCTAAAAGTTACAATGATCAGCAATGCACTCTGGAGCCTCTGTGAAAACATTTTGGTGAACTGAATTTCTCTTTGATTCATTTCCTTTCCTTTGATCACAGCACTTGGGAGGCAGAGGCAAGGTAATCTCTGAGAGTTTGGGGGACAGCCTTTTCTACAAAGCTAGCTCCAGGACAGAAAAGGCTGCCCAGAGAAACCCTGTCTTGAAATTTAATAATAATGAGGAAGAAGAGAATCATAATCATAATCATAGTAATAATATAAAAAAAAGAACAAGAATAAAGGAGGAGAAATAACCCATGTAAACAAGCTGTAAGTCCAGAATGGTTAAAAGTGGACTCTGGAGCCGGGCATGGGGGTGCACGCCTCTAATCCCAGCACTCGGGAGGCACAGGAAGGTGGATCACTGAATTCGAGGCCAGCCTGGTCTACAAAGTGAGTCTAGGACAGCCAAGGCTACACAGAGAAACCCTGTCTCAAAAAAAAAAAAAAAAGTAGACTCTGATAGGAAGGTAAGTTAGCTTGTTAAAGCCAGTTCATCACACTGGGCTCTGTGGCACACAGGTGTGTGTAAGTGGTAAATGCCGTAGGATATGTGGTAGTCACAAAAGGAGCCAAGAAACAGATGTAATGTGGTACGACCTGAAGTGGAAATGCATTTAACTTTAATGGTTATATATATTTCACTTCAAGGCTAAGTGACCACAAAGGGGGAAATGAGTAGGTGAGTCTCCCAAGAACTTGACCACTTATGCTTGACTCATAAAATTAAGAATTCATTACCTATACAATGTATGAAAACACAGTCACAATACCAACATATTATTATATTGCCCAGTTTCCCCCAAGAACTTGCGATTGTCTCTACTCTATTTACTCTATAGAAAGCCATGTAGCATTATGTCATTACTTCACAGAGCAGAGTCAGCTGGAATTGAATGCAAAATGCATTGTCTATATTATGAGCAAAGAGTATGTCTATTTTGATAGTAATAAGAAGGCACTGGAGTTTGGCTGGGAATGTAATCTAAATGATTCTGTGGCTATAGATGGCACTGACAAGAACAGCGAGCCTTTTACCAGGGTCCTGACCTCACAGTCAGTTATTTTCTTTCATATTTACTTCTCATACTTAGTCAAAGCTGGGAAAAGGAAGCTTCTGTGCTGACTGTTACCTAAAATGATGGAGAGAAGGTGGCTTTTAATTCATTCTCATCCATTCCTACATCTTTTACTTTCTCCTTCCTTCCTTCTCATTCCTTCTCTCACTCTCCTCCTCACCCTCTTCTCTCTCTCTCTCTGTCTCTCTGTCTCTCTGTCTCTCTGTCTCTCTCTCTCTCCCTCTCCCTCTCCCTCTCTCTCTCTCTCTGTCTCTGTCTCTCTCTCTCTGTCTCTCTGTCTCTCTCTCTCCCTCTCTCTCTCTCTCTCTGTCTCTCTCTCTCAATCTCTCTCTCTCTCAATCTCGCTCTCTCTCTCTCCCTCTCCCTCTCTCTCTCTCTGTCTCTGTCTCTGTCTCTGTCTCTCTCTCTCTCTGTCTGTCTCTCTGTCTCTCTGTCCCTCTCCTCCTCTCTCTCTCTCTGTCTCTCTCTCTCTCTCAATCTCACTCTCTCTCTCTCTCTCTCCACATGTTGTTTTGTCTTTGAAGCACAGCCTCAAGTTTCTCAATCTTGCCTCAAACTCTATAGTTGTAGGCCAAGGCTAACACTGAATTTCTGGTCCTGCCTGCACCTCTTCCAGTCTTAGATAATTCACGTGCAGATCACATTTGATCTATGAAGTGCTCATTAACCCAGGCCTTCTTACATGCTAAACCATCACTCAATGAACAGAGTCACATTTTAGCCCCTAAATATTGTTATTGAAAAATAAAAGGGTGTGTTGTGTCAGGTGGGTTGGGTGTGCTCAGAGCTTAGGCGTGCATACTGCTCTTAAGCAAGTGTTCAGTTCCTAACACCCATGATAGGTGTGTTACAACTGCCTGTAACTCCAGTTCCTGAGGTCTTAACACCCACTTCTGGTCTCTGTGGATATTTAATTCACCTGCCTGTGTACACAATTTACAAAATATATGTTAAAAAATAACAGAGCTGGAAAGAGAAGCTTCTTCAATGAGGGGCGGACCCTGTACTAATTTATCATGTGAAGATAAGTATTTAGAAGGCAATTTAGTACTTTACCACCATATATATGTATAAAATCTGAAAGAATAAATAAAAAACAAAGTGAAACTAGACAGCCTGAAAGGTTCCATCGTAGCGTATAAGCCTTGCTTCTGTAAGGACATGGATTTGTTCATAATAGCAGTAGAATCAATTGAAACACAACACACACAAAAAAACCTCCTAATCTTTATTTAAAATTTTTAAATGCAGAAGAGAAATGGTATTTAAGGTCACAATCCATAAGACCTATACTGAGGCTTTGTTTGGTAGTGGACAGGGGCACTTTATATCTCCAATAACGAGTTTGCTAAGGCAGTGACATGTCATCACCTGCTCTTTTTATCACTCAGACTGCATTTTATGAAACCATTTTATACACTTGAATGAGCAGTTCCTCCACTGTAATCCCATTATATTTATGCTATTCCCCAAATTCTCTTTCAGGCAAAGATTGTGGTTTCCAGGCAGCTTTCCAACCTGGCTTTATTTCCTCAATATACATGCCTAGTGTATAGCCTCATCATAAGCATGACCTTGTCATATCAAGGATGAAGCATGGGGCTTCTATCGACACTGGTGACAACGGAAATCCAGCACCTGAAATGTAACTGTGAGAACTGCCAGTACTAAAAAATAATAGAGAGCCAAACATACCAATGATAAAAGCATTGGGATGTCAGCTATATATTTCAGAAGTAGAAGTGCATATATAGGACCACAGAGCCCCAGACTATTCCACATATGTCATCTGCTAACTAGCCTTATTGGCTGGTCACCTTTTCTTACAATAATACTTAAAAAATGGTTGGAAAGATGTATAGACTGGATTTTTTGTAAAGTATCTTGTAGTACTCTCTGGTTTTGTCATAGATCTAACTTAAAGTAATTACATTCAGATTTATATCTCTGTCCCATTTAGGAAAATCATCTCTCTAGAATAAATTCACTGGAATGGATCTCCATACTGTGCTTTAGATATGGATGTTATTATAATTTGATACAAGCCTTGAAAATGGTTTCAGGTTTATGGGGAAGATTTGACTTTTCCCATACCCAGTTTCATTAATACTGTGAAAAGAAAATTGGAACTGTAGGCTCCTGGGGTGTTTGCCAATTGAGATTAGTACAATTTTTTCTCTACTATATCTAACAACAACAGTAAAGGCTATTATTTTTCTCATTTTTGTCCTTTGCTATAGCATAAGCCAAAATAAGTTATTATGATGTGATCACTTGGAAGAAGGCATGCTTGGACACCACATTCGCAGGAGCAAAGACACACGGCATGTTTGAATTTCAACCTATGCTGTCATTTCCTGAGAAATTATAGCTGTTCTTCATTTCAAATCCCTCTTGTTTGTCTGTCTGATGGGTGAACAGGAGGGAAGAGGATGCTGGATGATGTTCATGTTCCTCAGTGTCTTGGAGACTCATTAAGAATGAGGGACCAACACAACACTACAATCAGATTAGCTATGGTATATCTCTTCTTCTCCTCTGATGCTTTCCAAACTGTCAAAGCCTGTGCTTAAAGGAAGGTCCAGGGGACACAATTCTGATAATAATAGAATTATTACCTTTTCTTGAACACCAGGTTTATATGAATGAAGATGCTAGACACAGATCTCATGGCTTGCCATTAGAACAGTCTCAGCAAATGTCAGGTGCTGCCTCAGTTGGCTTCTTGTGAGAGAAGGCTAGTGAGAGTGTATAACCCTTATGGCTTTTCTTACATTTAGTAATGAATATGCACAAAACACACCTTTTCTGTCTTATCTAGGGGAAGTCATATGGTCTACTGTATTTATAAACTATATGTTTACAGTGTCACCATCTGCAACTCTTAAAGAATCTTCAGGTGGCAATTAATGCCATTTAGGCCTTCAAAAACTCTTTAAAGTATCATGGTGTATGCTAAAGTGAAAACGGATTTAGTTTCTATTGGTCCCTGATGGTTTACTCACCAGTACTTACTCAACTTTGTCATTTATTTATTGAGACAGGTACAGCCAGCACTGTGGCTATTACTAAGTCCTCAAATGTAAACAAAAGTTCTACTTCGCTGTTGCTGATAGGCTCATTTTCCCCCTTTCTTTATAAGTAGTATTTACTCATCTTTGATGAATTTTTTTCTCTATGAATTTTCCTTCCTTTTCTTTGTATAGCTATATAGTTATATAGAAACTTATAGTTATATAGGTTCCTATATAACTATATATGTGTAGGTTATATACTATATAACTATATACTCATAGGTTCCAGGAACAAGTTTGGACAGCAGGTAGCCAAGGATACTTGATGTATTCCCCTCACGGACCATGATATATAGCAAAACAAGTAGATACACAACAAAAGACTTAAGTCATACATAACATAAAAGCTGGGAGAATTGTTGTGAAAGAAAACTCTAGGTGCTATACAGAATGGGGCAGAGGTTCATGAGTCATTAAAAAAGTAATACATTCTTTAATTTCAGAATTGAGAAAGCCTGCAGGAAAATCTCTGTTGTTGCACAGCAAATTCCAGATCAGTCATAGAAAGACCCTATCTAAAATGAAAAATGAGACAACACAAAACAAAAAGACAAAAAAAAAAACAAACAAACAACAAAAAAAAAACAAAAAAAAAAAAACAAGCCAGCAAACAAAAACAAAACAAGAGGCCAGAGGCATCTACTAATAAAGAGCAGCACTCGGGCTAGAGAGATTGCTCAGTGCTGAGCACTAGAGCATGCACTGCTCTTGCAGCTCACAATCCCCGCCACTCCAGCCCAGATTGACTCTATGCTGCCTTCCAGCATCTGTGGGCTGCACTCTTGTGCTTACACCCCACCCCCTCACAGACACACAAATATGCATAATTGAATATATGATTTTGAAGTAGCAACAATGCAGGTAGAATAATATGGAGGAAAGAAGGATTTTCCTCTTTAGACAGTGAACTGACTCCAAGTGGCTGCAGAACAGTGAGTTTGGGAAAGTGAGAAGTTGCTTGAATGTGGACATAAAGCTTATCATAGTGGAATGAGCTGAAAGTGAAAAGATCAGTATGTTGGGCATCACTAACAAGGTAAAACTACAAGTGAAAAGAAAAGAGAGAAATTATTTCTAGCACCTATGACAAAACAAGAGTAAATACCTCTAAAATACAAAGGACCATGCACCAGTTGATGAAAAACAAGCAAACCATTAGAAGAATATCAAGAGTGTGCATGAGTAGTGGGAGGGGGGGTCAGAGGCCAATGGTGCTCACAAGGACTTTTCCAAGACTTAGAGGATGTAATCCAGGAACACTTATAAAATTTAAAATAAATAAATGGGCTCCAGCATGAATCATTTGGTGTAGTGCAGACTTTCCAGGGTGAAGAAATTTGACTGAAGTGTTCCATTTCTATTAGATTTCATTCTTTCAGACTAGATGATATTTTCTTCGATGGTCATTTCCCGCTTCTCCATTCTTAGCAGTTTCTCTACCTTTTAACTTAGACTAAAGATTTAACATTCCTGCTGAAAAGAATGCACGTTTCTAATGGATTATGGGAAGGAATTATTGCAAGTTGGTCAATGTTTAGGAATGAAGTAGGGTGAATGTGATCATTAAGCAAGTATGAACAATTTTTCATTTCAAAGTTTTGAGGGAAGGGATTAAACAAGTGGACAAAGAACTGCCACTAATATTATAGATTTCCATGTTCTTCTGAGAGAATTTCACCATGAGCATGTATGTGTTTGTGTGTGTCAATGTATGTGTTTGTGTATATGCATGTGTGCCTATGTATGCATGTATGTAACATGGAGGCTCCACCTCACCTGGAACTCACTAAATAGTTTGGAATTCCCTGGAAGTCATGATCTTTTTGCTTCAACCTTTTGATTACTGGGATTACAAACCCTGGACGCTTTGGAATATGATTTAAGGGCTTGCAGGATAGTTCAGTGGACAATGTGCTTAGCATGCAAGCCCAATGGTCCAACTTTTATCCCTAGAAACCATGAACCCATAGACAGGGAAAGAAAGAACGAAGTGCACAAAGATGTCCTTTGACCTCCATATGTGAGCTGTGGTGTGCACATGTCCACACATGCATTATACACACATATGCACACAAACTCGCTTATAGTAAATGAAGCTTTTTAGCATGGTATAATTTTGCCTCTATTTATCCAACACCTCTACTTCCTGTACTACCTAACAGGAAAGAGGAAAATTGGAAAAATTAGGATCAATATTCATTAATGCAAACATCATACTGCTTTTTCTATACTTCCTAACAGTACACTGTTTAATTTTAGTGTCTGAAGGCATTCACTTATTCAAAGTTAGGCAAAATAGCAGTGCTCATTTAATCACTTGGCTTCCACCTTTACTGCCACAGCATGTGACATCTAGAACACTATGAATAAACAGTTGATACACACCATGCATCCTGTTTCTCAATCCTGCAGAGCAGTACTAGGAGTCTTAAGCATCCTTCTCAGACCTGTATCAGCTGGGATGCAGATGCTAAGCAGGCCTTCATCTTAAGTTTAAGTTTAAGAAAACTTAGGCTGGAGAGATGGCTCAGTAGTTAAGAGCACTGACTGCACTTCCAGAGGTTCTGAGTTCAATTCCCAGCAACCACATGGTGGCTCACAACCATCTATAATGTGATCTGATGCATAATGTATACATAATAAATAAATCTTTAAAATAAAGAAAAGAAAATTAAACTTCCTTAACGATCAAAGAGAAGAGAAGCCACACAAGTGGCAGCTGAGCACACCGGCTAAGAATCCTGGAGTGTTTAAATATGACTTCCATCAAAATGGATTACATTTCAAAAGTGAAAAATAAGAGGACATATGTAATAAGACATAGATAATACTCATTATTATTGATTTCTTCTTTGCTTCTTCATAGCAAAACAGTTTCTCTTCCTACAACACCCAGAAATCCAAGGACTAAGAAATCATCATATATCTTCTACAAACACTCAGGCCTGGGTCCAGGAATGTGTTAAGAACCTGGTTATCGGTAGATACAGAACACCATGAGTACATCTGGAGCATGAGACACTATGGATGGCAGCACTCCCACATGGCTATGTGCGTATCGTGCCACTTCTCTCAGCTCCCTGACAGACGTGCACAGCTAACATTTTGTTTTACACGATTTTTATAAGTAAAGGCAGAATTTTGAAAAAGCCCATGGGCTATTTCCCCAAACCTCAGATGTACTTTACATAAATATACAATATTAGCAAAAGCCTCTTAACTTCCTCCCAAATAGCATCTATAGTAGATATTTCTAATACTGTGTAATCATCATCTGATGCTCAATGCAGCTCCAATCATGCCTGATTCAGTGTAAAACCTGAATTTATTTTCCTATTTTACTAAGTAAACAACTGTTGCCTTCCCTAGTTATTGCAACAAGGCTCTCTGCTGTGTTCTATGTATGAATTATCGGATTTATTCCCCACATGCCAGAGCTCTGCAGGTATGGGTATTAAATGAAAGGAAACAGTCTCAAATAGCTTAGGTAATTTAGGCTTCCTGAGCCTAAAGTCTGTGACTATTGCACTTTCTCCTGTTTAATGCATCTACACTCATGATTGCAGAGTAATCTGTTGTGATTTTGCACTTGAGCAGTGTGTTACACACAGAGGCATAGAGCAGCTGGCACCTGCCCTAAGCAGCTGTGCAGTTCTGTCTGTCCCGGGCATATTCCTCTTCACCTCTTATAATGTACTTGTCTTTTGCTGCCGGTCTTTGCCATAACCATCAAATCATCCATATGCAACACAGAGTGAGTAAGATAAGACTGGATTAAAATTTAATTTCTAGTCTAGAACCAGTACCTAACTTGCTGAAGCAGTGGTGGGCAACTTGTTACCTTTAACCAATACTTCCTCCTCTGACCATGATGGTAACACTTGAATTCTACACCACCAGGAGTCACTCGGTGGTTCAGAGCAGGCAGAACCATAAGTGATCAACTGCTCTGAAATGATCAAAGATCTTTAAAAAGGCATCATGACCTGATGATTTTTTCCACGTCTATCTTACAAAAGGTACTGATTCAGCAGCTATCTCGGCAGTGAGACATCTGTAGTCTACACCATCCTCCACAGTTCAGTTGGCTGTCATGATGATGGCAAGAGACATTTTCTCTGTGAAGGCAATCATGTTTGAGACCTTCCTTCCATGAACGGAGGCCCTGTGAAGCCACTTGCCAAAACGGCTGTCTATACCATGTCATGTTGTCCTCTATATCGTGGCTGTGTTGCTCCAGACCCGTAACTGTGGCAACTATGTGTGGAGTGTGATTCTGCTTAACTGAGGAGCGACCTATTTTTAATGGATCTCTCTGGTTGCTATTGTTGGAGTGAAGTACATTTCTCCATCTTTCAAGTTTTCATTATGATGGTTTAAGTTTTTTGGTGCCCTGAAAGCAGCCATTTCAGACTATTCTTTGGTAATAGCTGGTGTGTTTAATAATTTTAGAAGCAAGAACTCTTTTGATTGGGGCTTAGAGTTTCTTCTAAAAATGTTCTCCTCTCTTCCTTCTTATCTGAAGGTCCATAATGTGGTGTAAGTGAAATCAAGGGAAGAGTTTCTGTTGGGACTGCATTCTGAGTCTGAGGTGTCTCACTTCTTGCCTGGGGGTGGGGGGTCTGCATAACATCCTTCTGAGCCTCTTGCTTTCTGGGTACTAGGGTAGAGGTCGGGGCTCCTGACTTAAAACTAGGTGTATTCACCTTGGGAGAGCATCTTTATACATTCCAGGTATGGAGCTACTGTTGGCTTATTTTTCTTTTATTGTAAAATGATTATATTCTTTTGTTTAAAGTGTAATAGCCAAGGTGAAAGGTTAGATATTAGATTACTGGCCCCCCTTATCAAGCCTATCAGAGCCAGCCTTGGAAAATATGGCAACAAGCTACCTGTCACAATTGCAGTGGTTGGATAATGTGTGGGTAGGGATGACCAGTAAGTCATGCTACAGAGAGCATCTTTGAGTGTCTTAGGAAATAGAACAAACAGGATAGACTATCATTCTTTATCTTAAAAGCTCTGTGAGGCAAGGCCTAGGTTTTTTCTTTCTCAAATAATAATAAGTAGCAATATACGTCCTTTTCCCATCGCAGTGGAACAAGCATATGAAGTTGAAGTGCAGAGCTTGACTTACTAAGCTGTAGACATTAAATTGCCAACTACTAATGTCTCCTTTAGGCTGGGGAAGTAGATTTATTTCCATTGATTATGTGATTTACTTCTTAGTTGCTTTTCTTTCTTATTTGCTCTTTGCTTATTTACTCCTGATTTTGCTAGTACTATAACAGCTATTTTCTATTAAAGGTTACATGTAGCAGACTATACCGAATACTTCACAGTCATACTCTTATTATTATCAACATAATAACAGTGTCATATTGAATATTATCCAATTAATTTTGTAGATGCTAGAAGTCAGGTGCACAAGTTCAGTGATCTGATTTTGACTGTACATCAGGAGGATGAACCTGGAATTGAACTCATATATCCAGATTCACTCACTGAAACAAAAGCTTTTAGCATTTCCAGGTATAGCCAGTTCATACTTGTCATTCTTCTTTTAAAAAGTCTGTTTATTTGTTATTTGTTTTGATTGCTTACTGGTTTCTTTAGTGCATCATTTTTTTTAACAAGGACAATTTATTAAAGCTTTTCTTGTTTTGTTACCACTATCAGCCTTATATCACTGTGTGACTAAGTGAGGATCTAATAATGATGACAGTGACCTCTTTAATATGTAGTGTGTGGAGATGAGACCTGTGAGGTTGGCGCCAACTGTAGCATTTGCTGCTCCAAGGAGCATATGAGCTGAAGACAAGAAGGCATATTGGCTCTTCATGGAGGCAGCATACCCTGTGGAGTGGAATCCTGATATGCCAGCTTACCCTTCATAACAGCTGAGGAGATATAATTAGTAAGGTTCCAAGAAAAATCCACAGGAAACCAACTTTGTTATCAAAATACGGCTTTGGCACACATTACAATAGAACACAGTTTCAGTCTTCCATGGCTTTAGAGTATCATAAGAGACAGACTTATACCATATTTTTCTGAATATATTGTATGTCTCTTTTCATGGTTGGTGAGCTTTTAGAGTGTGGGATGCATGACACTGTCTCCTTCCAAAGCACAACAGGATATGTGCTATACTTTAGGAAGATTATGGGGTAATTTGGCATTTTCTAATAAAGTTGTGATATAAAACAAGCCATCGATGCTTTCATGTTGTACATGTACACAGGCTGCTTAAAAATGCATTCTGCTGCCATTGGTAAACAAGTATTTTTATTTAGTGTTGCAAATCATGGTAATAGCATATATATGTATATGTAATATTTTCAAGTTTAACCAAATTTGGCACACATATGCTAATTATACAAGCATCCAATCATGTGTTATTTGACACTTTTTTTTTTTTTGGTCCTCTGACAATGTCTCATGTGACTGCCATTAGCTTGAAATTGCTGTGCAGTTAAGATTGACCTCAATTGTCTGACTCTGCCTCCTGAGTGCAAGGCTCAGATATGTACACTCTCTCTTCCAGGAAGCTTGCCTGCCCTGGGCTTTAATTTTGAACTCTAATAAAATTATCCATGAGTTTTCTTCAATGGGGAGGTTCTTCTATGAGCAAGACTAAGAACCTGAGAGGAGAGTCTAATTTCTCTGGTAATGTCTACTTTGGGTACTCACATAATTTTGGTGAAGGCAAACCTGAGCAATTTAACTTGGCTTGATTCAACACCAGACAGGATTTCTCCTGACCTCTGGTTTTTAACATTTCTTTCTATAGGACAATTGTGATTCTAAATGATTTGTCTGGTGTTTGATATGTAAATATTTTAAAAGCCTCCAGTTTTAAAACCCCAGTCGATTTTAGTGAAGGGCCTTGGACCCCATCACCTTGTAATATAAACATCAAGGAAGTAATGCCCTCATTCTCTAGTTTCTTCTGGGAAGGCAGGGGTGGGAGGCAGCTCCACATTTTAGGGAAATGTTCTTTGGCTGAAACTATTGACCCAAAACAATGATCCCACCTCCAACTTTTCCAACTTTTGTCTTAAAAACTCTGCCTCCTTGCTTTCCACCTCCATAAACTCTGCACTCAGGAAGAATTCTAACACCACCTCTCTCATTATAATAATTTGGAATACATTTTCCTTGTAGTTTAACTTCCTTTAATGTAAAATTTCATCCCTACATACCAGTTTAGAAAAGATTGATGAGGTGGGGATTATATCTCAGAGATAATGTAATAGCCAAGGATAAGAGAAATGCTGCAGTGTGGTACCAGCGCAAGGAAAGAAGGAAGAGAAGGGGCAAGAAAGCAGGAAGGATAGAGGAAGGGAAAGAAGGAAGGAGGGAAGGAGACTGATACATGTGCCTGTCTTCTATTGTGGCCATGTTCCATTTACTTTTGTGCTAGTATCCTACAGAATCAAATTTATATATAATAAAAACAAAAAGTCAACCAAACAAAACACAGCTGCAGGCCAGCATATTGCATGCTGATAGCACATTTACCAACGTCAGACTAGAGCCACCCATTCTGCACAATGCTCACCTGCTCCTCATGCTGACTGGACCATGGGATTCTGGAGACACTCTAATGTTTCTGAAAATGCACCATTTATTATGCTATTTTTCTGGCTGTAGCTCAAAGTCCTTCATTTTAAAAGCAATGTGTTGGCTATTATTGCCTAATTAGACTCACTTTTGAATAATTGCATAATAAATAACCCAAATTTAAATGAAGAACAAAATTATCTTCTAATCAGTCTCAAAAATATGGTCTAATAAATGATATATTCCTTAAAATGACTGAGATTACTTATTTAATGAAAAATGCAGCTTTTTAATATACATATTTTTATTCCTACTGGTTAATGGGATCAGTTCAATAGAAATCCTTTGATCTTTTCTCAAAATAGCATACTGTAAAACCACTCAAAATTGCATAGTAATTGTAGCAAATTTTCCCTAATGAATAGTAATACATGTGAAGGACCTTTTGCCATGAAATTTAAATTTATTCCAAGGAATTATTTAAATGAACATTGTAAATGCGAATTCTGTATTTGTGAGGTTCCTAAATTTTATAAGAAAAAAAAACTGCATTTCAAAAAACCAAAAGTCCACATTCTCTCAACTAAAATGGTCAGAGAACAGGTTTATGTCATTAACAATCTCTCTAAATCTCCCCAGCTATGAAAACGGCTTATAGTTTTGTTAAAGTGGGAAACGGAATAATTTTAGTAAAGACTAGAAGCCGTGATGAGCATAGGATCAGTCTTTATAATCCAAAAGATGCTTGTTACGTATAAATATCTAGACTCACACATCTGAGGCCTGTTCCATGCATGAAATGTTATTGACATCCAATCAAAGATTGTTTAGAGTGGTTGGGCTGATGGCTCATCTCCACAATAAAGGATCACACACACACACACACACACACACACATACACACACAGAGAGAGAGAGAGAGAGAGAGAGAGAGAGACAGAGACAGAGACAGAGAGAGAGACAGAGACACAGAGACACAGAGACACAGAGACACAGAGAGAAAGAAAGAGAAAGAGAGAGGAGAGATTTAAACCCTGCCTATTGTTATCATTAAGAGCCTGGAACACATTGGCACAGGAGACAACTTCCTGAACAGAACACCAACAGCCCAGGACTTAATGTCAACAATTAATAAATGGGACTTCATGAGGCTGAGAAGCTTCTGTAAGGCTAGAGACACTGTCAAGAGAACAAAGCGACAGCCTACAGACTGGGAAAAGATCTTCACCAACCCTACATCTGACAAAGGTCTAATATCCAAAATATATAAAGAACTCAAGAAATTAAACACCACCAAACAAAATAACCCAACTGAGAAATGGGTCTTGGAACTAAACAGATTTCTCAACAGATGATATCAAATGGCTGAGAAACACTTAAAGAAATGCTCAACCTCCTTAGTCATCAGGGAAATGCAAATCAAAACAACTCTGAGATTACATCTTACACCCATCAGAATGGCTAAGATCAAAAATTCAAGCAACACCACATGCTGGCGAGGATGTGGAGAGAGAGGAACACTCCTTCATTGCTGGTGGAAATGCAAACTAGTACAACCACTTTGGAAATCTATTTGGTGCTATCTCAGAAAACTGGGAATAGGGCTTCCTCAAGACCCAGCTATTCCACTCCTTGGAATATACCCAGAAGATGCACCAGCACACAGCAAGAAATTTTGCTCAACCATGTTCATAGCAGCCTTATTCATAATAGCCAGATCATGGAAACAACCTAAGTGTTCCTCAGTAGAAGAATGGATAAAGAAACTGTGGTACATTTACACTATGGAATACTACTCAGCTATTAAAAACAAGGAATTCCCGAAATTTGTGGACAAAATGATTTAACTAGAAATGATCATAATGAGTTAGTTAACCCAGAAACAGAAAGAGTCAAATGGTATATACTCACTTATATCTGCATACTAGCCCAAGGGTCATGTCCCACAAAAGTCTTCACTAACCAGGAAACTGGGACAGAGGGGAGGACATCCTATTGGGACTCTAGATGAGAGAAGCATGGGAGAATGGCAAAGTTGAAGGATCCAGAGGATCCTAGAAATCTACAAGAACATTATGATAGGTAGATTTGGGCCCAGGGGTCCTGCTCATACTATGGCACTAGCCAAGGACAATACAGGCCGTAAACTTCAAATCCCTACCCTGATCTAGGCAATAGACAGGACATTCTCCACAGTTGAGTGGAGAGTGGGGTCTGACTTTCACACGTACTCTGGTGCCTCATATTTGACCATGTCTCCTGAATGGGGAGATCTGGGGGCACTCAGAGGAAGGATAGCAGGCTACCAAGAAGAGACTTGATACAATATGAGCATAGACAGGGGGAGGAAGTTCCCCTCAGGCACAGTCATAGGGGAAGGGAGTAAGGGGAAAATGGGAGGGAGGGAGGAATGGGGGAATACAAGGGAGGGGATAACCATTGAGATGTAATATGAATAAATTAATAAAATAAAATAAAATAAAATAAAATAAAATAAAATAAAATAAAATAAGAGTTATTTTTCTAGGGCAACAGTATTTCACTTAGTTGAGACGTCTCCAGTGCTTAATCAGCTATCCATCCCCAAGTACAAAATGTTGTGACATGCTAACCTCACCACTGTACGTGTAAGAGGATTTTCTAAATACATTGAAGGAAGCAGGAGCGAATTAGAGTTCTTCATCAGGAGCTTTCCATACCAAATCATTGTTTTCATACATAAAAATCATACCGTAGATTTTGCCCACTAGTATGGAGAAATATTCTGTTCAAAAGAGAGCACAAAACCACAATGGAAATGGATGTATTTGATCTCAGAATTTATTAATTGATGAGATAAATCAATTGATGAGATTTCAGTGTTTCCATTCCTCCCCTCTGAAAAGCACATTTCCTGGCTGAGGAAAAGCACAGTAGGTGCAAGTCGGTTTCTATGTTGGAGGTCATCCATCTGTGAGTGACCATGCAGCAGAAAGAGGGCATTTTTGGACAATGGCGGCCTGTAACCAGTGGGAACATGAGGTTTCTGCCTGTGGAGATGGGATTTAGTTAGGTGTCCTGCATCACTTGTCCTCTTTTTCTACTCTCAATCCCTGACTGTACCAACGTGGAGCTATCATCCAATTCTAACCACACAGGACAGTGCCGCTGGAATCAACTGTAATTGAGTTCCATGTGTTCTCACCCAGGGGGTTGTCCCTGATCTACTTTCAACATGTTCTGTTCCCATCAGGAGGTGCAAGTGGTTTCATCAGTTGCCCATCAATTTCCGCCCAAAAAAGTAAGAGCATTATGTAAAGGGGGAAAATAGCTTGGATATTACTTTTATAGAAATGAATTCGAAGGAGGAAAAGCAGCTGTTTGTGCTCAACTTTATGCCAGGCATTGCAATAATTACCTTAAATACATTCACTTTAATGCTTGAAACGATTCTAAAAAAGCAGGTGATATTTTAATGTCTTGGATGAAGGACTTGAAAATCAGAAGAAAAAATTAAAATTTTAAAAAAGCACAAAATGTTGGGTGGCTTCTAAGGTCGAATGAAAAATAGTCCTTGAAAAACAATCAAGATTTAAACTGTGTAGC
>OU015742.1:100763565-100787306 GCA_907169655.1 Acomys percivali
TGATGATGATGATGATGATGATGATGATGATGATGATGATGATGATGTTGACTTTGGGGCCACGGAGCATGACCTTATTGTACAATCAGGAGAAAATGATAGAGATCAATGAGGTAGAATCAAGTAAGTGGTCACCAGAGAGGGAAGACTCACGTGGTGTGGGGACCCATGCCAAATTCTGCCATGTCAGAAATCCTGTGCTTAGGCTGTATGCTGTGACCTTCGAGTTGCTGACCTTTACCTCACCACAAGGTCTTGTGTTCTAGCCTATCCTTGTACTATTTATCTTTCAAAGAAGTAGGGAAGTCTCAACTTGGAACCACCCAGAGGATCTAGGAAGTTCTTACAAGGAACTACTCAGAGAACTAGGAAGTTCTACAGGGAGCAATTTAGGCTATTGCATTCTTGCCCAGGGGCTAGGGTGAGTGAGCTAAGAATAGATCCCTTGGACCTTGCCCTATGTATGTTCCTGCTAGTTGGAAATAAAGTAAATCTTGATCAGAAATCTCCTGACTTGATTCGTTATTTCTCACGTCTTTGTATCCTTCTTTCAATCACCACTCCCTCTTTCAGGGAGTGATTCGATTTTTCCCAAGGGCTGGGACCCGACAACATGGGACATACAGTTCTTGGGCTGAGAGTCATGTGGGAGGCAATCTACTGAGAAGGAGGGTTGAAGCCAGTCAGGACTCCCAGCTTCATCTGCAGCTCCAACTGAGAAAGCACTATGGTACACTTCCCCTTCACTGGCACCTTCTCTTAAGCACCTGCGTCCAGTAGTGACAACAGTATGAGTGATATCCAAACAGAGATGCAGCCTAGGCAGCCCAAAATAGTTCATATTTTAAAAGCATTAGACTAACTCTAGAATGGCACATTTTTTTTTACATGAGTGAAAATTAATTATCTTATTGTGACAATTTCTTCTGGGGTTCTAGGTAAGATCCATGAAGGTCATGAGCTAACAGGTAGTGGGTAGATCACATCTCCTGTACTCATTCTGTTAATACACACAAGGGAATCAAACCAGCACCAATGGGCATGTGTCTACTACTCTGAATATTTGGTGGAAACAGACTGGGATTCATTCATTCTTAGGGCCCACTGTCTCCATTTAACAGCATAAGTGCTGTATCAATCCTCATCAGATGAGATGCAATCACATCACAAAGAAGGAGAAATTAGGAGGCAACTGTGAGTAAAATGCAGCCTTAACTTTGGGGAAATATGGCAAGATTTACATCTCCCCCCCCCTTTTAAAAGCATGTATTGTTTATTGGGTATGAAATAAAATTTCTGGCCATGAAAAATTGTGGTCTTTTTCAATTTACATCCCAAGTATAGTCCTCTCCCTCTTGTCCTCCTGGTCCTACCATCCTCTTTTAAACTCATCAAGCACTTTACCTGCTGTTTGTTTAACTATCGCCACAATGTTCCAACTTCTAAAGTTTGGAAATATATCACTTAAGATAATCTTATGGCAGACTGACTCATAGGAAGGCTTTTCAGTACAATGGTCAAGTGATTTTTTTGCAATACACAGTAAATTTTCTGTTTTACTACAAGCGATCATAGGAAAAGCCCATTCTAAACTATATAGAAAAAAGATCCCAGAAGCTACTAGAATGTGAATAGTGAGAAATCATGTGTGGTGCTCCCCTCCCCACTGTTTTTTTCCTGAAATATATTTTTCTGTCTTTCTTTCTTTCTTTCTTTCTTTCTTTCTTTCTTTCTTTCTTTCTTTTTGTTTTTGCTTTTGTTTTTCTGAGACAGGATTTCTCTGTGAAGCCTTGGCTGTCCTGGAACTCATTCTATAGACCAGCTTAGCCTTGAACTCACAGAGATCCACCTGCCTCTGCTGGGATTAAAGACGTGTGCCACCACAACCCAGCTAAAGTATCTATTTTTGGTGGTCTAATTGTTAAACATTTTTTAGGATGAGAAAATTTATACAACTAAAATACAAAGGCCCACTGGAGAATAATATGTTTGTTATTAGGTGGGGTTTGTAAATTTTTTGAGACAGATTCCCAGGGAGGCTTTGAGGTTCTCATCTTCCTGCTGCTACTTCCCAAATTATCAACTATTAGCATGTACTGACACCACTGACATGCAACTGAAAACCCACTGGATAATGGACCATATAATACTGAGGTGGCCTCAGGAAGCCCTCAACACATAAGTGTGCATCTCTTCTAAAGCATATAACATGCAATAAAGATTTACACAAAATGAAAGGAAGTAAGAAAAAAAATTGACTAACCTAACCCACCTGAGCTCGGCTCACAGGGGTCAATGTCCTCATCATCACTGGGACACTCTGCTGAGGCCACGAGGATATCATCTGTGGTCTGCAAAGGAATCACAGTCAGTATGTTAATGAAAAGCTTCCTAAAAGGTCTTTTCCATTTCTTTTACCTCTGACACACAATTGTGTTTACATTTTAGGTTGAGCAACCAAGTTCATTATATTCCTTCCCCCAAGACACAAGAAATAGAGCTTAGATTCACAATCATAGTTTAGATCACTCACTGAAATAGATTCATGTATGTGAGACCTGGATTACAACTTATTTTACAAGTAGACACCAAAATGGTGATGTACAGTTGGTAGACACTCAACCATCCCGCTACAAAGAGAAGCAGCATACAGGGGCACACGGATGTTTAAAACAACCTGGCAGAAATAGCCGAAGTGAGATTGATTACAGCCTTGGAGAGCTACAATGTATGCACCAGTAGGCTTTATGAAGTATTTGTGCTTGGCTTCCTGAAGCAGAACAGCCATAACGTTTTACATTTGTAAAGAGGTAGTGCCATAAAGCTTTGAGATGTATCTTGTCATCGCTGGGAAAAAGATAAGTAGAAAATTAGTTATGTCTTTTTTTTTATGTGCAAAAGTGAATCAAATATAGTTAAAATATTTTTCAGTTTTTAAAATTTTATACTCAAATATCATTTTTACCAAATCGAATTCAGATAGTAGAGGTTGTTTCCTCATCGTCCTTTCCATCATTAAGGTTTAATAGTAAATAAAAAGTGTGTGCAGAGTAGGCAGGGAGAGGTGACCATTTCCTCTGTGACATTATATTTGCTTCGCTGCACTTACAGCCAAAAAGATAACTGTTGCTGTCATAAAAATCAGAGTGTATAAATCCTAGCAGTTAGTCACATAACCAACATACCGACAAGCATCAAAAGTTGTTCTTTACTACCGCTTATGTGAAGTAATAAATTCAGCGGAGTTATTGCATGGAATTTGTGAATTTGTGAAGGTTTAAATCAGATTGGGCTTATGCTAAAGTAAAACAGACCAAGTCCATGGCATGGGAAGGAGATCTCATCACATTTGCAGAGAGTGCAGGAGATCTGAGCTGCTCCCAGCCATTTAACAGGAGTTGGAATAACATGGCATGAGGTAGAGGCATTAGTCACAGTGTTACCTGAGATAAAGATTTAAAACAAATTTTATGAAAACTGGAGACAAGGAAGGATGGACTTTAATGAGAAAAAAAGGCTTAAAAATCTTCATGCCCAGATTCGTTAGTTCATAAAGCAGACTGTATTCCCGATATCCCTTAAAATCAATACAAGACTTTATGCAGCATGTGGACATAGCTTCACTGGGTTTGGCTGTTAACTCTTCTTAAAGAGTTTCTGGTATCCTGCTGTCCTTCCTCTGAGTGCCACCATGTCTCCCCCTCCAGGGGACATGGTCAAATGTGAGGCACCAGAGTACGTGAGAAAGTCATATCCCACTCTCCACTCAATTGTGGAGAATGTTCTGGCCATTGTCTAGATCTGGGTAGGGGTTTAAAGTTTACCGCCTGTATTGTCCTTGGCTGGTGCCTTAGTTTGAGCGGGACCCCTTGGCCAAAATCTGCCTATCATAATGTTCTACTTGTAGGTTTCTAGGACCCTCTGGATCCTTCTACTTTGCTACTCTCCTTGATACCCTATGAGCATATACAGGGGGAGGTAATCCCCCTCAGGAACAGTCATAGGGGAGGGGAATAAGGGGAAAATGGGAGGGAGGGAAGCATGGAGGATACAAGGGGTGGGATTACCATTGAGATGTAACAAGAATAAAAAAAAAAAGTTTCTGGATTCATATACACTCCTGGTGTCATTTACAGGAAGGAAGTTCAAATTCCTGGAAGCATAGTTGTTCAGAGAGAAAGCCATCAGCCCGCAGCCTGAACAGCTCTCCATCTCTCATTAACATGAGTTTCATCAATGACCCATCCGGCTTTTGGCACAAATTCATCTTGTAGCTTATCACTCACATGTTTACATGTATAATATGGTATCATGAGATTGAATTAGGGGTCCTTTGCAGAAATATCCATTCTATCCCAAAGCATATAATGGGCTTTTTCCTATGGACAACACCTAGCAGGAAGCAATTGTCCTCACCCAGAAGAGGTACTTTTTCAATGAAATCAGAACCAAGTTAATAATTACAGTTATAAAAGAAGCATTCATTTTTTCTTGAGGGCTTTTAAATGTATCAGTACAATTCATAATTGTTACTGCTGTAATGTTCCTCATAAGAGGAACGGTCTGATCACATTCTTTTTTTTTTATTTTTTATTAATTTATTCTTGTTACATCTCAAAGGTTATCCCATCCCTTGTATCCTCCCATTCTTCCCTCCTTCCCATTTGCCCCTTATTCCTCTCCCCTATGACTGTTCCTGAGGGGGATTACCTCCCCCTGTATATGCTCATAGGATATCAAGTCTCTTCTTGGTAACCTGCTATCCTCCTCTGAGTGCCACCAGGTCTCCCCATCCAGGGGACATGGTCAAATATGAGGCAGCCTCTGATCACATTCTTTAAGCCAGTGGCTTTCCTCCCAATAGTGGCATTACTTCCACTGTCCTTCGTGCATCTGGGGGGACATTTGCTGGTACCTGGAGATGCCGGAAGTTGTTCCTGCTAGGATGTTCGTGCAGGTGCACATTACTGTGGGTATCTGGCAGTTAGAAGCTTGAAATGCTCTGAAATTGTCTAAAATATATTCTATGACTCATTCAGCAAGAATTAGCAAAGGTGCTAAAATTAATGAACCCTGTTATTAAAGCATAATAATTGACTATGCTTTATTTTTCTTATCTGAAAAAGTGATGGCTGTAATAGGCATTGTTTTTTAGGAATAAATCAACACACGCATACTATTTAGAATATGATCGTATTGTAACTGTTAATGAACATTTCCAACATTACCAACACTAGTATTACATGAAGGTGGAGCTTTTTGATTAAATAATTGTGACCTATATTTATGAATAGTAAAGTTTTAGATTTTTAACTGATAGTTGTACATACTATTTTTCAACTGGAAGATTCACGCTAGCAATTATATTCAATTTTGAGAATTATATTAGGTAGTTTTTATACCTCAATCTTTGTGGGGTAATTGTGACTTAGGCAAATATCAAGTATAAATGAAGATTGCTTGTTAAAATTAATTCATCACTACGTATGTACAAGTCATTAGACAGTATTTCATGCAGGCTAGTTGCTTAGGTAATGCAAGCTAATCTATTTAAAGCTATTTTCTTTAGTGATAATTCCACTTCAAACAAAAACAATGTTGTACCTTTCCATATTATAGTACATTAAAATACAAAAGTCATATAACAGTATCTTGAATAGCACTCTTAAAGTAAAATAAATTACCACACAAATGCACCTCTATTATAAACATACACATTATGTTTTTAAATGTAATTTCCTGTTATAATGCATGTATAGTCTTGTTATATTTTTTCATTAAAAGATAAAAACTAGCAATACTTTTGTGAGTGAAAGTCTCAGGTTAATAGATGGCTTGGTTGAAATCTCCATGGTATGAAAAATCAAGAAGCAGTTCAAGGAAGGAAAAAAATCAAGAAGCAGCTTGAGAAGGAAAGAAAATCAAATATCATTCAGGAAGGAGATTTAACCAACAGTTCTCTAGCCAAAGCTGTGTAATTGAAATTTAATTCACTATGCTTGGAGCTGTCTCACTCTCTCTGACTTACTGTTGAGAGTGTGGTATTAAAAAAACCTCAAGTATGTCACATTAATCAATTCCATTCTTTAGTAGACTTTTACTTGATGTTTCTAACCTTTTCAGAGAGAGACAGCCCATTGGAAGAGACAGAATAGCTCTCAAACACAAGCATTAACTTTACATAGCAGTGCATTTAGATAAGTGGACATTTAGCCACTCACAAGTCAAAGAGCCATGTTGATGTGTCCTAGAACTGTGCCTGTTGAGCATAGCAAGCATCTTATTTCAAATGTCTACAGAAACCAAGTCTCCATACCTTTAGAAAAACAACATGGAAAGATCGTGAGAAATAAAGGGATCAAAATGTGAGAGATGGCTCAGCTGTTAAGAGCATTGGCTGCTCTTCCAGAGGACCCGAGTTCAATTTCCAGCATCCACATCCACATGGCAGCTCACAATTGTCTATAGCTCCAGTTCCAGAGAATCTGGCATTCTCACAGAGACATAAAAGTGTATTTATACACACACACACACACACACACACACACACAGACACAGACACATATATGATCTATCACATTCTGTATATGAACATTAACATATAAGATTTGGGTAAAGTGTAATCAGGAGCCATATTGCAATTTACTTATATTTAAGGATATCGGGGAGACTACTTGATAATATGTAAACTATAAAAACACTTTTTCACAGGGAGTGCCCTCCCCTATTATTTGCAGTACATATATCACTTGGCATTAAAAATAGCAAAGTACAGATCAAGTGTCTTTGTGGTTAATAAATATATATGGTGAGTGAATAAATTTTATATCCCTGCTAAGAACAACAGCATCTTTTGATGCCATTTTCATGACACATGGCTGAGCTGAATATTAATCCCTGTCAGCAAAGGCACAAACAAGGAGCATCAAGCCAAACAGCTCAAGCTTTGTGAGAAAAAAGGCCAATTCCAACTATGCAGTTATGGTCCTTCATTGATTCTAAAACTTTAATGTAAATGTTCTTTCTAAACTTCAATAGTTTATTCTCCTTTATATCACAATAGAAGTAATACATATATAAGAATATATATTATGTTATATATATATATAATGCAGGTGGAAGAACTACTTATTATTATGAATGACATAGCTAAGCATGTGCTAAGACAACACAAAAACAGGCTATCTACTTGTATACTCATTTACCAAACTTGAATATGTAAGCTTTGGCATTCATGAATATTTAGGGTTAAGCATATACACTGCTGAAAATAGCCAGCTTTCACATTTCTTTAATGTTCTTTGCCAATTGATGCCCAAGGCTATTATAAAAAGTGACCATAAATCATCTCTCTGCTTGGGGAAAAGACAGACTTGAAAGCTATTCAATTTTCTTCAAAAAATTTTCAGCTGCTTAAAATGTATGCAATGCTTTCGGAAGAGTGAAAGTGGGATTGCACAGCGAAGCTCCAGCATGGTAAATCAAGCATATTCACATTAACACTCACTTCTGTGTATCTTGGACTCTACTTATCTTAACAGGCAAAACTCAGGATATGTAGAAACATGCACATAATGTTGCAGATAAATGCATTTTACGGAGAAAAGAGGTAGAAGAAAGTTGAACTGCCTAATTAAAGGGGACTGTTCTTTCAGCTAATTTATATAACACAATAAAGCATTCAAGAAAGGAATGTGGTGTAAGAAAACATGAAACTAAATTATCACATTTAAATAAAACTGCAAGTCTCCTTTATAAAGTCTCTGAATTACTGTTGGCTTTATTCTCATATCACATTTCCAATTTTAGCAAAAGCAACTCTGGAGGAGCAAAACTACAGTCAAAAGTTTAAACTTTCAGAAAGGCATCTCAAAAATCTTTTCTCAATAATCTGAATTTGAGTGTGTAAGACAGGTGGTAAAATACAGATGCTGAAAGAGAAACTAGGGAATAGGGGAGTCCAATTTGCTCTGGTTTTGGACAAATCACTATTTGAAATGATTTAGGCTATTTCCAAAGTAAACACTGATAAATGTTTACAAATGTAAATTGAGGCTTTTTAATGGTGTTCAAATAAATCTCTACCCCAACTATTGAGACTGAATGGACTAATTAGTCACACAGGTTAAATTGAGATCCTTATTGGTAATGAGGCCAAAACATAATTTCTGACTGTAGCATGCCAGCAGTGGATTGCTTCACTCAGCAGGATTCCACTAGGCTGGGTTTTGCTGTTGGCATGTAACAGGTCAAGGCAGGAAATCACAATAAGCACTGCTTACTCATAGGTTTCCTTCCAATGAGACTGACTCTAATGATCACTCATGTAAGCTCGTCATTTTATACATAAGGAACCTGGAGCTAGAAAATAGTAAAACACATCTATGCCTTCAGTAAACTGTGATTTTCTTACTGAAGATATCTGTTCATCCAACCATGTATCCATGCATGTATACATACAGACACATATTCACGCATCCTAAGCCATCTTGGTCTTTCAATGATTTGATGTAGCTTACAAAGATGCATAATAAAATTAATATAAAATAAATAAAAATGTGGCAGAAGCAGAAGTACCACAGTGTGAAAAAGATACCACTACATTCATTAAAAGAAACAATTACATATACAAGGAGACATATGGACAGCTATTATATTGTTTGATATGGGACCAAACAAGCAAACTAAACCAAAAAACAAAAACAGAACAACACTAAAGGAAGAAAAATATGAATGCTAGAATTCTATTTTTGAAAGTCTTATTATGATATGTTTTACTTTATGTGTTGCTATCTTAGTTTTCTGTGTTTTAAAGATTTCTTCATTTTGTTTATATAAGTGGTTTATCTGAATGTACATGTATGTTATCATCTGTGTGCCTGGTGCCCATGGAGGTCAGAAGAAGACCCCTAATCTTCTGAAACTGGAGATAAAGTTAATTGCTAGCTGTCTTGGCGGTACACGAATTAACCTTGTGTCCTTGGGAAGAACAGCATGTGCTCTTAAGCACAGAGGCAATTCTGTATCCTCTATTGTTGTTTTAAGTAAACCCAGGAAGTCATTCATTTACTTGTACCAATCTTGCAGTTTACTGTTTATCTAGGTAATCTCTGAACACAAACCTGTAACTAAATTCTTGGCATACAGGAGAAAAAGTAAATTATTTAATTTTTACTGTCTTTTAATATTCTTCAATAGCAATACCACTACATATTCTCTATTTACATTCCACTAAGTCACTAGTGGAAATCCATTCAACTTCCAAAGTCTTTCTTATTAACTTCTGTCTTCAAAATATAACTAGTAATGAAGTATTTTTGTCCTTCAGTCATCATTAGAGCTCTGTCAATTTATCTTTTATTGTATCTTAGTAATATATTAACAAATAGTAGCGATAGTTTGTTAGTAATGCTGCTATGTCCTTAAAAATAATCTAGACATGAGATAATGATAAAGTTTGCATTATTTTAATAATGAACCTTAATTGGAAATTCAAAATCAACAGTGTCGAACGGAGCCACAAACAGTTCATTATTCAAAATCTTATTTTGTGGGGGTTAGAAGGTACTAGGTATTGCCAGAACTTGTGTCCTCTAGACAGAGCTTTATTTAACCCCATGGATGGTGTATGAGAACCTCTGCAGCACACAGTGCTTGAGGAACAAAACAGCAAAAGATAGTATGGATGGAAACAATGAACGTAGTAGAAAGTTCATATTCTAATTTCACTGAGTCTATCAGTTGAATACAGATAAGGTCATCAATCAAGGTCCTCAAATAAGCCAGTGTCTGATCAACAGCTTTAGAAAAACTCCCTAGGAAGTAATGGGGAATAAACACTATCTGTCTTAGATGTCATAATGGTATTTTGTTTGTACTAAGAGACTTCATTCTTTACTGATTCTAGCTGAATTGGAGTGTAAAGGACTACGTCCTTCCACATGACTCAGGCTGTTTTATTAATGTGTAATGAGGATGTGGCACTGCTGAAACACCTACTAGGTCAGTAGTTCTCAAATTATGGGATGCGACCCCTTTCGATGTCAAACAACCCTTTAACAGGGGTTGTATATCAGACATATTACATATTAGATATCTACATTATGATTTAAACCAGTAGCAAAATTACATTTATAAATTATCAATGAAAATAATTTTATGGTTGGTGTTCACCACTACATGAAGAACTGAAATAAAGGGTCACAGCATTAGGAAGGTTGAGGACTGCTGTACTAGGCTGATCAGTCCTGGCCAAATATTAGTTCAGAATTGGAGACTCATTTCTGGTCTTAAAAATGATGCCTAGTGTCTTGGATTGTTTCTTGTATTCTTAATAATGTACACATGTGTTAGCACACACACATTATACATACATACATACATACATACATACATACATACATGTATGTGGATACATATATAAGTATTTATATATATGAACTGTAATGATTCCTCTAACTAACCTAGGTATGGTAGCTCATGCGTGTAATCCCAGCACTGGGAAACCTCAGGCTTGGGGAATTCTAGAATAGCCTGGAATATCTCAAAAACAAAAATGAACAAATAGTAAACAAAAATGACAATAATAATTCCCTATCCCATGGGTATGCTGTAGGCATCAAATTTGGTGTGCAAAATGTTTTGGAAAGCAGGAAAGTGCTCACAATGCAGACTTAATATGTGTGTGATGAATAGTCTTGGTTGTCAACTTGAAGACACCTAGAATTAACTAAATTTATATTACAATTAATAAGATGCTGCCTTTGATTCTCTCATGACAATAATGAGAGTTCTGAGGAATATTGGAGAAGATGATTAAGCATCTACGTAATTGAACACATTCCCTCTTCAGTCTAACATCCTTCCATCCTGTCAGTTGAACAGACTCTTCACACAAAGCAGCATTGGGGTAGCTTCCTTTTTCCCAAAATACAGTTCACTCTAGCACTGCTATTTAGTACATATATGTGAGATGAAAAATTAGTCAATGAGTTAAGAAGTGCCAATCCATGCATTCAGTTCCAGCACACAGATTCAGAGATACTACAGTCTTAAGTAAATCATGTTCACTGTGTGTAACAACATACTGTATCCTAGGACCCAGATTTCACTGTTGCCTTATGTAATATGGTATCTACAGCATTTAAATAAACAGAGATCAGAGATGGAGGGAGTTCATTTATCTACAGACTAAGAGAAAAGAAAAGACAGTATGGAGAGAGAGAGAGACAGACAGACAGACAGACAGACAGACAGACAGAAACAGAAAGACAGAAACACAGACAGAGAGGGAAAGACTGACACACAGAGAAAGAGATTCTCTGAGGGTGATCTATGCACAAATGCTCCCTCTTATAGGCTGTATCTCTAGTTATAATAGACATATCCAATGGCATACTTGCTATGTTTAAAATGTGCCAATGAACTCATATGAGACATACAGCATAACATTTATTACACTAAAATAGAATGTGTACATTTCCAAATTATCTTGAAATCATAATTTTGAGAACTACTTAGATATGCTTTATTCAGTTTCAAATACTTCTGTGTGTCAGAGTTCACATCTATACTTCAGCATATGTTTCAGTTAATAGGATTGGCTTAAAATCTTATGGCTGCTTAAAATTCTTGCATATTTTCTTTAAGCATTTGCATAGGTAAATTATTGTGTGAGAATAACCATGGTATTTAACAAATAATTTTGTACATATGATTATGTAAGCAGTGGATATTTCGTCTCACCTTCAAAACTCCAAGAAGTATTAGACAGGACATGTGAATTTGCTACTATCATTACAGTAATATTCCTTTTTGCCTTGTGGTCACTTACTCTAATTTCACTTTATGTTTTTTTATGACAAACTATGTTTGTCGCCATTGGTCATATGTGAATGTCCCAAAATAAGAGTAAGAAAGTAGAGATCGTTTTCCAGAACTATATTCCCTAAGACTTGATGATAAGAACTGAGGCAAAACGGCAACTTTCAAAGATTGTACCTGCCTTTACATACTCTTCTGTGACAGTGAAGCTTTATAGCTGATTTTCACATTATTCCTCATGGTGGGAATTTAGGGTAGAGAAGCATTTTTTTAAAACCTGACATTATGTTTAGAAGAAATAAGAATGATTGAAGGTTAGATGGAAGGCAAAGCTAAAAATGTCTTGCACTAAGTTGATCTGCCTACTTTTATGAAGCATCCATGTCCTTCAGGAGAGCACTGAGATAAAACCCACTTTAGAACGGACTGAGATGGGTGGGAGGGCGTGGGGAAACATATGTTCATTTTCTATCTTTATTTCATATTTAGTATCCCTTCGCTACTCCTATCTCCTAATACTCTATTCCAATAGTTTTATATTGTATGAACTTTTATTTAATTGCATGGAAACTATGTCTTTCAGATTTCCTTCAAAATCGAACTATATGGTGAAAGTTTTATTTTCTGTCTGAAATGAAAATTGTATGGATCTAAGGACTGGCTGACACAAGCCATCAAACTCAGACCAAGAAATAAATGCACAGTCAAGTGTAGTCATGCAGTTTATTTCCATTGACTCTCACATCCATTTACTCACTTATTAATTCATTCATCCATAGTGATTTGTTGAATACTTTTGAGTAACAATGAATTCTACAGTGGAAAATATGGTTGATGTTTTCTGGCTCAAAATATTTATCATGCAGTGATGGACCATGTAGTTGTTTCTTCCAGTCTGGAGCCAGCCTCTATCCTTTTATGGATTAGGTAATTAATCATTGACACACTGGAGTTTCCTTTTCTTGTGCCTGGTATAATACTTAGCAATAGGGATAAAAATATCTGACCAGTGAATCAAATTTGATTTCAGCTTATACAAAGACACAAGTGATTTCCTAGAGAAATTAAGTCTATTATTTAAAGCACTATATGATCCGAGATATAATTCAAGCACTTGAAATTTTAAACAAATATTTTCAAGTGTGCTACTTGATGGGAGCAAAACTGTTCTATGATCTGTGATAAACCATCACTTAGAAAAGGAAGAAACATGACCAGGCTACTGTCTTTAGAAAATGATGGCTTCACATCATGATTTAAAATATTTCCCTTGGTTTTCATTTTATGAACACATGTCTGTGAATCATGCGAATACAATGCTGGGGAAATAGAAGACAGCATTAGATCCTCTGGATCTGGAGTTAGCAAGGAGCTGCCTTATGGGGGCTGGCAACTGAACCCAGTTACTCTAGAAGAGCAGTTAGCACTCTCCAATGCTGGGCCAGCTCTCTAGTCCCCATCATCATTTTTAAGCAACTGAGGTCCTTTCATTTTACAGTTAATAAAATTATATTTAGAATATTTATATAATATTTATTTTATTTACATAATACATTTATTATATTTGTGTAATAGAATATTTAATTTCCTTGATCACATTCCATTTCACCTTTTCCCGTTGCATTTAACTTGTGTTGTCCCAATAATACCTCACATTGCAAAAAATAAAAGCCAACAAACCAATGCTGTTTGACTTCTGCCAATACAACACAGTATCTAGGGCTCATCAATAAAGCTGCAGGTAGATGTAGATATTCTCTTAAAGTTGTCAATACTGCAAGATTCCATAGTCCTTTGATGTTTGGAAGTGTTTCTATGGTAATGAGTTTGTGATAGAAGAGACAATCTACTTGTCCTGCTAAAAACCCTTTTTGGGTAGAAGGAAAGAATTTTGCAATGGGCAATTTCCCTGGTTAAATTACTAAGTTCTGGTCAATACATCAGGATAATTTTCCCCAAATGTATAGGTAGGATGTGGAGATGGAGGAATATCTGGCTTTGTTTTTTCTCAAAGATGATTTTCAAGATAGACTGGTTATCCCAGTGAATCATAAAAAACGAAACAAAACAAAGATCAGTCTTTGTGACTAAATTCTTAAAGTCCAATCAGAGAAGGTGCCATGTACTGATCCTCTGTGAGAAGCTTGTTCTTTCTACTATAAACAGAGAAGGTCTATATTTGCATCTGAACTAAACTGACTAAGCTCAAGATCCAGCATTGTCAGTTATCCATTCTGTTGCCTTGGGCAACCTTCCTAAGTTCATCAGGCTTCTTCCTGTGTAAGAGTGAAATTATTTTCACTGATTATGCAGAAGTAATATACGCATGAAATGACCTAAGGCTAGACAGCACTACAGACTAGCATGGAACGTGGTACATGAAGATGCTACTGAACATTTATTGCATACATGCAGCTGAGTCTCAAACTGGAAGATATTCTCCTTTGTCTTTTTGGTAACATAGTGAGAAACAATAATTCCTAGCACTGGACTCCCTAAATATTTGGGCACAAATATTACCTTTGTAAAAGATGACTTCAAAGTTTTCTATTTAAACACTCTACTACCTGTAACTGTTATGAGAGCAGTGATAGAATGATATGAAATGCCATGAAAACTTGAACATACTGAAAACACAAGGAGAGTGTCTTCTGTTCTCCTCAGGTGCTCACTGAACTGAGAAATCATCATATCTGGAGGCTCTGAGCTATCTGTAGTACTCTTCATCTAGTTAAAGTGAGAGAAATCTTGGTTCACAGAAGCATGAATCTGGTGACCAGTGCTAGCAAATGCTGTGTTCAGTGTGGGACTTGGCTGCACGTCCTGACCTGCTGGCTTTCTATCCAGTTTGTAATTTACTCCTGTCATTCTAAGTTTCATTTTAGATATGGGACAATGAAAATAACAAGAGGAATACTTTATTACTTTCTCCAATAGTTACATGATATGCTTTATAAACATATTCCCCTGTGTTAGTGAATGTTTTCAAGGCCTTTAGGAAATGCTGGAGAACAGCACTTACCATGAGGCATGACTGTTAAGTTTTGAGAGCACTTAGCAGTTGGTGCAAGGCTCATTAATGACCACCTAGAGATGTACAAGAGAGTTCAGGAGGATTTTCCTAATTGCCGTCTGTTGAGGACTTAGAGCTTTATGGGAAAACCAACCTGTGTGCACATGCTTCACTGGACAGCATCTGTCACAGAACGATTGCTACTAGTACGGAGTGCTTTATTTATTCCTGTTATCTAGATTTGGCCTTTCATCCCTGCACTACTCTGCCAAAACTGTCTCCCATTTCCCTTTATTCTAATTTTTGGGATGCTTACTAATGAAGGACAAGGAATGAATATATTCAATATAAAAATGTTCCCAGGAGAAATTCCAAAATCATCCACAGGAAGTTCAGAAGGCAGTTTTCCCTTTTTGATTTGGTATTATCCTCAGTGCCAGCAACATATCAGTGTCTCAGAGTCCAGAGAGGATCATTGTTTCTGCCCCAGTGTACGCATGAATTGTGCATGTGTGTGCATTTGTGTGTGCATGTAGTGTTCATGTAGAGGCCAGAGGATGACACTGGGTGCCTTATTCTATTACTGCCCATATCTTTCCTTTATTTCAGGTCTCTTATTGAATCTGAAGGTTTTCTAGTAGCCAACAAGCCACACTAATCCTCCTGTCTGTGTCCTATTGTAACACAAAGGGCTACAGGTCTGAGGATGGCCACGCCCAGCCTTTTCTGTGGGTACTAAGTGTTCAAACACATGACTTACTCAGACCAACTCAAACTGCCAATAACTTTTACCTCTTCTAAGGCATTGTATGCCCTTTCCTTTTCCAATTTGATCTTCAGATTTACTTTGAGCTAGGACATAAAATAATCCTGGAAAAAGATGGACTGCCTCTAACCACTCGATTTTAGGTCATGGCTTCCAACATATAAGACATGTTCATTTTCTTCAACTGCAACATTCTCTGTGAAGATAGTGTATGGTTCTTCCAGAAATATTTGAATTATGCTGATTCCCAAATAGCCTATTCTTATTTCTCTGAGTCCGGGAAATCTTATTAAAATTTTATCCCCTCTACGTCAAAACTTTAAAAGGTTTGTGTTTGATGACCATATGTTGTATGTGTTTTATGTGTATGTATATGTGTACATTGGAAGGGGCAGTAAAGGCCAGAAGAGGACATTGGGTCCTCTGTAGTTGGAGTCACAGGCAGTTGGGAGTAGCCCAACTTAGGTGCTTGGAATTGAGCAGAAAGCACTCTACACTGTCGAATCTGTCTAGTACCCTGTCTTAATGGTTATTTTCTAAGGGTAAGTTAAGTATATGCCAATCACTTCTGAGTTCCTTGAGTTTGCTAACAGGGAAATGGCAAATGGCAAATCAGTTGTCATACCTTCATTGATACCTTGTTTCCAGAAAGCCTAGATGACTCACGGACACACTTATAGACAGGATCTGATGTGGATTTGTTTTGATAGTCAGTCTTGGTGATCAATCATGTACCCTGAGGACAGGAATGAGTGCTTTCTGGCTTCCTAAGACAAGCTATTTGCCCAGCAAACTAAGAAATCTGGCTACTGGTTACAGGACCATGTTTGGTGTTCCCTAGACCTCCAGTGCATGGTCATTTAAGTCAGGTATGTTCACATTTAAATCTGGGCCCTATACAGGACATTATTAAAACATGAATGGCTTTTGCATGAGTTTTCTCCAGAAAAATAGTAGAAACTCAGTACCAATCTCTGGAGTATAGACACAAGACTTCAGAAGCCAGGAGAGATGACATGCATAATACAGTTTCTACTTAATAAGCCTGGGCTATCATCCTAATTATTGTTTATGACCTAGTTCCAGCATGCTTGAAGGCAACGCATTCCTCATTAAATCAGATAAAACCCCACCACCTAGGACCACAGACTGTGTACATTTGCCTTAAAGAGAGTATTGTAAATTAAAGGAAAGAAGGCAAATATTGCATGAAGGATTCAAATGTATTTTTATTCTGAATACTCTATTTTGCTTTTCAACTGCTGAACTATATTTTATTTCAAAACACTCCTAACCATTCTACCATTCTGAGTCATTTTGAGTTGGAAGTCCTTTTGTGTGTGTTTATGTGTGTGTGTGTGTGTGTGTGTGTGTGTATTGTTGTTGTTTCACAATAAGCTAACTGCAGGTGCAAACTTGGGGGAGACAGACCTTGGAAATTTTAAGTGTGTTGCTATGGCAATGGTTTGCAAGAGTGTGTATGAGTGCTGTCTTAGCTTCAAGCACTCAGCTGAGTTCAGATGTTGAGGTTCAAATCACAACAACACAATGCTTGTCATTTGTGGTGTTTTTAAAAGGTTGAGAAACAACTTTCTGTTCCCTGTAGCAACCAGAATCCACAAAAGACCATTATCTATTTACCTACCTTCCTATCACCACTTTCTACATTTACTGAAACGTAGAGCCCTACTCATTTATTGTCTGATTTAAATGGTCTCTTCTCCCCGCTCGACAGATCTAGGAGACACATAAACTCTATTATAACATTGTCACCATTGTTGCAAATTTCTGATAGGAAGTAATTGTAGTTCATTTAGTGAACTTCACATTAACATCAACAAAACTGAACTACAAATCAAGAAGTGTGATAAATTCAAGAATTGTAGAGGATCTTTTAAAAATGTATTTATTTAACTTATATCCCAATCATAGCCCTTTCCCTCACCTCCTTTCAGTCCCACCCTCCTCTCCCAATCCCCCCATGCCTCGGAAAAGGGAGTGCCCTACAAGATTTAAAGGATCCCTTTTAAGGCACACAGTGAAAGCACATGGTTATTTTCCCCGAACCAATGCCCCAGCATGTCATTATCACCAACAATGAAAGGTCAGCAGAAGTCAGTGAGTGTTCTCACGTGATCCATCCTTACCTTTGATGTCCTTAAGTGTGTTACTAACATTGAATGCTAAAATATGATCACCACCCTCATGATTCTTTCACAATAAGCAATGAAAATATAGCTCTACTGCCATATTTGGTAGATGCAGTGACTATTATAGATTCTCTGTAAGTTATAAAGCTTTCTCACCTTAAATTAACAATATACAAATTTTAATCAACATATTTTTAAAAGTTTTTACTAGAAAAAAAGCTAGACTTCTATGGTTATATATTATTCAATTTCCTTAGCAAAAACTATTCCTGTGAATAATTCAGTATCATCTAAAGTGGCATGCGTAACAAATTAATTAGATGCAGTCTTAATGGAAAGAGGTGTAAACAGTAATCCTGCTGTAACCCCTTGGACCCCGTTAAACTAAAATTACCATGAAATACTGCTGTTCTGAATTTACAATGAACTGTGGAATAAAGCCTTAGATAGTGTTTAGACAAGCCCAAGTAATCAATAATTCTGATGTAACTACATTTTATGTGCTTTTTTGATAATTGCTTTTATAGCCATTTTTCTCCCGATATAAATACTTTCTATTAGATGGCATATAAGGACTGAGTAGAAAGAATAAAGTATGTGTGTTTTGCTTTAGAAAAAGAAAGAAAAGAAGTCAGAAAACCATGCCCTTTCCTCCTTACCGCCTCACAAACAGTCCCTGCAAGCATGGCCAGCTACCAAAACTTGACAGTCATTGAAAATTTACTTTGCTGCTTTAGTTTGACTCATCTTTCAATACACACATATGCATATACACATGCACAATTACAGGAACACACACATACACATACACACACACACACACACACTTTATCTCTTCCCCAATTACTTGCTGTAACGCCATGATGATGTATTTTAAACCTTCAGTTGCATTCTTCTTACCCAGCCTATATACTAAGACAGCCTACTGCTGTCCAGCCAGCAGTGCTGGAATTAAACACATGAGAGTACAGTAATTAGCTATGCAAACTGCCAAGTGGCTCTAAAAAGGAAAAGATCCCAGAAAAATGGAAAAATCAGCATTTTTTCGGATCTAAGAGGAATTTGCATGAAGCTTTCATTTATTTTAAAAATAAATAATTTGCTTTTAAAACATAGTTTTTGAGCTTTCTATGGAAGTGGGGCAAAATGGCAATGTGTCTTTTACATCTTTGTTTCCTCCCACCCTGATATTATAGAAAAATATTCAGTCTTGTATAACTTCCAAATACATTTTTTTTTCTTTCTGGTATCAGAGGTGGATAGTGACAAAGTATTTTCAAAACGGATGCAAACAGGTCAGAGTCGAATTATATGTCATGACCTGCAAGTTTTCAATGCCTTATCCAAGTCTAAGCAAAATGGCTTTATGAGGGATAACTAAAATAAAATGAGCTTTAGAAAATATAGAAGGCAAAAATAATTCTCAAAATATCCGGTGTGCTTCTGTGTGCATGGAGAAGAGGCAGACAATTCATTTTGGAGGAAGAAAATATTAATTTAAAACTTGGCAACAAAACAGGTTTGTTGAGGGGTATGAAGAAAGGACTGCCCCTCGCAGCATCTCGGTGGCACTTCTATGAGGCAGCCTGGACAGTTCTGTATGTACAGTTTCATCTGAAGCGCTAAGCTATGCTGACACAACAGCTAATTTTTCAGCCCATTTACATCCAGCAATAGAAGCACATCAGCATTACTTTAAATCCAGAATAGCATTGACTCACAATCTAAGCACAGTTGAAATGAAATACATTTTTTTTTTTGCTATAAATTTCTCATCTTTCAACCTGCTTGACATCTATCCTCTAAGAATGCAGATCACTGTGGTATAACCTGGTCTAGCATATGACACTGAGATCCAGGCAAAGCTCTGTCAGTTATGGCCATTGATCTGGGTCAAATCCTCAGGACTCTAAAAATGCAGTAAAGGCGGGAAGGTAGGAAGTCTTGAGCATGCTGACTGTGATTTCCATTCTAAGCAGCTCTCAATGTTATAACATACACACACACACACACACACACACACACACTCACGCACACACACTACACACAGAGAAACAATTTGATTTTCTCAGAACCAGAAAATGTTTATAATACATACCAATAGTAATATTCTGCTTTAATAGCAAACTGTGATGTGAAAAATGTTAATGTACAAAAGGGGCCATGTTGGCTCCAACAAACTGTCCCATTCAGGGTTGGCTCTTTTGGTACCAGCAGAGGTGTGAAACTTCAGAACTTGGGACAGGGCAAAGATTAGAGTCTTTCTTCATCTTTGGACATATTCCACCAAATTAAACAATGTCCCACAAATGGAAGCAGTTTGTCCAATAATCATCTTGTGTTTTCCTTTACAACTTTCTGTGAATCTGTAATTATGTCACGAAAAATAATCTTTACTGTGAAATGACTTGCTGACAATCAGACATGAAATGATATATTGAGACTAATGCTAAATAAAGTGAAATCTATTGACTCTAAACCCATTGATACCTGAACTAATAACAATTTTGAGTATTTTAACCTGATTTGAGGTAGGAATATTGTCACAGAACATGTTATTGCTAATGATACCATTTTAAAACTGTGTATCTCTATGTATCCATGAATACCTAAGATCAAGGCAGAAAATCATGACAACAATCATGAAAAAAAAAAAAAACAACAACAAAACTGTACATTTGATTTAAAGAAAAAATTGAACCAAAAAGGAAATGAAATAAAATGAGGGGAAAAGGTAAAAGGAACTTATAGGGAATCCTCAATAATTAAGTTTCCATTATTTATATCTGGCACTGTAGCTTCCTCTCATTGACATGTCTTATATCATGTAATTTTACTTTGCAATCTTAACATTCCTTAGGATCCTACTCAACTAATAATTATGATGCTATCAATAGGTTTTCTATCAATGTTGCAGAATTCAGTGGATTCTTCTGACCTCCACAAGATCTAAAAATAAGTGTTGGTGTCTTATTAATATTATCACTGGTGCTTTGTTCATAATTTGATTCTTTAATGACAGGGATGGGTACATGAAAAAGCAGATGTTGTTAGTTGACTTCTAGGAAAAGCAAGACCAAGCATACAGAAATGATAAACGTTAATTGCAGAAGGAAGTGTCTCTTCACCTGTGTTTGGATAGTGGCAGCGTGTCTTGGTGCATTTTTACAAGTTGATAATAGAACTCCTTCAGAATTAGAAATGTAGAATTAATATTTTACCCAATGAAATGTGGAATACATTTTTACTTCAAATTCTAGAAAGGGGCTTAAAGGAAAATGAGCATTATAATATGTATAAGAAAAGCATTTCAGGTCAAGCTAGCTCTAGAACTAGCTAACTAAAGTGTGTCATTCAGATTTCACAAAGACTTTACCCCAATCAAACACCACGTTGTAAAAGAGAAGAGTGTCCTGAGCACAATGGCTCCTTTTACACACAGCAGTCACCAAAGCAGAACAGAGGCTGTATATCATTCACTTCGCTGTAGCTTAAGAATGGCATATCTTAAAATGAATGCATCATACTTTTTCCAGAGCTAATTCCATCAGTTATAACAAATTGAAAATGGTGGAGGGAATTACTCTTGACAGAGCATAAAATATATAATAAGTGGTTAGACAAGGGTAGTAAACTGGTGACACGATTCAAAGACATTGAAATGGATTTAGTGACAGTATTCATGTGGCCACAATAAATAGAGCTGGCCAAGAAGTATTTGGTGTCAACATTTCCTAATGTGCTATTCTCTTCAGTGAGGAGCTACAGTGCTTCCTATACAGTATAAGGCTTGAGAAATATTTTAAATTGAAATGTTTCAAGTTAACTGCTCTGGGAGTCAAGTCTATCATTATAAGATTATCTTAAAATCTAAATGCTACTGTACATATAAATTTATATTTCAAATTGCTACTTTGTGGGATTATCTATTGAATCACAGTAGGGAGTAAATAGTTTCAATTTAGATTCTGACAATAAATTTAAAAAACTGAAATATATAATGACTGTATCCTCTATATCTTAAGATATCTTTAAATTATTAATGTGAAAGTCTCAAATTTATATCCATGTATCAAAAAACAAAACAAAACAAAATACCACAATCTCCTTCCCAGCTAAGGAAGTCTAGTAGCCATGGATATTTGCAAACTGTTTTGGTTCTTAAGTACAAATTGGGAACATACATAAAAATATTTTTTCCTACACACCTAACCCTTTGTTCTTAGTACAGACCCACTTTCTTGCATAAGCGTTTATAGAAAAATGCTTACAAAATCTTGTTCTCTGAGTAACTCATTTGGCATTTATTTTTTGGCTTTCAATATTTATTTATTACAGTGATATCAATTTTTGGACCTTATATTCTTCATTTGTTACTTTGTACAAAATTTATAAACACACAGTTTATCCTTTGCTTATGTTTAGTTCATTAGTCTTCAAACATTTCACAAATACAGCATTACACATTATAATTAAAGATTCTTTATGAAAATGGCTTTGACAAGGAAGTTTATTTTTTGATTTCCAAAATTTCATCTGTTTTAATCTTTTCTTGTCAAGATGTCCAACATTTTTCTCATAAGATCAAGTAAAAACTTAGTTTCTCAATATTAATGAGTTTTCACATATAATAATTTACAAATAAGAATGACAAAATATTACTTAGAAATAAACTATGCTTAACTTTTTTGCCTGTAACAGTTTTTATCTCAAACCAACATATTTTTATTTTTCTAAACTACGCTTTTTTTTTTTTAAACTGTCGTCTATAAATCTCTTTCAGTAGTGGAACCACTCCTCAGACAAAGCTATCTACTTTTCCCATCATCCCTTTCCTCCCGCTTCCATTAGAAGCCACAATGTATCTTACTGTTGAGAGGACAATGTGCAGTTGCTTTGGGAATGAAGGATGTTAGTCTAGAGCTTATGACACTTTATAAAACATTTATTGATACAAGGCCAAAATCTACAAAGAGCAGGTACAGCATCTGAATTTACTCTACAAGGTTCTTAATAGGAACCGCAGAAAATAAAACAGAGCTCTTGATACATGGGAATAAATATTTTCACTTGTAATGAATAATTTAGCTATTTTGGCTTCCACTGTCTGAAAAAATAGATTTGAAATAATTTCATGACCTTGGAGCAAAGTGGGAGTTATGGGAAACAAAGAACATAGTCAGTACAGAAATATGATCATTTGTTTTTTATAAAAAATGGCTTGCTTTTATGAACACATACTGCATTGTTTCTTCCTCATTTGAGAGAAAAGAAGATGGTGTTTTATCTGTTGCTTTGCTTATTTTGAGTTTCTAGGATCCCATTCCCCCACTTCTCTGAAGTCCAGCAGGCTCACAAGCAGAATGCTAATGAGCCTATGTCATCTTCATTGTGAAATGGAAGGACCAGTTTTGCCTCTAATTAAGGCCGTGTCTGAATGAACTATCCACACAAAAACAAAACAAAAATTCTTTAAGAAAATGCAGATGCAAATTTAGATGAGGTGATTTTAAAACATCAAAAGCAACCCATGCTTTCAAGACCACTTTATTAAAAGAATATTTCTTAAAAACATTCACATTTATAGATACTCTAAAATCATGAGGTATTAGAGAGCTGTTTATGTTTCATTTGATAAAGGAGCAAATCAAGCACCAAAAAATAGATGTATGTGGTCTTTCAATTGATGTAGAACCTTCCCTAGTACATTTTATTGCATAAATCAATAGAAAAATAATGTTTGAAAATTAAGTAAGCTTCACCAAGTAACCTGTCCACCCTGAGACCCGAATGATTTCAGGTGATTCCGAAGTAGCTGTGAGAACAGATTTGAAGCTGAGAAGAGAGAGGTGAGAGGGATGTACATGAACCAAAAGCAACAAAAAGAGGGAAAGAGTTCAAGACCAAATCAAGAATAAAATCAATGTTTAAAATAGAAGAATTGTGTGTGTGTGTGTGTGTGTGTGTGTGTGTGTGTGTGTGTGTGTGT
>OU015742.1:100787316-100826540 GCA_907169655.1 Acomys percivali
GTGTGTGTGTGTGTGTGTGTGTGTGTGTGTGTGTGTGTGTGTGTGTGCGGGGAAGGGTAGTACTAGCAAGTGTGAGGTGGTTATGTTAGATGTTAACAGTTGTGAAAAAAGAATGAAGGGAGGATGGTACTTAATGAGTCTAGAATACTTTTTATAATATAAAGTTACCATACATAAAGAGGTAAAGGAAACATACTGATCTTCTAAATAACTTCTAGATGTTGCTTGCATTGGTGAATTATGGTGTTTTTATTATATTATTTACTTATTATTTAGAGACAGTGTCTCACTGCATATCCCTAGTTGGCTGACATTCTCTATGTAGCATAGGATGGCCGTAGACTCACAGATCCATCTGCCTCCTGAGTGCGGGGATTAAGGCATATGCCACAATGCCAATCTGTTATGGTATTTTGCATGTGGTATTTTTTAAGGCTCAGGTAAATTCACAAGGGCAAAGAAATTGAACAGCTGTAGCCATTAAAATATGAACCCATCTCTTTTAAATTTATAGGCATAAACCATATTATTCTTGTTTGAATGGCATATTTTCAAAACATATTTGCATTTTAGAGTTCTATGTCAATCAAGTGCCTAGTTTTCTTAGTTTTGTCACACTAAACCTTCAAATCTTCATTTATATCCCTTCCCACAAGTTACAAAGACCTAATACAATGTCTGGGGATTTGCTAAGTAGATGGAGATAAAATGATGTCAAAATTTATTTTGTTACTGCGCTGTGGAGTGGAGACCTCTGTTTAAAATAAAGACACCATCTATTGTGAGCTAGCTAGTTTTTCTTTTGTGTGTGTGTGTGTTTGTTTGTTTTGTTTTATTTAAACTTGATACAAGCTAGAGTTACCTGTGACAAGGCTCCTCGATTGAGAAAACCCCTTCAAACTGGGCCTATGGGAGGGAGACAATCCATTATGGCCTGTGCCACCATGGACAGCGAGTCCTTGATTGTATGGAGAAGGAGGCAGTGGAAGCCAGGGGAGCAAGCCAGTAAACAGTATTCTTCCAGACCTCTGCTTTAGCTCTGCTTCCAGATTCCTGCCCTGGTAAGCACCTGCCATGGCTTCCCTCAGTGATGGACTGTGTGTCATTGCAGAGGCCAAATTAGCCCTACCTCCTGCAGTTGCATTTGGTCATTCTTGTATCAGCAACGGGAAGGTACCAACACAGCCTGTGATTATCACCATGCTGACCATGTGTAAATGAGGAAGTCTGGAAGCCCGGAAACCCTCATAGCCATGGATGTCTTCAAACAACACCTCAAGCTTATTCATCTCTAGTTCAGGATTTTGTGAAACAATCAAGAACTGTGGGGTTTAATATTTGTAGTTGAAATGAATCACACACGATATCACCCACAGCTAGTTTCTGTATTTTAAAAAGAAGTACTCTTTCAAGAAATAATACTACAGATAGCAATTCCATAGCAGGAGGAGGCTGTTTGTGCTGTTGTCTTTACTTTTCAAAATTGTTTCCCTGGAGCCCAGAGCCCTGCATTCTGCCCATCTTTACAGTCATTATCCCATTCTCTGAAGGAAATGAAGAAATTGAGACTAAAACACAATCAGCCACATTGAAAATGCTGTGGACAACTTCACAAGCATGCTTAATTTATCTTCTCGCTGAAGATATTTACCATCATACTTAATCTAGCTACTTTAAAAAAATGATTCTTTTAAGTGATAATTTCTCCTCTTCCTTCTAAACCTTTGTCTGGTGATGCTGCTTCTGAGCAATGATCCCAGGGCCTTGTCTGTTCTGGAAAAGTGTTCTACCATTGAGAAACACATCTTTCTAATTATTTCTTCTTAAGTCGTCACACCACCTTAAAAGCTGGGATGATACTAAGTGATGTATAGCCACTTGATTTTATCTGACCCTGCATTGTTTTTCATGGCATGACCATATAACTAGGTGTGTTTAAACATATATAATAGAATGGCAGCATGTAGTTTCTCTTTAGCCTGCCCAGAACTCTTTCTGTGAGCAAAGGCACTGACAGACAACTAATTGTCCATCAATCTATACTCCACACTAAGGCAGTTCAACCTCTAGCACTCTCTTGGTGTTGTGGCTATTTGTCCTGGTTGGTCAAGTGAACCTGCAAGATAGCAAGTTCTGTCCAGTCACTGATGAGACCCAGCAGGTTTTGTCTTATTTGTTTGTTTTTAAGATCAGTCAACTAGTAGGTATGTTTACAGATCATAACTAATAGATGAATAAAATACTGTGATGATTGCTAATATATTAATGTTGATAATTTCATCATAATATCAAGATGATTTCTAGAAAACCAGCAATAATTATTACACAACCAACTTCTAATTTATTGCATATATCTTTGGACCTAGTAGTTGGTGGCTACACATTGAGCAATGCTTTATTTAGACACACATTTCATAGCACTGCATTGAACTCTAAAGATATTGTGTCATTACCACAAACTTAATTGAAAGGCAACCCACTCAAATGTTATGCTACTGGAAGAAGTTATGCATATAAGTAGAAACAACACAATAGAAAGTAACTGTAAAAGCACATATATTTGTATTTATAGCTTGATTATTCAGGCAAAGTGAGGATTGAGTTTTGAAATAATTACTATGCAACTACAAAGTATGAATTAGGAAAATGAAATTGTAGCAAAATTTCAACCTAACAATAAATAATCAATTTTACTGAGTAATAAAAGTAACTTTGCTTTAACAGAACACACTTTATCATATATATGATCACATATATGAAATCTATATATTTACTATATGCTTTTTATAATTCTTCCAGTGATTGACTACAAGGCTGTTTGCCTTTTCCCCCACCCAATGTTGGGGATCAAATTGAGCCTTCACATATGATAGGTAAATGCTGTACCACTAATCCGTTTCTGGAGCCTTGACATATTTGTAGCCTTGGCTACACTCTAGAAGAATTTTCAGGATGAAAGACTGTGAAGCAGCTAACCAAAGGTCCTCCTAAAATTCCATCTAATCCACAGATTTACTGTTCATCCTGTGATGTAAATTCATATCAATATATTCAACTCTTAAAAACTTGAAATAATTTGCTTTAAGCCAACATAATTTCTTTTAAAAAGCAACAATAATAGAGATATGGGAATCAGACTTTAGAACCAATTTCTTTGGGAGGCTGAACTCTCTTGCTTTGCTAAAATATTTTTAAATACTCCCACCACTGCTACACTTTTTATCTAGGGATATTTGAAGTAATGGAGTATTTATTGAAAAAAGGAGAAATAGTTTTGGAGAAATAATAAAAAAAATACTTGAGTTGTTTTGGTATTAATAAAATAATATGCTTCCTCTGAAGATCAAAAATGACATTGGGATGAAAAAAATCATTGAAATTTGAGACTCCAAGTGCAACCGAAAAGTTGAATACATAGAAATGTATGGAAATCACATTATGTGTAACACAAAGATAGAAATGATTCCATTGAATCTTGTTTCTGTGCAGTGGGCATTTTCTTGGACTCATTCTGCACCAAATCTGCTAAAAGACTCTAGATATATCCATGGATCTGTAACTGTCTGTGACTCTCTCCAATCACTTAAATAATGCAAATTATTTGCCTGCTCCAGAGGATTGTGCTTAGCTCCACCCTGCATGTCAGAGTGACTAGGGAAGAAGGAATTTTTCAGGAGATCAAATAGCAGCTGTTACATAAAAGTAAGTGAAATCACTTAGGGCAGCAGCTTTCAACCTGTGGGATGCAACCCCTTCAGGGGTCAAATGAACCTTACACACACACACACACACACACACACACACACACACACACACACGACATCTTGCCTATCAGATATTTACATTAAGATTCATAATAGTAATAAAACTAGAGTTGTGAAATCATAAAGAAATAGTTTATGGTTGATGATCATCACAAATTGAGGAACTGTATTAAAGGGTCACAGTGGTAGGAACCACTGGTTTAGGGTGAATAATGACAACCTTAGTAGAAATCAAAGAAATTCAAAGATTAATTATATAACAAGAATATAGTATCATGGAACTTTGCAAAATTAACACCAACTGTGTTATCTTGAATTGATAACTTTGAGTTCTGGGATAAGTAACATACCCTCATTCTGATCAAAAGGCATTCGATCCCATGAATCATAGGTAAAGCCACAGAAGAGAAATGATAGAAGCAAAGGAAGGTGAGAGGTGAAAGAAAAGACTGGGTAATGAATATATGTCATAAAGTCTGATTATAGTTAAGTATGCAACACACTGTTCATCTATGGATTATACTACTGCACATAACATCAAAATTAAGAACGTGGATTTGGATGAGTTTGGGCGTTTTCACAGTGATATGGCTGTAGACTAGAACCTTATTTTATACACAGAATATTGTTCTGGATTTCAGAAAGGGTTCAGCAGTTTAGAATACCCATTGCTCTTGGAGAGGACTAGGGTTCAGTGAACAGCACCTTCATGCTAGCTCACAGTCACCTGTAACTCAGTTCCAGGGGTCCAGTTCCCACCATGGACACCAGGCAGATATGTGGTATACATGTGGACATCCAGGCAAAAGATTTGTGCATTTAATCTAAAATAAATAAACGTAAAACATAAAGTTTTCTTTCAAATGAGTCATTTGCTAAATAGTGGAACATACACCTGTTTCTCAAAACTTTTTAAACAATATGCATAGACAAAGGGCTACCATCCTTGGCTGTATGGTTCTGTTTCCTACTTGAAAACTAAAAATTACATGTTATAAAGGCTTTCCCCACAGATTCAGCAACTGTCATAGGATTAATTGATTGCACTTGTTGTTTGTAAATGTGCCCAGACACTGTGGGAATGAGCCCATTTAATGAATTAAATGGGCATATGGAATGAACACAGACAGTAACACATCAGCATCAACTCCTGCAAATATCTTTAATATGCAGTGCTGTGGCACCAAACATTTGTGTAATGTGCAAGCATTTCCCTGATTAATGTCTCAATAGAACATTTGCTTGGCAGATAAATACAAAGCAATCAGAATCAGTTACCAAATTTTACTTTAGTGGGTATTTTTTTTTTTTATTGGTTGATTAATTACTTGATTGGTTGAGTTTAAGAGAGGGATTTATTCTGTACCCTGACTGACTAAGAACTCACTATGGAACTCAGGCAGGCTTCAAAGTTCCCAATCCTTCCACTTCCTCCCAAGGGCTTGGAAACTTGTCTGCATATATTTGTATTTATTGTTATATATTGTTATATATTTGTAAATATATTAGCATTTCCAATATTTGATATTCCAAGTATACAAAATGTATTTTGTATTTAATGGATATTGTAAGTTTACTCCTCTTTACCTATAACCTTTTGAACAACTTTGATTGTACACTCAATGGAAATTTCACACTTTATCACTGGGTCATTTTGTTTAATGAATAGAAGTCAGACTGCTAAAATAGAAATATCTGTCCTACTTTCTATGTGCAGACTCTTACTCCTTTCTAGGAATGTTAGGGAATTTGCAAAATGAAGACCATTAATTTCTAAGTATAGGATGAAAAAGAAAGGGGATAAAGGCATCATAAGAAATCAGCCTTTTGTCTTCAGCTTCTGAAAAAAATACTCTAAGTGATCTAAGCATAGCATTTCCAATAGAGTTCAAGATACCAAAGCTAAAGATTTCTACTACGATGCTCAGTTGATGATTCTGTACTAAAACCAAGGTTCTGAAGGAAAGTGCAAAGACACTTGCAATGTGGTGCAACTTAATCCTCTTTGCAAGATGCTTCACCTAAGTGATAAGCGAGTCAGCTGTGAAGGACCATGGACAAAAAGATGATTAAACATTTTAATTTGTATTTTTAATACATGATTTTGAGCAAATTCATTTGTACTTAGGGCTAGAGATGTGGCCTGGATTCACAAAAAAATTATGAGCATCATAAAATCAGAGATTTAGGACACACTTTGATTTCCACCCTGCTTCAGTCCGATGTCTCTTATGGGTATCTGTGTGACCATGAGTGACAGAAAGCTATGGAGGATGCTAAGAGATTCATTTCCTTTCAGAATTAAACTGGCCATTTAAACACTCAGGCTGTGTGATAAAACCAAGAAAAAACTAAATAAACTATTCAGACATTGTTCTAGACACACATCTATGTAAAAGTTAGAAGTAAACAACAATGGTTAGTTATTATAGGCTGCCAATATTTTCAGTACTAACTTAAAAGCAAAAATTTGGTAATACTTTAAATGTTTACCCAAGGTCTGGTTAAAAAAAAAAAAAAAGCTTAATAGTAATTTCCACATTTTCTTTTAGATGCCACCAACTAAAATAGTACAAACTTGATTTTGATTTTACTCCTATTTTCTCTTAACAGGGTAAAGACAAACAAGACCACAAACAATACATAAGCAAAGCACCATTTATAATCTGATAAAGCAAGTCCTATTCATGGATCTTCCTCTCTAATCTAAGTAGCAGAGGCTACTGAATTTAAAATAGCTGTCACCCCAGAAATGATATCCTGCCTCATAGTGAAAAGAAGACAGGATCAGAAGTTCCCCGTGAAAAGAGAGGCCAGGCTTCTTTCCCCAGGAAGCAGCCTTCCTCCCCACCCCACCCCCTCTTTGCTAATATGCTAATGTGGTCCCTTCTGTCTTCCATCTGCTCCACCCCCACCTATTGTCTCCACGCCCTGCCAAGCGTGCCAATCCCATCTGGACATCCCATTGCTTCTGCTCGCTTTGATTCCCACGGGTCTAGAAAATGCTTGAATGCCAAGGCGTTTTTTGCTCCTCACAAGAATAAGAACCAGTTAGAAGAATATCAAACAAATTTTTCAGGGTATTCACCCCCCACACACAACACACACACAATACATATACCCCGCCCCTCCCCAGATATACACAATCTCTTGTATACATAAACAGCAAAATTTAAAAGCCTATCCCTAAGTAAATTATTTTAAAAACCGTTTTTAGTTCTTTCATCTAGGAAGCATTTCTAAAGATTTAAATCTTGCTAATTTTCAAATAACTGAAGTTAGTATTTCAGAAATATCAACATTTTCATTACCCAACACATACATTTTTAAGTAAGCAGAAGTGATATAAATGTTACTCAATCCCATCATCAGGAAATATTTATAATAGTTAAGTTTATGCACTGATCACTAATACATTTTCTGTTACCCAACATGCGTACAATCCAGACACAACACCTTGCGAATTCTCAGTAAAAATCTCACTGTGCCGCAAAAGCATGCACGGCCGGAATATAAGCATATTTAAGCAACATTTTCACCAAATCATTAGCAGTAATAAGGCAGTCTCGTACGTATTGAAAGCAGCGTTTATTCATGCTTTTACTTGACCCGAGTTAGCACACACACACACACACACACACCAACACAAGTTTTGGTTGTTTTTGCTACAAGCATGCTGGAAGAAACCTCTGAAGCTCACAGAAAAGCAGCAGACAAAACTAGAAGCAACCATGCTCAGGGTTTAAGGACAGTTCCAAATTTAAAATCTCTCTGCAGTTCACATACAGCGTGCATAAATTTGACATGCAATCTCCAAGAAGAAACATTTCCATATAAATCTTAAAATCAGTTCATCCGAATAGGTCTGTTCGTATTTCCATTCTTTTTGATTTTAAGCTTCTGGTATCTTAAACCCTGCATGCTGCAGAACTAAGCTGTGCTTAGCGGCTGTGCGAGAAGAAGCTACCTGCGAGTTTTCACAGTGCCATCTCATATCCATGTCTGTCTGGCTACCCTGCGTGCTTAGAGATTTTTTCTTAATTCTTAATGGAAATCCTAGGAAATTTAGTCCATCCTCTGAAATCAATACTGGTGACAGGAGAGCTCCCTGACTCAGTGGGAGATCAAGATGATAAATTGCCTGCGCATCAGTCTGGCCTATCAGTGCCCTGCACACAGATGGGCGAGAAAAGACACAGAAAAGGCTTTATCAGTCACGTGTCACAGAGGAGCCAATGGCTGGCGCGCTACTGCAGGAAGGGATGCTGCAGTTCCGTCTGCAGCTGACGAGGCTGTTGGTACACAGCCCAGCCCGCGCCCCGCTCAAAAGTCAGGCAATCACTGCTGTTGAATTTGCTCCGGGACTCAAGGGGTGCATGGCTGCCTTTAACCCTGTACTCACATGCGCACGGGCTTTCGCTCTGTAATTCTTTCCAATCCCTATGAAGACCAGATAGATACATGCCTTTCTTTCAGATCATTATCATGGTTTTGCCTAATACTAAATTAGAAGCCTTGAATTGTGACTATTATGTGCTCTTTATACTAGAATTTTTCCCCAACTTTATAGATGCGATTATAATTTTATTTCCAAGACAACGGGGTGATTTTTTTGTGAGAGCAGTTATCCAGTATCACGAAATACATTGTGTTTTCTGCCAATTAGAACTCTTCCCTTTTAAAGATGAAGTATTAATAAGTATGTCATTTGATTATCATTAAAAATAAAACAAACAGAAGGCACACATCTTGCTTCCCAAATGTTAAAGAATAAATATGTTAGCCACCAATAGAATGAAAATATGTATTTTTTTATCTTCCCTCTGAAATGTAAAATAATTCTTCAGTAAATAAAGGCTGCACACCTGGAACACCATATGGAAATCTGTCCCTAACACATCTGCCACTATGCCGAAATAAGAATACAGCACATCCCATGGCACATGTACATTCTGATGATGGGCTAAGAGGAAACACCATGGTGTCTTTCAACCGACAGTACTGTGAAGATTTAAAAAACAAAAGCTCAAACGAAATATTAAAATATCTTTAGGGATAAAATGATATGAGAAAAATTCCACAGGCACTTTTAAAATTAATTGTTATTGCCCACTTTTAATGACATTCATGCACTTCAAATTCATCTCAGAGTCAGGCAACACTATTTAGAAAAGGCAGATCTAAGAATAAGTACTAAGAGAAACAGAAACTGTGACTTAGGTGGGATCGCCAAATTCCTTCCTCATTTACTGGCATATTTTTAAAGGACACTCCTGGAATGTGGGACCCAGTGACAGATTCTACAAGTGTCTGTCCCTCTTTCTTCATTGAGCAACATCTGTGAGATGAACCAAGCACCTCTCAGGGCCTCTGCATGTGTTATCTTGTACTTGATCAGTGCATTCTGCTTGTGGGTATAGTAACAACATGGCTTTAGACAATGAGATTTTATTGTCTCATAGCCAAAGGTGAAGACTTGGACCACTTCTCATGGAAACAAAGTAACCACCATCAAATTCTGGCATTACATCTGTTCCTTGCAGCATCGCATTAGTTTAGCTAAAGCCAGAAACCTAAATTAGTCACTGATAGTGAGGTAATCACATAAGGGGCAGTACAGGCTCACAGAGAAAATACTCTGCAACTCTGTAAAGTATCATATTATAAATGCATTCATGCTTAGATGAAGATATGGCTAAGATATGTTGCTATTTAAAATACAGGACACAAATGTAAATAGCAAGCCTGTGCGCACACACACACACACACACACACACACACACACACAGTACGTAAGCATGTTTTCACAAACACATAAGCTATCAGGTAATAGAGGTTTATCTCAGAAAGGAGACGACTGAATTAAAAAAGGGAAATGAAGTGTAGTTTAATGATGTTACATTTTGCACACTTTCATCAACTGTATATATTATTCATTTTGTAATTAAAGGGAATTACCTAAATAAAATAATGACACCTGTGTTCATTTCGGTTTTGAGAAACATACTGATGGGTGTTTTGAGAGGAAATATTGAGGGAAAAGGAGAGAGAGGGGAGAGAAATGTGGCTTTTTTTTTATACAAAGGGGTAGGCAAGCAAGGAGAGAGGTCTGTTAGATAAAGCTCTGACACTATGAAGAGGTCCATAGTCCCCTTCTGTTCTAACCTTTCATCTCTGCATCAGATGGAGTAGCACTTTACGTGGGCTAACGGAAGTAAAATGTAAGGATTAGTTAACTCAATGCATCTCCGATTCTTACAGATAGAAATGTGAAAGGGTGGGCAGTAAACAATTTGTCAGTTTACCCAGACTGTTCCATTATCACTTTAATCTTAGTTTCTAGCTGGATGCTACTAGCACAAGGAAGCAGAGGTAACTGAGTTGCAGTTCAGGATATTACTACTGCTTGAAAGGGAAGGAAACATTCCATGTTGAAAATCCAATGATATGTGGGCAAAGACAAAATAGAATCAGTTTTGTTGTGCTCTTCACCTGGTATATGTTTATTTCACCCACTCTAGAATGTACATTTATAGATATTTGTCTCCATTTCTTGTTTCTGCCTAACTGCCTGTAATTTTAAGAAATATGAAATTAAAGACAAATGCATTGGCTACAGTTAGTCAAGGGTTAATGATTTCCTAGAAATTTGGTTTTTGCTGTTGCGTTTTTGTTGTTGTTGTTTGTTTTTTGTTTTTGTTTTTGTTCTTTTGTTTTTGTTTTGTTTTTCGAGATGGGGCTTCTCTGTGTAGCTTTGGCTGTCCTGGACTCACTGTGTAGACCAGGCTGGCCTCGAACTCACAGCTATCTACCTCCCAAGTGCTAGGATTTAAGGCATGTGTCACCACACCTGGATAGAGATTTTTTTTATCTCCAATTATTCCAAAATTTATGGTGGTGGCTCTGCCCTCTACCTAGCTTAATGGATGTTCAAGAGGAAAAGAAGCATTTTCTGATTGATACAACTAGAGGCTATATACTGTTATCTAGTTATTATAGGTGCACAGGGCACCTTCCATAGCAGAGTGATCTGGCTCCAAATAACAACAGTGCCATGATGCCAAAGACATGTACTAAACACTAAGCATTTCAACTTCATTTCCAACAAAAATTTCAGATTGTATGCTGTGATTTATATTATCAGGATGCAAAAAGAAATCCATATGAAAAGGGTTTGGACTAGATTATAGAAAGATGAAAACCATGAATAAGGATGAAAAGCCGAGGAACAATTCAAAGTATGGTGACCTAGAAGTTGATGGGAAAATGTGGTTAAAGGACATTAGCACCAGCTTGCAAAGGATCTACTTTTCATATTTTTTAATAGCAAAGTGAGAAATTAATCTCATTTAAATTAATAACACAAATACCAGTGACTTTGGTTCCATGCCTCCCCATGACATTTGCATTTTAATCATGTGGCCAGGTACAAGCATAGGAATGCTTAAGAGTTGATATGAACGGTGCAAGGGCTTTTCTCATCCTCAAAATGAAATTCGTAGGCTGCTTGAGCAGTCCTTGAAGGCAGGAACGGAAGTAAGGAAGCAATCAAAGCCTGTGTCATGTCATCCCATAGAATAACTTGTGGAAAAGGTAAGTTGCCTTTGTTTCTCTCAGAAATGCCCTACAGTCCTTGTCCTTAAACCCCACGGAATCTTTTCATGCATAAAAAAGGGTTCAGAAGACAGAGTTCTCAAGCCCAGAGTCAGGTGCATTCTGGTTTTCAGCTCCACTAATGTCATGTCAATTCCCATGCTTTGTCAAGTTTGAAATGGTCCTGGTCAGGCAGCAGGGAGTTACAGAGCCACTTGTCAATGAGAGCAAAGGCAAGCCACATTAGAGCCTTTGCTCATAGAAGCAAGTTGCAGGAGTGAAGTCTAGGTCTCTCCTTCACTCTTCCTGCCACCTCCACCCACTCTCTGTAAGCAAAACGTCTAAGGGATAACAGTTAAAAAGAGAACCCCAAAACCTGAGACTAGCACAGCATACTCTTGTGTTGGGGCAATATTGCTTGTCAGAACTGTCATCAAGCTGATTTTCATTACTTCCCCAACTTTTGTAGCTCAAATAATGCAGCCTGTTCTTATATATAACAAACCTCGATACAAAGTTTGAATACTTTCATTTATATTACAAGGCTATTGTAATTTTAAAGATCTCATAGTATGGATAAACACAATATTGACAAGTTTCAAGATTGTTTAAACACACACACACACACACACACACACACACACACACACACACAGAGGCAACATGGATCAGTGTAAAGGCACTATCCATCAAGCCTGATGACCTGAGTTCAATTCCTGGGACCCTCATGTTGGAAAACAGACTCCTCCAAGTTGTTGTCTGATCTCCAGACACGTGCTGTGACATGTCCTAACACTGACAGATAAACAAATGTAGTTACAATTTTTTAAATTAACAGCTATTAACTAGAGTGGTGTTTACACGAGAGGGAGAAACTGATGTCAAGTAAGCGATTGGACAGGCTCTCCTACCCTCTCCATCCACATCTTCCATATGACAGTGATTTAAAAAAAAAGTAAGACACCAAAAACTATTGCTACTGTGTCAAAGCCCTCAAAATATTCAAATGAATGTCTGTAGGCTAGGAAATGCAAACTGATATGGTTCAATATTTTTTCTTTTTAATTTTTGGCTTCTTGGGAACAAGATCTGTCTCTCAGGTGGGCCTGGAACTCACTGTAGCCTATGCTGGCCTCTAGTCTTAAAGTCTTTCTGCCTCTTCTCCCTGGGGACTAGGACCCCCTGCTTGAACTACTATGCCTACGTCATAATAATTTGTGTAGTTGGGAGAGATGGCTCAGAGGTTAAGAGCACTAACTGTTCTTCCAAAGGGCATGAGTTCAATTCCCAGCAACTACACTTGGCTCACAACCATCTCTGACGAAATCTGGTGCTCTCTTCTAGCCTGCAGGCACAATGCTGTATACATAATAAATAAATAAATCTAAAAAAAAAAATCTGTGTAGTTGTACATTTTTTTGAAAATGTAAATTGTCACAGCACAGTCATCATGAATGAGAAGTGGGATGCATGGATGACTTTTTAAAATACATATGTTGGGAAGCAAGCTCCAGTTGAGAGACATGATCACACAGGCAATTATTTTGGAATCTTCATTTTTATGAGATGGGAAAATAGAACTGGTGGGAACATCACAGTAGAATGTCTTTATTCACATTTATTATTAGTTTTGGCTGTCTTTCCTCCCTGATAATGACAACAATTGTTTGGGGAACAGAAGATCACTAAGACCTATCACCTACTAACTTAACACCCACATGTGTGCTGTAGAGGTAAGATGGAGATTAACATCTGAGTGAGTACATTACACAAACTCATGCTTACTTCCTCTCTATTCCTGACTTTATCTTTTTCTTTTGATGCTGATTATTTCTCTAGGTAATATGTCTTATCTACTTATGTGTGTTTTTACATGTGTGTAGTTTGTGTGCTTGTGTGAATGAGTGTGTACATGCATGCATGAGGCCAGACGTTGACACTGTGTATCTTCCTTGATCATTTTCCACCTTCTATTTTGAAAAGGATTGCTTCCTTCGCTGAAGCTGGATCCCATTTTGACTTTTCCTCTTTAGTGCTGTGACTTCAGGAAAGTGGGGGCATGCCTGGGGTTTACAGCTTGCTGGAGAGACAGATGCAGATTTTCATGATTTCCCAACAGGCATTTCTGTAGACTGACCTATCCCCCAGCCGTATAGGCTATTAAGGGGAAAAATATATGATCAGTTCATGTATGCACACTGAGTACACTGTGTTCACATGCTTGATAATAGATACAACATATACATATATGTATGTAACAATAATTAATGAAGAGAGGCGATTAATTTGAAAGAGAGCAAGGAGGGGTATGTGGGGAGATTTGGAGGGAGGAAAATGAAGAAAAAAACAATGTAATTATATTATAATCTCAAAAATAAAAGGGATAATAAGAAAAAGGGGCCTCATAATCTTTTCAGTAGCATTATACACTGAGAACTATTATATTCTTTTGAAATGTACAGGAATTGAGGTTTACACTAACATCTGTATTCCTCAAATTATGTGACATATAAATTCTTTCAAATTAGAACATGTTTCAGTACTCTAGAATAGTTGTTTCCAAAGTCTTGTAAGAACTGTGAAGAAACTTAACTGAATTTCTAGAAATTTCCATGGAAGTTTCAAGTCTGTACTATTATTAAGAATTGATTCTTGCCAGAGACGGCGATGCTTGCCTTCAATCCCATCCCTCGGGAGGTAAAGGAAGGTGGATTTCTGAGTTTGAGGTCAGCCTGGTCTGCAGGTTGAGTTCTAGGACAGCCATGGTTACACAGAGAAACCCAGCATCTTTGCACAATAATGCTAGGACCATGTATTTCAAACTCAGAATTCTTCAGGAAAACTCTATCAGCAGGATTTCTTTTTGGTTAATTTTGTAAAAGTGTGTGTGTGTGTGTGTGTGTGTGTGTGTGTGTGTGTGTGTGTGCGTGTGTGTGTGTGTGCATGTGTGTGTGTATTATACAATGTATATGTGGTATGTGTGTGTACATGTGTGTGTATGTCTGTGTGATGTGGTATGTATGTGTATATGTCCTAAGGTATGTGTGTGTAGTTATGTAGTGTATGTGTGCATGCTGTGTGATATATATGTGGTATTGTGGTATGTGTGTATGTGGTACATATACTGTATGTGTATGTGGTGCATATGTGGTGTGTGTGTGTGTCTGTGTCTCTGTGTGTGTGAGAGAGAGAGAGACAGACAGACAGACAGACAGAGAAAGAGAGAGAGACAGAGACAGAGAGACAGAGAGAGATCTGGTGTGTATGTATGAGTGTATATGTCTGTGTGGTATGGTGCATGTATTGTATGTGGCATGGTATATGTGTGTGTATATATTATGCTATATATATGTGGTGTGTGTGTATGCGGTGCATATATGGTATGTATACATGGTGCATATGTGGTGGGTGGGTGTTTGTGTGTGTGGGGTGTGTGTGTCTGTGTGTGTGTCTGTCTGTCTGTGTCTGTGTGTCTGCATGTCTCTTTGTGTGTCTGTTTGTATGTGTCCCGTGGCATACATTTAGAGGTCAGAGGACACTTGCAAGAACCAGGCATCAGTTCTCATCTTCCACCATGTAGATTTAAGTGAATGACCTCATATTGGTAGTCTTGGCAGAAAGTGTCTTTACCCATTGACCCATCTCTGCAGCTCTATCACAGAAAAAATTTTGAGATTCCCCCAAATTAATGAAAAACAAAATATATCAGGGATACTACCTAACAACACAGGTGTTCTATTCACAGTAGAATAGAAAAAATAATGTATATAATGTAGAGCCATTCAATGAGAAATATTATCCCAAACCTGGTTTTGCAGAGTACAGTCAGGTTTAGTTAAGAGTATTTTTGATGATCTTCTTGTCGGTCTCTAGGACCCTCTGGGTCCTTCCATTTTCCCATTCTCCCATACTTCTCTCATCTAGGGTCTCAATATGATGTCCTCACATCCATCCCAATCTTCTGGTAAATGAAGACTTTCATGGGATATCCTTTATGGGCTAGTGTCCAATTATAAGTGAGTATATACCATGTGAATCTTTCTGGTTCTGGGTTAATTCACTCAGTATGATTGTTTCTAGTTTCATCCATTTGTCCACAAATTTCGGGTTTTCTTTGTTTTTAATAGCTGACCCAGGGGGCTCTGCTCAAACTACTGCACCAACAAAGGACAATACATGCAATAAACATTGAACTCCTATTCAGATCTAGCCAATGGACAGGACATTCTCCACAGTTATGTGGAGAGTGGGGACTGACTCCAGCATAAATTTTGGTGCCCCATATTTGGCCACTTCTCCTTGGTGAGGAGGCCTGGTGGCACTCAGAGAAAGGATAAGCAGGCTACCAAGATGAGACTTGATAGATAGCCTATGACCATATAGTGGGGGAGGAGGTCCCTTTTCGTCATAGATCTAGGGGAGGGGAGTAGGGTTAATGCAGGAGGGAGGGAGGAATGGATGGATACAAGTGAGGGGAAAACAATAGAGATGTAATCTGAATAAATTAATTAAATAATAAAAAAATTTTAAAAATTTACACGCACAGAAAAAGAGTATTTTTGGAAAAGGATTTGTGCATGCAGTACCACTTAAAATGAGTTGTAGTGATACACACATGACTTAGTTACATTGGTTCTGACATTACTGCTGCAACTAGAATCCAGATACAGGCTGTCAAGGCTGGGATTTTGTGCTATCCTGGGAACTCATAGAGGCTTTCTTAGGATGGCTGCCTAGAATCATTGTTCAACGTTGTCATATCAGAACTTCCTCAAGACCCAGAGGACAAGTCAATAAGGAGCTGATCCCTTCAGACTATAGTGAGATAATGAGTCGGGCAATACTTTTTCCCAATCAGAAGTCACTGACCAAGGATTTTTACGTGTAGTTTGAGAAGGATATTAATCACTAAAGATATATTTGGCAGTTGTTTATCGGATATATAGGGTAAAAGGTATAATGGATAAAAGAGAAAAAGAAGAAAATAAAATAAAATTGTAAATCTAATTCAGGCACATTAATAAACCATCGTACGAAGTGGGTGTGACTCGTAACCTTACAGCGCAATAATGCTGTAAGCAGAAAGATCTATGCAATAAGGGGAACTACAGAGAAGCCCGGAGCACTTTGCTACCCTGTGTGAAAAGGTAAGTACATGCACACAGGGATGCACAGTTTCACCAATGAGAAGCAAGTGTCTTAACATTTGTTATGATAAGGAACTTGGTCAAAATTGAGCTAGGAGCAAGGCTCTGCTTTAATACAAGGAAAATCAAGGAGCAGAGGACTTTTCAAATGTGGACCTCAATAATCACCATGTTTCTTGATGAATTTCTGTTAGGTAGACATGTTAAATTCATGTGGGTGAGTATTTTTAATTAGTGGTTTTCCAAACTGAAGATGTCTTGGAATTAGGGTACTATTTTTTTTTTGTCTAATTTTCTTTTTTGTTGTTGTTTTTCTTTTCTTCTTCTTCTTCTTCTTCTTCTTCTTCTTCTTCTTCTTCTTCTTCTTCTTCTTCTTCTTCCTCTTCTTCCTCTTCTTCTTTTTTTTTTTGTTATAGAATTAGGGTACTTATTAAAATTCACTTGGGAACCGTACATTGATCTTCATAACATTATGACTTTGCCCTGAAATTACAACCTTAAGGATAAAATTAAAAACTGCATATTTAACACATATTCTAGATGGTTCTCGGGTAGCTTGTTTTGTGCCTCACTCTGACACACACTCTCTTGTGTGTGTTCCCCTCTTCCACATACTTCTTGCACAACGTCACACCAGCCTTCATTGTGCAACCACCTGGCTCCATTACTAAAATATAACTCCTCTAATGATAGAATGGATTGTTTTTGAAAATATATTCTTAAAAAATGAAAATGTATTTGGTATACAACCAGATCCTTCATCTCATGTAACTGGTTCGATCGCACATTAATTTATACCCATAAACATACATCCACTCAAAAATCACTACTTGAGTTAATGACAAATAGGACCATAAGAAGTTCAAGTAACTAAAATGAATTAGTCATAGTCCTGCCACCTTGGCAAGGCATTTTATGACTGTTGCTGATTACTTGTAGTTTGAGTTTTTCATCTTATCTATATCTATATCTAGCTATTTATCTAGCCATCTATCAATCTTATCTATCTTATCACTTAAAATTACTCACAATAGATAACAAAGTTTTATTGTTTTATGAGTTAATATAATAACATCCATTTTAATCTTGATTTATAACACTCATTATTATTCCCTTGGCAACAGAATTGATTAGTAAAACTGTGCTGTAATCTACATCACTATCTTGTATATTTTTTTATAATAAATGAATTTTTATGTTGTATTTCTGCTATTATAAATGAAACCTCTATTATAATAAAAATATTTTTTATCAAAGAAAGTTACATTTTGGGACTGCAAAGACTATTTCAGTGTTTCTATTAGTCTACATAATTTAGTTTTACTATGGGCCATTCCTATAGAGTTAACTTCAATGAAAGCTAAAACCTCATGACATAAACTCCCATAAGCAGGATTACTACGGCAAAGATCTTGGCATAATCTGTCAAACTGCTTTTCAAAAAGACTTGTTCTAATTTTCACATTGTCTCTAGGATGTTGTTTTCTCCTATGTTCTCACAAGTGTGAACATGTTGTCTTTTCTATCTGGGGATGCCCTTTCCAATTTAAGAAATTTCTGGTACACACCCACACATTGTATTGTACAAAGCTCAAAAGCTACTCTTTCTTACAGACTTCCAGAAGTCTCCAGGCAGTTAGTCAGTGTTCCCACAGTACTTTGTAATACTTAACAAACAATTCTGGACTTCTTGCAGTTTGTGTATTTCCTTCTGAAGTAATAAGACTTGTTCTGTCTCATGTTTGTAAGGTCAGATCAGAGTTTGGCCTTTGGTTATGCATATTCCTAATGGAAAGAACCAATGGGTCAAAAAATGCTCATGTCCAAGTTTATGACTCCATTTTGGGGTAAAAATCATTGTCTTACTTAATGTCGTGAATGTCTACTCTAAAAACATATTGTTACAGGGTTTTAAAATATATATACATTTTTATATTTATACTTTTCATGGGTCTATATTTGGGGCGTAGATGGCAAAACTCTGTGACATGCTGTGAGCCAGGTCTTTGGAAGAATTTCTGGGTACACTGAAATAAGAACAGTCTCCTTTTAGTTTAAAATAAAGCCAATCTTATGAGTTAAATGTTAGAAGTGGTGAACAGGATCAGAAATAACCTGTGGAGAATACAGCCGGTACATGACAGTACCTCAGGGGAAGGAAAACATAAAAAACAATGCCTGGGGATAAATTACATAAGAACATATCAGGAACCATCACTGGATGTAATATCACTAGGCATTTTATCATTTAATGTTTAATTGTTGTTCTTATAGAAACATAAGAAATACAGACAAAGCAAGATGACATACCTACATCTTAAAATATGAAGCCAAAAGCCTAGGATTTTGGCCTGCAAGGGGGAAATCCAGACACAAATTACACACTCTCATTCTTTTTTAAATCCTCATTCTAGTAGAATCAATAGCCCTTACTGAAAATATTTAATCAATTGAGATTTTGAGTGTGGAAACACAGACAGTTAAGAATAATCTAAATAAGACAAGAATTCTTTTGTAGAAATATAAACATTTTTTTCCAGGAGGATCCTCATGAATAATTTAATATGATAGAAACAGTTGTCAGAAAACCCTTAAGACATTGGCAGATGGAAGGAGGTGCCTTCTAGAGCAGTTGTTTCAAGAGTGTGCACTCAGGAATACTATGCTGAGCCATTATGCACTTAGAGTTTCTATCAATCATTTCAATGAATACATATTACAACCTAATTTGGTATAAGGAATTATGGGCAGTAAAGAAAAGTATGACAGTCCTTCTCTAAGAATTTACTCTCTCCTCTCTCTCTCTCTCTCTCTCCCTCCCTCCCTCTCTCTCTCTCTCTCTCTCTCTCTCTCTCTCTTATTCAAACATACACATATACACAGAGGGAGAAAGAGAGGTATGGAGGGAGAGAAGAAGGAAAGCAGGGAGAAACAATGCATTATAGGACACAACAGTGGGGGACAATTTAGAGAAAGATTACTTCTATATCCACACTCTGTATTGAGCTCCAGGTGTCCACTGAAAGAATAAAAGGATGAATGGATTTTCATTTCTGATCTTGTTACTTTGTACCTGTGTCATGTTCTGTTCTTTAAAAGGAAACAGTTGAGTCATTTTTTGCCAATAAAATTTATGAAAGATTTGCCTAAAGGGAAGAAAATAGCTTAGTAGGGAGAACACAACTGTGAAATCAGATGTAAGTCTTAAGCATTGATAGGCTAATTAGCTTAACCTCTCTACATCCCAGCTTGGGCTCTATAACATGAAAATAATGACAAAACATACTTTAAAAGTTTTCCAGGTGGTTTAGATGAAACAAATCATAATATGTAGGACACATACACATACACACACATACACACACACACACGTGCTTGCATGAAAAATAACAACTAAAGAAAAAAAGCCATGATGCCAAAATGATCAAGCAGTAGGTACAAGAGAGAAGCTGAAGGGAGGAAAGCTAATGGCAAAAATAATATAATTATATTTTAATAAAACTATTTTTAATAAATAAAGTTACATTTTGGGACTGCAAAGACTATTTCAGTGTTTCTATTAGTCTACATAATTTATTTTTGATATGGGCCATTCTTATAGCGTTAACTTCAATGAAAGCTAAAATATCTAGGCATGGTCCAAGAACATAGGCTTGATGAACAACAGTCACATGTCCATCTATTTTGTGAAAAAAATTCATTATATTGTAGAATCTACTACCATGAAAGAATGAAAAATTCTGGTATCATATTGCCAACAATTTAAAAGACTGTTTAGGGCTGGTGATATAGCACCAGGCAAGGATAATTGCTAATAATAATCCTGATTACTTAAGTTTGATCTGATTTTGAATCCCAGGACCCATGAGCAAGAGAGAACCTATTCCTGCAAGTTGTTCTCTGGCCTTCACATGTGTGTCATGGCAATCTCCAGTACATATACACACATGTTCATGTGCATATTCACTAATAGACAATCACACACTCCTGGGTACAAAAATTTTTTAGTTATATATTACCTGGATCTACAATAATTGAAAGAACAGTTCTGGAATATCCCAGAAGCTACAAAGCATGTATATTTATCATAAATAACCCACCATTTCTCTTAAGCAATCACTGCCAAATGACTTTTGTCTGAGGCTTATTTTTACTATTAAAAATTCCTGAAAACTCCAATAGACTATTCTGCTTGGGTAGATTATATATATATGGATGCTTGTGAATGAAGTGAAGATTCAGTCAGGGGTCTGCTCAAACTATGGCACCAAACAAGGACAATACATGCAGTAAACATTGAACCCCTACCCAGATCTAGCCAATGGACAGGACATTCTCGAAAGTTGAATGGAGAGCAGGGACTGACTTTCACATGGACTCTGATGCTCCATGTTCGACTATGTTCCCTTGATGAGGAGGCCCGGTGGCACTCAGAGGAACAACAACAGGCTATCAACAAGAGACTTGGTACCCTATAATCATATAGAGGGGGAGGAGGTTCCCCTCAGTCACAGACATAGGGGAAGGGAATAGGGTGAAAGCGGGAGGGAGGGAGGAACGGGAGGAAACAAGGTATGAAATAAAAACTGGGATGTAATATGAATAGATTAATGAAAAAAAAACGAACAAGGGGATAACAACTGGGATGTAATGTAAATAAATTATAATAAATAAAAGATCTAATAAAATTTTAAAAAATAAATTAGGGAATAGAGAGATGGATTAGTGATTGAGATCATTGACTACTGTTGCAGAGGATTCAAGTTGGGTTCCCAGTATCCACACCTGTGGCTCACAAACATCTGCAATTCCAGCTCCTGCGGATTCAATGTCTTCATATGGCCTCTGTGAGCAACTTCTACCCCACCATATTGTGGCCTGTTGCTTGCCTTTGAGACTCTTACTGGGCTGCCTAGTCTAGCCTCAATAGGAGAAGATGCACCTAGTTTTACTGCAATCTGATATGCCAGGGCTGGTTGATGTCCATGATAGACTTCTTTTCTGAAGAGAAAGGGAGGAGGAATGAGTGGTAGGGTGGCCAGGAGAGTGGGGAGAGGACTGAAAGGAAAGGAAAGAGGGGAAATTGCAGTCAGGATGTAAAATTAATTAATTAATTAAAATTTGTACTTACACTTAATTTATAATCAACCTATTGAAACCTCACATACAATGTAGTCTGTAAGAAAACCCCTATTCACATTTTAAAAAGGAAAAGAGACAAATAGAATTTGAGTAACATTATAAAAGTAGTTTGTCCTCACCAAGAAGGTGTTATAATACAACCATTCTCACTCCTGACCACCATAGGAATCTTGGGACAACCTTTGAGAACTATTGCTCTAAGTCTGTAAATCTTAGACAACATACTCATTATTAGCTTTTGGTACCTGATTTCTATGTAGTTTTGTTTAGCTATTTGGCAACTTCCTGATAGAAAGGAGCATGACATACAAACCACAAGTATCATTTATAGCATATGACTTGTCTGCTGGGAATCACAGTGTGGGTCAGAGTATAATACTATCAGAGTCATTGACGTAGTGAAACCTATAAGGTGTCTGGCACGTACACACCTGCCGGAGTGCGTGTTGTGTGCTCGTGCACATGTGAGAGTCAGACAATAGCCCTCAGTATTGTGCTTAAGGTGCCATCGATGCTCTGTTTGTAACCAGGTCTCTCATTGGCTTAAAACTCGCCAAGTAGCCATGAGTATCAAGGTTCCACCTCTCCAGTATGCCATCATTTTCAGCAAGGACTCTGGGAACTGAACTTAGGACCTCCTACTTAGAAGATAAAAACTCTTCTGTCTGAGCTAGCTCAACAGCCCCAAACCCATAAAGTCTCTGGTCCCTTTAATGTCCTTTAAAAATATGTGAAATAATAATATTATGCAAGTTTGTCATATTTAGAGCCAATGCAGTAAAAATTCTAAGTGAAAAGTTGATTTTATCTGTAATTACTCCTGTGGAAACAAATTGGATTATCTAAGCAATAACCCTGAAATTTAGAAGAGATCCAAGGGAGAGAAGATAGAATTCAAAATAAAGAATTATTATGCTTCTTTTTATCCTCTAAAATTTGCAGGAACGTTTATCAGTCAGGTAGTATTTCATGGGATAATCCATTTGAATTTAACAGTAATTTCCCAACTGTGAGACAATTAAAATCAAGCAACATGAAAGGAAACGTTACTTTGAGTCTAATAGAAGCCATAATTTCATATGTTTGTGATTGCAAAGAAAAGAGAAAAATCATTGTTATTATTTTTATTTGCGTTTTAAAAAATCAGATCCTTTGAGAGACATCCACATAGTAGTTCAGAAATAAACCAGTAACGTATTCATCTCTGTTGAATCGTTGCAAAGAGGAATGGTTGGGTATATATATGAGTGAAATGGTCCTCCCAAATTAAAGGCTCTGTTACATAACAAATAATTTATTTGCCTGTTTGAAAATGGTCACATAGTCTCCCAATGGTTGTTTTTTGTTTTGTTTTTTGAGACAGGGCTTCTCTGTGTAGCCTTGGCTATCCTGGACTTGCTATGTAGACCAAGCTGGCCTCGAACGCACAGCAATCCAACCTGCCTTTGGCACCCTAGTGCTGGGATTAAAGGCATGAGCCACCATGCCTGGAGTCTGGGCTTCATTCTGGAGACATAGTGTCTACCACTGCCTTCTGATCAGATAACTGTTCTGAGTACTCTGTCAGAAAAATAGTATATACTGGGTAAAAGGCTCTCTCCTGGTAATATCTTCTGAGATGAAAAGAAATGGAGCCTGGACTGAGAAATGAAAAAGAGCCCAATGTCGGAGTTGGCGTTTCCTCTGTCGTGAGTCACAACAGAGCAGAAGGGTGCACATTACCTAAGCCATAACTGAACCACAAAGCATGGGGCCTAAAGGCTCAGCATCTCAGAAAGCACAGTCTCTGAGATATTTCATATTAAACTAAGTTTTCACTTGACCTAGTTAGACAGAAAGAAAGCCCCGAAGCCTTTCTGGTCACCTCTGAGCACTTATAATGTACTGACCTGTGTGTGTACAAGTGATTTTTGGAAAAATGAGGATGAGAGGAGATTTGTGAAGTAACTTTTGAGCTATAAAACCTGTGTCTGAGGTTTACTTATTTAAAAAGAGTTAGGTGAAGCTATGATGTCCCATTGCAGCATAATTAACAATTCTAAAGCAATGAAGTTTCAAACACTAAAACTAAGTATAAAAAATTTTACAAAATCTTCTTTTATTTATTGAAAACTACATCCAACAAAAATCTGGAAAACTGTACTACCTGTATGGACATAGTTTGCAGTGAAAAATTTGAAACATTGCCCAAGAGAAGGAAGCAGCCACAGTCTATTGAGTTAGAATTCTAAGTAACAATAACCATATTCAATCGTTAACTTACAAATGCTGAGAATGTATAATTCTTAGCAAGCAGGCCAATCCCTCTTAACTGTACTCAAAGATTCAAGTCAGTGACTAGTATACCATTTGTTTATTTAAAAAAAGTAAATAAAAAGAGCATAAGTTTCCGGTTCTGTTTGTGATTTATCAAGTGAAACAAGGAATTGGGTTTGAACCATGTCACTCGAAGATTTATTGCATTTCAATATATAAAGTGAAAATTGGTCATTTAGCACTTTCATACTGACTCTTCTAAATGGCTATTTAAGTCACTGCATATACAATACAGAATAAGGCAGCAGCATCACTGAACCTAAGGAGTTCAATTCTTATACACCATTTAAAATAAAAGCCAGTCACACCATTATCACTGCTCTTCAGCCATACACTACATCTTGAGTTAAATATGATGAATGTGCTAATCATTATCTGAAGGAGACAAACTCCTCATGAGGAACCACAAAGAGTCTTCATTAAAAAAAAAAAAAAAGATGTTATGAAATCACTTGGGCAGAAAAGGCTTTATCCTTGACTGTTGACTGTTGGGAAGCAGAAGTACTGGAAGACTGAGCTTCTCAGTAAATCCCATCTCTGTCATGAGCAAACTAAAAGAATTGATGAAGTCCTCCTCAGTTACTTGCTTAATCAAGATGACTGACCCTTATTTTATCTGTTTTAAAGTGAAATGTGATGTAGCCTCATTTTTGTCTTTGCACTCTATGGGGTTACTTCCATCCCAAGGTGTTGGCACAGTCTACTGTAAGTTCAATTTCTAATGACACTCTATGGATTAGATGAGTTTTCAGATACCAGAGACATTCTTTTTGCTTCCAACTATCCAACAAAGCAAGTGGTAGATTTAAAAGTATTAAGGAGTGATGGAACAGAATGAAAGAGAACATCCCTAATACTTCATACTCAGAGAAAGGCTGTCACGCATTTTCAGGCAGGAGGCAGGATGTGCCTGCCTATGAGAAATATACTTCTGTGCTGAGGAATAATTCCTGACAAGACCCTGACATGTACAAGTGTCAGAAGCATGGAGGCGTCAAAACAGAGAAGGCAGCAGAGCCACATGGAGCTAGGCAGTGCGGTGAAAGTTTAAGTAAAAAAGCAATGGCTAGACTTTTCCAGAGCAGAGCAGAACATATTTTTGTTTATTTCATCCATAGTCTTTGGAAGGGATTAATGGAAGTTGCAAGTGGATAAGCGGCAGACATGGGAGCTAGAAAGTTTCCCAGAATAGCTGAATGATAGCAGTGACTTGTCCTAGGGTAGTGGCGGTGGAGATAGGAGAGAGCAGAATTTTAGAGTCAGGGTTAGGGAGAGGTTACTTGGGGAGATGACATAGATAGTAAAATGAAAGAGGATTTCGGTCACTACAGGAATCTTAGTTCAGTGATCATCTTAACACATAAACAGCTCAGAGAAAGCAGCGGGTGTTTGATGAAAGGATACACACTGTAGCTAATGATGGCACTTTCACTCAGCTTCAAAATTGTCTATAATGTTAACATACAGTTGGATTTGATTTGGCTTCGAATTATCTCTACTGGTTTGTACATAATCCTGTATTTGTAACAAAGATCAGAATTACCCAAGGTTAGACAGAACAACTCAATAAATGTAGTATTGTAAATACTAAGTAAATATTTCATACATATTTAGTAAATCCTTAATTAAATAAACAGGAAAAATAGATTTGAAAATAAATATAAAACTCTCTTAAATTGGTCAAATATTCACAAAAATATCTCAGAGCTGACATTATGAGTCACACTGAGAAACTTGAAGCTATCCAACTAAGACCATCTTCTTCTTCCATCAGCTCTTTTAGAGATCATCCTAGAGTTACTGTGCAACGGGATAAGATATGAGTGGGACAAAAAACAATACATATTGGCTTGGAAAAGACAACATTCCCTTTGTTTATAGGTAACATTGCTGTCATTCTAGAAAATAAAAAAGAAATTAGAAAAAAATCCTAAGATAAATAAGCAATTATAGCAATATAGCTGGATGTTAACTTAATATAAAAACTCACAGGGGGATACAAGAGATGGCTCCGTGAGTACTCTTCATGCTCAAGCCTGATGAACTGAGTTTGAATTTGAAACGTCAGGTACAAACAGTAGAAGGACCCACATCATTTCCTAGAAGTTGTTTTCTGACCTCAACACATGCATCATGACATGCATCTGCCTACACACATGCAGATATCGTTAATAGACACATGTAATTTAAAAGTTATGTGAAGAAGCAAAATACCTAGAATAATGACCATAGTATTAAAAAGAGAATATATATATGTAATCAGTTAGAACATTAATCAAAACAATGTGATATTGATGAAAGAATAGACAAATTAACATTATATCCATGTGAATAGAAAAGAAATGCCTTTTCAACATTTGCTGATATAACTAAACATTTATGTGTAGCTAGAATTAGTTACTTTATGGGTTTTTTCTTTCTTCCACTCCTTCCCCCCCTTTTCTTCCACCTTTCAACACTCTAACATTAGATAAGAGAGAGTAAAAGGAAAGAGAAGGAAGAAAAGAGCTCTCTGAACCAGGGGTTGGAAAGGTGGCAATGTTATCTATACACTACTTTCTGCTGTTTAGGGGTGTTGAATGGGTATGAAAGGGACACTACTACACACACACACACACACACACACACACACACACACACATACATACGCACGCACACACACACACATACATACACACACACACACACACACACACACACACACACACACACGGTAATATGGAACATTGCAAGAACAAATGTGACAGGCATGTGGAACAAAGGATTTAATTTTTGCTCATCCAAGTGTGAAACGGAATGGTCTCTTTGGAAAAGTTTCTTATAAAAACCTAAACCATTGTCCCATAAGACACAGCCATTTAACTTTTTGGATTGGCAAAAATGAGTTGAAAACTTTTGTCTAAAGAAGAACTTCCAGATAGACAGGAGTCTTCCTTCAGGAAACACTACTGAGGCATATTCTGGTGACAGCCTTTATTAGAAGCTTAACCGGAATTTAAATTTTTCCTTCCATGTAGCTACTTGGCCAAACTCTATTATGGCAGAGTACTATTTAGTGTAGACATAAATAGTACAAATATATAAATAGAACATTAATCTGAGGTTGTCTGCCTTTGTTTATTTGCTTGCTTCTGTTTCTTTTGTTTATTTCTTTCTCTTATTCGTTCTTGCTATGTTTCAAGTCATATTGACAATAAAGAGACAAAAACAGTCTCTTTAGGAGGCTTATTTTGCACATGTCCTTGGAAACCAACAAAAAAGTACTTTTAATCCTAAGAATCCTTGAGAGAACACAGTACCTGGTACAGTGGCATTGTAACCAAAGACACTTATTGTGTGCATACACTTAGATTTTATAGGGAACTGTATTTTTAAACTACACTCCTAAGGATTGTTGAAAAACACATAATCATCTCACAGATCACATAGTCACAACTTAACTACAGGAACCTGAAGTCCTATAAACTCATAATAGTTGAGGTAGGGACTTTACAAAAACAGATTGTGTGTGCCTGGGTATCCTCAGGCCACAGGTGATCTCTACCCACTAAGGAACCCAGCTTGCAACTCAAGTTTATTTACTGTCATTCAAAAAAATTCTACCATGATAAGGGCAAAGAACAAAGCTCTCTGCTTTGTGTGAGGCAAAGGGTGAGAGAGAATTTCTAGAAGTTAATAAACACGTTATCAGTTTTCTTTTACTTTGCTCATGGCACCACGGAGAAATCACTGACGTGTAAGAAACAGATTCTGTCACAGCAGGTGCTACACATTCAATGCAGCGAGAGAATGAAATATCGACAAGCTTGGGTAGTGTTCTTATAATTTCATTCAGCTCAGAGGACTGGTGGAAACACTCCTGGCTAACATGAAAATACCTGAGGAAGGCAGAGACATAATCATTCTTTCCCAAGGTTCCTCACACCTTTGCATTTCTCAGAGCTAAGGAGACACGTTTTCCACAGTGATTGAAGAGGGTGGTAACAGCTGTCAAACCTCAGAGTCAAGACATGAAACTCAATTCTAACATCTCCGTAGCGAATAAAAACGAGGAAAAGGTAACATGTAATTTCTGCCAATTAGCTATGTTAGAATAACTAAATGGAATGAATGCTTAAGGAAAATATCATCCGTACTTTTGAAAAGTTGAATCTCTCCATTTTAATAACATTGTCATGTGTAATTATAGGGATCTTGAAAGTTTATCTCCTCTTTGGAGTTTTAAACATGTCTTCTGAGAGAAAACAAAAATCTTTAAAATATAACCATGTTTTAAAAAGCATTAGAACCTCCTGCTTTTCACACAATTTTCCAGATTACGTCTAGATAACAAGACAAAAAAAAAAGGGGGGGGGAGTAGATGCCACTGATTTTTATCTGAAGAGATAGGAAATCTCTGGATATGTAGAGAATGGTGAAACAACTTTTCTGTGAGAGAAATAGCATAAAGAAGACCGGAAATGACAAAAAGAGTGAAAGAATTAAAAAATCAGCCTGGTCCAAAAAACCACTCATTTCACCTAAACTGAAAGTCCCTTGGGAATATAGGAACAGAGTGTGCTAGGTTAAATTATGCCTATTTGAGGGTGTGTGTACTAATCTGTAAAATTTTAGACTTTACTAATTTACCTGGGAAAGATTGTCCACATGTGACTAAATAAAATATTTTGGGGGAGATGATCATAGATTATTTGATGTGCTCATCACAAACATGAGAGTCCCTGTATGTGATGGAGGCAGATGTCAGAAGGAGAGAGGGGAAGCAAACATCAAGCAAGTCAAAGAAAAAGCATGTACTAGGCAGTGGGTCATGATGCTGAATGGACAGTGGGAAATGAAGATGCATACCCTTTTATAAAACAAAGCCATGTGACCCTTGGAATCAGTTACTAAAATTTATTATCATAGCTCATTAAATAGACCCTTTGTCATGGGAAATAGTCCCTTTGCCAGTGAACAAATGCATTTAGAAGTGATTTCATAGTAAAATTTAATGTCAAAAAGTCATTGCTATCTTGTTATTACCATTATACAAATCACAAAGCAATAGATTAATTGAGGGATGGAGAAAAAGACTTCTAAAACATTTATCTGTATATATGTGTGCTTTTCTACATTTATGTGTACCACGTGCATGCAGATGCCTGCAGAGGCAAGGAGCCTGTGTCCAGTCCCCTAGAACTGGAGCGCCCGGAGGTTGTAAGAATTGTCTGATGTGGATGCAGGGAATAGAACTCTTAACTTTTGAGCTGGCTCTTCAGCCCAAGAGAAGAGGAATCTTTAAGGAAAAGTGTGAGGCCCAGCTCTGAGGTCTGAGAAATAGCTTGTCAAGTTCACTAAGCTTCCCTTCACACATGTTTTTCCGAGTACTGGCAAGTAGCAATGTTCTTTCTTCATTTTCTTTAGCCTGACTCACCATTAACTACTGAGCTGCTTCTTGTCTCCTTTCTCTTCAAAGCCCCAACCTCCCCCAAGGGCTACACAATTAGAACAGCAATGATACTTTCCCCCAAAGTTATATGACTTTTAAGTCTCCCCAAAGTGTGCGCGCCCTGTCTTCCAGCTTGTCCTTAGCATTCACTTCTATTCAATGAGGTCACTAGAGGGTATAGCTTGTCTGATGACATGAAGAGGTGACCGTGCTGCAGAGACTTCACAGAGGGAAGAGAGGCTCACAACAAGGACGACAGGAATAGACTGTGTGGGTTTCTAGAGTCTTGGGTTGGCCCAGATTACTACAGCTTCAGGCTTTTTCGAAAATGCTGCTGTACCACTTTTGCAAAAGACAGCCTGGTCAGCAGTGGGGTGACCTCCACAGGCAGAAAGACATGATGCTTAGCCATCCGGCAGAAATCTCAGAGGAAGCTGGCACTATACTTCCTAAATACCATGCATGGCAACCATGAGAATGAAGGCATAGGATTAACTGTCCTAATGAGTGTGAACAGAAGCAATATGTGATCTACCTCTCTAAATTTTGTGCTACTCAATTCTGAGGACCCAGGTTCCCATGATATTCTATAAGTGAGGCTTCCTGCATGGAACAGAATAGTTTGTGACTGGTGACCTCTGAATTTATGCAAGAATGAGTGTGGCTTTCACAATTTGTAAATCTTGTAGCTGACATACCCACACAAAAATATACTTAAGGGCAAGACATGCATGATGTGTTAGAAAATATTGTTTTGGACACTTAATTCTTCTGATACCCAAATGTGAATTGAAGACAGCTTCTTCAAGTAACAAATAAAAAGTAAAATGAACCAACTTTGGCTGATAACCATCCTAAGATACATTATTCATTTTTTCTAATTTCTTTTGAAATTAGAGTGTATTTAACCTTAAAAAATAATGACATAGGTGTCATTATCATGAGTAATAATTATTAAATACCCAGCTGTGCAGAGGTCCTCTAGTGACTGTGGCTGTGTATTTATGTAGCTTCCTGCCAGTGTTACTTACTTTTCTAATTGCTGTGACAAACTTACTGACTTAAGTAGTAAGCAACTTAAGGAAGGAAGCGTTATTTTGGCTCACAGTTGAAGGGTGTACTCCATCATTGCAGGGAAAGCTGATTGTAGGAACATGAGGCATCTAGCTGGTCACATAGTGATCATAGTCACAAAGCAGAGAGAGAAGTTTGTGCCCATCTTTTCTCCTTTATTTTCATTTCAGAGAACCTTGGCCCAAGGATCTGTGCCCCCACATGTTTATGGTGGGCTATGGTGACTTAGTTAACCTAAATCTAAAATTCCAAGCAGATGTGCCAGATACTTGCTTCTAAATCCCATCAGTTGATATCCAAGATTAACTACCTTGCTGCTTACTAACAAAGAGGTCTTCCCTTTTTGCTTCATGTGAGTTTTCTTCATAATATCCTGTCATTTCTTGCTGGCATGATGTGTGTAGACTCTCTTTCCTTCTCTTATAATAGTAGTCAGTCCCCTGCTTCTAACCTAAGTGAGCTATGCCCAGTCTGTCAAAGGTCAGGGTATGTATCATCCTGCACTAGAGTTTTAGACCAACACTTCTTAAAGGTCAATTTGCTACAGTTAACCTTGGTAAAATGCAAATTCTGGAGACCCTGGAGACTTCTGGAAAGGGAACTAAAGTGTGATGTTCCTGAACACATCCAAGGGAAAGATTTCATGCTGACCCTTGGAACAAAGGAAAAAACCTATTTGTTAATCACATGCTTTTAAAAGAGCTACATCTAAACTGCAAGCAAAATGCTCTGAAGAAGGATTAAGGGCTGCTTGCAAAACTCATCGTATAGATGCCTTGAGTGTGCATCACTATATTCTCAACATTTCAAGCAAGGGTCTGGAGTTGATTTATACTAAAATATAAATGACTCACTATTGCTTAAAGAGCTGTTCACTAATCACACCTTTATTTCTAAATAACTTAACAGAATTGACATTCTACAGTGAAATACGGTAAACGGAAATGTTGAAGACTTTTGGACTTCAAAAGATAAAGTAAGAGTGGATTCTTTCCACCTAATTGATTATCCACAGTTTTCCTGTGGCAGAGCTAAGAGTCTTTCTGTCTCAATGAACTGATTGTGTTAAATATGAATAACTAATGCACATAGAATATTACCACTATAAAATACTAGCTGCAAACAAGCCAAGACTATGGCAGGACAAACACAAAAATCAATGTAGCAGCTTGTTTAAACCTGCATTGTGCTTTCCTCCCCCGATGGCAACTGGGATTTATTATGCAGTTTGGAGGAAAGAACAAAACAAGAACCCCAATTCCATTAAACATCTCTATAAGAGAGAGAGATGGTTCAAATATTTAGGTCACTTTATCAATAAAAGCTGACATCAGGAAATCATGTAGGTTAATGTGAAGCAATATCCGTTTTTGCTGATTCAGTCAGCTCACCTATCTGCTCCTTACCCCACACCTTTAACCAAGCCTCAAGCCAGTCTTTTCCAACATGGAGTCGACCTCAGGTGCTCAGAGGGGAAGTGTGAGGATGAGGTTGGCCATCTTCATGAGGTGTGTACAAAGCTGCTCGGTAGCAAACATAGAAACAAATAACTCTATGTGGTATTCCACAGAAGCAGAAATGTTTGTCTCAATCACAAATGCCAGTATTTGAAAACCATGCAGATGATGTGTGTACCTACAGTTCCTGACCCTCAACACCGTTCACCAAGATGGATGTACATTACTCAGAAATCTGAGCACCGAGCAGGGTGCTCTGAAGCCAGGATGTACTACGTGTGGGGCACAGAGAAGTCGGCAACAGAATTCCATTCCTGTGTTTGCTTCTCAGTCATCATGCAGCTGCTCAACTGTGAAAGTCGGACCACAACTGGACTCAGATATGATCAAGGTCATAGCACTGTCATTGTCTTCCTATAGCAGAACAAGTTCAGTATGTTAGCACATTTTTGTTGAGAGGGGTGGGTGGTGTAGCAGAGATTATTTTACAAACCTCTGAACATAATCACTACAAGCCTCACCAGCCCCATCATTGGAACCAAGGGCCTTTGGAGTTGAGTTCCATACCAAGAAAGCATGGGCACAGTGTGAAACATTTCTAAGTTCTTTATTTTTGTCACAAGTCATAATGGCATAATTGTTGGTTAAATAAAATAGCTCCATAAGTTGCCTAACAAAATAACCATTCAATGAGTACTAGTTATTACTACTTCCATAGTAGAAAATCATATTCAACTGTAAATTTTATGAGCTCTTTCAGCATATCTGAAATTTAAAGTAATGAACTGGATGCATGCTAAAATTCGATAATCACCAGAGGCTTAAATGAATCAAAATATCCAAAGCACTTAAGGGATATTGTAAAAGAGCAAGCTATTATTATAGAAACAGTTAATGTGTAAAGACACGAGACAGTTAATGTGTAAAGACACTTTGAAGTCTATTATCTATATATGTTTCTCTGCTACTGATGACTAGGTACATCTTTTGAACAAGCCACTTAAATTCTGCCTCAGTTTACTCATCCATGGCATAAGAATGGTAATAGAAATTATTGATTAGATTGATGCAGAAATTAATTATCTAATAGCTATAAATGAGATCAACCTATAAGCACCAAGCAGTATTTAAACATCAATGTATTTTTTTAAAATTTGTTTATTTTTACTTTCTATATAATATATGGTTGCCTTGCATGCTTGTATGTGGATCATGTTTGTGCATACACATATTCTTTTAATACCACGCATGGAATTGTGTGTATAGTACCACACATGGAGTAGCTCCAGTTGCCATGCCTTTCAAAACCATCCCATCTGAATCGTGAGTAGGACCTCTGACTGACTTATAGCCAGGATTAAAGGCCAGCACAAGTGTCACTCCGTTGTTACAGTTCACACGCTGAGGGCAGTTTTAGGAGACTGCCGTGGGATGCTTCTAGCGGTCTTGACAAAGCCAGTGGCTAAGATACTAGCTGCTGGCAGAAAGGATCATATGCTGTGGAAGTATGGGCAGTCTGGATTTTGCCATCAGCCATGTAAGCTTGAAGAAGACCTGAGCTCCAGAAAGGAGGGAAAACGGACGCAGTCTTAGCGAAGCTAAGCACTTGACTAAGTAAGCCTTGTTGGATTTCTAATTCAGGACAAGAGGGGATGACCAACGTGTGTTTCTCAATCCTTAACCGATATTCATTGTAAAGTGTTACATCACAACACAAAACCAATCTGTATCTCCCCTTATCAAATTCAGAAAGCCCTTGGGAAGATGCAAAAATGTGCATTTTCTCAGTTCTTAGAAACTCCTTTTCTGACACCTAATTGTACTTAGCAATGTGGACACAGAATTGCCTCTGGCTGTAAGACTGCTGTGAATTATCCTGAGGACTGCAAGCTCTAGCACTGAGCTAGATGGACCTTAAAGACTACCTTTCTTGAGTGGCAAAAGGATTAGGATGTCAGAGGAGTTTACCTCCCAGCTTCAGATCTCACTTCTGAATTTCATGACAAGGCAGGAAAATGAAGGAAGCCTTTTGAGAGAGGGAAGAGATGATGGAAACCCTTACTTATTAATGCAAACGTTTTGTAGGAATTGCAGAAAACAAAACCAAAAACCAAACCTCACTTTGAGCACACTGGCTTTGTGAGCAGCTTCCGTTATCTTTTCCTTGTCTGTCTGTCTTTCCAGAGAGCAAGGAATGAAGAGGGATGTGCAGCCATCTCAGCTTGGTTTACAGTTGGTTGCATGGCTTCAAATGATAAAGATGAGTTAATACAACTCAGTGCTTACAGACCTCAAAGGGTTGGAGCTGAATAAGGATGAATAATAAGTAAAACTAAACTTCAAGGGCAGAATAAATTAAAGACTATAATGCTACAAAATTATCCAGAAAGGCAATGGGAATCTGGGTAGGCCCTGAAAATGCCCGAAGTCCTTTACTGCATCTGTAGCCACAGCGTGTTTCATTTCAACTATGAACCCGCCTGCGGTTAGACTTACAGCAAGACATCTGCAGGTTTGAAGGACTCCAACGAAATCAGCTTCTTCTCTTGGACTAGGAGCCTGTGTAATAAGCACGACCTTTAGACTACAGAAGGAAGGTCTGAGTCAGTAGAAGGGCGGGTTCTCATATGCCCATCCTCACGTCTGTGATTGTTACGTGAGGAGTAGAGAAGAGGCACAAGGGCCGGCAAGATTAACATTTTTATCTGCCTGTTGGTTTGAGGCGGGGGTGGGCAAAGCTAGATGAGTGGCTGGTGGTGAGGGGAACCTGTGATCACAATGTATGGTAGAAATGAATTTTTTCACTGAAAATGATTGATGTGTTAGAGAATGGTGTTGGCAATAAAAAAACCCTGAATGTCCTTTTCCCTCCACAGCTGGATCTAACAAGCAGAGCACGCAGCAGCAGAACAGCCCCACGAGCCCTGCGCATGGTCCTGCTCCCAGCTTCCAGTGCGCTACTAGTCTCAGAAGTGATTTTTTTTTCACTTTCTTAAATAAGCTCTCTCTGTTTTGACCCCATGCATATGCGCCTGCTCCAATTCTTTGTCCAGAGATATAAGAACCTGGAAGTCTGTCTCAGCAGGGGGCTTCTAGACCCCAAACCCTTGCAGGCATAAATGGGCTATTGGCAAAAATCCTCCGTGCAGCGCCACATTTCATGGCTCTAATTCTAGTCCGATTCTCTTTAATTTATGCAGGAGAGATCAGAGGCTGGAAGAAGAGAGACAGCTTGTTAAGATTATACAGCTAGTTGCTTTCAACTTTGGAACATAATTACAAAAGGCAATTTGTACATTTGCTTATTCCTGTTAAGTATCTCTATTCATAATGCTAAACACGAATTTTTGCTACTTCAAACGCTGTTTTAGTTCTTAAATTTGTGATGTCTATTACATTTTACCAGTGCGAGGAAATGAGTCTGTCTAATTCTGTCAATGTAATATTCATTCTCAATTCCTGTTATATCTATTCCTCCTTATTTGAAAGTTGATAAAAATCTGTTGGCAAGTCTCTTGGAGCTGCAAAGCAGAAACTCAAAACAGTTTGCTGAATACTCAGTACAAATGGGCTCAGGAACCATTCTTGAAAACTGATGGGCCTTTTTGTTTCTTGTTCAACAACTCAAGCTTTCTGAAGTCTCTTGTGAATTTTAAAGTTATTTGTTACGTTTTACACTCCTGTTTTAAAGTTTCCAAGCCACAACATAATGATGTTTTTGTATCATAGGCAGATATTTTCAGAATTTCATGAGAGCCACAGCAAGGTAGGAGAACCAGTTTTACTACATGTAAAAGGGATCAAGAATTTTCAAGGTATCCTCGACAAAATCTGGAAGGTGTAAGAACTTACTTCTCCTTAACTCAAAAGACATCCATTTTCACTTAGAGATATTTCCTGGCAGTAAATTCTAATTGGAGAGATAGAAATTTAAAACACAAGTTAAATAATTACCATTGTTTTGAAGTCTAAGGACAAAAGCCACAGGGTCTGAGAATGTCGGTGGCTGAGCCACTGAGTATTGCTAGTGTAAAAAGTTGACACTGTTGGTGAGTAGCAGAGAAAAGACATCGGAGACAGAGACAGGCAAGGGTCCTTGAGAGTATCTTATAGCTTATTTTAAATGACAGAGGTAGCACCAACCCTCCATAGAGGACACTGACAAGCTTCAACAGATGGTTTGGAAAGCCCCATGGAGGGGAGGACTCTTCAATTATGATTAAGCTCTTTGAGTTTTTTAAACTTTGCATTTCTGCATTGAATTCACTGACATGTAAATAGATGCATGCAAATGTTAATTTTCTGGACAGTGTGGTGTTCATTTTTATGTGATTCAACAGAACATCCAGGCCATTTCTCTGTATGGAAATGCTTGTGGTTTCCTTTAATCCATTAGGGTTTCTGGCCCTCTCCACTTCATTGCTGAAAACGTGAGTCTCTATGTTAAATTACACTTTTGTTCATTTAGGTTTCTCTCTGGACATCTGTAGTCTTCTTCAAAGCCTCCTCCTTTTTACCCTCCATTTCCTCTCAAATCAGTAATCTGAAGAGAAGTTGGGGTGCAACACATCATTTGTGGTTATAAAACAGTATTCAATTTGACACAATTAATTATAGTCTAGTCACTGGGTTTCTTCTCTGTCACTCAAATGCTATGGCAGATTGTCCATATTCATTCACTCTTTGTTATATGCATCTAGTTTAAGCACAAATTACAGTAAGTTACATCTCTTCAAGAGAGATTAGGGAGGTTAAAAGTGATTGCTCACCTCACCACTAAACCCATAAAACATTTTCCAAATTCCACAGATTGTGGCTTAATGAGATGATTGTTTGAATATGAAATCGTGAGGACACTATAGTTTATAACACAATGGAACAATGTACTGTCATACAGATGGACACTAACCCAAAGGATGCTGGAAAGAAACTAAGGATTTACCAAGGGCCAAGTCAAATGATCCTCCAAATATAGCTGTCTTCTGTTAAAAGACAGTAGGAGACTGGTGGGGAGAAACTGGAACTGTACCAAACTGAGCACTGTGCAGAATGAGGAGAAAGCACACTGTGGGAGCAGAGATCATCTTATAGGATATGTACTTTCAAGAAGTGATGACACGCTCCCTAATACATGAGAGAATACCAAGAGCTTCACCTCTGGGATGGCTTTCAATCATTTTCTTTCTGTCAGCTCACTACTTTCACACAGCCATTAGTACCACTGCCTGACTGCACAGTTGTAAGAGTCTCCTTCCTGGGTCCACTGCCCACAGACTTTACACTACTGAATGTATCATTCATTTCACTCTAACATTTCTCTCCCTGATTCTGTCACTCTTTTTTCCCTGTTTCTTTTCTATTTTTCTCCTTATCCCCCTTTTTTTGTTTTGGTTTGGTTTTTGTTTTGTATTGAGAGAGAGGCTTTCTTTGTGGCCCTCACAGACCTAAATACACCTGCCATAGCATGATTCTTTATGCTTGGATTATAGGAGTTCATTCACCACCATGCCATTCTGCTTCAGCCCTAGAGAAAAAAAAATCACCTCATATTAGTGCTAAGAAATAAACTAAGCTAACCACTGAAGAAGTATACCTTTCCAGAATTGCCAATTGTTTAGAGAATTTGAATTCAACACATTTTAATATGCCTGAAACATGGGCTTAAAATTATTTTGTTCCCTGTATTCTCCTTGGTTTTAATGTGAGACTCTATGGTTCTCAAAGAACAGTTTGTGACCCATGGCAGAGTAGCTCAGTTGGTGAAGTGCCTGCTCTACAAATGCAAGGGCCTGAGTTTGGATCTCCAGCACCCACATTAAAATCTGGGTGCAGTGACATGTCCCTGTAATGCCCTGGGTGGAAACATGATGGCATGGCATTCCCAGGAGCTCATTGGCCAACCATTCTAATTGAATTGATGAGTACAGGTTCAGTAAGAGACCATTCCCTCCTCCCCACCCTCCAAAAATAAGATGGAGGAGAGTTCATTGAGCAAGACATCTGACTGATTTCTGGGGTCTCCATGTGCTCACACAAACATTTTGCATGTCTAGAACCACAGGCTTTTGTTTATGCTGAATTGTCTGCAACTTCTCCACCTGATATCTTCCGTCCATCTAGAGACAGGATTTTTTTTTCTCTGTTAGCATTTTTGGAATTGATTTTCTATTGTAGAGAACTTGGAAATATTACTACTAGTATCTGGTCTGCTGAAATTATATAATAAGGATATGAGAATTACACCTTAATTGTCTTAGGTCTCACAATTAACTAAGATTGTTCCTACAAAAGATGGATCAATCATCAGTTAGGTTCTCCTCAGCTTGTCCAACTTCTTTGTGGTGCCTCTTTACTGTTTACTGTATTCTTCTCCTCCCACTGTACCAATACTAAACAAACACAGATCTAAGCAATGCTTCCTTTGTTCCCACCACCTTCTTACTGGCCCTACCTTCCTTCTAATCTCCATTACCTCCTTCTTGAACTGCTGTAATTATGTCTTAGGTGTTGCTGCACTTCCTGTCTCTCCCTTCTTAGACTACTCTGCAACCAGCTGAGGAAGTCATTCTCCCAAGCTGTAACTTTAATTTCCCTCCATGGCTTAAAAACGACTAATGCTTAAGGAACAAGCCCAACCCCCTCACCAGGCTTTCTATCCTCTGCCCACTGTCCTTGTGGACTTCTGTTACAAGTCCCTCCTTTGTGGTCAACACATGTCAGTTGTTCCTTGACTCATTGTGTGGAGCATCTGCTCTTTCTTGAGCAGATTCAAATTCAACATGTCACTTGTTGATATGCTCATCTTTTCAAAAACAAAGAAAACATCTTTCCCTGAAGGTAATACTTTGAGTGTGTAATTTTAGACATTTTGCTCAGCAGCATATTTGTTACATTGCTAAAATAATACTAATTTATTTAGCCTTTATTCATTACATAAAAATTATTCTTCACTAAAAGTTCAGTATAAGTATAAATCTCACTTTTTCCTTTGTTTCTGACATTAGAACATACTCAATGAGGTAATAGATGCTCAACAAAAGTTGTTAAGCATATAAGAAGGGCTAAAACTCATTTTACTCAGTTTAAATATGAATGTAACTGCTCCAATTAATCTACTACAATAGAGAGGGCAGATAAACATCAATGAAGAATGACAAAGAGAATTCCTTCCTTCCTTCCTTCTTTCCTTCCTTCCTTTTCTAATTTCTTTCCTTTCCTCCTCCTCCTCCTCCTACTTCTTCTTCTTCTTCTTTTCTCTCTCTCTCTCTCTCTCTCTCTCTCTCTCTCTCTCTCTCTCTCT
>OU015742.1:100826550-100846230 GCA_907169655.1 Acomys percivali
TCTCTCTCTCTCTCTCTCTCTCTCTCTCTCTCTCTCTCTCTCTCTCTCTCTCTCTCTCTGTGCCCCTATTTGGTTCGTATGTACAATGACAATTTGCTTCTGTTGCTTCTCTCCACCTTCTTCAGGTGGGTCATGAGGATCAAACTACTGAGTTGTCAGGTTTGGCAGGAGGTTTTTACCTATTGAATCATTTCACCTGCCATTGGGTATCTGACTTAGATAGGCAGCAGGATGACTGACCTAGAAAGACCCTTACACATTGAAGATTTTGGATTATTAAAGGAGAAAAAGAAGAAATTTATTCTAAACATATAATATATGGATATGGAAAACCACAGAGAACAGATGCATATTTGCTTGTACATCTAAGAAGCTGAAACTCAAATGACAGCAGCCTTCATGAAGGACAGCATAATGATGCAAACAAAAGTATCTCTAAATAAGCCTCAAATAACTTCATTATATTTGTGAAAGTATTGCAAAATAATCTTTTATTCTAATGAAATAAATGAAACTTTGTGAACAGAAAACTAATTAAAACTATTTACTATTCTTACTTTTGAAGTATTAAAAACATCTAATACATACAGAGTTATAAATTCTCTAATTGCTTTGCTTTTTCCCAGAATTTTTTCTTTTTTCTTTTGGAAGCTGATGCTCTGATTCTCACTGTCAGTGACACTATGAGAAAACTTAATGCTATAGTTTGGATATTGCTCTTTATTTCCACAGTCCATGAGTGGACATGTGGTCTTTAATGTGGCAATATGAAAGATAGTAGTGGCCACAGGGGTAGAACCTGCTGTAAGGTAGATAGTGCCATTTTTGGTAGGAATTTATTGAGTTCTTGTGCACACCTTGAAAAGTGAGTTGTTATGATCAATACTGGCCCATTCCTGGCCTCTGGTTTTCTGCCTTGCTAGGCAACCAGTCTTTTTCCTAGATGTTTCTACTATAATACTACCTGACACATGACTCAACCATAGAGTCCCTCTCTAGAGCTGAATCAATTAGAGGATGCTTCAACTCCTAGAGATATAAGTTAAATAAAATTCTTTAGGAAGTAGTCAGCCCCAAATATTTTGCTTTAGAAATGTTCTAATATATTCATTTTACCCTGTCAAGCAATTCTAGCTCAATATTTTACTGCATTTATTTTATCTATTGAGTGTATGCCACAGCATACATATGGAATTCAGGACATCCTATGAGAATTGGGTTTTCTTCTCCTATCATATGTTCCATAGGAGATTGAATTCATGCCATAAGGCATGGAAGAAAGTACATTCACCCATTTAGCCATTTTGTCACTTTCAATGTAACTTTGTTGTAAAGACTAGATAATAGCCCCCAAGAATCCTACCAACAATCTGATGAAAGAATTTACTCTTTATAAAATTGTATAACTATTACCAACAGATTAGCCAAGATCTTCACAAATCAAGAAATTGACCTCATCTATCATATTTCCCCAAGTCTACAGAGAACTTTAAAAAACAAACAAACAAAGAAAAGGAGATCAAGTGTTTTAAGCAGCATCAATCAATAGTCAAGCACAATGGCCAGTTTCCTTGTTCTGTTTTTTTTTTTTTTTTTTTTTCTTGAGACAAGGTCTCATTATGTCATCCTGGCTGGCCTCAAATTAATATGAAGACCAGCCTGGCCTCAACCTCACAGAAAGTCTCAATGGTCCACAAAGTAAATGCACAAATTTTCTAAATGAGTTGATTTGGGATGACACAATTGAGCAAGAGTCCATGGGCCCACCATAAATGTGGTAGGAAGAACATAACTTAGGAGATGGAAAGAACAGCTAAGAATTAAATTATCTGAGTTTGTTTCTCAGATGTGTTCTTTAAGGGTCATGTTCACAAGTTTGAAGGCATGGACTCAAGAGTGGATGAAAGATACCAACAAAACGATCCTTCTGGAAGGAATGAAATGAGCTACTTCTGTTAGTTCTTCCTTCCCTACAAGAGTCCAGAGACAGTGAATACCACAGGAGACATGCACATAACAAATCTAGTTAACTGACACTGTCTTGCCTTTTAGAATCTGAAGTGCCTGTCGTAACTCAATACGCATACAGACCAAACTATCAACATTCTGCATGTGAAAGGAAGGGTAGAGGGTAGAGTCTTCTCACTGGTCCTGAAGCAACAAGATTACTCCATATAGCAAGAACCATGACATCATTAGGGATTAAGTGTGTGAGTTTGCTGTTGGTGTTGCCAGCTTTAATTATGAGGTTTTCAAGAGAGCTGATGCATTTCCTTATAAAATATTAATGACATAAAGATCTCTGCAGGCAAGCAAATCATGGTGAGTCAGAAAGTGCATGCTGGCCTCAATCAATTGCCTACAGCTTCCAACTATTATATTTCCCAAAATATTTCATGAACAACTGACAGCTTAGTTGGGGTTTCCCACATTTATTACAAGTCTAGATCTACATAAACAGCCTGGCCGACAACAGCCTGAAATGTATGGGTTCTACCTTGACCAGAGAGTGACTGACCATAGTTCCTAAGGATCCATGTTGTCACCATCTTGTGGACACTGAGTACAGGAGGTTTCACTAAAAACACAAGATTGACAAGCACTTCTAAGATCCTACTCAATGAACACTAAAGACAGAACTCTCCAATTCCTTTGCAATTCCTTTGCAGAGGGCTAGAATCACCTAGTGCTGAGCCTTAAAACACACACACACACACAAATAACTTGCTTGAAATGTATTTGCTGGCGGGAAGCACCCCACCTTGAATTTAATGACTCTCCAGCCAGCACAAGCTGTCCTTTGTACTTCCCTATGCAATCCCTGCACACTCTTCTTCCTTTAGAAATGCAAAGAAACCCCGTGCAGAATTTAATGCTTCTGCGAAGAAAATTGCTATTGTGTACAATTAGCATATTTACTAAGGTTTGCCATTACTTTGGTAATTAAATTCATACAAGGAGAGAGACATATCCAATTCAAGAAAATTACACACTACAGTAGTACAATCATAATGGTCGCTGTACAATTATTAAACTCTACCAAATTCTTCCTTACAGTAGGAGTATTCACCAGAGTAGCTTCTGAATAAGATCATTGCAGTGTTTTCTGTTTAAATATGCTTTCTGCACAGAGAATTATAATTACATTTGCATAACTACTATAATCAACATAGAATCATGGCTGAGATTTAACAGAATCACTATTCTGTTTAGAACTTCAGGAGTTCTGAGGCCTACTTAGCTCTTGTGGACTGCTATTTTAGTTTGTAATAAATTAAATATATTTTCCCACACTTTTATATAAACAAAATATCCTAAAAATATAGCATGAAATAATGCTACATTGTGTAATTTTGGTCTTCAAAAAGACTGTTTAATTTACAAACCAATTTTTAAAATAAAAACAACAGAACAAAAGAAAAATACAGGAAAAATCCCAGCCACATCACAAAAGTGTCTGATATTCACATGGTATAGCGATATGGAAGGCAGGAGTCAAACACCCACCTCTAAGCTTCAATGCCCTGTACTTACTGAGGTTAGTTGGTGTGGCCGAGATAGCTGCTGTCCCATTTCCAGACCACAGACCACTGATTTCCTTCGAATGTTCTCCTTTGTTTTGGTTGAATTCAACAGGCTACCTTGGTGCCTGATGTTTCAGTCATTTTCTTTTTCTCTTTCTTTCTTTCTTTCTTTCTTTCTTTCTTTCTTTCTTTCTTTCTCTCTTGTTTTTTAAAAGTCAAATTAGACAGATCTGAGGAAAATAAGTGCACCTAAAACCAATAATCTGACACCAGACTTATAGACAAACGGGACAAAACAAACATTTCCACTACAGCTTCTCTTCCTCTGATCAGACTTCTGAGAACACCAAGTAAGACCCTCCCAACAGCATCTGTGTCAATAGGTCTCAAAGAGACAGACTCCAGTTTGTCTCTGGTCCTGTAGCAAGCTGTTTTTGGTTGCCAGCAAGCTCCTCGAGGCGATAGCATCTCCAGGGACCAGAACCAGAGCGGAGTAAATTCTCACTAGCACAACCACTATGTATTTCCTGAGAGGCACACTATGAAGTCACTTTAGGAAGAAACTCTGAAGTGTTTCTCAGACACAGAATTTCAAGCTCATATCCTTGTGCAAAGAATACCAAACCTAATTCAATCTTTTCTAAGTTTTTCTATTTTGGAAGATCTGGAATCTTGCTAAAAATTGCACAGGAAATGTTTTAATGAGCAATTAATTCAGATTGACAGATACATAGAAATAAACATGCTCAATGAGCAATAGCAAGGGTCACATGGATACCCAAAGGAATATATATGGAGTTCAGAAGAGAAATTGAGATAAATGAAAGATAATCAACGAGCATGAGATGTGAGTCTTATATAAATGAGTGTTCTTGTGGTTGTTTACCTGTGAACAACAAAGACCGGAAGGCTGCTGGTGTGTTTATATTTTATATACACATTTTTATATATAGTATATACTTATATTTATGTATAATACACATATCACTAGCCTTGTAGTCTTTGTTATTTTGATCTATGAACACACACACACATATATATAATATATATATATTATATATATATCTTCATTACTTATAAATTAGTCAACTTGTCCACCTCTAGAAAGCATGGAGAACTCCATAGAGGCTCTAGCCTTAACATTATTTACAAGATATATACATTAATAAGATGGCTTTCTCATAAGAAAATTCCAACTAATTAATTTTATTTCTTCTCAAGTCTCTAATGGGATTGAAGACCAGGTAGTTTAGTTTTACAGTTAAGCTTTGTTGTTTATGGGCTAACATGTTTTTAAGTCTAGATAGATGTTTTAAGTGATAGAGATGAGATATGATAGATATTGATTTACATTCAGAATTTTAGAGACACCAAGATAGGAAAGATGTTTTCTTCAAAGCTTCCAAATACAAATAGCCAAACACTACGAATATAACATGTATATAATTCCTTATTGTTTCATGGTTCTTCTAATATAGGTAGTTTATTGCATATGTGTGTAATAATATAAATGTATATGTAAAAATATTTAATTAAACAAAAAGAAAATTCCAACTATGGCCATTTATATGCATTCTCTAGGCTTACATGAGGCCTTTTGTAGTTCCTATTGGAATGTACTTTTTGTTTGTTTGTTTGTTTTTTTAAGACAGAGTTTCTCTGTGCCGCTCTGGCTGTCCTGGTATTCACTATGTAGATCAGGCTGGACTCAAACTCACAGAGATCTGCCTCCCCTGGCTCCAAAGGTCTGGTTTTAAAAGCATGTGCCTCTGTGCCCAATGGCAATTTTCTTCTTTTGAAGATAAAGAATATTTTCTAGAGAAAAACTTTTTTTAAAAAGTCATGCAAAGAATTGCAGAAACGTTGAGGTAGAGGAATATTAAGTGCATTGTGGTTTTTCTTTTTTCCTTATTTTTATGTAGATAAAAGTTATATATTAATATAGAAAATATACTTAGGACACAAAACAAGTGAATATACTTTTCAACATGGATCTTCAAAGTAGCCTTCATTTGATTATTGCAGTTAACCTATGTGCTGGGGTGGGTTCACTACCTAACAGTGGTAGTGATATCGAGACCTTTAGTGCCCTTTCCTATTGTGGTTTATGCATCTATTAGAAAAGGCATAATGCTGTCATAGTGAAGAAAACACACCTTTGTGGAAAATAATCTCCACATTTGCCATCAACATGACCTCCTTTGAAAATCCATTCCTCTTACAAGTCACTTAGACCCATGAATTCATCAACTCATGTATACAAAACATGACTTTAGTTTTATTTCTTTCCTTTTGTGTCATATTTTAAAGTATTTTTTGGGTGTGGGGACCAGATAACACTAAGAATCACATAGTCAACTCACAGCGTGTTTTGTACATGCCAGATATTGCATTAAGTGTTTTCTTTTAGCACTTCATTAGTTCATGCAGACTGAGTTTCATAATAACATTTTCTGAGTATACTATATACTTTGCTTATATCCACACAGGTGCACACACATGCATGTACACGCACACGCGCACACACACACACACACACACACACACACACACACACACATACACACACACACACACACACACACACACTGCACTCTCTTGTCCTTGTTTTCCCTCTTATTGGTTCCCTTTCTCTTCCTACATAGTATCTCTTTGGGGTCCGTTGTGGAGGGTGAGAGTACTGCTCTTATAGAGGACCCAAGTTCAGTTCCCAGCTCCTAAGTCAGGTGGCTCACAAACACTGAGAACTCAACTATGTGTCCAGCACATGGGTTGGAATCTTAACTACTTGCTTCACGTTGCCCTGCCTGTATTCTTCTTATACTAGAACCTAGCACAATCCTTATTAACAAAATAAGAGTTGTTTCAGGCAAAATATTATGATATCATAAAGCTTTTTATTTCAGGTACTGTTATCACAGTGTCTTAGACAGGATTTTTGTCTCCTGTTTTATAAGAGGATACGTTCAAGTAAGTTTTTGTTTAGAATCGCTCTCTTTTAACTATAGATGAAAATAGGGGAAATAATGATAGGAGCATGGGATATGGCTTTTATAAAATTGAAGTGATAGCTGCTTGGTGGTGGCTCAAGACTTTAATCCTAGCTCTCTGGAGGCAGAGACAGGCAGATTTCTGAGTTTGACACCAATCTGGTCTACAGAGCGAGTTCCAGGACACCTAGGACTACACAGAGAAATCCTGTCTCAAAACACCAAGAACAAAAGCAAAACAAACAAATAACATGCCCCCACACACACACATACAAAAGAAAAAAATGAAGTGTTACAATCATGCCAAGAGAACTGCTTGGCTGATCTAGTTGCAGGAGTCAGGGACTCGAGTTACAGACAGTTACAGAACAACAGCAAATGATTGATCCAGAGGATGAGGGGAAATAGGGCCTGTATTTATTGGTGGTGGTGCATAGATGCCTGTAACCACTGTGGAAATAAGTGTGATGGTTTCTCAAAACCCTAATAATAGGACTACTCTTTGATCCACCTCGGCATATATCCAAAGGTCTCTACTGTCTGCTATAGAAATATTTGCACTGCTATGTTTATAGTTGCATTGTTCACCACAGAGAAAAAAATAACCAAAGCCAGCCTGATGTCCTGTGACAGAAGAAAAGATAGTGAAAATGTCACATATGTGCAAATTGGAATTTTATTTAGCTGTAAAGTAAAAAATAAATTGTAGGAAAAATAAATGTTTCTTGAAAGTATCATATTAAGTAAAGTAATTCAGACTCAGAAAGACAAATATCACATGGTTTTGCATATAGCATAGAGTCTTAAATTGTATGTTTGAATATATGTACACATGTGGCTTGAGTGTAGGTATGAGACTAGAAAGAGGACCAGGGAAGTACCAAAAAAGTGAAAAAGGCAGGGAAAGTAATGGACCATAACTGAATGAGAATGAGCAGGAAGATATGGGGTGGCATGTGTAGAAGTTCCAACAAGTCTGGAAGTCGGATGGGGGACAAGAGAGTAGGGGAACCCACGGAAACAAGTTTTGTTTGAAAATGCCATAATGAAACCTAATATTTTTAATATATCTTATTCATTTATTCATATTACATCTTAATTGTTATCCCATCCCTTGTATCCTCGCATTCCTCCCTCCCTCCCACTTTCCCCTTACTCCCGTCCCCTATGACTGTGACTGAGGGGGACCTCCTCCCCCTGTGTATGCTCATAAGGTATCAAGTCTCTTCTTGGTAGCCTGCTATCCTTCCTCTGAGTGCCACCAGGCCTCCTAATATTTTTATATGCAGTTTAAAATAAAAAGTGCATACTTTAAAAATTAAATGAAACAAATGTGTACAATTTCCCCTGGCTGAAAGGGTGAAATAAGATTACTGCTGATGCATCTGGTGATAATGAATGAACAACAAGAAAGCAATCAAAGGGTTGATCATCTTAAACCATTAACACTATAAAGAAGGCAGAGAGACAATGTGACAGAAAGGCATGATGGTAAAGTGGCACTGGAAAGTATGAGTTTACTTAAGGAAGCTCAAATTGAGCCTAAAATTCTGATGTCCTATATAAAATACTAATATGGAATAAATTTTATAAAATGTCAAAAAAAGAAAAAGAAAGAAAAATATTTCTCTTGTGAGATTTTTGAGAATTTATACCGAAGTATCCAAGCAAATGGTACTTCTGACATTATGCGTTATAATATAGACACTCACTAAGTTAGATTGGGTGAATTCTTCTCAAGGAAATATATATGTCCAGTGAATTTTGGCTATTTCTCTTCCTGCCGTTTTATGGAGAAATAGCATTCCAAGATATTTTAAAATAGCATTTAAAATAGTTTTCATATAATATATTTAATCATATTCTTTCTCTTCTCCCAACTCCTAGATTCTCCTCGCCACCCTACCCACCTAACTTCATCTTATTTCTTGACAAGACAAACAAAAAAAATTCAAAACCAATAAGACAAAAATACCAAAACCTAAACCAAAGGTACATACACAATTGAAGAGCTTTTTGTGTTGACAAATCACTACCGGACTTTGGCATGCTGTAGAGTATGGTTGGTAAATATACCCAGTGATGGTCCATAGGAAACCCTGAGTCCTCCTTGCCCAGCAGGTTTCAATTGCACTATTTTCATGATTAGGGGTAGAACTTAGTGCCCATCTCCCCTTCTCATGCAGAGATTTCATCTGGTTTGAATCCATGCAGGTATTGTGCTGCTGTCACAGACTGAAGTTCATATGAGAGGTATTTTCATTTAAGAAGACCTCTGTATTTTAAGTTGAATACAGACTAGTGCAAGTAGGTAATCAAAACTATGAAAGTGCAGAATACAAAATAAAATGACGAAAAAACAACCTGACTCTGATGTGAACCACAAAAGCTTCTGTAACAGAAAAGGTAAGATGCCTATGTCTGTCACAGTAAGAGCCTTTCTTGGAATTCAAATCAAGTCAGCTTAACATGAGAGTAAGAATTGAATTTAGAGATTGGATAAATTTTCCTGTGAATGTAGGGTGCAGAGAAGAAGCTATGTGGGGAAGAATAATAAATCAAGGAGTGTAGTCTCAGAAACAAACTCAAAAAAGCCTTGTTGCTCTAAGAAAACCTACACTGAAGAGTGGCTGTCAGTTTTTCTAAGGCAACAGTTGGGAGAGAAACAATGTTCATGATAATGAACCTGTGACAGTTGAGACTGACAAAGCCCATTCAACCATGCATTCCCTAGACAGTAGGGTTTTCCCCCCAACTTTCTAGGTAGAAGATATGTCTCAGCTTATAGAGTCTAAGGCATGATGCTCTAAATAGACATTTGATCAGCAGTTTATGAAGTAAACTAACTAGACTTCCGTGCAGCACTGTAAGTTCTTTGGGACACTCTGCATGATAAATGAGGTACTGAAAGGAATCAGTACTGTTTTTATTTATGCACTCTAATGTGTCAATTCCATGTCCTCTGCCACAGCAGACATTTCTTTCAAATATGCAGTAACAGTTCCCTAGTGATACATTGTCAAAAATACTTTTGAAATGAAAAAGCAAAATTGCCCCAGAATTACCCCCTTGTCTCCATGATAGCAGCACTGTAACACTATCAGGGGAGGCAGATGTTAAACAATAAATGCTACAAACAGAATAAAAACCTAAGAAATTGAAAAGAGTCCTGTGTTTGGAAGAAGGGTGGCTTTGTAAATACCAATACATGATCACTTTGTTTTCCAATTAAAATGTAATAGAAAAGAGCAAACTATCACCCAGGGCATCTTCAAGAAGAGCTCAGTGATTTGGGCTTACTTAAATGAATCCAAGTTTCCTACAAAGTTGATTTATTTGGGTGAAGATTAGAAAAGCACACATATAGAATCTGTTAAAATCAATCCCATTTCCCATCCCTGGTATCTTTTGATGACTCTTCAATTTACAACAACCCTTCATACTGGAAAGTACATTTAAATTCAACTATAAAATGCACAATGAATAACAACTGATGGGCTCCAACATTAGTGTTGGAGGACCATATAGTAAAGCAACATCTGAGGATTTATAAGTCTGGGTGTTTATACCTTGGGCCATGAAGATTGCATTCAGAGTCAGTCACACGAATTCTCCTTCTCAGGCACTACTTTGGAGAAGGCTGTTTAATCACTGTGACTGAGATTCTGAATCCCTATGCTATGCTCTTTTAAGAGCTATGGAGTTTGGTGTGATGAATACTTTACTTTGTGTAGTGTGATAAACTGTTAACATTTTATAAACTTGACACTTCCTTTGCATTGGAAAAGTATCAAAGTGCTCCTGACACAGTTAACTTTCTTCCTGAACACTGAGTGTTTGGATGAACAAATGACAATCCTTCACCATCACACTAGCCACAGTGCCCCAGCTAGAAACTGCTGTAGCATAGATGGGCTGAAATACTCTCAGATGATAATTTATAGTGCTGACCAATTTCTATCTCTGGTGACTTTGGTGAATTATGTATCAAGGAACACAGAATTTTCCAATGCCTATCAAATTACTTTTTAAAAGACCAAAGCTTGCTTTATCTGCTACGCAAAGAACAATCTGGGACCTTGTTAGCCAGAAGGACTACTAAAATATTCAAAGCAAAGGGACAAAAAGATGATATGAAAATGATTATTGGATTCCAAACTCTAACTTCATGACAAAATGCTGTAGCTCCATAATTTCTTTACTGCATAAGATCTAAACATGCACAATTATAATTTTCTTCATTCTTATATGACAGGAAGTTAAAAACAAATAAACAAATAAGAAGGTAAGAACAACACTTTTGTACTTGCAAGTAGTCTTGTCCTAAAATTCAGACCACAGTTTAATATGAAGAACATAAAACACATATATAAATCAAGGTTGATAGCTACTTGTGGTCAATCTGGAGGAACAACTAACTCATGAGCAATTCTGGTCTGTCATCTCTGTCCCCTTGTAAGTGACAGGCCCAAGCAGATTGTTTCAGGAAGATTTGCTTTTCCTTATATGTAGCATCAACTGACAGTGATGCAACTAGAGAGATGGTAACATAAACCCTCCCTGACCTTAGCCACCCCGTGTCCATCTCAGTGGAGGTGAAGAGATATCAGGAAAAGGGTTAACCAATAGTTGGGATATTAGAGGCCATGTTATTGAAGATATCCAGGAGGTAAATAAAGGTGAGAGAATAAGCTGGAGGGCAGGGAGCAAGCAAACTTAACTTCATATTTTTTAATCACTCCCTCTGCTTTGCAATCCTTACAAAACATGACCTCATCTGTGCTCTCATCCTCCCCAGTGGATAGTGCTCGATTACTCATACATCCCTCGGCACAATGGGGAGCTCACCTTTTTTCAGCCCTGGTTGACCTTATTGACATTCCCTCTGTACAAAGTTTTCCTATTTCCAGTTTAGTATGGTCTCAGTAACGAGGTTGAGAGCTGTTTGAGAACAAGAGTGTGCCCATTCGATGGATCTCTTGTGTTCTCCTTTGGAATCCTGGCTCTTTAGAGGGAGTTTCACAGTATGTGCTGTTATCAAATGTCGAGTTCATCATTGTGAGTATACTGGTGTGTTTAAATAAACCGAAGAATGGGTTTTCTCCATCATATACCTAAAACCCAAGTAGTCTTAAAACAACAACAATAATAGCATTGTGTATGTGTATGTTATGTGTGTGAGCTTCTGGTGCAAGACTTCACATAGTCTAATCATGGAATTTAGTTGAATCCCTAATCATGTTCACAAATTTGTTTTGTGAACAGAAAATAATAGATATGATTCATATTAATTATATAATTAATGAAAGTTTAGGTATCATTGCTTACACAGAGCATTTAAAATATGTGTTTATAATGTTCTTAACTGATTTTACAGTTTACTGTTATAATTATCTTAATCAAAGAATTTTAACAACATAATGCCATAGCAATTTGTGCTGTTCCATTTCTCTACCTTAAAATTTTTACTTGATATTAGGAGTGTGAATCTGACATTTATCATATGAGAACACATGTTTTCATACAAAGCCACTGAATACATAGATGCCTTGAAATTTCATGTTTATAGTTGTTAAATACATTTAATATGCTTAAGCAGTGGTAAAAAACACACATGTGTGAGCACACACACACACACACACTAGCACGCACATGCACACACATACACTGCTTAGGCCATATCTTTTGAAAGAAAAATAAAAGCTCTCTCTTCTAAATGTCTTTTAAAAATATTTCTTGAAGACTAACATTGGAAATGAATTCTTATTATATAAAGTTAGATTACTATCACATTTACTATGTTTTTAATTAAAAATTTCATGTAATTGTTAAGGTTGTAAGATAAAAGTGCACAGCATGTAATTTGAGCCACTTTTACCTATCAGTAGACATTAATATCAGCTCTTGGCTAGTAGCCCTACGAAGCTTTTGCAAAGTATTAAATTACATTAAGCATATTTTTTTAAAGAACAAGCATCTCCCTCTGCCCTAAACTCTATGTGCAGCTGAGCCAACAGTGACCTTAAATGTCTGCTCTTCCAGCATGAACTTTCTGGGGCACCTTCACGCCTTGTTTATAAAGTGCCAAGGACTAAACCCAGGACTTCATGCATCCTAAGCAAGCACTCTACAGACTGAGTATACCCACAACTCTCCACTCAGCATTTTAAGAAGTGGAGGAATACGGAGTACATCATCTACGTACGATGGTGCTAGCGTGAGATATATGTCCAAGCTTCCATCATAAACTTTCACTGGCATCATCAAGTTATGCATTGGAATTTGAGGACCAAGTCGTACACAAGAGCTCTTTTATGATTAGGGTGTCTTTGAAACTTTGCTCTGTTGTATGAGTGTTGGACCTGTCTGCTAAGGTTGAAAGTTTGGCATTACACCAGGTGCTAAATGCCTGATTCCCTATTTAAGCCAGGTTTCCTCCTCTCTCCACTGCACCTGATCTAGGGAAACCTCAGACCCCCTAAGGAGTGTCATAGCTGCCAGGGATTTTACAGGCCCAACCCTTTCTCCGTAAGAAACCCATTCAGTGTGCAACTGGAGATTCCTGAAAATACCTTCCCCCGGATAATGGGATGTCTTGGTATCTTAGCTTTCAGCCAGTGACCCTTTCCCATACCTCTAATCATATCTGTAATTCTTTATCCACTCCCCACTGCCCATAGGATAATTACATACTGTGTTCCCCTTCTTATGATAGGACTGTGCTGCATGTAAAGGAAATATCCTTTATATTCCTAGCCACAGCAAATCCAACACAACCCCAAGGACCCTCCTACTGCTCAAGGATTATAGTGTTCCCAATTCACTCCATTCCTCCATCCTGACTGTTTGAGTCTCACCATTTATTCTGGGGAAAGAAGGGCTCCCCTCCTCCCCCAAAGAATTCTCTGCAGGAAACCTGGGCTTGACTGCACATCAGACAGCTACGTGCCCACCGTGAGCTTCCACCGTTCACCAGTGAGTCAGAGCAGATTGCAGCCATCATCTTTCTTGGGGCCCCTTTACCCACTACAGTGCGCATCTGAGAAGTTAGGCTGAGCCATTGTAGCTACTTGGCTAGAGTTTTCACAGCAATGAGGTCCTTGCTGCCAACTGGCTTATTGCTGGCAACCTAGCTAAACCTTATTGCAACGATTTTTTTTTTCTCCTGAATCTCCAGCTGAACTAAAGAACTCCTGGCATTGATCTCCATGGTTCGTTGTTCCACCATTTTTGGACAGGACAGTGGCATTGCTGGGGGAGGTGAACCATTGACCCTACATTTCACCCTTTTCTGGCCAGAAACTGGTACTTGGACCTTCCCTTGGGAGAAGCTTGCATATTTGGCCAGGTGGTATACAGGCCTACTGGAAGAAATGGAACCAGAACTGGTGGTGTCCAGGCCTCCTGGGAAATCCAGAATGACATACGTGTAGTACAGGAACAAGCTGGGCATGGCTACCTTAGCAGGATGAGAAGATATTTTGGTTGAAAAATAAGAATAGACACAAGTCAGAAAAAGCAAAGTGTAAGGAAAGACAGGTGGTAGCATAATGTCAAATCTTTTGGACAAAATTTTCTTTTCTGCAGTGTTTTATGCAGTTACTAAATGGTTGCAGTTTAGAAATAACTGAAGACGTAACTTTTTCAAGAAGCAAACTGTCAGCAACTCAAGTGTGTCCTTTCATTTTGATAACCAGTTGTAACTAAAGGAGAAAGGATGTCAGCTCAGACCAAGACACCACAGTGCTATCTTCTCAGACCCCAAATCAACATTAAAAGATTTGGAAAGACCTTTTAAAGAACGGACAGTCATTTTAACAGATATTTTGCTACTCATCCATCTTTCTAATTGGTGAGCATACTTAAGAATAATACAGGCCGTAAACTTCAAACCCCTACCCAGATCTAGCCAATGGACAGGACATTCTCCACAGTTGAGTGGAGAGTGGGGTATGACTTTTTTTTTAATTTATTTTATTTATTAATTTATTCTTGTTACATCTCTATGGTTATCCCATCCCTTGTATCCTTTCATTCTCCCCTCCCTCCCATTTTCCCCTTATTCCGCTCCCCTATGACTGTTCCTCAGAGGGATTACCTCCCTCTGTATATGCTCATAGGGTATCAAGTCTCTTCTCGGTGACCTGCTGTCCTTCCTCTGAGTGCCACTAAGTCTCCCGCTCCAGGGGACATAGTCAAATGTGAGGCACCAGAGTACATGAGAAAGTCAAATCCCTCTCTCCACTCAAGTGTGGAGACTGTCCTGTCCATGGGCTAGATCAGGGTAGGGGTTTAAATTTTACCGCCTGTATTGTCCTTGGCTAGTGCCTTAGTTTGAGCGGGACCCCTTGGCCCAAATCTGCCTATCATAATGTTCTACTTGTAGGTTTCTAGGACCCACTGGATTCTTCTACAATGCTATTCTCCCATGGTTCTCTCATCTAGAGTCTCAATAGGATGTCCTCCCCTCTGTCCCAGGTTCCTGGTAAGTGAAGGCTTTCGTGGGACATGCCCATTGGGCTAGTATGCAGATATAAGTGAGTATATACCATTTGAGTCTTTCTGCTTCTGGGTTAACTCACTCATTATGATCATCTCTAGCTCAATCCATTTGTCCACAAATTTCGGGAATTTCTTGTTTTTAATCCACTCCTTGGAATATACCCAGAAGATGCTCCAGCACACAATAAGAAAATTTGCTCAACCATGTTCATAGCAGCCTTATTCATAATAGCCAGATCATGGAAACAGCCTAAATGTCCCTCCGTAGAAGAATGGATAAAGAAACTGTGGTACATATACACTATGGGGTATGACTTTCACACGAACTCGGGTGCCTCATATTTGACAACATCCCCTGGATGGGGAGACCTGGTGGCACTCAGAGGAAGGATAGCAGGCTACCAAGAAGAGACTTGATACCCTATGAGCCTATAAAGGGGGAGGAAGTCCCCCTCAATTCACAGTCATAGGAGAGTAAGGGGAAAACGGCAGGGAGGGAGGAATGGGAGGATCCAAGGGATGGGATAACCATAGAGATGTAATAAGAATAAATTAATAAAATAAAATAAAATAAAATAAAATAAAAAGAATAATTCAGACACAAGGACTGCAAAAACAATGTCAGCAATTAATTTTTTAAAATGTGCATTATGAGGGTTTGTACTAGGTACTTTGCACATATACAGTGGCCTTCAGTTTAGTGTTCTATGGGATTCCTGAGTGTCCCAATGAGTGGGTCTCTGTTCTCGCTCCTTCTCTGGGGCTATGCTCCTTTTGTTTGTTTTCTTCAATTCTGATCTCAATAGTTTTTTATTTATCTTATTATATTTTATTATTAATAACTAGAAGCTTGTTGGTTTTCTACTGAAGGACAGAAAAAGGTGGATCGAGTTGAGATGGGAAGTGAGGAACTAGGAGGAATAGAGTGAAACAAACCATAATCAGGATATGTGATGTAAGAAAAATTATTTTAATAAAAATATTGAAAAATAAAAATATGCATTTTAGTAAAATTCTAATTTTGGATACTGACTGTCTGAATTACAAAAAAATCATTTTAATGCTTTCTGCTACAAAAAGTATATTAATTTGTATATTTAATGATTCAATACATAGATAAAACTAGATATTCTAACAACTATGTAAGACATCTACTCCAATGTCAAAGATGAAAATAAAATACACAATGCCTTTAGAAAGCAGAGAATTACACTTACTGTCAATTTATATTTTTTCATGAAAAAATATAAAGAATTATGAAAATCAAGAATTACAGTTATAATACAAAGTTTGGCAAATTATTCCAAAACAATTGCAAATTAAATAATGAATTATTGTTCCTTTTTTAAAACTTAGAAACAAAACTGAACCAAAGCAACATAAGATAAATTCAGAATCATTGTTTCTGGAAAAAAAATTTTATATTTGTTTGTATTCTATATTGTTGTTTTACTATTTATCTGAAAACAGTGAGAAATGGTTGTCAAAATATTAAATAATAAAAATCTTAGGTGCTTGTTTAGGGGCCTGACAACTATAGGCTGTTGGACTTCTTATATTTAGGGAAAAGCCATGTTTCTAGAGAAAGAGCATTTCCTATTTTGACCCTGACATTCAGTGTCAGAGACATTGCTTATCATAAAGACCAACTAAAAATACACCAAAAATATTAAAACACCTGGTGTCATTATTTTCTAGGAAAACTCATCATATTTTCCCTTGTAGACAGTTTCAAGCTTGATGACCAATCATGATTTTGAAATGATGGTGTTGGCCTGGTTTCCACTTTTTAAAGGTTAGCTAAGGCTTTCATTGGTGTTTGACCAGCATCTCACAGGTTAATGAAGAAGGAAAGGCAAAACGAATATGTTACCCATTAAAGTGGGACAGTGCTCTGGCAACATTTACATCAGGGCCAACTGACTTTGCAAGGGTGGCTTCCAAGTAGTCTTTTAAAAAATATTTTATTTATTACAATCTAATCGTATTACATCTTGATTGTTAACCCCTCACCTTTATCTTCCTGTTCCCTCCCTCACGTCCCCCTCCTGCTTCCCTCTTCTGCCCTACTCCCCTCCCACAGACCTTGGATGAAGGGCTCCTCCCCCACCTTCTGATCTCAGCCTATCAGGTCTCATCAGTCTTAAACAAGGAAATTAATATGTTTAAGTATCAAAATCATGGTGGAGGGATTAGCTGCGCAACCTTGTTACACAGAACAGATTCTCAAGAGTGACTTTAAAAAATTCTATTGTATAATATTTAATTAACCAGTTCATTGGTGGTATCCAGAAATATTAAATATTCCATTAAGATTTCCACTAAACATTTACACCAATTCTTTATGTATTGGTTATTTCATATTATATTCACAGAATGCATGACTTAGGTATTGTTATTCTTGTTTTATACATCAATGTTCTTGCTAAAATCAAGTCTTTAACCATCAACTCCTTGCCTCTTCATGGACGGACTATATGTCTTGATTTCTTACCGTGGGCCAAGTGGAAAAAATAAGGACATAATAGTGAATTATAGTAGTTCTGAGTTTGTACTACATATGTCTGTATTCATGTCAAAGAGGTTTACGTAGTGTATTCTATACAGTACAGAAGGTGAGACTAGAAATTGAGACTATAGACTACAGAACCTGTAGATTCTACCCAACAAAGCACAAGACAGTGCATGGTAGACACAGAAATGCAGATGTCTCTTTCTTTTTTAATTTTTGGTTTTTTGAGACAAGGTTTCTCTTGTAGTCCTGGATGTCCTGGACTGTCTTTGTAGACCAGGATGGCCTCAAACTCACATAGATCTGCCTGCCTCTGCCTCCCGAGTGCTGGGATTAAAGGCGTGCACCGCCACCGCCCGCAGGATATATACTTTTAATTTTCTAGAGGTTATATAAATTAAAACTGAGTGTTTAAAAATAATGGAATAATTCCTAATTTAGGATATAGACTCTTGATAGCATCAAACTGCCCTAAATATTTTGCAGTGTTGCACCAGGTACTATGTCTATATCTACAATAGTTGAGAAGGTATAAAAACAATGAATAGGTTTAGAGTTGGTGAACCAGTGCGTGGGAGGGAGCGGGACAGAGTAGAGGAGGAATGGGAACTTTTCTTTTTACAGGGGTTGAGCCTGCTGACAATCTTTTGTTTGTTTTACAATAGACATGGACAAGCCATATCCTACTGGATTTTCACTGCCACTCTCAGGAGGTGATGTATAAAGAAGGTTCAGGAAACAAAAACAAACATGAGTGGCTGCAGAGATGACTACAGAAATGTGGGACTGGGGAGTCCCAGGTGAAATGGAAAAGGATTTGTCCTTCAGTATATAGAGAAATTAGACAGTCAATGGAAAGAGGGTGTTACAGCAACAAAAGTCATGATCCTCAGGAAAGTGAAGAAAGAAAATGATGTTGGGATGGGGAGAGCTGTTGAGAACAGAATTCATGAAAGAAGAATAGGGTATATCAAGAGGAGGGGTATTTTAACCTGCTTTGGGGTTTCTGTATTTTCAAATATTTTCCCAGAAATAAAAACATCAGTATCCTGGGTATCCGCAGCTGCCAGGAAGCTGCAAACACCTTGTGTTGGTCTTGGAACAGTGGCTGTGCAGACTAAGTTTACAGTTCCCCAAGTTGTGCATGAGAAAGCAAGTTAAATTGACAAAGGTCTCCAGAGAGACTAAGGAGCAAAGCCTGGAAGAGAACACAAGTGTGTCCCACAGCACCCTGCACAAACTCCTGCCTTCACTGCAAACATTCAAAGGGTGAAGGGTTGGCCTGTGTGGCTTATCCTTCGGCAAACCACAACCAGGAATGCTGTGTATTGTCTTTTCAGAAAATGCTACTAGATTTTTTCCTCAGTGTTTAGCAATGGATACTGATCTCTTTATTTTCAGTATCTAAGCTAAAGAGTTGCAGACACACTATATTTAGGGCAGAAAAGACTTTCTTAGAAAATCCATCTTCAAGAAGCACATTTTAATAATGACCACTCATCTGCAGCAAGCTCACCCCTCCACAGTCTCTGGTCCACTTTTGAATGACTGTAGATAACATACACCATGTCGGAACTTCAACTTCCATTCACTCTTTGAGGCTTATGTTATCAGGCACATCAGAACATTTATAGAGTAAAGCCTTCATATCTAGCAAACTTGGCCCTGAAGTGCTCTGTAGTTTCAATGCCATGAAGTTTGCTGGAGGAGTCTGAAGAGCTTAGACTCATGGAAGTGAGGTTCCTACCGAAAGAGCATCCTTTCCCTCTCTGTGGCCCAGAAGGCCATTTCCCTTCCATAGTTACACTTTATTTTTCATGTCATTGGGCCTGGCAACAGAAAATTTATTTATAGGGGAAATTTCATCACTTACAAAACATAAAGCACATTCCATCTCCTAAAGTTTCTAGGGACATCTTAAATAAGGCTTGAATTATTGCTAGGATTGAAAGGAGCGTGCCTTTCCTGAAAATCATGAAAATCAGATACCCAATTTACAAAACAAAGGGGGAAAGGTTAGCAAAGGACAATTCCTTTGTGCTGTGACCTATTAAATGGGCTACTGTTGAACTCAGGGAAGTGGGTTGTTTGACTTCCTTTCTAGATTGTGGGCATGGAAATACATCACTCGGATGATGGAGCATGGGAAAAT
>OU015742.1:100864009-100878804 GCA_907169655.1 Acomys percivali
CTCTCTCTCTCTCTCTCTCTCTCTCTCTCTCTCTCTCTCTCTCCTGTTTGTGGATAAGAGCTAAGCTCTGAGCTACTGCTCTATAGACATGCCCTCTGAACCTGTGAACTAGTCTCCAACTAAAATGCTGTCTTTTACAAGTTGCCTTGGTCATGGTGTCTCTTCACAGCATGGCGTGACTACGTACAGTCAGTGTCACTATCAGTACTTTACTACTCCCCACCTCTCATCCTCACATTCTTGTAGACACAATGCCTCTTCAATTCAAAGAGAATTTAGCATTATATATGCCATGCATTTAATACTTTTAATCAGACAAAAATTCAGTTAATTTAAAAAATAAAGAAACTAGCTGTCAAGGTTATAGAGACATTTTTATTTCTTGAGGAATACTTCTCAAACGTAGCTGTCATACAGTAGCAACAATATGTGCTAGGCATTTTAATGAATTATTTTATGTTTTAGGATGAATAATATGAACATTCCACTTATTAGCAGTAAAATTGCTTAAATAACCACAGATTGATATGGTTCTTATCCTACCTTGAGTCATATAATCATCATAATAATATTATGCAGCTATATTTTTACTTTTATATGCAAGAAGTTAGAATGTTGTGAAGTAAAGAAACAGGGTGTTTAGTATTACAAAATTGACATTTATCAAGGCACAGTAGAATCCTTGACCCTATATTATCCTGATTCTTCATAGAGCATGAACAACTGGAATAATGAGACTCTGCATCTTACCCTTTTTGGTGGACAGCATGAGTCATACTTTTTTCATATTTAAAGTGTTATTCTTTAAGAATTTTCTTATGTAACAATGTATTTTGATCTAATCTATGCTTGCTTCACCATTCCAACTTTTCTTTTTTTTTTTTTAAGATTATATAGTTAAATCTTTATTGCTAGGTTTCTTATATTTGTGCACTGGTTTAAATAAGATACTTTGTGAACCTTTGCAAATGGTTGATCAAGTACAGAAGAAGTGGGAGGGAGGAAAGAAAGGGAGGATACAAGGGATGGGCTAAAAATTGAGATGTAATATGAATAAATTAATAAAAAAATGTCAAAAAATAAAATAAAATAAAATAAAATAAAATAATAAAAACCATCTTTAAAAAAAAAAGAGTGGGTGAGTGTAAGGTAGAAAGACCAACTTTTCTAAGAACTCACCTAATACACATCTCCTCTAAATATATGTCCCTATTTTTCAAACTCATTGTGTTAATTAATGTTGTGCATATGTGTACGGATATAAGGCCCCACACTGGAGTGGAAACAACTTGTCAAGGGACCTATAGCTTTTGATTTCCCAGATGCTATCAACTTTCAGTAGATTTAAAGGTGCCCTTCTTCCAACTACAGCATTAATCATATTTATAAGCAATGCCTGAAGACCTACAAGTGGGAGTGATACAACAAAATCAGAAGTTGTGCTACAGTCAGGACTCAAAGAGTTTTTCTTGGTGTGATCTTAGACAAACTGCTGACATGTCTAAGCATAATATTTTCAAAGTTGTAACACAGGCAAGGAGTATTTGTTTAGTTTTGTGGAGATTACTGAGGGGCATAAAATAGCTTTGCAGAAACTACAGAACTATGAAAACATATGAAGTTAGCATGATGTTGAAGATGACCAAAAAATACCAAAATCCACCCTCTGAAACTGAATGACAGAACTGAAGCATTGAAGAATTACAACCTTGAGAGGTTGGTCTTCGGAATAACAAAGCTAGGTATTCTATTGTTTTGAAGAACATTAAAAAAAATATATATCCTGTGGGGAAATTTAGGACTTTAAGGACACTGGATCTCCTTTTTTGCCTTTGTAGCATAGTAATTAGAAAAGGGAATTTATCTTTTAGTGCCATATAAATATTTAAAGAGGATTACATTGCTTTTAATATGTTAATAATAAACAAAATGAAAGTACAATTAATGAATTATGCCATAGTTTGGAATTTTGATACCATTCAACAAATGTTGAATTATAGAATTGCTGGTTGATTCATTGACTTAGTCATTCAAATCAATGTATCATAATACTAAGATCAGTGAGTAAAAGAGACCATAATTTGTAAACTCAAGAAATAAGATGAAAATTCACATAAACTTATCTATAAGGAGTGCAGAGAAATAGACCTCAACTAGTCTATAGGAGTGTGTCAGGAAGATATGTGAAGGAAAGAGACTGGCAGATGGCATGACTTCTGGAGGTTACTGTGCAGTAGCATCTCACCAAATACAGAAATGAATCATACAGGAAGCAAATAAAAAGCAGGCTACAAATGGTGTCAGGGATCTGCCCTTCATATGTTTGGATGGGTTAGTGATAGAAATGATGTAATTACATTTGCATTTTCAAAACAATAACTTGATATGTTGGTGGAAATTTTAAGAAAGACAGGGCTGGCTGTTTATTTATTAGAATAAGTAGTAAATGTCCAATAATATTCACTTTAAATACTATCAAAGTTTTATCAGGTGTCATACTTCATGAATTATATTTGTTTATCTGAAATGAATGTTTTAAAAAGCAATGAAACAAATTCAGTGATGAAATGTGGGCCTGGCATGTCATGCTTTATTACCAGTACCTTCTTTCAAAATAAATAAATAAATAATAATAATAATAATAATAATAATAATAGATAATAGGTAGATAGATAGATAGATAGATAGATAGATAGATAGATAGATAGATATAAATGAGTTCTAAGAAGAGACCAGGTGTAAGGGCAGAAGACAAATTCCCCTTAAAATACTCTAAATAGAAGACAGCTTGCACTAAGCTATGCAGTTTCCATTTCTCCCTACTTCCCAGTGGTGTAAAGGAATACCGTAAAACTACAGCTCTTGAACTTCTGTCTCATCCTCAGACATGTACACACACTCTAGGATCAGATTACAATTCTGATTTAATTAAGATACTCAGAAGTTGGAGGAGATAGGCCATGAGCATGGACAGCATATTTTCATGTCTCTTTTGTTCCTTGCCCAGGCTTCTAAATCCCAAACTAAGCAATTAGCTGCCACTGGTACAATCCTCAGAGGATACAGAGCTCTGGATATCAGGATATGTCTGAATAATAACATTTAAGTGTCCTTTGGTAACTGATGACTTTATCGATAGTCATCTATGTTCATTTATTCAAAAAGAAATTTCATTTTTTGTTCCTTCTACCACACCTATTCCCTCGGGACTCGCTAATAATTTTCTTCTATGACATCTGACATTCCACAGGGAGTATGCTTTGTGTTTTTTTTGTTTATTTCTTTGACGGTTATCTTCTTCAACTACAATATGTTTTATAGAAGAAAGTCTAATTGTTTTACAGTGCTGTATTTTCGATGACTAAAATAGTTTGTGGCTTGGAGTAAGTGCTGTGCAAATGTGTTATGTTGAGGTAGTCAGCCAATGAATGAAAGTACATATTGTCATGGTCCGGCCTTGTCAGAAGGCATCTCAAGAACAGGTTTACATATGCAAGAGGAACATCTTTTCATCCACTAAAACATCCAGACCCCAAAGGATATGTACTATGCATCGTGGTCTTAAAATAAAACACCTCTGATACTAGCAAGGAGCGATTAAAAACACCTAAATATCTCCTGCTTGTCCACAATTAAGATTATAATGAATTATACTTTTTTCAACAGGCACAATTAATTTCAGAGAACATGCTTTTGTATATACTTTAAAATCTCTGACCAAGTGTTTTTCTTTCCAACATGCACTAAAGGTGGTTATAAAATTATACATAATTTAGGGGGATTCAGTAAAACAACTGGATTAGGAAAAATAAAATTAATTATTCATGTCACCAGTAGTCTAAAAATGCAAAGTGGTTATCAGGAACATGCATAATTATAAGTAACACTGTTATTCTTTAATAATGAAGCCACAGTAAAGGTTAATTAATATTTTTAATAAAAATAAAATTTTATACTTGAGAGTTACAAAATGTACTTTATTAATCCTAAATATTTTTAGGGAAATATACACACAATGTGCCTATATTTTTCACATAAACAGTATTCATTTTCCATGAGTAGCTCCAAAGCTTCCAGGAAGCAATGGCATTATGCAAGATAGTAAACATTTCTTCTCACTTGAACACAAATTGGGTTTCTTTTCACAAAAACTTGAATGAGTGTCAAGTATCAATGACAGATGTGATGTACACATTTATCTGATATCCTATCACTAGGGTTTTTAATTCTCAAACGTCCTTTACCTTGAATAGGTATACTGACTAGCCTTGAAAACCTCATGCTGAGACCTGAGAATGGTTCAAGACATCTCTGTCCTGACTGATTCTGTCTCCATCTATATCAGTTTGCAATCATTTGAAATACACTCATCCAGTAAAAACAACAGCAACAACAAACCCGGAATCTCTTAAAACATTGCTTTCTCAACTTTCTCAAGGTTGTTTTGAAGTAAAATGATGAAACAAAATTATGTGGATTCTACAAACCAAGTCAAGATACCACAGCTTCAGCTACATATATGCTGAGTGGTGTTCAATACTTACTATTCTTACGAAGTATGATTCTCTTATAAAGTTAAGTTTTATATGTGTAAAACAAAGATCATGGTACAATACAGTTTGTATATGGAAGAAAATGTTTCTGAGAGTCAAAAAGAACGACCCTCACTATTTACATCAGAATAACAGGTGTACACAGGAATGCTTAGAGCCAACCAGGATATGTAGCCATCCATCAAAAAGAAAGGGGTAAAATCTATGCTTCACTAAGTAATGAAATAGGAACTAATTAAGCACATCAAGACTAGCATCAATTAAAATTAAGAACTGAGAAGAGCTCCAGAGAGTCCTAGTGACTCACTTATTACAGAAAGGCAAGAGTGCCAATGTGCAGGGATGTTCATCAGTCTTTCAAACCCCAGGACACTATGGCTACTTGTGCTGACAGTAAAACCCAGTTTCTGACTTGACAGCTATTTCTATTACACTATGTTTTCTGCAAAAAATTTTTTACTGAGGTTCTAAATTATCTAGTCTGCATATAGTATGTAAAATAATCATGAAGGAAAGAACAGAGAATATCAACGATATGCTACAAGTAATATCCGGGGATGGGAAAAAGTCATGATATTGATGTTAAAACAAATATCACATTAGCAATAAATAAATAAATGTTTATTCTAAAAAGAAAAAGGTTAAGATGCTCCCATGTTTTCTTTCAGTCATTTATGTAAAGATCCATGCACAAGTAATTCACCCAGGACACAGCCCTTAGCAGGTAAAATTTTTGCATGACAGTCTCCAACACCAAATAGCTCACCACGAATGAATTGTGCTGATACTTTTTTTATGGGACTAGCCTTACAGGAAGACTTATAGAGACCTGTCAACTTAATTGTTACAATACAAAGATGCATAAGTGCTATACAATCTATGTAAAAATCTATCGGTATTGTCCTGTTCATCTTTGTTTATTATTATTATTATTATTCTAAATAATTCAAGGTTAAGACGGTAGTATAAAAATTGATCATCACTCAGAATAAAATATTCTTTTTCTTTTTAGCTCATAAAGCATATTCATTTTTAAGAGGAAATGTAGAGGGGTTTTGCAGATGATATTTTGAACATTCCTCTATTCATTGACTCTGTGAAACCTGAAAAACATTTCTCACCAAGGCCTTGTTATGCTGAATAAAAGTCAGACTATCCATTTGAAATGAATCCAATTTAACTCTGGTAGACCAAAAATCTGTCTCCTCAGTTCTAAAACATGCCACAACCTCTAACATCATTGTCATTGTCACATAAGTGGCTCAGTGTTATCACTGAGGAAAATATACTTTGATTGAAAAAAACAGTACAGTGTGACTTTAGAAAAATGAAATGACCCCATTCCTACACAATTTGGTGAGGAACTTGATAAAAGCAGGCAGATGATTCACATAATCTTTCATAAGTTTATAATGTTTTCAGACTTGGGATTTGTATTCTAAATAATTCATTATTAAAATTTTAGGATATTTTATGATTTTAATCAATGAAACACTGTATCTATATGCATCTATTTATCTATCTATCTATTTATCTATCTGTCTACTTATCTATCTATCATATATATGCATATATATATATGTATATATCAATAAAGTCTTTGTATTTAGAGGGCAATCAAAAATTAAATTTTGGAATAAAAATTTTAAATTATCCTTTTATTAAAAATAATTAGTTTCTTTATAGTGATTTTCCTTCTTTCATAATGTGTGCTGGATTGTTAACTTAAATAATAAACATGTGACCATGAAAGTATTTAAAAATTATTTCTAAACGTAAGACATTGTCTTTTCCACTGAATATCATTAACAGCTGAATATCTATAACAAATTAATTCAAATTATTACATTGTTGCTATTGCTCTATGAAAATATAAATATTTAAAAGCTGTGCTTTGAAAAGAACACAGTAATCTTCTATTTAAGTCAATATCTCCTCAAATGACTCAGGTAATCATTAATTAGTTATATTATTTCTATAAACCACTGTTGCCCTTGAACTTGGAATAGCTATGAGAGACTCTTTTCATTGTTTATTTTTAAGATGCAAGTAATATATTTATTCAGAGTGTAGAAATTAAAGCAAATTCAAAAAGTTAAGAAGTGTATTGATGACATGTCAAAAAATAGAGCGAAATAGCATCAAGTCTCATTGTTTAATTGCCTGATACATCTAATAATTTCTCTTCATTTTTGCCTTCATTCCTTTTTTAATTATTTATTTATTCATTCATATTACATCTCAATTGTTATCCCATCTCTTATATCCTCCCACTCCTCCCTCCCTCCCACATTCACCCTATTCCCCTCCCCTATGACTGCGACTGCGGGGGACCTCCTCCCCCTGTATATGCTCACAGGGTATCAAGTTTCTTCTTGGTAGCCTGTTATCCTTCCTCTGAGTTCCACCGGGCCTCCCCATCAAGAGGATGTGGTCAAATATGGGGCATCAGAGTTCATGTGAAAGTCAGACCCCACTCTTCACTCATCTGTGGAGAATGTCCTGTCCATTGGCTAGATCTGGGTAGGGATTTGATGTTTGCTGCACATATTGTCCTTGGTTGGTGCCATAGTTTGAGCAGAACTCCTGGGACCAGATCTGTCCATCCTAATGTTCTTCTTGTAGGTTCTTAGGACCATCTGGATCCTTTTATTTCACCGTTCTCCCATGCTTCTCTCGCCTGGAGTCCCGACTTTTTTCATTGTTAATTGACAATTACTTAACACTTTTTTCTTTCTATTAATGAGCTTTATAAAATACTGTTTTCTTTATATTTGTCTTTTAAATCAAAATTATTTTCACACATAATTTTTACACACATATATTGTTATATGCAGATATAAATGAATAATGATTGTGATTTTTCCTTCTTTAAGACACATACAAGTTTATCTAAAATTTTTGGCTATTTAATTAATTAAGAATGTTACAGGCTTAGTAAGAGAAGTGCTGAACCTTTCAAGTTTTAAGTACATTTCCAACTCCGAATAATACACTTGAATACTATTTTCAGAACAATTTTATGTAAAAGGAATATTTTTTAAATTGTTTTAAATTTAATTTTTCCTGTTTCACATTCTCCTTGGCATGATAATCCTCACCAGCTGCACAGCAACAAATTCCTAATAAAATATAAGTAAAGCGTCTCTAGCAACATGAGCAAGCAGGAATCTGTCTAAAGTCTCAAGTATGCATCCAAGGAGCTGAGTACTGTGTCATCAACAATGGAACAAATCTACACACAGTACTGATAATCCACAAAATGATGCTTTTCCAAGTAAATATCATAATAAAATTGATACCATGAGGGCAGGGACTTATGCTTATGTCCTCATGCCCAAAATAAAATCTGTACATGTAAACTGTAATCAATAATCAATAACTATGTATTACAGTATGTGCTATGAAGCAGTCAACTTTATATTGTAGCCTGATGACAAGAAAAATGAAAACCTAAATTAAATAAAACGTGGGCTAATATATGATTAAATACGCAGTGTAGCACTATGTCACATTTATGAATTTACATTTCAACATTTAATTGGTTTTCTTGCCCCCCCCGCCCCACAGGTAAACACTCTCTTTTCTTTCTCTTATTTATTTTCTATCAGTGCATGTCATTCAACATAAAAATCGGGATGCATTTTGTCTTTTATAACACATCTTAGTGATATGACAGATCACAGTCACAAATAGCATGGGCTTTCTAGTCTTCTCTGTCCACATCTGATCATCTGTTTCAAGCACTTGATCCAGAAATTCTTAAAACATCTGTTGTAATTTGTTTTCCCCTTTGAAATGCAATTTCCCAGATAGGTAAGAATCATAGATTTGAAAAATATTTATGTGTCACTTACTGAAGACATTCATTATTGAAAGCCACCAATCTTGAACCGTGAAAATAGAAAATTCTGGAGGAATTAACAAACGAATACATGCAAAGTCCATAAATATCAATAAGGACCTCATTTAACCTAATAGCATTTTAGCAGCATCAATAGTATTTAATTAGTCTTCATCATTGTTTTCTGATGCAATGCCAATGACTAGATCCACACATCATCCAGGCAATTGATAAGTATTTTACCATTGAACTCATAAACTTGCAAACTGTATCAATGTCATATTTAAAATTTCTATTTTTTGGGAGTCACAGACACAAAATTTAGTAATAAAGTCTATGCAAGTGTGAATAACTATGTATCATATAAAATATCTTCACTGAAGACAGCTTAAGTAGTATCGTCACTGTCAGGTAACCGAATGAGCATTTTTCTCATGAATAGAAATGAGATCCGTCATTCACCATGAAGTCCACACAAGTAACCCTTTTACTATGATGAATTGCTAAGATTAAATAAACAAAACCTTCCAAAATGCCAAAATGCCAAACTTATTTCACTTCTTTTCTAACCATAAAAGTAATAACAGATCTTCCCCCACCAGTAGTGCCAAACCAATGTTGTGGAATCAAGCTAACAACTAACAAACCAAACATATTTTTTTTGTCTGCAGACTTCTCAACAGAAACATACACAAATATCATATTCATACAAGACGGACCACATACACAGTTTCCAAGTAAGACCAGCACACGAGATCCGATACAAAATCCTGTTTAGAAAAACACATAGGCAGAAAAGGCCACTTTTTGTGATCACAAATCTGAAACAAAGGGATGGCATGCATGTTCTCACCTGGCTGATGGGCTCTTTTGTGGGGGGCTTTCCTCTTCTAGCTGTGCTGGTAGCCAGGGTTGTGGTGGTCTCCATGATTGAGGTGGACATCTCTGACTGCATGGCAGTGGCTGTCGACTCAGTTGTCATAGAGGAAGGCACTTCACCAACCAGCCTCACATTCCCCACTATGGCGATGTTGGCATCGTTCTCTGCAGCCATATTCAGAACTTTCAAGCCATTGTAGTAAAGCCCAGAGAGCTGGCCCTGGAAGGGCTGGCCCTGCTCTTTCCCGCCAATTATTATGGTTGCTTGGCTATTGAAGATTGTGAGCTGACGCCCTGTAAAAATAATATTACATACATGCAAAAGTGTTGATTGTGAACTCTACATTTTACAAAGGATGATAAAACAGATCTTTCATGGGGTGGATAATGAAAGCAATAAACTATAAGAGAGGCGTTTAACTCATAATTCATTGCTTAGAAATGAGGTGTCCATGAAATGCATAATTACTGCCAAACACTTATATAAATTGTTAACGTATTATAAATGTAGTGCCTTTGCTAAAAGACCAATCAAACATATGTATTATAAATCAGTTTTTAGTGTAACCCCTTTTCCTTTGCCTCAAGAGCTTACTGTTGGTCTCTCAAATTTAAATTGCTAAATTTAAAAAGGGTCTCATATCTAACATTTCAAATATTTGTTATCCTCAAGTAACCTCTGAAATAAACTAATCTGTAGGAGCTAAAGTCTAATTTTATGTTTTATTGTAAAAAATTTCATAATTCATATAATGCCCATACAACTCTATGTGCTGTTCTTTAGAAATGTTTATTTTTTTGGAAGGCAATTTTCCATTGTTAGTTCAATTATTCTACTTTCCGGCAATCATACTGAAAGGAAATGAATGGTTTCCATTGAGCTTGTCAGAGTTAAAAAAAGTTTCAAATGTATTTTTCTGATTGGCTTTCAGCAAGTCTATCAAAACAGAACAAAATAAAATGAAAAAGAACAGCTTCAGATGTAAAAAGCAGCTTCAGGAATGATACACAAACCAATGGAGAAATTATGGCACAATTCCATCAAACAGTCCTAGCAACAGTACCATTATCATCAAATGGAGACTCCAGCGTGAGCAGAGTTCCCTCTGCTCATAAAGCATGCACACGACTTTAAGTTCAGTTTAATTGGGGTTTGTTCCCAAATGTTCTCAGAAGCTTGCAAACGTTAAAGGGACTTCATTTTGACTGGCAATTCATATTGCCCACTATTTAAGATTCCTAGAGTTTAAACAAAGAGTTTTTTTTCTGGACCATGATAAAGATATCCAAACTACATATATTTTAGTTAATAATTTAGAGGCTAGAACATGGATATAATCTATAAACGATTTATCATTTTTGGTTAGTGCTTGCTCTGAGTACCTTCATAGATTGAGTTAGTGGATTATATTTAACAGTCCCTTTAACCTTAAGTTAACTGGGTAAGATTATTAAACCGTTGGTACTTCTAAAAATGTATAGAAATTATTATACAAGGTATGCAAATATTACTATCTACATTTTACTGTTTTAAATTTGTTTTTAATTTAGTTTTACGGAAAATTTATTTTTTATGTTTATTAGTGTTACAATGAAGTACTACTTGGTTATGTTCAAATTATTTTTTTATTTGAAGTTTTAATCAATGTTTTTACCTTTGTCGAGTAGCCATTCATCAACTACTCGACCAAGTCGATATGGAATTCGCTGTCTAGCAATCGCCAGGCGCTCGTTATCATTGTTTCCTTTAAAGTTTAAAGAGACATTTCATTGGTTAAAATCTGTAAGGTCAAAGGTTAAAAGTTAATACTTAAAGCTTGAGCTATACAGTTGCCACATGATTTTTTGAAATTTGGAATTTTAAAAAGTTCTACCTAGAACATTTCATGTTTCAGACTTGTCATTCATTCATTTATTTTATTTTAGCAAACAAAATTATTCCTATGTTAATTGAAAATTAGAAATCTTCATTTGAGCTAGGTTATTAAACTTAAGTTATAGACAGACCCGAACAACCAATTTAAACAGCATATAATAGCTTTACAAAAAAAATGACCCTTGACCTCAGGGTTTTGTCTTTTTGATGTTTCTTATTAACTAGTTAAACATGTTCAGCTACAACAGGTTTAAGTTTTCAAAATACATTCAACCTCTAATCCAAGATTAGTAATTTATGAACACCAAACTTAACACCATCTTTGGTACACTGAAGCATCTCAAATAGGCCTGGCATACTTTATTTCCTATTAAGACAACATATTTCCTTATTTTTTTCATTTAAGAAAACCACAATGTCCAAACAGCTCTTGTGTATTCCACCAAAATTGGTTCATCAATCACTTGCACGTTATAAGAGAGTACATCTCACATCATTCAAATATGAGTTAGGAAAGGCTTTGACAAAAGTGACTTGTATTTGAGTGTCCTTCAGTTTCTTTAAAAGCTTGGCATGCTGAAGCATACAGCATCTGAAGAAATTGTATGTAAGTCTTTGTATATTCACATCCCTGCTCACTGTTAAGTTATTCTCTTTAAAAGGTGTTAATGTACCAATGAAGCTGTAACAATGGCTCTTAGCCACAGGTTAGAACTAAATGAAAGTCTTGCTTCTCTGAATAGAAAACATTGTCTGCTAGAAACACTGTTTATATTGCCCTTGAATGAGGCTTGCAAACAGATGAATAGTTTCTTTATCTAGAAGGCGCTTCAGAAGGGTCTGGGCTGCTGTTAGTGCTCAGGAGTATATACTGACAGAAGAGTTTTTTTTTTTTTAATTTTATGAAAATTACATATAATAGAATTTGGAACTGAGATATTTTGTTAATAGCTTGAGTGAGAACTAGTAGTTAAAAGAAATCTTAAATTATAGTGTTACCTATATAGAATGCCTGGAATATTTTGCTAGAGAGGAAAACAGATATACCTTTCCCTCAGATTTATAATTATTTATAAGAGACTTTCACTTTTTATGCTAATGTACTTACCATAATAAACTTGCCCTCACAAAGATCATACACCTTTGAAGAAGGATGAAAGACCCACTATGTCCAGAATCTCAATGTATTGTTCAAATGTGTATGTGACCAAAAATATTTAACATATTGATATTGAATTTAAAATGAAAACAAAGTTGAGCTAAATATACATTTAATGAAAATATTAAGCCATATTTTTCTGGATCATGTAATCATTTAAATGTAAAGTTGTAGTTCATAACGTGGGAATGTGTTTATATCATTTAAAAAATATTATCAGTTTACCAAGAATAGGAAAACAATTCCAATTCTACTTTTAAAATGTGTTCACAGTTTGAGTTCTTTTTGTGTGATTGTGTATGTGTATATTTTAGAAATATAGAAAAGCTTAATATTTTCTGTCCTAGGGCTATATGAGTACTGATAAACTATGTGATTTTGTGTAATTATTATATTTTTACATGCTTAAATTCAAAGGTAGCCACAAAATGTTTTTAATGTGTATTTTTTCCATGTGGACTTCCTTCTTAGCCTATGTTCATAGCAATGTTCAGTGGCATAAGCCTCCTCACCATTTTATGATTATGTGGTTTCTTATGCAAGATTTACCCTTTTCCGAGATGATCCATGTTTCCTCAGACATTATCCAAAACCAGTTCTGTACATCACTCTTAGCCATTTACTTTGACTGTCTTTATCACCTTCCTGCATCTTTCTGCAATAAATTCAGTCAATTCACATTAACCAATACTTCAGCACACCATGAATAAATACATCACCATTGCCCTTTGGACAAAATCTCCACCCATTAATGATGTATCTGTGCACTCAGGTCTCTTACTACTCTCACTGGTTCCTCTCTGCCCCATCACATGGCCATCCCTCATTTGCCTTCCTTTGCGGTTTCTTCAGTTCTCCTAAAGCTCTTCTTTCTTGCCTCTGAGGTTTCCCATCTGTAGATTGTCTCATGTGAGATATTCTCCCTTGCCTATCTCATCCCCACCTTCTCTAGCCAACCGTCACTCATTCTTAGCAAAATCATTGTTTTTAGGGGGCATTCCATGACATAGTCAAGTTAGAATCTCTGACTATATACTTCACAGCTCCTGAAGAACAATCCTTAGAAATAGCCTTAAAAGTTACTATTCAATTAATAGTTTTCCTCATAGTTCTTCAACACCATAAAGCCAAGTACTTAATGTAGTGTCTACTGTGTCTCCACTGTTTTCCCAGTACCTAACACACAAAGTCCCATCCTATACCTATACAAGGAAATAGAGAAATTTTTTTAAATTTATTTTTGTTACATCTCTATGGTTATCCCATCCCTTGTATCCTACTATTCTCCCCTCCCTCCCATTTTCCCCTTATTCCCCTCCCCTATGACTGTTCCTGAGGGGGATTACTTCCCCCTGTATATGCTCATAGGGTATCAAGTCTCTTCTTGGTAACCTGCTATCCCTCCTCTGAGTGCCACCAGGTCTCCCCCTCCAGGGGACATGGTCAAATGGGAGACACCAGAGCATGTGAGAAAGTCATATCCCACTCTCCACTCAAGTGTGGAGAATGTTCTGACCATTGGTTAGATCTGGGTAGGAGTTTAAAGTTTACTGCCTGTATTGTCCTTGGCTGGTGCCTTAGTTTGAGCAGGACCCCTGGGCCCAAATCTACCTATCATAATGTTCTACTTGTAGGTTTCTAGGACCCACTGAATCCTCCTACTTTGCTGTTCTCCCATGCTTCTCTCATCTAGAGTCTCAATAGGATGTCCTCCCCTCAGTCCCTGTTTCCTGGTAAGGGAAGGCTTTCGTGGGACATGCCCCTTGGGCTAGTATGCAGATATAAGTGAGTATATACCATTTGAGTCTTTCTGCTTCTGGGTTAACTCACTCATTATGATCATTTCTAGCTCAATCCATTTATCCATAAATTTCAGGAATTCCTTGTTTTTAATAAATGAGTAGTATTCCATAGTGAGAAAAATTTCTTTCTGGTTCTCTTTTATGAATTTACACTGATCTATACAATCAATTTGTTATTTAAAATGTGCCAGTGCCATAGAACAAGAAATATAGCTTTTAGTAGTACAGGAAGGTTAGAGAAAAAGTATCAAATAAGATGAGCAAAAAAAATGTCATATTCTTAAGATGAGTTGAAGTGAACACTTGAAATATGTGTATACAGACAATTTTTCCTTACGTTATGACAGAGTCCATCAATAGTAACATAATTGATATGGCCCAACTGAACTCAACATCTGTCTGATAAGATCTTGGAGATTCAATTAAAATAAGAATGTAAGAGAATTATTTATTCTACTTATGTGGTGAAACACTTGGGTTTTTAAATGTATTAAACTAGTATTTTACTTCAGGTGGATAGAGTTTATTGTGAGGATGGATCTGTCTATCTATCTATCTATCTATCTATCTATCTATCTATCTATCTATCATCTCAGAATATTACTGCGCTGGCTAGTCATACATCATACAGACACATGAGCTAGAATTACTGGAATGGAAGGAACCTCAATTAAGACAATGT
>OU015742.1:100882065-100904056 GCA_907169655.1 Acomys percivali
ACACACACACACACACACACACACACACACACACACACACACCTCATAAAGCAGTTGTTAGTGCTGACAAATTCTATACATGAATTAAGAATTAGCTCTTTACTAATATTTAATTGAGAATGAAGTAAAAATAGGACAGTAAGGCTCCTTAAAAAAATATTCTATGCTTTACCCAATATCCAGCCACCAGTAAGCCCCAGTGTTACACAAAAATACATGCTGGCCAAGAAATGATAGCACTTGAGATTTTCTTTTTCTAATTGCATAAAGGGCTAATGGTTAGTTTGTTTAGAAAGAATCTCTGATTTTGATTCAATTTTCTGATGAACTATGAACATAGGAGATACTCTGTGTGTATCATCTATATCTGTATTTTTATATATTTTCTGAGACTTTCTTTTTAGAAAATTAGTTTTAATGATTGTATACTTTAAATGAAATTGCATATAGACAATCCTAGAACTATTTTCTTCAAACATTTCACAGCAAATTTATCAATGATCTATAAAGAGCACTGCCTACTCTTGACTAAGTGAGAAAAATGGATGCAAAGTTGGTCTCTAAAACATTAGGCAGAGAAAAATATGTATCTCATGATGGCAGCATTCAGGGACTTGAATTATTTTCTGGACTTATAAGCCCTCATTGAACAATGAGCACACCCTTCCAGAATATAAAGATGAGCTACCATCATCCAACAATAGAAAACAATCATGCAATAGACATGCAACTAAATTATGTGCATTCTGAAAACTCAACTTCTCAAAATATGAATTAAAGAATATAGTGGACCATCAAGAGACCACAGAATCATGTATTAAATGAAGTTTATTCTTTACAAATTGCCTTACTAACACATACAGATTTTTGTAGTCAACACTGCCAATGATGCTAGAACACAAGAACCTTTTATTCAACAAATGGAAAAAAAGTTATGTTCAAACAGATGGTGTGACTTGTGTGGCATCATGGGTAATTAATTGTATATGAGTTGAAAGCTACTCTATGGCACAATTATGAATGGAGGCAGGGTCTTTCACCAGCCTGAGTCATAAAAGTTCAGCTTCTTCCCAAAGCACTTTCTCATATAATAAAAGATGCTGTGGTCTGGTCTATAAAGTGTAGACCTATAAACTATAGAGAAAGATTATCCCTTTGAGTACATGAAATCTGCAATCTTCCACAAATCCTCATAGATACACAGGGAAGCAATTATAACCATTTCCATTTTATGGATTAGTGTGTAGAAGCAGAGGTTGTAAACTAATCAAAGATGTTTTATAGCTGAGAACCCAGAAAGAAGCACAAAATTGACTTGTCTTCCTTTTATAATGAAGCCTTGCCATGTATAACCGCTTGGGGCAGCAAATGTTTCCAATGTTCCTTGTCCTCATATCTAATCTGGAAGACAAACCCAATCATAACTATCTACTAAATTTATTGTTTTTTCTAATAAAAACCCACTCCAATGTCAAGTTGGAAAAAGAGAGGGTCTAAGCTGTTAATGAAAACATCCCGCAAGAATTGCCTGTTGAGAGGAGGGACGGAACTTTGAAACACATCAAAACTGATATTAGTTGAACATCACATTTGTTTCTTTCTTCTTCATCCTAATCTCTTATTTTTGTTCTATCAACTTCTTAAATTCTATTCTCACATTGCTTAATAACCCCAAGTATGTATTGGGGTACCTATTCTTTCTAGCTTTACTTCATTTCTCCCAAAATATATTACACTCTTTGTTCTCTAGATACTATAAATAAACCCTGGTACTTCTGCTTGTTTGTTTGTTTGCTTGCTTGTTTGTTTGGGATACCTGGCTAGATGTGAGTTTCGCCACCTGACTCTGCAAAGTCAACTCACAAGCACTGCCCTAACCCTGGATGTTCTCAGTCAAGTATATGTCACAGGGTCCTACTGCAGTTGCCCATGCACTTGTGAGTGTCATGGACTAAAGCGACCAGTACAATTCAGCATTCCAGACCAGAGATGGGATGCCCTGAGCCTATAACTCATCACTGCTCCAACTGCAGAAATGCCGAGGAAGTGATACATTAGAGCAGGGAAGAAGGTGTTTGAATACAAAGTGTTTTCACATCATCATCAGTGAAATTACAGAGAAATAATTAGATATAAATGTGTTAATAATGAAGAGGTTGATAAGTGATCACTTCCTTTACCTCTACAACAACTTCAACTTACAACACTCTTAAGTACACTTTCCAGTAACAATGATCTGTAAAGCAACTAGGGATATAACTAACTAAATATTTATGCCATTAGATAAGTAGTATACACAATTGCAAATACTAAGTAAATTATTATGCAGATTGACATATTTTAAAAATAAATATAGAAATAAAAATATTTGCTAGTATATTGTGTAAAATGTCAATGGTTTTTTATAAATATTTTAATTTTGATCACACTGCTTCTCAACAAAAACACAAACGTCCTCTGTAAATTAAATACCGTGTCTTAGTGCACTGCCATATGCCATGGTCCCTGTCAGTCAGATCATCTAACACACAGAGAAGAAGACACCAATAAGCAGGGGAAAGCTCTGCTCATAACTAATACTTCAGATGACATTCCAGCTCTATCTGTGAAACAGCAAATCAGAAGATGGGCACAGCAGACCACAGTATGACTACTATGGGGCTTAATGGTGCTTCAGAAAAAAAATCTACAAACACTGCATGCCTAACTGGCATTGGAAATGTCTCTGTTCCTCTTTCCTATATATCAACATTGAGATATCTAGTTTTCTTTTATACACAAATTTGTAGAATAACTTTTTTTCTAGTAGCTACGTACATTCAAAGCATTTTCTAAGATATTGTCCCATCAGATTAATTACAGATAAAAAGACAGCTTTGTGCTTTTCTCACTGCCTGTGTGGAATAATTTCTTCCTAAGATTTCATGATATTTGTTTCAAAATGCAAAGAGATAGAATAGCATATCAAAAAGCACCAGCAAGAAATGAAAGCAGCAGGGAAAAGCAGATAACCAAATGCAAAGCCTACCCTGGTAAATTAAAGGTCATACTTTATTGTAATGCATGCTAAAGTACTTTGTACTAGTGCTGTAGCATTTAAGATAGAAAAATGATTTAACAGCTACAACAACAGAAGGGCAACCAGTAAATATATTGATGACTGAAGTAAAGGAAATGTAAAACAGCCTGTCATTACCTTATGAATGGCATTTTGATATTTTACAGATATGAAAAGCTTGAACACTTTCTAAACTATGATGTCATAGCATCTAAGCATATTCACCCCAATACGAACTTCATAGAAACGTATTCTCTAAAGCATCTGCTCCCAGATCTGATTTCTAAAGAATCAGAGAATTGTACGATGTGGCTGGAATTTCTACCTCTCCCATAAGAATTTTCTTCTGTTATTATAAACATTCAGATTGTTCTTTGGAAGAAGGAACCATAGGATGCTGTGCATATGTTATTATGATACGGCTGAAAGTGACACTGAGATTTCTCAGCTCTCCAGCAGAGAAAAATGAGTCCTATGAGTGGGAAGTTCGAATCTCATTTTCAATGGGCTCAAATCTATTTTTCTTTGTAATTGGAATGCAGATTTTATTTCAGTTGGAAGGATGATGCTTGTGAGTTACACATAAATAATTTAATGTAAAATGTCTTGGGTTAATAAAGGGTAGGCTGCCAGCTCCTTTCAATTTCATTAAGGGCAAAATCTCCCAGATAAAATATTCTAAAAATGTTGTACATGAATAATGTGAAGTTAAAATTCCAAAAATAATTACTTACCAACTAGTAACAGGCATGTGTTCAAAACCCTATTTGTACCATAGTGGTATATGTAACTTTACTATAACCAACAGCTCTCTAATTGAATGGAGGCCTCACCCACCAAGAGGTAAGTTACACCTGGAAACCTACCTAGTTAGTCATGGATCTTTGAGGAAAAAGCTGCAACCACTACTTTACAAATCCAGTACAATACTGAGTACATCCTAAATATGCATGCTTATACTTAATGGTAAGTTTAGTAGTTAGGCCTCCTCATCAAAAGAACTTCTTGCAAGAGAGACCATCACAAAATATCCTAATGACACAAAATACAGAGAATAAGAAATACTGTGGTGTCCACTCCCAACTGACACATCTACAGCTCAATTCCTGCCCAGAAATCATTGCAGATATAATAAGAGCCTGTGATGATTAGAAATATATGACCCCAGTAGACTCACATATTTGAATGCTTAGTCTCGAGTTGGTGAAATTGTTTGATATGATTAGGGGATATGGCCTTGTGGAAGTATGTCACTAAGGATGGGCTTTGAGGAGTCAGAACCTCATATAATTGTTAATTCTCTCTGTCACTCTGTCTCTGTCTCTGTTTCTCTCTATGTCTCTGTCTCTGTCTCTCTGTCTCTCTCTGTCTTTCTCTGTCTCTGTCTCTGTCTCTCCCTCTCCTCTCTCCTCTCTCCTCTCTCCTCTCTCCTCTCTCTCTCTCTCTCTCTCCCTCTCTCTCTCTCTCTCTCTCTCTCTCTCTCTCTCTCTCTGTTTCTTATGCTTGTGGATCAATATGCAAGCACCTACCTTGCCTGTAATATGCTCTCACCAAAAACACCAAGTTGGACTCTCTCTCTCTCTGAAACTGTGAGCACCGCATGAAATGCTTTCTTTTATGTGTTGCCTTGGCCATGGTATTTTTTTTATCACAGCAGTCAAAAAGTAAGCAAGACAGAGGTTAAGGATCAGGAAGTTTTGTGAGAGAGCATGTCTTCTAGAAATGTCAGAGAAGCTCTACCAATAAAGTTTCAGCCACATGGCTGCCTAAAAAATACCTCAAGAAGAAAGACACCAAATGGGACAATCTCCTGAAGCCTCAATCCTAGATAGAAAAAAAAAAACTCCACACAACTGAAGAACAGTGGGAGCAAGAAAAATAGTCTTTCTCAATTGGTTATCCAATACCAAGTAGTGAATTCTGAAATAATGTACATACAGAGACATTACATGGACTAAACAGGTTGTGTTATATATTTAGAAATATATTTTCTCCAAACAAAAACATTGTCTTTTTATTGACAAAGGTTGTTTCTTGGAAGTTAAATATCAAATGTGTTCTGCATTCCTGTGGAGAGGGAGCCCCTGATAGATGAAAGTTGGGCTTCCAGTCTTATCTGTCTACCTCTGAGCTTCAGCTTTCTCATGCATAAAGTTGGTATGGGTAAAGGACTATATGTAAGTATGTGGATCTCTTCAGGCAGTGCCTAGCCCTATGTGTGATGGTGTCATTGTCTGGCATGATTTGCCTTATATGTCATGTCAAGGAATATTTAGTTTATGCAGAGTATTTTCCACAACCAGTTCCCAGAAGGGGACTGAGCTAGGCCTTGCTAAGGGTAAAAAACAAGTTAATATTTCCTTCCTAGTATGAATAAAGACATGGGTGCTGGACATTTTACTGGTCATATCTCCAACCTTTCATTGCTCTATCAAAAAACACAGCATTTCCTCTGAGCAATGTTACAGTCATTTCAGAGGTTTATGGATAGCTAAGCCCTGAAGACAGCCTAGATGGACAATGGAAAAGAGGTCATTTCTCGGTGGAGGTCACATAAAAAGAGCAGACCTTGAATACATGAGTCACAAGAGAAAATGGGACGGTGAGAAGTGTATTCACTCAGCCCAGAAGCAGATGAATAAGTTTGGCTTCATTGAGGTGTGAGCGGGGCATTCTAATCTCTCTATTGATGCTTTGGCGACATCTTCAAGTAGAATATTTAAATCTTAGCCTCCATCTCAAAAGGCTGTGGCAGAGAAAGGCATAGACATTTAAAAGGATCCAGAGAGTGTGTGGCCTAAGGCAAGGCAGGTCTTTTAGTGTAGAATGAGGTTGGTGAACAGGATGTTCTCACAACTGGCCTCCAAGCCTCTATCCAGACAGTAAAGGCATAAAGAAAAGCCTTAGGCCACCTTAGTAACCCATAACATCTTAGTTTTGTGGGGGATTTAATCTTAGCACCTTTGAGATGAAATGCCAAAACCATTTCTTACTTGGCAATGGTGTCTTTAACACGGCATCTTCTTTCCTCTCTTTAAAACCATCACTTTGACATTTTTATGATGAGTTCCAGCTGCCATCTGCGGGGACCTTTATAAGTAAGTCATTATATTTTCCTGATGTGTATGATATTTCAAGCTTGTGTGCATGCAACACACACACACACACACACACATACACACACACACACACAGACACACACACACACACACGCTGCTACCAGACATTTTTGGTGCATTTTTTCTATTCACTCACTGACTGAAGCTGTCATTTCTCTAACAATCATTTCAAGAGGAGAAAGAAATCATGGGCTGGAATGTAGAAAAATATCAATTTCACACAATGTGGTTAAGATGCTGGGGGGAAGGGTCCTGTGATATTAGAGAAAGTAGAGAGTGTGTCTCCTTTCCTTAGGTATTTTTAGCACAGAAAGCACTGAAAAGAGTAGCAGAGTACAAGAAGGAATTGAAATATGAAAAGCATGTGGTTACCTTTTGTAAATTCTTGTGAACTTTTTATCAAAATATCACATTTCTTTAATTTCGCAAATGCCAGTGATGGTAGAATTTGCTGTAGGGGAGCTATTTCTGGCAGAGACCATTCTGGTGAGAGGGCCCATCCAATCAAGTCGGGCAATGGCAGATCTGAGGACATGAACGTGGCTGGCTATCTTTCCCATGCTGGGGGAAGATGGCCAATTAAAAGATCCAAATGGTACCAAATTGCAATAAGTACAAAGGAAAGTAGCATGAATTTCCCTATTTTCCTCAATACAATTCCTAAAACTGGGGTACTTGTGATTTCTATTGGTGCTCTACAGGAATAATGAATGGGGAAAAGAGCAAATTTACAGTTATGTCCTGAGAAGTATATGCTGATGCCTTGTAAAGGAGTACAACTGAAACTGGTACACATCACACACACATACACACACACACATATACACACACACATACACACACACATACACACATACGTACACATATGCATACACATACATTTACACAAACACTCACCCACACCTGTTTTTTATTCTCTTATAGGTCAACTCATCAAGTCGGCGCGGTGGTGCATGCCTTTAATCCTAGCACTTGGGAGGCAGAGGCAGGCAGATCTCTGTCAGTTCAAGGCCAGCCTGATCTACAAAGTGAGTCCATGACAGCCAAGGGTACACAGAGAAACCCTGTCTCAAAAAAAAAAAAAGAAAGAAAAAAAAGAAAAAGAAAGGAAAAACCAAAAATAAAAAATAAAAATAAATAAGTCAACTCATCGACTCAGGCTGTACTGAGTTCACATAAAAAGATGAAGTTTTAGGATCGTGTAACTCTCTAATGAACACTGCTTCTAAATATGGAATTGAGTGAAAATAAATGCTTTGACACACACTTGCATTGAGTGCTTAGAGACACCAGTGAATTGTGGACCCCTGAAATTCATTTGGTGAAGCCTTTAGCTGCCTGTATATCAGAATGGGATTATGTTTGGGTATTGGCAGCTAAGTACTCTTGTTACTGTTACAGAAGACCTGGGTTTGGTCTCTATCACCCACTTGCTGGTTCACACTATCTGCTATTCTTTTTCCAAGAAATCTGATGTCCTTTTCTTACCTCAGCAGACACTGCACACACAAGGTGCACATTCATACATGCAGGAAAACTCATACACATAATAAAATAAAATAAACAAGTATTTTTTTTTTAAAAAAATAGTCTGATAGCACTATTCTCTTAAACAAATAAGATGTTGTTAAGATAAATCTTCCATTTGACAACCCTAATATAGTGACTATTCTTCTTAGGAGAGAATAGTTGGACACACTAGGACACATGGAGGGTGTGCATGTACAGAAGAAAGATCAGCTTGGAACTGAAGAAATGAACCTCGGAATAAACCAGCCTGACAATTGCTTAACCTTGAGGCCTCTGCCTACAAAGCAGCTAAACACTAAGCGCTGTTGTTTAAGTCACAGTCTGCAGTAGTTTGTTATGGCATAGTTAGCAAATAATTCAGAAATTATATTAAACGATTTCAAGGTCATATTATAGGCTTATTCATTGATTCTAGTTTTAAGATGTGTTAGTGTTTTGTGTTAATTTCTAAAACAGTTTAGAAATAAGTACTGTTGGAGATTTTCAGTTCAGAGAACACTGACTAATCTGTGTGACGATGTCACAATGAAAAGTGGCACCTTTTGTGTAAATATACCATAGTTTCCTTATTCACTCTTCAGTTGAGGCACATATAGATTGTTTCCAGATTCTGGCTATTATGAATAAGGCTTCTATGAACATAGTTGCACAAATGTCTTTGTTGTGTGGTGGGGCATCTTTCGGGTATATGCCTAGGAGTGGTATAGCTGGGTCCTGAGGTAGCACTATTCCCAATTTTCTGAGAAAGTGCCTGATTGATTTCCAAAGCGGCTGTACAAGTTTCTACTCCTACCAGCAATCTCCACATCCTCACCAGCATGTGCTGTCACTTCAGTCTTTGAATAACTATCAGCTATTAAAACAAGAAAATCTTGAAATTTGCAGGCAAGTGGATGGAACTATAAATGATCACCCTGAGTGAAGTAACCCAGACCCAGAAAGACACGAATGGTATATACTCACTTATAAGTGGATACTATATCAATGTAGATGTCCTCTGAGGGGCTCCACCTAGTGGGGAATGGGACAGATGCTGAGACTTGCTGCTGGATTCCGAGTGGATGCTGAGAGTGGTATGGAAGAATGGGGGTATGGAGGACTCAGAGAGTTCAGGGGCCATACAAGGAGACCATTAAGGCTGGAGGATCTGGACCCAGGGTTGCCTGCACAAACAGTTGTACCAACTAAGGACAATGCATGCAGTAAACCTAGATCCCCTATTCAGATCTAGCCAATGAACATCTCATTCTCCATGGTCTTGGGGAGAGTGGGCACTGTCTTTGACATGAACTCTGGTGTGCCCCCATTTGTTCACTTTCTCTTGGTAGGGAGGCTCAATGTCACACTGAGGAAAAGTCAATATAATACTCATTTAAATTATTTAACTTAAATTATTAACTTTAGATTATTTAAACTGTTTAATGTTATATTTAGCTTTATTTAATTTATAAACTTTAGATTAAAAGCACATGTGTTCCCTTCTGGTTTATGGCAATTATGGTAGTTGCTACAAAAGAAAGTCTAAAATCTGCAGGGTTTTGCATTACTTACAAAATAATTATAAAAGGGCTTTCTAGATGAAATGTGTAGGGGCAGGCATGTATAGTTTTATTGTGTACAAGGAGGAACTTGTTTGTTTTGTTTTATTTTCTGTGACAGGGTTTCTGTGTGTAGTTTTTGATATTCTGGACTTGCTTTGTAGACCAGGCTGGCCTTGAACTCACAGAGATCTACTTGCCTCTGCCTCCGAAGTGCTGAGATTACAGGTGTGCACCACCATGCCAGGCTTACAAAGAGGAACTTTTACAAAACGAAATACTTGTCATTCAGTGAAATTTCTCAGATCAGCCCTCAATTTCCTTTGCAGCTGCTTGTTAGTGCACTAACACAGAGGAGTATAGTTCCATTTAAATGTTTGCCTTAGTATAAGTTTCTTGATCTATGGAACACATCTCAGTCCAAAACAATCAGGACAGCACTGTGTGAAAAAATTCTTATATGTGCTAGTGATTATATGAAGTGAAATTCTCTTCTAGAAACATGCCTACAGTTTCTTCAATTTGTTAAATTCTTTGAAACCAAAATATACTTATTGTGCCCATTTCCAAAATTCCAGAAACAAATTCTAAGGCCCAAAGGCTAGCCTGTTTGTTAATGCTAATTTTTATTCTCACATCCCACCTCAAGAAGTTCATATAAATAAAAATTTAAAAATGATAGTAAATAATCACAATTAATTTTGGAAGACTTACAAAATGTTCATGTAAGTAAATAAGGAAGGAACTTTATATCCTTGGAATTTGAATTGGCAATATTATCTTCTAGTCATGATTGGATTGATTTCAAGTGTGTTGAGTTTGTCTTTGTTGTCTATATCTGAATAATGATGGCAACAGAAAGTGGAACTCAAGGCATACCAGACCCTGACAGGCACACAGCTCAGTGTAGCGGCAGCAGGTCAGCAGACACAATGCCAGATCAAGGATAATGAAGACACAAATGGAGGGGTGCTCCAGCAGGTCACATGGTGACACACAGAGACTTGAACTTCCAAAGACCTTTTATGATTTCTAAGGTTATATGGGATTTCATAACTCCTTCTATCTATGCAAACAGATTTCAAACTATGTTTTGGGTTCTCTTTTACTTGGACAGCTTGAGAGAAGGGAGGTACAAGTCCTGTCTTTGTATTCTGATCTGCTTTTTCATCCTCAGGAAGAATCCAGCCTTCATGTTCAATACTAGTGTCCTTCTAATTTAATTTCAAAAGTGCTTTCTTTTTTAAATTGTTTTAATATATTTTATTAATTTATTCATATTACATCTCAATTGTTATCCCATCCCTTCTATCCTACCATTTCTCCCTCCCCACCCCCATTTTCCCCTTAATCCCCTCCCCTATGACTGTGACTAAGGGAGACCTCCTCAACCTATATATACTCATAAGGTATCATGCCTCTTCTTGGTAGCCTGTTATCCTTCCTCTGAGTGCCGCCAGGACTCCCCATCCAGGGGACGTGGTCAAATATGGGGCACCAGAGTTTGTGTGAAAGTCAGACCCCACTCTCCACTCAACTGTGGAGAACATCCTGTCCACTGGCTAGATCTGGGTAGGGGTTTAAAGTTTACAGCCTGTATTGTCCTTGGCTGGTGTCTTAATTTGAGTGGGACCCCTGGGCCCAGATCTGACCATCATAATGTTCTTCTTGTAGGTTTCTAGGACCCTCTGGATCCTTCTAAATCCCTCTAGCCTATTCTACATTTTATGATTTTATGTTGGAAATGTGTTTTATTCCTTCTGTAATCATGAATAGTTTTAAGTATATGATACTTCTTACAATATTTTTGGATAATTATTTGACTATAGTATAATTACATTGTTTCCTCCTCTCCTTTCATTTCTCCAAATCTTTCCATGTTACCTTCTCCCCACACACATTCTTTCAAATTTACGACCTCTCCTTTAGTTGTTGTTAAACATACACACAATCTCATATATATATGACAGAAATGTTTCAACAGTGAGATTGATATATGGACCCAGATCCCATGATAAAATTTGACAGTGACTTTCTGCTAATTATTTGTGGAGATATTCAACTCAAAGTTTGAGTGCAAATATTGGAATCAATAAAATTTGTAATACTGATGATTTAGAGTAAAAACAGATAACCTTCTCTTTTTTTATTAATTTATTCATATTACATCTCAATTGTTAGCCCATTCCTTGTATCCTCCCATTTCTCCCTCCCTCCCACTTTCCCCCTACTCCCCTCCCCTATGACTGTGACTGAGGGGGACCTCCGCCCCCTGTATATGCTCATAGGGTTTCAAGTCTCTTCTTGGTAGCCTGCTATCCTTCCTCTGAGTGCCACCAGGCCTCTCTATCAAGGGAACATTCACTCTTAAGAGGGGTGTTGCAGTGATTAAATAAACAAAGATGAAGAAAAGCAATGTATAGAATACTAACAACTTTAATTGGAACTCATGCCAAATTACAACAGATATTTTTAAATTTTCATTCTACCTTTATTTGTTACAAGTAAATGTGAACTGCTGGGAGCAGGGTGAGAACCTGGCCTGGAAAAAAGTGGGATAGTATGTTCCTGGTTTTGCTATAAGGATACCTGACCATGAGTACTTTATTTGACTAATCTTCAACACTAAAGCAAAGTTCTATGTTGCCTTATGTCTTAAGAAAGAACTTGTATTTAATAATTAAGCTAAGATATCATAGCAAAATGTAGTATCAGGAAGAGCTGGCTTTTAAAACAGTTTGCATCATCAAAAGAAATTAGTTGAGAGTATAGTACAATCAGTACTAAATGATACATTTCTCACAAAATAAAAAAGCCATTTAAGTATAGTAATCTTTTTAAAGAGTATTATTTAATACTAAAAGTACACAAGGAAAGACATCTAATTATGATTGATACTATTAAAAAAATCACAGTAATATATTCATGGGCATGCCATTAAATCTGTCCACTATTTATCATATTAGTGATAGGGAGATATTTTATCACAATGTATTTTAGAATAAGACACAGGTTTATAAAGTATCAAGGGGCAGTTTTTTTTCACATGGTCACAAATATAGGAAGACAATTATTATTTTTATGTAGAATTATGTAGATTATGTAGAATTACAGACCCTAAGAAAGAAGAAGACCTTAGACAAAAGTGGGTGCACCATCATCAAATGTGCAATGCCTGATTTGATAACCTAGATGGATTGCTATCTCAGGTCTATAGAATTAGAATAATCTGAAAGGACCATAAACTCATAGATGTTGAAGTACATTATTTGGTAAATTGTTCACATCCATAGTATTTCTTTTGTCATATGAGGTATAAAAATATAGAAAAGAACACCATCACCATTCATGGGCAGATGTAATTGGCCTTCTTACTTTCACTTGATTAAATATTAAGATATTCTAAGTCCATGCTGTCATTATGTCTTCTTGTAGCCTGAAGGACTGAACCTGAGTCCTTATGTATATTAGGCAAGCATTCTTTCTAGGAGCAGCTCACTCCCCGACACATTTTGTTTTATTTTTTTGGTCTTCTGAAGAGGTGTTTATATGTTTCCAAGGTTGGCTTTGAGCTTATGATCCTCCAAATTTAGCCTTCAAAACAGGTACACATGTGGCATTAGGGATATATAATCAGGATTAATGTAACTGGAGGAGCATGAGGAAGCAGGTCTTAACACTTGCTTATTGGTGACTTAAAGTAGGAGTGGAAGCTTTTGGTCTTTGATAGGACCTGACTGTACCATGTGGATCTTAATATGAAAAAGCAATGAATAGGTCTTTGTCACAATTTGGTACACTGAGGAGTGGTACCCACGTTCCTAGCTTTCTTTCTACTTCTTGTTCTTTATCTTGTCATTGTGCTTTCTATTTCAGAATGAAATGAATATTTGAGAGAAACACCTTTAAGCAGAAAGAAAACATGCATTGTTTTAATTGTTGAAGATATAAAAATTAAGACCCAGGAAGTTCATCTATCTAAAGAGAAAAATCAAACACACGGTTTATAAGTAACTAACAGCATATTAATATATGGAAAGATTTTATTGATAAAAATTAAGCATTGCAAATCAGGTTACAATTATTTTTGTAAATTGAAACGGAAGTCTTTATTCTAATTAACATATTCCACTCACCCACTTCAGCCCTGACCCTTATAAAATAACTAACACATTAATTCTAGATTCTCCAGAAAATGGCAAGTACTAGTCTTAATTCTGTCAGGGCAGATATCTCATTTAAAGGGTCTGGTTTTTAAGGTTGACAGTCTTGTGCATGCTAGCTAGGCAAGAGTAACTGTGTGCAGTGCCTCTTAATACTTTTGCTGTTATCTTTGTTTGAGTGAAACTTCTACGGTCTTCAATTATTAGATGACATTGTGGGAATTAGAAAAGGGAAATGCATGGATGGTTGTGGTCGGAGGAAATGAAGAAAATCCATGGTACTTGGTGAAATAAATAACCTTCTCCTCTAGGAGATAATGCCCATGTCAGCCAGTGCATTTGGTCAGGCAATACAAATCTAGATGAAATTTCAGCCTCTACCACCCTCCATACATAGCCTTCTGGTGGTGAAATTCTATACAGTGGTCTTCCCACCTGCTTGTGTGGTCTCTATAATGTTCATTCATTAAAATCCAGATGATACTCTCACACCCAGGTCACATTTTGCTCTTCCATGAAGGTATCCTAAATTACCATATGCCAACTCCTTTATTTAAATATTTTCAAAACATATTTTTCTGTGTCACTCACTTAACTAAAATTGTGTCCTTCCTAGTGAACCTTCTCTAGGGCTGTGTCTCTGAATAAGTTTTGAGATGAAAGAGCTACAGCAATTACATGCTTGCTGGGTCAGGAGTAACAATCTGAAGTGCTAGGAGGCATTTATCTCGGTGTATGTGATCCAAATTCTGACAGCTAAGACAAGATAAATTTGTTCCCAGAGGGAAATACAGCAGTCACTTTTATCCTAAGACAATGTCTTCCAAATCCTAGTGGATGCCTGCAACTATTAAGAGCCCCAGGCAGTGTATAAGATGATATGTTTTTCCTATTCCACCCATACTTATGGCACAGTTTGCTTGTACTAGGCCCAGTAAGAACTTAATCCATAATAACTAATGATGAGCCAGAATGATTATAACAAAATATCCCAATCAAATCACCAGGGTCAGTACACTCAGCATCACTTTGTTGTCCTTGTTAAAAACAAGCTCTGAAACACCAACAAGATAAATGTGGTCATCCTTATGGTTCTTAAGTGCCTAGTGGATAGATAATTATCAAGTGTTGATGTGCTGGAGAGAAGATGAGTCAAGTTGAAGGCTGGACAGTGCCAGATTGGGAGATTTAACCATATTACTCACAATAGTGAAAGAAGTATGACTTGTTTATTTCTGGAACTTTCTAGCTAATATTCTCAGACCAAAGTTGACTGTTGGTAACTAAGCTGCAGAATACAAAGAGGAAATGCTGTACACATTCACTGAGAGAGATTGGCGCCAACAGCACTAAACTATTTTATTTACTGGGGGGGGGGTATTTTTGTTTTGTTTTGTATTTGCTATTTATTTGGTTTTAGCCAATTACCAATGGTTTAAAACTTACTACTACTAAATTTCAAAGAGCATCATAGGATATGTATTTTTATTATGTCTGTCTTACAAATCAGAAAACTAAAGTAAAGAAGGGTAGAAAGGGATTACCTCCCCCTGTATATCTCATAGAGTATCACGTCTCTTCTTGGTGACCTGCTGTCCTTCCTCTGAGTGCCACTAGGTCTTCCCTTCCAAGGGACATAGTCAAATGTGAGGCACCAGAGTACATGAGAAAGTCATATCCCTCTCTCCACTCAAGTGTGGAGACTGTCCTGTCCATGGGCTAGATCTGGGTAGGGGTTTAAATTTCACTGCCTCTAGTTTGAGCGGGACCCCTAGGCCCAAATCTGCCTATCATAATGTTCTACTTGTAGGTTTCTAGGACCTTCTGGATCCTTCTACATTGCTATTCTCACATGTTTCTCTCATCTAGAGTCCTAATAGGAACAGTCATAGGGGAGGGGAATAAGGGGAAAATGGGAGGGAGGGGAGAATGGGAGGATACAAGGGATGGGATAACCATAGAGATACAACAAGAATAAATTAATAAAAAAAGAAAAAAACAGAAAAAAATAAAATAAAATAAAGAGCTTGTGTTGACCATTGCCAAAAAAAAAAAAAAAAAAAAAAAAAAATAGAAGGGTAGAAAGCATGGCTAAGTAAAGTAAAAGATTCCTGAAGTGGGAACAGAATCCAAGAAGTAGGGTCCTCACTATTATCTCTTAACAGTTAAAATATCTCAACTTCAGTGTTGTGTAAGACCTCAGCGTAGACCTGCTGTGTGGTCGTGTAGACTACAGTCCCTGCTTCTTACAGCAATCCTGGTGTTTAGAAGTGTGTACAAGTTGGGCACGGCACCTAACATTTTGCCTCTAAATACAGAATAACAAGATTTGGGAAAGAGCATTATTATGATAAAGCATGTAATAAATCAAAGGACATCAGTATAGCCTTCAAATATCTGAAGTAGAGTAGTAAACATTATAGATTTGCTATGGATCTCAGTAGTAAAGAACTTCCCTAGTACTTAAAGCCTCTGGTTTTAATTCCTAGCATGTAAAAAATGAACAATTAATTGGTATTACAGGTACCACACCAAAAACAAAAAGAAACTGACTGTTGTATGGTAGGGAGCAAAGCCTCCACTCATTGCTTTACCCAAGCCTCAAACTCCAGCAGACATTTCCTAGATATGTACAGAGTATTCCTGCTAGGGAAGCAGGTAGTATAACTCCAGATGTCTTCCTCTCCCTATTCATTTCCAAGTCCAACCCTCATCACCCAAGCCTCATTCCTAGCTTTTGCAGACTAACTGCTGCAGGTTTCTTTTCTCCTACTGCCACTGTCCGCAATGGATCACACAGATCTACCACTACAAGCTTCCTTCCGCCCATCGATTACCTTATCCCTGATCCCAACTCCAAAAGGCATTTCATGGGAAGCCAGGGTCTACTCTGGCTAGCTAAGCAGGTAGGCTAATTGGAGACCCTTGCCTCTCCCTCCATTCTAGGAGTCCAATCACCTAGACTCATTCCAGATCTGTAACAGACAACCTCTGCAGTACCTCTTCACTCTCTGTCCCCATATACAAGGACTAAGTAGAGCTTAGTGGATCACTCTGCTTTCTCTCCCCCATGTCCACACTCTTATCCCTCCCCATCCAAACCACATCCCAAGTCTCAGCTCCCAATACCTAAAAACACATTTACCTGGAATTCCCAGTGGCCACACTCATCAGGACCCCGAAGAATTTTCTACCTGGTAATATACAGCTACCATCTAAGAGCCAAAAAGAGCCACGATAACCAAGGGAAAAAACACCCACCCAAAAAGTACAAGTCCAGATATCAATGCCTAGAATTATAATCCTCCCAACCCAGATGCCTACACATCAGAAGAAAACACAATCAATAACAGGCAGGACAATATGTCTCCACTATAGCCCAACAACCCTACTGCAGCAGGCCCTAATTAATGTGAGGCCCTGAAGCACAAAACTTTAAAATAGTCTTTATAGATATGATAGAGATCTTAAAGAGAAAATGAATCTATGAAATCAATGAAAATATAAAAAGTTGAAGAATAGGAATAAGAAAGGTCAAGACCTGGAAGTGGAAATAAAGTTAATAAAGAAAATATAAACTAAGAGAAATATGGAAATGGAAAACTGAGGAACTTGAGCAGGAGCCTCAGAGGCCAGCCTCACCAACAGAATACAAGAGATGGATAAGAGATTCTCACACCCTAAAGATAATGATAGAAGAAATGAATACCTCAGTCAAAAAAAAAAAGCCAAATCTTAAAAGATTCGGGAACAAAAATCGCAGGATATCTGGTTCAATATAATAAAAACAAATCTAAAAATAATAGGAACAGAGGAAGGAGGAAAAACTCAGGCCAAATACACAGGAAGCCTTTTCCACAAACTATAGTAGTAGATTTTCCTAATCTAAAGAAGCCAGTGAGGTTCAATAAGTATACAGAATGCCAAATAGACTGGACAAGAAAATCCCCTCAGCACATAATAATCAAAACATTAAATGTACCAAACATGGAAGAACATTAAAAGCTACAAGAGAAAAAAAACCAAGTAACATATAAAGCCAGACCTATTAGAATAACACATGACCCCTAGATGTAAACCTTGTAAGCCAGAAGTGCCAGGATATATAATCTACAGATCTTAAGAGACCATGGATACCAGCACAGACCACTCTACCCACAAAAAAATTTTCACTCAGGATAGAAGAAGAAAAGGAGACATGCTATGAAAAATACAAATTTAAACACCATCTGTCCTGATCTTTAAAAGGCTAGAAGGAAAATTCCAAGCTAATGAGGTTAACCACACCCAAGAAAACACAAAGAATAAAAATAATTCCAGACAAAAAACAGAAAGATGGAAAACATACACATACATACAAACATACAAACTATCATCTACAACCACCACCAAACCAATCATAACGACAACAATAAAATAACAAGAATCAATACACATCCTTTATTGATATTGAGAAATATCAATGACAAGACACATTAACAGAATTGATGTGGAAAAGGGATCCATCCTTCTGATGCATAGAAAAACAAAGAACAAAAACACCAAGCCCCCCAAAACAAAACACAACCAAAACCCATACATTAACATCAAGGATAGACAGCACTTCACTATAAAAGGATACAAAAAGAGATTCCAAACAAATATATGTAAGAACTAAGCTGGTGTTGCCATTTCAATATCTAACAAAATAGACTTCAATCCAAAACTAATCAGAAGAGCCAGGGAAGGACACTATATAGTCATGAAAGGAAAATCCACCAAGAAGACATTGCAATTCTTAACATCCATGCTCCAACCACAAGGGCACCCAAGCTCATAAAAGAAACATTACTATAGATTAAAGCAAATATTGTCTCTCATACCCTTATAGTGGAAGACTACCTCACTCTCTCCAATAGACGGGCCATCTAGACAAATCTAAACAGAGAAATGCTACAGTTAAATGGACCTAACAGACATTAACAGAACATTTCACCCAAACATAAAAAGGTTCTTCTTCTCAGTACCTTATAGAACTTTCTTAAAAATTGTCCATATTCTTAAACACAAAATGGTCTCAACAGATACAAGAAATTGAAATAACCAACATCCGTCCTAACCACTGCAGATTAAAGGTGGATATCATCAACAACAAAAACAACAGAAAGATTACATACTCATGGAAATTAAACAATGTACTACTGAATAAAAAATGTGTCAAGACATAAATTAAAATGTAATTAAAAACTGATACACAAAATACAATAACTTCTGTAATACAAAAGAAGGTGGTTTTAAGAGGCAAATTCATAGCACTAAATGCCTATGTAGAAAAAAAACTGAAGTGATCTTATACTAATAATTTTACACGCGTGAAAGCTCTAGAACAAAAAGATGAAATCACACGAACACAAGTAGATATCATGAAATAATAAAAGTCAGTGCTGAAATCAATAAAATAAAAACAATAAAAACAAAAACAATACAAAAAGGAAACAAGTATTGATTCTTTGAGAAAAAATCAACAATGACAAACTCATATCAAAATTAACAAAAAATAAAACGTGAAGATTCAAATTAACAAAATTGAAAATAAAATCTAGATATAACAGATATAAGCAGCCAGAACAAATCCATAGAAGCATAAGGACATGCTTTTAAAAGGTTCACTTTACCAAATGGAATATCTATAGGGAAAGGATAGTTTTCTTAATATATAGTACTTACCAATGTAAATTAAGATCAGATAAGCAATTTAAAGGGACCTATATCCTCTAGTGAAAGAGAAGCAGTAATAAAGGTTTTCCAATAAAAAAAAAATAAAAATAAAAAGCCCAGAAACAGCACAATATTTTACCAGACTTTGAGAGAAGAGTTAATTCCACTAGTCCTCAAATTGTTCCACAAAAGAGAAACAGAAGGATTATTGACCAATTTATTACACGAGGTTACAGTTAACCTGCTACCAAAGCAGAGAAAGACCCAATAAAGAGAGAGAATCACCAAGCAATTTCCCTTATGAACATGCCTACAAAAATTCTAAATTAAATGTTTACAAGAAAAAGCATTCACCAGCAATAAGTAGGTTTTATTCTAGTTCAAGATGTGTAAATCAATAAATGCCATCCACCATATCAACAAACTGAACAACAAAACCACGTGATCATTTTGTTAGATGCCTAAAAAGCCTTTGACAAAATCCAAAGCCGCTGTATAAAACAAAGTCCTTGAGATTTTAGGAATGAAAAGGACATACCTCAATAGAATTAAGGTAAAATATATAGCAATCCCATAGCCAACATCAAGTTCAATGGAGAGAAAAATCAAAATAATTACACTAAAATCAGGAACAAGTCATGTTGTTCCCTCTCCATATTCACTCAGCAAAGTACTAGAATACTTAGCCAGAGCAATAAGGCAACTGAAGAAGATCAAGAGGATACAAACTGGGAAGGAAGAAGTCAATGTATCTTTAATTGCTCATAACATTATAGTATACATAAGTGACACTATAAATTCCACTGGGAATCTTTTACAGTGGTAAAAACTTTCAGAAAAGTATCTGGATAGAAAATTAACACATGAAGATCAGTAGACCTATATTCAAATGACAAATGGACTGAGGAAGAAATCAGGAAAACAACAATTTTTATAATCGTCTCAAATTATATACAATATTTGGGGTAACTTTAACAAACAGGTGAAAGAATTGTATGATTAAAAATTGTATAAGACACTGAAAAAGAACTGAAAAGATAGATCTCCCATACTCATGGATTGGCAGGATTAATAAAGTAAAATAGCCCAACACAGTTCTTCAGATTTTGAAGGACAATTTTCAACTTCATTTTGAAACACAAAACTCTAGGTTAGCTAGAACAGTCCTGAATTATAAAAGATCTAAGGTACTCACAGAACCCCCAGTTTCAAGCTATACTACTGCGCTATCGTAATAAAAACAGCATAGTATCGGTATAAAACACATATTGATCAATGGACCTGAAGACCCAGACATAAATTCATATATATATGGACACATGATTTTTTTTTTATAAAGAAGCCAGAAAACCACACTGAAAATATCACAGTATCTCCATCAAATGGTGGTGATGAAGGTGGATAGCTGCATAGAGAAGAATACAACCAGACCCATAATTATCACCCTGTACAAACTGAACTCCAAATGGATCGATCAGCTACCTCAACATGATAGAAGAGAAAAGAATAGTCTTGAACTCACTGGCATAGGAAAAACTTTTTGGACAAAAAATATTAATATAGACAGTAGGATAAACAATGAATAACTCTGACATAATGAAATTGAAAAGCTTGTACATGGCAAAAGACGTCATCATTCAGACAAAGTGGTAGTCTACAAAATGAGGAAAGATTTTTCCAGCCAATAAAGGATAAGTATCCAAAACATTTTTTAAAAAGCTTAAAATGTGGACATAAAGGAAACAAATAACCTAATTGAAATAACGGTGCACAGATCTAAACAGAGAATACTCAAAGGAAACTCCCCTAAAGTGGTTTGGGTAGGTTTTTGTGGGCTCTCTTGGGCTACAGATGCTTATTTTCATTAGGAGTTGGTTATAAGTTACTATTGGTCTTATAAAAAGAGAAAACGAGGCTGGACTCAGAGATATCTCTCTTTTTCTTTATCTTTCTTTCATATGTATGGAGATAAGGTTCCAAAAGAAAGAAGGGGGTATATTGAAATATAGAGGGATGATAGAACAAAAAGTAGATTATTAAATCTACTCCTCAACTTAAGGCCTTAATTGTTACTCACAGATAAGGTTATTTTTATTTCTATAGAATTTTGTATATTGATGCAAAATAAGTTTAATTTTAACATATTGGTATATAATTCAAATTTAAAGTTATTCTTCATGCACATTATATATATACATATATAATTCTATACTAATACAAGGTAATATACCCATAAAATTCAATTATAATACAAGATTTACTCTCAATACCTTAAAAGTGCTATTGGAGTCTGATTAGGATAATTAAGTAACACAAGCTAATTGTTAGTTAATAAAATCATGAACATATCAATTACTAATATATCTTTATCACAAGAATACATCCTAAGTTTAGCAGATAGATATGATTCTACAGATATATAAGGTAAAATAGTTAGCTAAGGTGTTCAAAAGCCTCAGAGACCTACAGAATGTGGCAATTTAAGATGTTTTTTTATTTTAAAGATTCTTTGAAAACAAGACAGGTTAAGTCCTGTCAACACCCAGCCTATCTTAAAGAAGATGATGAGCAGTAAAGAATCTCCTCATGGAGATGGCTTCAAACACAGAAAACTAGCCACTGGGCAAAACGTCCTGTTTCTGTCACAGACAGAATTCTGCCTAAAAATTGGCAAGCTAGGATGCAGGTAGAGTCAATGGCCAAACTCTGCCAAGACAGGGTAAGCAAGTCCTCAATAGTTCCTGCCTCATAAATATCTCTGTCAGATATATTGGGCCATAAGGCTGAAGATGATGCTCCAACGTTATAGAGAGTTTTGCGTGACTGCTCCCTTAGTCATTTTTTTTTTTTCATTTTTGAAGCTGCTAACCTGCACTTCTGGTTTAC
>OU015742.1:100904066-100932557 GCA_907169655.1 Acomys percivali
GTGTGTGTGTGTGTGTGTGTGTGTGTGTGTGTGTGTGTGTGTGTGTGAATATGCAGGTGATGGCCAGAAGACAACTTTTCAGGAGTAGGATCTCTGCACCCACCCCATTTTTGAGGCAAGGTCTCTTATTATCAACTGCTGCACTGCATATGCAGCCCTTGGCCAACTTTCCTGTCTTTCCTGCCATATCCTGGTAAGAGTGACAGGGCTTGGGATGTGAGTCCTGCATCTATTCTGCGTCGTGGCATGGGATGCCAACCTGAAGAGCCCTCACACCATCCCTATATTTACAGGTTGGTGACCAATGTGTTTTATTCTGCAATCTAATCTACAACCTGAGGTACATTCATCTCTCCTGCCTTAGATCCTTCAGATCTGTATTCTATTTTTTGCCATTTACATATTTGGCCCTTTTAAAAATACTGGCTACTTTTATATCAATTCAACACAAGCTAAACTGGGGAGAAAGGCCTTTAATTTGGAAAATTCTTGCACCGTAATGGACGCTGCACAAGCCCTCAGTACATTTTCTTGATTGATAATTGATGTGAAAAAGCTTAGCTTACTCTGGGCAGTGTCACTCCTGGGCTGGTGTTCCTGGAGGCTGTAAGAAAGCAGGCTGAGCAAGCTGGAGGAGTAGAAGTGTAAGCACTACTCGTTCATGGCTCTGCCTCAAATCCAGCCTTCAGTTTCCTGCCTTGAATTCCTGCCCTGACTTCCTTCAGTGACGGACTATGATGTGGAACTGTAATAAAAAATAGACTCTTTTCTACTTAACTTGCTCTTGGTCATAGAGCTTTTTCACTGCAGTAGAAAACATATAAGGCACGATTAGACTGAGATTATACCAAAGAAGTGAATGACATCAGGAAGTACATGAAGTAATTATTTCATTTTACGATTGCATTTATCAGTGCCCAAATACATATATTAGAAGGATACTTCCATTGCTATGTTTATTTATTTTTTTTATTTATTTTTAATTAATTTATTCTTGTTACATCTCTATGGTTATCCCATCCCTTATATCCTCCCATTCTCCCCTCCCTCCCATTTTCCCCTTATTCCCCTCCCCTATGACTGTTCCTCAGAGGGATTACCTCCCTCTGTATATGCTCATAGGGTATCAAGTCTCTTCTCAGTGACCTGCTGTCCTTCCTCTGAGTGCCACTAGGTCTCCCCCGGCAGGGGACATAGTCAAATGTGAGGCACCAGAGTACTTGAGAAAGTCAAATCCCTCTCTCCACTCAAGTGTGGAGACTGTCCTGTCCATGGGCTAGATCAGGGTAGGGGTTTAAATTTTACCGCCTGTATTGTCCTTGGCTAGGGCCTTACTTTGAGCGGGACCCCATGACCCAAATCTGCCTATCATAATGTTCTACTTGTAGGTTTCTAGGACCCACTGGATCCTTCTACCTTGCTATTCTCCCATTGTTCTCTCATCTAGAGTCCCAATAGGATGTCCTCCCCTCGGTCCCAGTTTCCTGGTAAGGGAGGCTATGTTTATTTTTAAACAGAAACTTTTCTAAAATTAAATGACAGAACTTGGTTTTCTGTAACAAAGGAATATGATTTTATATGAGTGAGTAAACGATAAACCAATAAGATAAAGCCATTGGTTGAAAGGTTATTAGAAGATTGAAGGAAGGTGGCTGCATTCCATTGAAGGCAAGTTCATATTTTCATCTAAAATTTCACAGTCCAAAAGATCATGTGGAATGAAGGTGCCAGGTCCTAGGTAAAAGGACTCAAGGTCTATTTGTTGATTTCAGAGGCAAGTTTGAAAAGTTATATGCACAATTTGGAGTGTAGTACAAATATATGTGTTGGCTTTCTAGAGATAGTGTGCTCCACTTCTTCAGTCTCTTTACAGCCAGAAACTCACAAAATCCAAAATTTTGATCTAAACAATGTCTATAACCAAAGATAGTTACTTATTTCACTTGTGTACTTTACATAGGTCCTTCTCCTTATTGAAGAGAGATGTAATTGCTCTGCTTTCGCATGATTTACTAAAGCGGTGTTTAATACTAACTTACTTCTATGACATAGAGTGAAGACGTATGCCTCAGCCCATGTAGCCACTGCATCAAACTAGGCCTTTTGACATTTATAGTGGTAAGGAGAAACTCATATCTAACAGGATCAACTCATTGTGTATAGCCAGCAGGTAGAGTCACTAATCTATCGGAATCTCCAGAGAAAAACTCTTAAATCCAATTTGTCATCATCTTGAGCTACTCTTTTTCAAAATCATGACAAGGCAATATCTGATTTCACATAAGTAAATAATAAATGGAATCCTAGCACACATTTATCATGCTATTAATTGAATTTGTTAAGTACACACTGAAAACTTGAAAATGAAAGAGGGATTTAATAGGAATCCTCCCACAAGAATGTCATTTTTATGTTATAAGATACATGTTACTTAGCAAAATATTGCCTGAGGTAATAATGAATATCGTTTTATATTGGTTAGTTCCTACAAAATCTGGACGTTTTCAAAGTAAAAAACTATCATTGAAAACTAGTAAAATGGAACAAATTGATAATAGTTAACTGTTTCAAAATATACTTAATTCTTTTAGTGAGCTCAACTTAAATGTAACTTCAAATACTAGTTAATAATCAAGAGTGCTGTCTTGTTTTACTGGACTCTTTGTTTGCCTACATGTTATGATTTATTATTTTCATGTCCCAACTGTGAAATAGATTAAAGAGGGAGAAAATGTAATAAATAGGAAAGACCTTTAATTTATATTTCTGGCCACTATTCACAATGACACCCAATAATCAACAATACTACATTTATTTTAAAAAATCTATCTATATAAGCTGTTTCAGTTTGGTCAGCAATAAAAAGTTAGAAATACATTTGTTTTCTAGGATCAAGAACAATCATGTTTTGAAATTAGAAATAAATGCCCTACTACAGCCAGACACATTTCTGAATTGTCTTATACAATGATTAATTTAGTCCTGTGAAAAGCTGGCCGAAGTGCAACAGAGTAGAATATTGATAAAGGGGCAGATGGTATAGCTTGAGTATAAGACCATTTTGTGCAGGTCATGGACAGATCTAAGTTTCTTGTTTTAGAATCTAGCAAGTATTCTTATAAGTATATAGGAAGCATGAAACTAAAATGGCACCTTGCAGATATAGTACAAGCCCTCAATTTTAAAAGTGGGGCAGTTCAGCACTGTTGATATAATATCCTTCACTTCTGTTGTACTGTGGAGATTAATAGCTTGAAAATCATCTACATCATCTATGCTCTGCAGTGTACATAGTCCAAGTGAGTCCAAAATCCACCAAACCACCAGAGAAACTTTTCCTTATACAAACCAACAGCAAGTTAGGAACAGATAATATTTCTTAACCTTACAGTGAAAGGGTATTTAAAAGTATCCAGGGCTACGAAATGTAAGGCAATTAAAATCATAAAAACATAGCTTTTCTTTCATATTCTTAGGCATCTTTGATGTTTTGCCTGGAACTTTAGGTCAATGTATTTAATATATTGTTCAATTAAATGTTTATTATGATTCATCATAAAGAATAGCCTTAAAATCATAGCAAAATTGAATACCACAATGAGATACCTAACATAAAAAATTAGACTTTTAGTTTCTTGTTCTCAGACTTCACAGAGAACCTAAGAGCACATCTGGAAAACTTATACTGGTGGATGCTTATCTATGCCACACAGATGCAAAACAGGATATAGTACAATAAAACAACACGTCTGTGATTATATTTCAGTGAAAAATAACAAGCAAAGGACAGAAGTTTAGTGTAGGTTCTGGAATCTGTTGACAACTGCAAATAGAAGTTTATGCAATTAACTACAACATGGGACTAGTCTTCTGCTAAGATAAGCTTCCCCCTCCAAGTCCTTAAGGACTCTAATGTGCTAATTCTAATTCTTTGTAACAATTTACCTAATTCACTAATTAAGTTTTTCAAGTGAAGTTTAAAAGTAATCAGTGGCTACTAATGAGTGCTACTGATTCAAAATGTTAGTGTAAATGAAGTACCCTTGGTTTTGTAACAAAGTTGCCTTCATTCCATGTGTTACTGTCTAATTTTCATGATCTTTGTTTCTGTCTGGGCCACCAGAAATGGCAGACTGTGAAGTGCATATGCATCTATGGGCAATCAGTCAGGCAGAACAAAGGCCTTAAAGTCTATACCATTGACATATCGAAGACTTCACCCAGTGGCTTCGTTTACTGAATTTCTGTCAACTACAGATAAAAATCACTGGCTTTGACTAGCTACTAACTAGCTTAGTAACCTAGAGAAAATCTGTTGGCCTTTTCAAGGATTAATTTGATTGTTTCACAAAGGAGAAGCTAAAACAGAAGAGCTTTGAAGTTTGTTTCTTCTTTTAAATGTTCTGATTGTAAATGAAGTAGATTTTCCCAATTACATCACACATAGCCAAAAGTAGGTTAAACATAGCCTTAAAAACTGGAACTTTTAATAGTAAATAATGAACTGTCTTAAATAATCAATATATTAATGATGACATGAGTTAAAAATATGAGTAACCAATTCATCTAAATAAATGGGTTGAATTTAAAGGCATTGATAAATGGCTTTCCCATGACCTGAAAGGTTTTATAAAATTTGGCTACTAAACAAATGATTGTGTGAATAACTAAAATCTATATGACTTCAACAAAATTGCAAAGCTAGAAAAAACATACTCAAATCATCTTCTGTGAAATCTTCCTTGGAACTATTTCTCTTTAAAGTCCTTTCCTAAGAATTGACTTTGTCACAGCACTCTTGACCTTCATTTTTTCTTTTCCTCAAACCCCAATAGCAATTTTGGTTTGATTTTGATATATGTTCAATATCCTTCTTGTTTCCGAAGCCAAGTCATATAATGGCAAAGAACCTTATTTATATCTCTGCTTCAACACAGATTTCCAGTTCATGGCTGTCCACTGCCTCCTCCTGAAATATTTCAACAATTAGGATGCTGAATAATATTATGAGAAAAATGAGAAAGCAAAAAGCAGGGAGTAGAAAGGGAAAAGAAAGGCAGACCGTGTCTCAGAGGAGAAAAGAGAAAAAGAGAAAGGAGGGAAGAAGAGAGGATGTGGGGAGGAAGAGGAAGGAGGGAAATGGAGGAGAGAGACTGTAAGCAATGGAGGGTAGAGGGGATGGGTCAAGTGGAGAGGAGAGAGAAAGAGGAGAAACTTGAAAATGGAAACATCTCTCCTTTCGTTGTTATCAAGTACTTGCAAAGCATTCTGTGCTCAGTTTTCTCTCACCCTTATTCTTTCCCCCTTAGCATATGAGCTGTTTTCATGACTATTTTTCAGTCTCCATCTCTACCTGCTAATCCCACCCAATAAACGCATGTCTGAAGTGTAGCTTTCTGTTTGTTACAACACTCACTGAAATATAATCTATCTTTCTTGGAATGTTGTGTTACTTTTTATTTTTGAATGCATCTTAGTTAAAAATGATATTTCCCAGGGTACCATATTTTTAATCTTGAATATTTAAAAATTGTCTTATTACCAAACCTAATAAGATCTTTGTATGTAGTATATACATTCTTTATACATATGTAAATACATTAATTGTATTCATGGAAATAAAATTAATCTTTAGCCTTGTAAGGATATAAAGGTATTTTTCACATACTATGGTAGTGAATGAAGCTAAAGTTTTGTGTCCTAAAGTAACTAATTTGTTGGGAATAATCCTGAGTTGGGGGCAGCAAAATGACATAATGCTTTGTGGAAAAGAGGAGGTCTATTTTTGTTGAGAGAGGGCTTTCGCTACATAACTGTAATTAGGAACAAACCAGAGATTAATGATGCATTATATTCTAGAGCTTTAACTGACTTGAAATAAGGAACAATTTTCTCAACTTTAAATGGTTTGCAAAATATTATTTCTGTACTTTGCTTCATGCACAAAAAAAAGTAATTGAAAAGGGGTTTACCGTTCAGAAATTTCAATATTTATTCTGAAATGTGAATTGTTGGGTTGTAGGAATATTGCATTTCCTCCAAAAGAGCATAAAATCTCTGTCTCCTAATTAGTTTCTCTATGGAAGCCTTCCAGACAATTACAGGGTAACACTTCTGGTCAATGCTTTAGGTGCTTTTCATTAAACGTATAGTGTCGCTACCAGATAAATTGCTTCATATAAAAGCACTTACCACAAAGCCCTATAATGGAAGGTTAAGTGCTGTCCTTAATTACTAATTTCAACCCTTATATTTTGCAGTACAGGCACTTTAAAAGGAAGCAAATATAGTCTGTTGGTTCTGTTCCTGCCACTCTGAGTATAGTATTTGGTGGTAAAAAAGCATTAGTCTGGTGGCTTTTCTAATGAATAATAACCTCCCTAAATTTTAAAATAAAAATAGCTAAGCCACAAGCTGATATAAAAGATATATACTAGACTGTGATATTGAACTCATATTTAAAATCACTTAGTCCTAAAATCTTTAATCTAAATCACTCATACTTTGAAATTTATATTCAACCTTTATGGCTTTGTTGCTGGAGAAAGGAGAATTTTCATCTTTTCTCCTTTATCAACATCATGCTAAAGTGTACACAGAGATTAGTGGACACTTAGATGACACAATGGTGCAGTCTTTGCCTTTACAACATTAGTCATTATATGTTTAATATATACATAATTTTGTTTATACATATAGTATTTTCTTATGCATTATTATATGTATAACACACATACAATTTTTCATGAGTGCTATAATATTTTATGTCAGTTTTTGCATGTGTCCTTCACAATAATAGCTGAAACATGGCTCACTTTTCATTTACTAGTATTAAAGTTCTCCTTAGTGAAAAGGCAGCGAGAGTACATGTCTAGATATAAAATATGTTGACTATCGCAACTTTTTCTTAATATTTCTTCCTCAATTATTATTCATTATCAGCCCCCAATATTTAAATGATCTTTGTTTCCTTTTATAATGCATTTCTTTTTTCTCCTTCTTTTCTTCCTCCCTCCCTCTCTTTGCTTCCTTCTTTCCTCCCTCCCTTTCTTCTTTCTTTCTCTTTCATTTTAGCCTCCTTCCCTCCTTCCCTCCCTCCCTCCTTCCCTCCTTCTCTCCTTCCCTCCTTCCTTCCTTCCTTCCTTCCTTCCTTCCTTCCTTCTTTCCTTCCTTTTCTTCTTTCCTCCCTACTTTTGTCCTTCCCACCCTCTTCCTTCCTTTCCTTATTTTTCTTCCTTTTTTTAAATTTAAGAGATGGTCTCTCTGTGTAACCCTAACTGTCCTGGAGCTTACTATGTAGACCAGGGTGGCCTTGACATATTCCAGGATAGCAACTTGGTAAACATTTGTTGAATTCTTGCTACTTGTCAGTATTACAAAAACTCCCAGGCATGTTATTTATTTTCTTGTTTTTAAAGGTTGTCATAAGGAAGTGAATTTTGTTACATTTAATTCTTCACATATTTGCAGAACAGAAGAACAGGTTAGTACTGAGAACAGAAAATGATAGAATTCAGGAGACGCTCAGAAAAAATGTCAAGGACATTTCTTCTCTTCATTATTGGTCAGTTCCATAAAAAACTGGTATGTAATTAAAAATTATTTAATCCAATTATTTAAGAAGCAAATGATTCCAACAAAGAAGTTGCTTCTGCATGCATTCTTGTTATCAGTTATATTCTGTGAAATGTAAATTGGTTATATTTTTATTTACACCATGCTGTGCAAAGAGAATATTTTACAGACTTCAACTGAGTGGCACTATCATCACAGAGTCCCTGTGAATCACTATGTTTTATAAAAACGAAAATGAACTCCCTTTACTCATAGCTGCAGATCTGTGGTTCAGTGCTTCTTGTAATTGTGGGTTTCTTGTCATCTCATTCCTGGCTGCATCTCTGCCTGCCTTCTGCTCTTCTTGCACGATTCATGAGTCTTTGTTGTGTGCCACTGTCAAAGGAATAGCTTTCTTTGCTCTCAAAAAAAAAGTGTTATACTATTCTTTCTCTTGACTTTAAATTTTAACTATTACTTTTGGCAAAGCCTTTCCTTTGTTCAAATGCAAGGATTCAGTAAAAAGCACTGACATGTTGTGCTTTTTATGTGTGCTTTTTTTCTGATGCACGGATGTTCTGGATTTTGCAAACAACAATGTGTGGCTTCAAGTTCATCTATAAAATGCCATTTGTACGCAGTAGCAAGAACAGTTTAGGACAGCATTACATTGATATGACTCTAAAGTCTAATAAATACTTGATGGTTTCTCAGAAAAACCACACTTTGAAGAAACGGACGCAAACACTGCTTTGCTTTTCCAGTCGTTTTTCATAAAACTGTTCCCAGGTCCATAAACCCTTGCTTACCTGCAGGGTAGCGCTCGATGACTGGCCAGCTGTCCACCTGTAATGTGGCATTGCCACCACTCCTCGTGAAACGCACTACATGGTATTTTCCATCATTAATGATTGCATTGGACTCTTCAATGGCGATGTCATCTGTCCCAACATTAAACTTAACTCCAATTTTTCCTTGGTGCTGTTAGAAAGGATGGGGAAGAAAGTCTCATTAAGTCAACATTTGCTAAGAATTACACAGCAGACACTGTTCAAGAACATGCTTTGGACAATAGCTGCTTTCCTCTGATTTTATTTCTGAAAAACTTCATGCAATAGAAGCAAGATCTTGACATTTGAGCAATCCTGAGACATCTCTTTCTTGGATAATTGATATTCTGAAAGATACACTTGCAGGGGAATTGACCTGCCTTCTTCCCAGAGGCTTCCACTGAGAAGGTGCACAGTTGCCAGCATGAGAGAACACAGTCACATGTCCTCTGATACAGCTCCTTAAATCTAATCTCTCAATTTCTCAAGAAAAACAAGACCTAAAACCCTCCCTGTTATTAATGAGTGAAACCTGAGCAATGAGGTCTATTTAGAGACCAAGGACAGATGCTCACAATACATCTCTGTAACAGGCATGGGCCAAGAAATAGGCATTCACTAAATTGATTTCTTAGTCATTAGCTTGCTTCAAAGCACCCAGACAGCAGCTTAAGACACACCCCATGCCTTTACCTTGCATATGATTAAACTATGACATAAGGTTGCAATACCTTGTTCAAGGACACACAACTTAGTAAAGACAAGCTGAAACTAGATTCTGATTCCCTATTCTTAGGGTTATATAATGGCTAAAATGGAGCTAGCATTGTTATTTAAAATTAACTCCCTTTCTAAATTATGCAAGGCAATATTAAAAATCATTCTGAGGATAAAGTTGTGGCTCCTAATCTCAGAATGTCATCACCTAAAGTGCCAAGAGAAATGTGTGCCTCTGTCCTGGACCTCTGAGAAGCATTTTCTAACACAGGGCTGTCAACCCTATCATGAGCTGAAATGATTTTTTTAAAGCGTGTAGATATTCGCTTAGTCAGTAGAACAGGGTACCTGCACTGCAGGCCCTTGTCAGAGTCCATCAGCTGTTACTGTCTGTGGCTCCCTTCCGTCAAGCCTTAGATGGGTGCAATATCACACAGCCACGTGTAGCTGTACAAAATTTAAATCACAAATGAGAAGACTAAAGGTTTGACCACATTATCTTCAGACTTTTCCTGGGTTCTCACTACTGAACTTGGCAGCAAGGTGGCTTTATCAGCTTATAATTAGAAATCTTATATTTTAAAAAACTTGAATAAAGCTAGATTAATTTAAGGAAAAAATTACAAGATGGTATTTGTGACACTGGTGAATGCATTAAAGTTTTCTATGCCTCTGTATATATTACACATAGAGGATCTCTTACTACTTAGATTTTACATTTTTGTATTCATTTGCTTTAGGCTTGACAAACAAACAATTTGAGTATAAAATGTCACTTTTCTTCCTTTTTCTTAAAGCACTTGTATGTTGATTAATTAGAGAAATGATCATGGTCTAATATAATTTTTTATTATTTATTTATTCTTTGAGAATTCTAAACATGTTTACGATGGACTTTGGTTGTATCTATTCTTGCTTCCTCCCCTTTCTCTTACTCCATCTTCTCCCCAATTTCTCTCCACCCAAATTCATGTCTTCTTATTTATATCTTTTTAAAACCACTGGGTCTAACTAGTCTGCCTATCTCCACATGGTGGTGAGGCCATCCTCTGGAACGTGAGCAGCTTATCTGGGGCCAAGTCCCAGCACATTTCCTTTTTCAATACTGTCCACGTATTTGCTCATCATAGATAACAGCATCATCACATGACTTGAATGAGATTCTTACAACATCCTCTAGAGTTACTTTGTATGTGTTAAAATTATGTTTGCACTGAAACATTTTTATTAGAATTATTTTCATGCTAAAGCATTAAAAAATTCCCCAGTCACTAGAGAGATTGCACTGAGGATAAAGGCACTTGCAGCTTTTCCAAAGGGTCCATGCCTTCTACGTAGTACCACATCAGGCTGTGTGTAAGCATCTAGAACTCGGTTCCAGCAGATCCAGTGTCCTGTTATGGCCCCTCTAAGCATTCACATGTATGTCACAAACACACACACACACACACACACACACACACACACACACACACAAGTAATAAAAAGAAATAAAAATAAAATTTAAATATAATGTCCCCAACTCACATATAAGTAAGTACTTTCAACTTATCTTTAACTTTTCCTGCAACATGAAACATAAAATGCTTATTTTCTAAGGCATAGAAATGCTCAGGTTTTTGGAGATAAGGGTTAAAAAGAAAGAAGGGGGGATATTGAAGTACATAAGAAAGATAGAACAAAAAGTGGATTAGTGACTCTACTCCACAACTTAATTCCTCAATTGTCACTCACAAGATTATTTTTAATTCACTGGTATAGAGTTTTGTATATAGATGCTTGCATGCAGGCAGAATCAACAGCCACACTTTGCCAAGACAGGGTATGCAAGTCCTCAATAGTTCCTGCCTCACAAATATGTCTGTCAGATATATTGGTCTAGAAGGCTGAAGAAGATGCTCCAATGTTATAGAGAGTTATGGGTGACTATTCAGGTAGCAAACAGTCTCTGTCATCTTCTTATTTGGAAAGCTACTAACCTGCACTCCTGGCATACTCAGGTAATAAAGTTTATTCCTTCTCAAGTCTGTGATGGAGTTGAAGAGCAGGTAGCTTAGTTTTACAGTGAAGCTTAGTTCTTTACGGGTTAAGATGTTTTTAGATCTAGATAGATGTCTTAAGTTCATAATGATAAGATGTGGTGGAGATTGATTTACATTCAGAATTTTAGACACGCTAAGATAAGAAAGATGTTATCTTCAAGACTGTCAATACAAATAGCTAAAACACTAAGAATGTAACATTTATATAATTCCTGATTGTGTCATGGTTTTTCTTGCTGTAGGTAGTTTATTGTATACATGTGTAATAATATAAATGTATATATAAAAATAAAAAATTAATTAATAAAAAAGAAATGTCCAGGTTTAACAATGTTTGATTAATTGAATGTGCTAAATCAATAATTATGAAATATCAAGGGTTAGTGATGCTTGAAGGATTCTTGCTTCTTTTAAACAACGTCCATCTGTCCTGGATATACCAATATGCTGCCTCAACTCTGAGCAACTCTAATATACCATGGATCGAGACTTCGTGGAATAACTAGAAATGAACATCACCATTGCTGCTGCAGACAACAATTCTTACCACAGTTCACTATCTACTCTACTTTACACAAAGGCCTTGAAAAGCAATTTAAATACAAATGATAGCCAAAGGGGCATCTGTCCCTGTGGGGAGCAGTTAGTATAGTGAATTACAAAATACTACTATAAAGAACATTTTGTAAATCCAATATTTCTTTCCATCCAAAAGCTGTTAATTTGCACCAAACCCAGCTGACATTGGCAGGATATAAAGTTATTTCAATTACATAAAAAAATTGCTGAACTTTCTTGCCAATTGATAATTACAATTCAAAAGAATTCATTTCAAATCATTATTCTTTGGGATTAAATATGATTGTCTTGGCAAATTCTCATGAATATTGCATTAGAAAAACCAGCAGTCATTTCAGCGGACATGAACTGATCTCTCTGTATTGTATCTTACTTGGAATGAATAACTGCCTCATTCCATAATTTTGGAAATCTATTCTAAGAACATCAGTAATGAGGCACTTATAATTTAATGAAGTCTTCCTGTGGATTCATTAAATAAATAGAGACAAAGGTAATTATTGATTTTTTTCACAAAAGCTCATTTCTGAATAAGGATTATAATATTAAGCCATGCTAAAAGGAAATGTCTTGAAATATGATACTGGTTAGGTACTTGAAGGTTCTAGCAAGTGGGATCATACTGTCTAATTCCTTACAAAATTGTACTCATTTGAAAATATATTTGAGATTTAATGATATCCTCAATATATAGAACATACTTCAAATAATATATGAGCATGTTGCTCATTCTGGTATATTCTAATTTACCTGCATATAAACTGGTTGAAACATGATGTCCTCATGTAAACTTTTCATCATAAATTTAGCATATAGAGATGCTGCATAAGACTGTAAATCACAGATTCCACCCTTTACTTTGTTTTATGTTTACCCAGAAAGAAACTAATAAAAGTAAAACTTGCCTTTAAAAATATTTTTTAGTGTGTTCTTTCTAACAGCAACCAACAGGAAAGAGGACCACCCTAGGAAAAATTCAGTTTAACAAAGAGCCGTGCTTAAGATCTGTGAGCCTCTGCCATACATTGAGACATAGCACCATTTTCCAGGAGTGTAGGAAGAATGAGGCCACATGCTCCTGTGCAGTGATGACTGTGCTCACGTCAGAATGCAGAATGACTCTCAGAATTCAAGCCTACCTGCAGCTAAAATTACATGTTCCTCCAGAGACTGCTCCTCAACAGGGAGACAAAGTCCTATGACATGGTGAGGTCTGTGGGGCCTATTGTCACTACTGCTGACACAGAAACTCAACAGGGACAGTCAGAGAGCCACCTGGTCTCGGGCCCCAAAACAAATGAACTGAAAATTGCTCATTGGATTCTAACATATTCCCAACTTCAACAATACCTGAATCTGGACGCATACCTGGAAGGTATATCCTTAAAGAGGGCAAACAAGCTGCCCAAAGTTTCAGAGACAATAAGGATGAGTGCTGGAACCTGACCAGGTTGGTGGGATATCTCATAAAAGAATGGCATTGGCAGTGTCTGTGTCCCAGAAAGCACATGAGACTGGAGTATCCTTATAGACTGAATCACAAGGAAGTTTCCTGCTAACAGCTGACAATTTTATTCTCCAGCACTACACATCAGAGATCCCAAAGTGGACAAAGTCTAGGTGACACAACACTGAAAGGCCTCATGTAAGGCAATTTATTTTAATGCACAATGCATTTATTTCTGCATTCAACTTTAATTGAAGATGGTGTAGTTTCTCTACAATGCCCCTACTCTGGGGAATGCTGCACCTCCCTGAGTACATGAAAACTTGACCCTGGAACTGATGCCACAACCCTAGGGCATGTCCTTATCTCTTGGTGCTGAGAATGTTTAATCAAACTCTGCATGCCTGTGACAGTCCTCCTCAAGCTTCTGTGTCATTTTTTTATGTCCCTGATTTTTTCTCCTAAAATGTTAAAAAACAGTTTAAGATTATTACAATAGCTTAGTAATTGTGTCTTTCAAAGCATTTATGAAACAGACTACCTTCAGATTTGGAGCTGCCCTAAACTCTTTCACACCTACTATTTAAATAAAACATAATTAACAGAATCTACTGTAACTTTCCCTCTTAAAGTGTAGTACCAATCTACTGCTCTGAGCTTATTTAAAAGACGGCAGCACCCCCCACACCCTACCCCATATTAAGGTTCTATAATCTTTCTTTCATACTCACATAGTTTCCTCATGAGACAATGCCCATGAAATTCTGAACTCAGTTGTTGCACAGCATCCAAGACCAGCTTCTCCCATTATTAATATTTTTGTTATTCTTTTAAAAATGGTGTTTAGCTTTAGAACAGGTTAGCAGATGTAGGCATTGCAATTTTGTTAAAGGACATCTCATTTGCTTTCACAATAGCTGGTGTAGTAAGATAACTATCCTACTGACAAGGAAGCAGTCTTAATCACTGTTGTATTGCTATGAAAAGACACTATGACCAAGGGAATTCTTATAAAGGAAACATTTAATTGGGGGCTTGATACAGCTTCAGAGGTTTCGTTCACTATCATTGCAGGGGGCATGTTAGCATGCAGCCAGGTGCTGTAGCAGAAAACTGAGTGCTACATCCTTCTCCAGAGGAGGGGATAGAGGAAAGGAGGGAGGGAGGGGGAGAGAGAAAGCGAGGAGGGAAAGAGAGAGGGAGGGAAAGAGAGGGGAGAATGGACGAAAAGAGAGAGAGAAATTGGGCCTGGCATGGGCTTCTGAAACCCCAAAGGGCACATCCAGCGAATCATATCCTTCAACCAGGCCACACCTTCTAATCCTTCTCAAATAGTGCCACTTCCCTGATGATTAAGCATACAAATATGTGAGCCTCTGAGGGTCATTTTTTTAAATATATTTTATTAATTTATTCCTATTACATCTCAATTGTTATCCCATCCCTTCTATCCTCCCATTCCTCCCTCCCTCCCATTTTCCCGTTCCTCCCCTCCCCTATGACTGTGACTGAGGGGACCTCCTCCCCCTGTATATGTTCATAGGGTATCAAGTCTCTTCTTGGTAGCCTGCTATCCTTCCTCTGAGTGCCACCAGGCATCTGAAGACCATTTTTATTCAAACCACAGTAGAAGCTAATGGTCAGAAAAGCAAACACTGAAGGAAGTCAGGATATCTAGTATTTGCCACTGGGCTCAAGAAAGAATATTCTAATATACAGTTGTGTTTCCATGTTCATGCATGCTGAATGGCTTTATCATTGGCTGCACCAAGCAAGGGATGCTTAATATTATAGCCTCCTTGTACCTTCCAATCTAATGACATTTTGGTTCTAAGAAAAGTCTAACTACAAAAGAAAGCAGTAGAAATCATTTTTTAAAAATAGACATTACCTGTTAGGTTTTTTTTTTGTGATGCACATCAGGAACACCTAGTTTGAATCTCAGTCAGATTTAGAAATTTTCAAAGTTCATGAAATAAATGTATTCTGTGATTTTATTGTACTTTAAATACAGAACTTATTTGGTTACAAGAAAAATATTGCATTCGATTGACATATCAATAGCATGTGGTGCCTTCTTCACACCAGTGGGAAACTGAAGAACTTTTTTTATTGTTACAAACACACCCCACCTTCTTGCCAAGAATGTAGGACTTGGTGGTATAAAAAGATAACTGAAAAATAGACTGTAAGTTCTGTGGGTGATAAGTTGCTTCAGTGTGTCCTTTTCACCACATTATTTCTCTTTAGATAAAATTAAATCAAAGTTAAAATAATAGGTTCAGAATCAGATGACTCAATGTCCCACTAATGTGTCCTTGAATAGATCAATAATTTTGGCATTAGTGTTTTGAGATCTTTCCAGTATCATTTACTAAGCTAGTATCGGGTTATTCTTCATGCACCATTTTGAAGGTTTACAGTGTAGTTATGAATTCAAAGGTAAAGACTATTTTGTGGTATTCCCCAGTGGTGTGAATAATACACTTCTGCCTGATACTAAAACAGCAGGAGAATGAGGTTGATGTCTTCACCTCAAGAGCATTAATATGCCACCTCTGTCTGCTGAAACACCAACCTCTGCACAGTAGAAAAATAGCCTGTAAGTGTGTAAAGCATTGCATAATAAGCTTCTCCTCTCCAAATAATCACAGAGCAGAATTGAAGCAGGGAAAAGGGTAGGCCTTAACTGGTGTCCATGGAACTCATGTTTTCTGATGCGTAATTCTGGAGATTTTCCACCAGTGTCGATGACATGAAGCCATGAGCTGAGCTTGAGCTTATCGCAACAGCAGCTCATTACATGTGGATGGTTTGGGTTGTTGCTACCTTCTTTTTTCTTTGTTTTGTCTTGTAAATGACTGTAGCTTTTTTAAAAAACCATTGGCTGAATGGTAAATTTGTGTTGTTCACATTGTATGGTCATTCAGGGAACCATATATAGCAAACATTGTTTTTCAGGTGCTGATTAAAGCCATAACCTTTGTTTTTCTGCTTCTGTGTCTTTGGGCCATTACACAGCGTGTTATTAACCTTCACCAGGAACCAGACAGAAAGAGGCTGTTCTATCAATTCCACAAGATGTTGGCATTTCTAGGTACAAAATATTTTCTATAAAAGAGGTTTGGGATTATTTGTGGATTTCATTTCCTTGCTGTGTCCCAGGACTATCATCCTGTGGAACACTGACTATAATTACAGGCTGACCCTAGTGTTTGGCATTTCCATAGCTCAGAGCATATGCTTTACCTCTTTAGAAGGTGATTTTAATGCTATGCACTGGGTATGTTACCTTGGTGGGTAGGCTATAGGTAAAACCAAAATTAACTTAAAATATTTTTTAAAAAACATGAAAATAGATGAAGTGACTAGTGAATTATTCTTAGTGCCTCATTTGATGCATCATATAGACTCATTTGCAATGCTTGTACTACTTTGCAGGTAATGTCACTGTTGTAAATCATGACTTACAAGTAAGACATAATAGCAAGCTGTTTTCATGCAGACTTGGTGGCCTGGATCATTACGATGCTATCTTGGTTCTCAGCAGCTTGGAGCAAAGCCCTAACATGAAATGTGCTCTAGGACAATGGCTGGCATGGTTGCCTTTCTCCTTCCTTTTCCTCTCTTATTGACTTCTGCTCTAGGAGTACCAGCCAGACGTTTTTAGGAAAGAGAAATGTTTGCATGTGGGCCTAGAAATGCAAGCTACACACTGTTTGGTATAGAATCAGCAAGGCTCTATTATCCACGGAATGGAAAGTAATAATTCCCACAGCCATCATGCAAACAGATCTATGTTTATGTGTATAATTCAGGCAAAACAGAGTTTCCTGAAAAGAATGCAGGGGTTTCCAAGGCGAAACCATATAATAGATATATTCTATCTTAATCTTCATGAAACAATATACTTCCTTAAAGAATGTCAAGAAATATTTATCATAATTGTTTTATGACTAAAATTAATTTATAATATATGTTGTGGCCTGATTTGATACATATTCATTCCTCTATATACCAGGGTATTTTTAACAAATAAAATTATGTAGCTACTATAACACATGAAATTTAGTACTTATGGATATTTACTTGTTTATTTGTATATTTAAAAATTCCAAGTGAAGTATTTGATACACACTGGTATTCTTTAAATTCCTGATAAAATGTAGCTAGCAAAGCAGATGGTATTACTTCAATTTTAAACTTACATCTTACACAATTCTTTTATATAACAAGTCTTATATTAGCATATAGAACATGCGAAATGTCAACAAGGAAATGAGCGGATGACTTCGAAAGGATGCACTGACTGAGCTAGCTTTTTGAGGCATTAAAACGATGAGAAAGAATCAATAATGAACACAAAGGTTTTCTAGGCAGAGGAAACAGCATGTGTACAAACCCCCAGGATGGTGAATATGTGGATATAAAGATGGATGCTTTGATCCACAAATACAGATACAAATACACATATATAGACTTTTTACAGAGATAAAGATATGTAAATTGCACATGAACCTAGGAAGATTGAGCCAAAAATGTCTGTCAATGAAATAAAGCTAGGTTATGAAATTATCCATAAAAGCCAAACTAAATTATTTGAATAAACAAAGTAATTGAGAAATAGATAGTTGTGCATATTTTAATAGCATCCAATCTAAGAGTAAACATTTTTGGTACAACTATATAGATCTTAACAGTATGTGTCCTGAAATTCATCTGACTATTTGTCCCTAAGTGTCATTCATCAGTGTGTTTTATGAAATGTAGTATATAAAAGACAGTCTGAATCAACAGGGACTCACTGCGTTTCCAAAAGTCATTTCCTTCTGCAATGTCAAAATATGATTCATCATTCTATGGTGATATTTCAAAGCTAATGTATCATGTTTCGTTTCTTTGTGAGGGAAAATATCTTGTTAACTTATTTCTCTAGGGATTCCTTTTATCTCAAGATGTAGTAAGAGTTCTTCATACAATATCCACCTTAGAAATACTATTTGAAATCACTTGATAAGTTTTTCATGTACCTTCCATAATTAGTACAAGAAAGAAAGTTTTCACCTAGAGTCTTTTACATTCCTTGTTCCCATAAAGGAACAGATAAAGGGTTTTACTCCTGAGTCCCAAAATTCAGTCTTCTGGGTAGTAACTATTATCCCTCTAAACAAGACAGAAAGTCTTTACCTAATTTTACCTCCAGGAGAATTTCAAATCAGTGAGACAAATGTGAATTTGTCCTACAGTTTGGCCAGTAATCTTGAGGCCACAAACACACAAGACTCAAAACAAATAATCCATGGATGTCCAGAACTTGGGGTGAATGCTCAACCCTTGTGATTGCTGAGTGGTTCCCTGTGGCCTGCCAGACTCCTCCCTGCTTACAGAAAAGCTTAGTTAGAATGAAAGTCTTTGGATATTGATAATAAAGAGTTCCTGAGAAATATTTAACTAGAAAAAAGATATATTATTGTCATATCCTAGAAGAACACATGCTCTTTTTCTTTGCCTTTCTTCCTTGTAGCTTTAACACTCTGACCTTTTATTTTCATAAATGTCCCAGGTTCTGTCCTTCTCAGCATCTGTGTGGCACTTTATTCATGGCTATATTTTTTTCTGTGTTTCCCAATCTCAAAATAAATAATTATCTATATGTGATCCAAAAAAGAAAAAAGGGAAAAGAAAAATGAAGCAAACAAAACCAAAACTGCTCCTTGGTACTGAGGGTGTTAAGAAACTTTATAAGTCAATTTGTACAATTTGGAAGCTGCTAACCCACACTGCTGGTTCACTCAGGAATGTAAGTTTTCTTCTTTCTCAAGTCTCTGAGGGGCATTGAATACAAAACAGTATAATTTTACAACCAAGCTTAGTTGATTAGGGGACAAGATCGTCTTAGATTAAGATAAAGAAGTTAACCTATTAGAGTTGAGATAGGATAGATATTGAGTCTCATTCAAAAATTTAGACCCAAAAAGACAGGAAAGACACTTCAAATGGGATGAATGCAGATGGCCAAGTCACTATGACTGTAACATGTATAGAACTCATTATTCTCATGATTGTCACATGGTTCTCCCTGCTGTATGTAGTTTGTTTTATACATGTGTAATAAAATAAAAGCATATATATATATATATATATATATATATATTTACATTTACAGTGGATCTCAGTATTTAATCAGCTGAGCGAAAGGATAATGTTGTCTGAGAAAATGCACTTTCATGCTGCAAAACCTTGTCAATGTTCACTCACTGGCATAGAGCTGATGCCTATGCAAAGGGCCCCGCTGACAACATTTGAGAAGCTGATTCCACATGAGGCTAACTCCCCATCTGGTAACAATTCTTCAGTGGCATCTTGGTTGCTTTCCTGAATCTTTAAGTATGAAATGTCACTGCAAGGAAAATGGGCTGTCATCTCCTCTTCAACTTACACAATTACCCTGCCTATAAAAGGATCATAAATCCGGCCTAGGTGAGCAGCTAGAAACGGACTGAGAAATTAGACTTGAGGACTTTAAAACTCAAATATAAACTATATTCATTGCACATGTGGTTTTAGAAATGTCAAGGCTACCCCAATCCTGAGTTTGTAAGAATGGCCGTTTGACAATAGATAGCAATGGAGTGATGATAGAGATTCTCCTGTGACCAGATAGCCCCTCTCAGCACTTCACACATCACAACTGTGAGTGGGTATTGGTGCTTCCTGGTAGCCAATGAGAAAGCAGAAGTGGCTTGAGGTTGCTTGATTCTATATTCTATCCCATTGTTCTTTTCACGACAGCTGGAGTGCTTAAAATAGGTCACAGTTTAGATGTGATTTTAGTAAGAGGTTTTTTTTAAAAGAAAGGCACCAAAAATCCTTATTACTGCATATATCCAGCACAATATCAAATATTTTTCACACATCCACTCTACTCACAACTCTATTTATCTTCTATACAGTCCCCATGTTAAAGAATTTTGAAATTGATAGCAACAAGTTACAGAAATAAACCATGAATCAAGTCACATGACATCTTCGCCATCAGGACTCATTCTAGAGTATTTTGTTAGTTTTTGTTTCCTTAATTGTTTATCTCTTTGCTTGATGGTTGTTTTTTTAACTCTTTGAGATATCACCTCATATTGTGGCAGCCATGAAATCATGGCTACCATCTCATTACTGCAGAGTAATGTCTAGGCTTTTCCAGTTTCTTTAGAAACAGAACATGCTCTGTGACAGTGTCCTATTGCCTCACATCCACATCACTTTATTTATGAACCTTGATGCCAAGACTCGGGACACAAAGCTCACTATGTCTTTTAAATGAGTATCAAATTAGTCCAGGTTTTAAGAACTCAATTTTAAATCATTTTTAACAATGACTATCACTTAAAAAGATAACTTCATTTTTCAAACCATCCAGCAAAATGTATCATAATAAAAAACAGTAAAAAATTTTTACTAAATAAAATGTATACCTATAATAGGCATGGAAACAAAAATTGCTCATCTACTCCTATAGATAATAAAGGTAATATTTGGAAGGAATACTAATAACTTTCTAGTAGTTCAGGTCTTTCTCGCCCCATAGTTACTAATCAAGTGAATACAGATCTGAGTTTTGTATCAAAGAAGCCACTATGTGCAGCCTTTAAATATAATAGAATAAATGATAAGCCACTGTAAGTAGTTCCTTCTTGTGATACAATAGCAAAGCTTATTAAATAGGTAGAGTTTCTGATATTGGAATTACAGGTTGATCACACTGGGAAGACGTTCTCCCACTGTGCATTCTGAACTCTTTAAATCTGGTCTAGAAATCTCCATGTTAGCTTTCTTTTCTTTTTTCAATTTTGCTTTCATGCCTCCCTTAAAAATGAGGCTATTTTGCAACACTTTTAATTATCTGCATATAAGAATATTCTAAACTTTTCTATTTATAAATTAAAATATTCAAATTATTTGATTTTAAATATGTAATTTGAAATCAGCCCCTCAATTGCCATCAACTTCTCTATCCCTCAGAGCTTGTAAGCATGGCTCTAACATTTAATATAATTTTTAATTTGACCTGATTTAATCCAAGATTATGCCTAAATATGATAGATCAGATAAAGAAATCATAAAAGAAAGACAGTGACAAAATGAACAACAATGAAAGGCCTCAAGGTCTTCTAAAGCAAAGAACAAGCTTTTATGTCAAGAACAGAGGAAAGGTTACTTAATATTGGCTCTGTTTGAGCTCCAATTAACAAGTAACAAATAATAGTCTATGATTAACTCACAGAACTCAGTGACTGATTTAATGACCAGTGAGGAGAAGATGTGGGAAGCATTGAAGTTTGAGCCCAGACATATCAAATATGAACTTGGTGCAATTGCTTTTATAGCTTCAGCTTTTTATAAACTTTCCTAGTCGAAATTAAATCATTACATACTACTTTGAAGTAATGATAATTTAATTTGATGCTGTAATTAATTCCATTTGCTGCCTCAAATTTTGCTATTGCAATTTATTTTATACCCAAAAAATGTTGGAAGAAAAAGACTTCTAAAAGGGATTCAGAAAGAGGTACAGATTTAATTTTTAATTACATTTAATGCTTTTTCATGTTCTTAAATGACTTCTTGTCTCTCTGTTAAGCTTGAACCACCATAATGCCCACTTCAGAGTCCAGCTACAAGTGCTGAACTATTTCAACTCATTTGAGCAGATGCCTAGTGTATAATATATGAATATGATATTTAATGTTAATATAGGTTAATGAAATGCACCCACTGGGGAAGGTTTGCATGTGGTTAATACCACAGATCATTAACCTAAAATGCAGCAATACCCAAGTTCTTCAAATGAGTACTCAAAAAAAGGTATTGAATGACAACTACCTAAACTATTTTATTTCTTTGGAAAAAACAGATACGTATTTGCCATTCTAAAATAGCCATCTTGTAAATGTATAAAATAACCCATCAATTCATTAGTGCCTTTCCTTTTAATTCTTAAACTATAAGAATGTTAAAGAATTATTGTTATTAAACTTCCTGCCATTCTTAAGTATAGTCTCTTATCACAAAAATACTACTTTCGAGAACATACTTCTTACTAAAGTATTAGGATAGAAATGCTATGGAAAATTTAAATCTCTTTAACAATACCTACCTGGTTACTTACTCTAACCTTAAGCCTAACGTAGCTGTAGTCATGTATCATTATAAAGCTGAAAATTATTTTTAAAAAGACAAATAATAAACCAATGCTGAAGTAAATTGAGAAATTACCAGTGTAAATGGTTTCTGGCCTGGATAATTCATGTTCTAGTTGTTAATAATATTGATGATATTATTAATAAATTCGAATTGTCTATTACCACTTAGATCCCCCAGATTAATCCTTTTACATATAGCTCTAAACTCAGAAAGTGGCGAAAAGATCACAATATAAATGTTTACTAAATAAACATTGTGCCTTCAAGTCAATCCAGTAGCAGATACTATGAGAACCTTCGTCTGTTCTAAGTTAATTGCTCATCGTTTGAAGAAGCAGGACTTTGATGTGTACTTGTCTCTGAACTGTGTGTTTTTAAGTGCTTCTTTTTAATATTAAGACATTCAAGAAACATAACCTGTCTCAGATTATAGATCATGTTAGATAATCTCTGACTTCATAAAAGTACAGCTTTCTTATGCAACAACTGATGAAATGTGAAGCTCACACAAAATTTCTAAAACAAATTTTCATTATAATCAAAGTTACAAACAACCCATTTAACAATGTTTCTACATGTACTCAACCCATTTAACAATATTTGTACATGTATTCAACAGCATAGGAAAGAAGTGAGCACTCATAGTTGTGCATGTAGGGCCACTTGATGTCAATAATCCAGATGTGATGCACCTATAGTAACCAATTTTAGCTTTGTAATTAGGAGGTAGCTATTTTTTAGATCATTTTACAGATGAAATCATGTGCTAATAATACACATGAACACTAAAGCAGAATTTAGGAGAGCAATTCAACCCTTTCTTTCTTCAAATGACATGGCAGGGAAAGGCATATCGAAGTAATTCAGAAGTTAGAGGATTCTCTTCAGTTCGTTTTAAAAGATGAAGAAAGAGAATGGGACAGCAGGAGAAAGGAGTGGAGACAAGATAGGAGGAAAAGAAAGAGACAACAAGCAAACTCGTAAAATGCTGTGATAGCTTGACAGCAGTGACTGACCCAGAGAACAGTGAAGAACCTGCATTCATAGCAGATATGTTCTGCCAACATTGTAGCTACTCTTACTTGACTGAGGTTAGAGGACAGAATTGAGATGATGAAAATATATGCAGACACCTGTTGGTCATTTTTTTTTTTTTGCAGAGTGGCTTATTTTCATTTATTGATGTTACACAAAATAGCAATTCCTAAAGATAGACTACAACACACCCTACTAATATCATCTATGATATGAGTTTTGACAATGTTTTCAAATTTTGTACAATTATATTTCCAAGTTGATGTAATGGACAAAGAATACCTATGTCCACTTCATAAAGAGAAGCTTTGTTGAGCATCTAAGTGATATGATACGGATATAGGAGTCTCTTATTTTTCTTGTCACACTTTGGCTAATGCATAGTGTAAGAAGTATGTTTGACACCATGAAAAGGAGTAATAATCAGCAAGAAAACCTAGAATGTGCCTCGACACAGCAAAGAAGAAAAACAAGGAACCAGACAGTTCACTTCTACAATCTTCATCTTGAAAAGCAACTTTAAGTCTAATTATATGTTCACTTTTCCATGGAGAAGTGTTGATGTGTGTTCATGTGTTGTATTGGCAACAAAAATTGATAGTGGTGAAAAAGTAAAGAGGCAAATTCTAGCATTTTAAAAAATTCTATATTTATTTATTTTTATATTTATATTTATAATTAAAATATCCTGTTTCTTACGGACTCTGGTGCCCCATATTTGGCCACTTCCTCTGGATGGGGAGGCCTGGTGGCAATCAGAGGAAGGCTAGCAGACTACCAAGAAGAGACTTGATACCCTATGAGCATATACAGAGGGAAGAGGTCCCCCTCAGTTGCAGTCATAGGGGAGGGGAGTAAGGGGAAAATGGGAGGGAGGGAGGAATGGGAGGATACAAGGGATGGGATAACAATTGAGATGTAATATGAATAAATAAATAAAATATACTTAAAATATCCTGTTTCTTTACTATTGGGTAATAGTGATTATCAGATATACTTCAACAACACAACAGAGTAAATGTCACTCTCCCCACCCCCAGGTTTTAATTTGTTGTTGTTGTTTTGTGTTGTCTTTTTGAGACAAGCTTTCTCTATGTAGCCCTGGCTGTCCTGAAACTCTCTTCATATGCTAGGTGGCCTAAGTCTCATAGATATCCACCTGCCTCTGCCTCTGCCTCTGCCTCCCGAGTGCTGGGATTAAAGGTGTGCGCCACCACATCTGGCTGTTGGTGGCCCAAGTTTTAGTGTAGTCTATACTCTCTGTCTTATAGTTCTTTACATACTGCTGAAGTTTTCTGTAGCTCCCCTATTGGCAATTTAAGATATTGTGCATAGCCGCATTTCCTTTACAAAACAAATAATCCAAACAATAAAATCATGAACATTTTTTGCCTGTTCCTTAGCCTTATGAACTAAGCCTCATTAGAAACTGTTGTGCTTTATTTACCTTAATTTTCTCAGCTTATTTTAAACATTAAAGTGCAAACTTCTATTTCTTTTGGAGACTATAGATTTCCCTTGTCTGTTGCATTAGATTGTCTTGGTACACTAGAAGCAATTGATGAAAGAAACAAGAGAGGCTTTGTCGATGACTCTTAAAGTATTGGATAATCAAAAACAATTGTTTTATAATGGGAAGATATCTTTTGGCCTAAACTCTCATCTAACACAATAAACTCTTCTAAACTATCTTGGGCAGGAACATAGGTAGAAGAGGAGGCCATTGTAATCATGAACGCACCGCTGCACGTTTTTTAGTTTTCTGTAAATGAACTACACAAATATGGTCCCCTACAGTTTCTTTTCAAGAAGGACCTACACTACTTGGGGGAGTATGGGACGTTAATATTGTTAATACTTTTTGAGGCAATGGATGCCATTTCTTTATCAGTGTAGCCACTCCTCGCTTCCCTTATTTGAATAGTAGTGTTCCATGTGCGCTCAAGTTAAAAAAAATCGAAAGAAAAAGAAAAAAGTAAACTGTGGGTTACACAAAAAAATAAGGAATATAGGAAAAGACTTCCTGGGAAGAGGGGTTTCAGCAAGACATGACAAAGGGGACTGGGGTGGAAAACTGCTAACACTCTTTAGGTAAATACTATGGAATTGTTAACCAAGAAATAAAAGTAGTAATGATGCTTCATTTGATCAATGGAGTAACACACACACATACAAATGTGTCAATGACACAACAAAGAGTATTTAATTTTAAAAATTCCCTGACTACATGTTACATAAGTTTTTTTACAGGAAAAATGTAAGTAAAAATATTTCTTAAACCTACAAGTAGAACATTATGATAGGTAGATTTGGGCCCAGGGGTCCCGCTCAAACTAAGGCACCAGCCAAGGACAATACAGGCGGTAAAATTTAAACCCCTACCCAGATCTAGCCAATGGTCAGAACATTATCCACACTTGAGTGGAGAGTGGGATATGACTTTCTCAAGTACTCTGGTGCCTCACATTTGACTATGTCCCCTGGAGGGGGAGACCTGGTGGCACTCAGAGAAAGGACAGCAGGTTACCGAGAAGAGACTTGATATCCTATGAGCATATACAGGGGGAGGTAATCCCCCTCAGGAACAGTCATAGGGGAGGGGAATAAGGGGAAAATGGGAGGGAGAGAAGAATGGGAGGATACAAGGGATGGGATAACCATAGAGATGTAACAAGAATAAATTAATAAAAAAAAATTAAAAAAATGTTTCTTAAACCCAGTCATTTGTTTAAAAATTCTTTTGACTGAAACCGTCGTGCCTCTCACAGGTTAGCATTAGGAGTCTGTTTGATATAATTGGGACTCTCCTCTCAGTCTTTCACAATTTAAAGTACCGATCTCAGCTTCTTCTGTCTACAACTTGTATTCTGCAAAAGCATCTTGTTCTGTATCTAATTACCATCTGGCTGTGAAGCTTGTCTTCCTTCTGAGGTGGTCTTTCAGTAATCCTGGATTCTAAGAGGTCTTAACGTATTATAGTAACAAATGTAGCAAGGAATGATCATGTGGCATAGTGCACACATTTCCACAAGATGAGATTCTTTCACCTACAGTCTGAGTCTGTAAAGGCTTTATTCATTTCATCCTTTCCCTAGGGTTTTCCTACATGTATGAAGTACATTATGAGCATTCATGTTGTCTGTAGGCCAGAAGAGGACATGGGAAAACTGGAGTTAACAATTTTTTTTGGTTTTTAAATTGTTTTTTATTAATTTATTCAGATTACATCTCAGTTTTATCCCCTTGCTTGTCTCCTCCTGTTCTTCCCTCCCTGTCTCCCTCCTTCTTTCACCCTCTTCCCATCCCCTAGGTCTATGACAGAAGGTGACCTCCTCTCCCACCATATGGTGACAGCCTATTCAGTCTCATCTTGGTAACCTTCCTATTCTTCCTCTGAGTGCTACCAGATTTTATAGTCATGCGTTAGTGCTAGGAAACAAAACCAGGTCTTCTGGAAGTGCAGTCAGTGCTTTTTACCACAAAATCATCTCCCAGGTCTAGTCATAATTTTTAAATAGCCTCCCACTGGTTGCCGATCTGAAGTTTCTTTGGTTTGAGTTTTGTTTTTTGTTTGTTTGTTTGTTTGGTTGGTTTGGTTTCTATGTTTGTCTTTTTTGAGACAAGGTTTTGCAGTGTAGCCTTGGCTGTCCTATACTCAGCTTGTAGACCAGGCTGGCCTCGAACTCACAGAGACACACCTGTCTCTGCCTCCCAAGTGCTCGGATTAAAGGCGCAAGCCACCACAGCCCGGCTGCTGATTTGAAGTTTTGATGAACTAAAGTCCCCAGGTCTGTTGGACATGCTCATTATCCATATCTCTTCAGACCCCATTTATGTTGCCTTTGATTCAACCTCCAGCTTCATCCAAATTTCGACTGGGTCAAGTACCTACTTTTGTTTGTCTCTGGCTCAGGCTTCCCTGGACTCACCTTATCTACCAGTATTTAAGTATTGGTCTGCCTGGCATAGAAGATAAAATTGGAATGAGAGGCAAGTCATCTACATTTACTTTCCTCCCATCCTTGAAATAGCTCAGGCTAGTGCGTGTTTAGTCTTCTCAATCAGATAAAATTCTATGACATGAGACTGAATTTTCTGCCTTAGTCTTGGTGAGTCCGTATTGATTGTCAGTGTCTTCTACTGCCCACTGTCTGCCCTTCCTTCATTATTTCACTATCTTCCACTGTTTTGATTTTGTAGTCACCTTGATGCACATTTTAAAAATATTATAAATTGTGAACTGTCTTCAGAGGTAGAATTTTAAGTTGGAGGGCTTTATCATGGCTTTGATATAAAGTATAAGAGCAAAAGACAAATGTGTTTTTAAAGTATTCCAATTCCTTTGAGGGGTGTTACCCACCAGAGATGTTTTGTTTTGTTTTGTTTTGTTTTGTTTTGTTTTGTTAAAGTAACACACTACTTGGACATAGGGGCTCAATCCTGTAATACTAATTAGTAGGTAGAGGCATGAGGCTATAATTTAAAGTTAGCTAGTGACACAGTGACACCCTACCTAAAAAGAAAATAAACAAATAAAAAATAGGAGTGCTTAAATAATATCTACAGCAAATTAAATACTCAATAGCACAACCTGATGGTGTACTGATAATAATTTCCTAGATATAAAATGATCATTAAAGGAAAGCTATAAAAAGCAGATTTCTTTTTCGCAGGAACATATGGCTTCTGATGGCTCCACTATAGTGTCTGAAATGTACTTGTCCTCTCGCCAAGCCAGTCTCCAAGTATTTGAATCCTACATTCACTTTGGTGCCAATTCAAATGCTATCTTCTAGAAGCTCCTCATGAGGTTATTTTCCAATGCTTTTGCTACCCATGATTATTAGACTTTCATACCTAATCCCTAAATCCTGTCATTGTATAACATGAGACAAGAACCCTAGTAGGTGTTTAATATCCGTTGAATAAATCAATGACTTATCTATTCAGCCAAAATTAATTATTACTTCTCTTCTGCACTATCAGACTATGAAGGTTTTTGAGTAGATCAATATTTGATTTGGTTCAGGACATGCTTTTGGTGTGTGTGTGTGTGTGTGTGTGTGTGTGTGTGTGTGTGTGTGTGT
>OU015742.1:100932567-100955418 GCA_907169655.1 Acomys percivali
AGAGAGAGAGAGAGAGAGAGAGAGAGAGAGAGAGAGAGAGAGAGAGAATCTCCATGTATGCAGGTACAAGCATTTGTCTATGAACAGTACACGAGATTAGAACATCTGGTGTTCTACTCTATTGCTCACCACCTTATTCCCTCTAGAGTAGATCTATCCCTCAACCTGAAGCTTGTAGCTTTTTCAGCTACACTGGAGCCAGCAAGCCCCAGAGATTCTCCTGCATTCCCTGCCTCCGTTCTACTAGCATTGGGATTACAGATGCACGAGGTGCTACTCGGCTTTTCACCTGTTTTCTGGGGTTTGAACTCAGGTCCAAACACTTTCATAGCAAGCGTTCTTATCCACTGAGCCATTTCTCTGGGCCTACCCATTACAATTTTGAACTCTGTATCAAACAAAGGCTTATTTATTTGTTCTCACAGAATGGAGTGGCACCACCTGTAATCAGGATGGTTATTATCTCCTTGGTTAACCCTTTACAGAAATTCCCTCACAGACATACTCTGTATGAAAGGGGGGAAAGGAGGAAACCTGTTACTACATGAACATTCATCTTTCTCTACTCTCTAACTGTAGACAAACCTTGAATAGTCACCTCACAGCCCTGTTTCCAATCCTATCCTTCTGTCGTAGACTTTGTCCTCTAAACAATGAGCAAAAGTGAACCCTTCCTTTTTTAAGTTTCTTTTTATGAGGCATTTTGCCACAGTAAAGAGAAAAGTAACTCATACTATATGACTAAAGGGAAGAACTCAACCTCAGAAGGTTATACAGGATGTGACATGACATAAAGACAAAATTATGAAAACAATAAAAGTTGGTATTTGTCGGGAGCTAGAGAGGAAGAAAGGCTAAGTAAGTAAAGCTTAGAAGAATGCTAGGGTGGTAAAACTGCTTTGTGAGGCACCATGATGGTGAGTATGCTACTACATAATTTCCCAAGGAGAATGCATAGCACACACATGGAAGCAGAAGTTATCTCACATGGTGGATAACTTTCTCAAGGTTACAGAACTAATGGTGTACAGATATCTTATGTACAAATCCAGAACTTATGCCCTGTCCTATTGCATATTCTTGGCTTAGCTAACACCAACCACTCCTATGTTACGGGAAAAGGAAAATTCAGGTAGATAAAATCAACAGGGAGAGTAACTCAGAAAGTGTAACTCATATCTATGTCCATATATGACAGATTTTTGCCTTAGCTATTTATATTTATTATTTCTTCAAACCACTAATGTATATCTAATGTAAATAATCAGTAGTCTGTTATATATGAATTACACATGTATGTATATTCATGCTCACTTTATAAGCAATCCACCTGATTAACAAGACTTATTAAGGAAACATTTGTGTAAGTTTACTCTTGATGTTACTCAATTATATTTCTTACTCTTCAAATATTAGTGGTTAAATTTCTTGCCAGGTATTTGAACAATTACAAATATGCCTGAGGTCAAACCTTTCTTATGTATTATAACTAGCAATATATAATACAAAAAAAAAATGTAAACTGAAAGAATAATGACTTGTACCACATACTGATGCAATGTAAATAGTGATGAAATGTTGATGATTTTCCCCTGGCTTCTCTACAACAATAAGAGCTTATCAACAATGTTGATAACACAGTTTTAGGGGCTCTAAGCAATGACCTTGGAAAGCTGTAAAAACTCACCAAGGTTAACGTTTTTATCTCAACTACATAGGGGTAATTACATATGTAACCTGAAGTGTGAAGTTGGCAGTAAGGAACAAATGATCAATTAGAAGTCTTTGTCAATGTTTAGGGAAGAAATGGATAGGGGAAACAGTGAGTCCTAATGAGAAGATATCCTACGCTCAGACACAAAAGCTATAGTTCAAGGTCAAAACCATTTCCTGGACTGTCTGTGGATACCAATAAAATCAGATCACTTAAAAAGAAGATGCAGTGATCTTCTGAGTCTATTTCTAAACTTGCTTTGCATATCTAAAAAGCACCTCGGGATCCCACACACTACAGGCCTTATAGACACTGAGCACATCTGTTGCTTCCCATTGTTTCCTTTTCCATGGAACAGGAAAAGGTAACCTCCTTCTCCAGCCCAACTTCTCAGAGGCTAGAATTGCACAATATTTCTATGTCAATTAAGTAAACACTGTTTTTTCATCTACAGAATGAACGAGGCATCCTTTCCTCAAATACAGGAGTAAAGCACACCATTGATACAGATAGCTCTTTCTAAATTATTTCTGAGTAGATGGTCAATTCTTTGCCTGAGATGCATCCAACTAAAAATAATTGTAAAGACTTGTACCATTTTGGCCTTCTAATGGGAACAGGGATTAGGAAATCAATGAAATATAACCTTTTCACTGACTTCTTTAATTGAAGCACAAAAGTAAAGGAAAATGGCCTTTTATACACTAATATTTAATATATGTGTGCCTGATAATTTTGCACATAAAAAGTAGATATTTTCACAATGCTTGATCATAATTGTTTCTTTTTACACCAGAGCCTGTTTAGATAAGAAAATAACTAGGAGTAGAATTATGGTGGAATATTTGCCACCTTGCCCTGTCATTTTCACATTGGAAGCTGAGAGCCACAAAACAAGCAGCAGCCATTGGATTCATAGAAATCCATTCAGTCAACAAAACTTCCAAACTGCTCAGTGAAATAGCATCAGCATTTCAGCTAAAAAATTATTAGATTTTTTTGAAAACTCTTTAGTTCAGATATATGGAGAGAGAGTGAGTTGGGAGGGATTATCCATACCCTGTTTGACCTTCAATCTGAAGTCTAAATACGAATACAAAAAATATGAGCTACATTTGGCTGAAATCACATTTGTGAAAGGTATTTGAATGGGCCCATGAGTTCCATTGCTAAGATATTTAATGTAATTACTGCTGTATGGTATTGTCTCAGCTCTATAGCATTGGTAGTATGTTTGTTGTAAGTTTATACTTTGAATAAACTACCTAGAGGACTAGTGTTCTTTCTTCTACTATAACTATTTCCCCTTCAAAATAAATACTAGTGTGTCTGAGTAGATGCATATGTAGGTGAAAGTGTTGAATCTGTTGAGGGAAGGCCCTCTACATGTAGAGCAGGTCCCTCACTGTGGAAATTGCAAAGTATCATTGTAGGATTAGGGTCCTCAAACTTAACATTCTGACTCAGCTCATCTGCACTGAACCCTTAGATTGCTCATTTTCTGTAAAATCATAGATGGTACTGATTAGAGAGTTTGCAGATCACCCCTTGAACAGTAAGCTATGATCTACAGAGGCTTCACAGATAGAAAAGTGTGAATAATGCGGAAAGTAAATTGTTTTGTTGTCTCCTCGTCAAGCTTCCTAAGATCATAAGCTTGACAATTGCAAATCATTTTTAAACACACAATTTGGAATAATAAGTTGAAAATATCAATCTTGAAAAACAATCAAAAATTGTTTTTTAACCAGAAATGTTGGGTAAAAGAGTATTTCTTCTTTGGGCCACCCTCCCCATGGGCCCTTAGTAATTTCCTGACCTGTATCTGAAGATTTGAAGTTGACATACACAAATGAGATAAAAACATGAAACATTTGTGTTCTGGGATCTGGATTACTTTAATTTGACTGATGCGTTAAAGGACAGGGAGATAGAATTACTGGTATAAGAGGGTACAAGGGACACTAAGGGTTAAATTGGTATGAGAGAGAGCAGGGAGGGATAAATAAGGCAATACGGGGAAGATAAAGTCCTCTGGGAAAAGTAAAGTAGAAGCCTATTGTAGATGCTTCCTAAAACACAGAGAGAGAGAGAAGGAGGGGAAGGAAGAGGGGGAGAGAGAGAGAGAAAGAGGGGGTGACAAAGACAGAGATACAGACAGACCCAGAGAGAGATGTTACCATACCTAGTGACAGAGCAATGTTACCTCTACAGGTCATCACAGGCTAATAAATGAAAGTTCTAGGGTCAATAACAGGTTAACAGTTTTTAAAATTATTCTTTTGTAATTACTGCTCAGTGAGGTCCTACACATTTGCAATGTTCTCGGTTACTCTTCAGAACTTGACATTAAGATTGTATCACTGAATATATCGCACACTCGGATCATAGAACATAGAGAAACCAACTTGGTGCTGACCTGGAAGCTTCATCTATACCAGCTAGCTTTCAGATAGGTGGAAGGTGCTATGCAGGCTACCATAGGATAAAAGCGATCAGAAGTGTACAGCTGTGAACCTTGTGAACTACAATAATGACTGGCCTAGCAAGACATGTCCATTGTTCTGTTAGTGACATGAACTTCATGGCAAGTAATCAACCACTTTCTGATTGGATTTAAATCTCACTCTATGAGATGAAATGCATAGCTGACAGTTTTATTGGGCCAAGATTCTATTGCTACATAGGATATATACTGTAGGAAAGAACCTATTTCTATTACTTTGCTCAAGGGTAATGGAATTAAAAAGAAGTAATGACTTATAAATATAGGTATAGATTAATACCTCTCTCAACCCTCATCTGAGATGTTTCTATTTGCAGTAGATAATGATCAACACAGGCACCTACAATTGGATCAGAGAATAAAATATCACAGAATACAAAGCCTCTAATAGAGCATAAATACTTCATCGCTTCCATCTAAGCCTCCGTGATCATTGTGAAAGAGAGGGTAGAAAGAGGGCAAAAGCCAAAGGTGGTGGATTTCTACAGGAAGATGTGTCTTCAGGACACAAGAAGGCAGTTGCAAACAGTAACACGCCTTGGTTGGGATAGTATGCTCAAGACCAGTGCAAGCACAAATCAGACCAAGTCCCAGCAGAATCATATTGTATGTACATTCCAAACCCTACCTAATGAGTAATTGACAACATTAGTGACAGAGAGTGGAAAAATCAGTTTTCTATTATGAAGTCCAAATACTCAAGAATATTTGTAAAGCACAAATTGGCCTTGATAGGGGGAAAAGGAGAAGAAAGGAAACATGGAATTGGGTGGGAAGGGAAAAGGGGTGGATCTGTGAGAAGTTGGGGGAAGGAAGTTGCACAAAATTATCACACAATTAATAAGATTACAAAGACAAAGCACTTACCCAAAATAAAAATTAAAATTTTACTTCTTTTACAAATTACTTAACAGTATACAAATGAAGAATGTATGGAAAAAAGGAAGAAAGAAAGGAAGAAGGAATGGAAGAAAGATAGCAGAGAGAAGGAAATTTAGTTCTGTGTTGATCTAGTATCTTCAAATTTAAAGGCAGATCTATTATTGTTTAGGGGGCACCTCAATTAACTGGTGAGCTATGTGTCTCAAGAAATGTGGAGGTGCTGAGGACTTTGCAGCTCCTGAGGAGGAGACCCTCTGGTTTCCTTCCCACCTGCTGCAGAATGGACAGAGATGTAAAATATCACATCATGTGCTTACTGTAGCACAAGTCCCAGTTCACCAAGGAAGGGGGCCTTTGCATATATGGTAGAGTTTCTAGTGGATTGTGTTTGAGGGACACGACATTATTTCCATGTTCCGAGAGACCTTCCAATCTGCTTCAAACTTCTGTTTGTCGTCTGATGGCTCCATGTGACTGCTCCATATATTAACTTGAAAATCAACATATAATAACTGAATCCTGAATAGTCATCACATCTTTTTCTACTTCGTTAACATCATTAAGATACCTAAATATTGAGCTTTCGTTTCTGAAAAACATCAAAACTGTAAAAAACTGTTTTTAACTTAACAAGCCCATACCAACCATCCAAATTTATTCAGTTTCTTCTGACTTACTTATCCAGGACTGGTTGAGACAAATGTAAATGAGTGTCTCAGGGCTTTGTGTTATCCAAGCACGGTAAGTGGAAGCCACCATTACTTGTCTGTATAAGTCCTGCTGACAAATCTCAAAAGAAATGCAGTCTCAAATTTCACCTCCTCTATAAACCACAGCTGTCTTTGTCATGTTGACAGCCTGTGGCCGGGATTAGGGTGGTGTGAAACTTCACTGTAGACATGAAATTGTTCAAAGAGAAGGTTCATTAAAAAAATAAATCTATTATTTGAATGTGAAATGTAAAAGTGACTCGTCCAGGTTGAAAGGAAACTGCACTGAAAGGGTTTAATCCTAGCTCAAGAGACTTTGTTCGAAAATCCCAATTCAGATAACAAGGCAAAAGAAATCACCGTGTAGCAATGCCTTTAAAAGCTCAGGCTTCACCTTCCGATCCCCGAACCTGCAGCCTAATCATCCCATTTCAAAACCATTTTCTGAATTTGTTTCATTGTTGTATTTCAGTTTGACCCTAATATATCTTTCTGTTAGAATTCAAGCAGATTAATACAAATAATCATTATCATAAATATCACAAAAGAGGTGTTTCTTGGGTTGTGATGTTTTTTACTTAATGCATTTTTGGCTTTGTACTGAACAAGACCTCTTTACTTTGAAGCTCCCAATTGGCTCTTTAGAACTTCTTTCTGCTCAGTGGGAACAGCTACTAACAGAGCTGCTGGACTATCAACCAAGAAGCCAGTAAGAAAGAGGGGTGTAAGTAAATGATTTGATACTAGATTTGAAACATTTTTCCACTTCGTTTTCCATGTATGTGCACCCTTAGTTCATTCTAACTCATAGAACACTCTCAAAGAAAATTTAGTTAAGATACAAATATCAATAAAAGCCTTAAAAAGTTTTTCAAATAACATTTGAGATGTAATCTGAATAAATTACTTAAATAAATAAAAAAAGAATTTCAAAAGAGGTTGCAATATACTACACCTTTAAGGCAAATGAATTAAATATGAAAATATGTAAGATCCCAATAATCATGCACATGATCATCCATTCATATGCACACACAGACACACACATTCACTTTGTTTATAATAGGGAAAATGCAGACACTAGGGCCAGAACATAGATATTAGCAATTATTAATCACAATAACATTTATAATTTATTTTTACAGATGTACGTGGTAACTTCATCTTGAAAACACTTTAAGAGCAGTTACTTCTTACCGCTTGTCATTCTGTCCTATAATGTCAGTGCATAGAGTGGGGAAGAGGAGATTGCAGTACAAGCATCCATTCCCAGTTCCGATTGTTTACATATAGATAAATATTTCATTAAACTAGATAACACACTGATTGAATTGACTGATTTGATAATGCTATTCTCTAGATCCCTTTTTGGACTTTGTTACAACAAACCAAACAAATATATGAAAACTAAGCTTTTCTACCTAGTGGTAAACAAAATCTCGTATTTCTTCAGTCTCCACCATAGTATTCAATAAGGCCATGAGAGCTATACTTCCATTAAAGTATTCTAAGGGACTCTTGGGGAATCTCTGATTATTTGCAAGCATCCACAGCCTAGACTTGAGTTAAATTAATTCCTGATGTGGAATTTAGGCTGTGATAATAACGACAGAAGGTGTTTCTTGGGCAGCGTTTGCAAGATGCCAGACATGGGAGCAGCTTACTTATCTCACCTCACTTAATTCTTACAGTTGCTTCAGGAGTCAGGGACAAAGTGCACCTTTTAGAGACGATGTAAGCAAAGCTAAAGAGATTTAGTTAGCAGCGGTCACAGAGCTGAGTAGCAGATGTAATTAAATGCTTCGTATTGTTTTCAAGTTCTACGCATTCTATAAAAATGACCCTGACCAGGAGAGTATAAAACAAGACAGGAAGCAGATATAGGTTATGATTTTGGCTTAGATTGAAGACCACATCAAAGAATTTTGTTATAATGCTTGCTTGGATTTAATCATTGGTGCACTTAATGTGTGCATCTAAAGTAAACCCTGTAAAACCAAATTGTCTTAAAGACTGCCAGAGGTCAACAGTGCCCTGAGTTATTTACAGTGACATGTGAAACAGCATGCAAACAAAAGTCAGAGGAGGACACCTGCCATAAGTGAATCAACAAAGGCAATTTTCTTCAGAATCTACTGTACAAATGCTTTGGAGTGAAAGTGGCGCAGTTGCTGAATTTCATAAACCATATTTTGGTAATGCCTTATGCTGAGCACAACGAATAGCAGCCCTTGTGTCTAGACAGCAAAGCTCCACTAGAGCAGACACACTTGCTTCTTAATCATCCTTTTAAAAATCCATTTGTTTGTCAAAACCTATTCACACTTGTTGAGAAGCATCTTTCCACACTCATCTGAATGTGACAATGAATCCAAGTACCTTCCCTTCTGATACCAGAGGTGATAATGGAGACTCTTGCATCCTCCTCGGCAAGGCTGGAAGGTGTCTGCTCAGTGCTCTCCAGAGCACAGCACTAATTTTTCCAAGTAAAAATTTCCCTCTGAGGAGCTGCATTAATGAGGTCCACACCAGAGCCGGACACTTGACTGTGCTAATTATCTTAAGCAGCCTAGCAAGAAGCTCCTTTCCAGTGGCCTCTCCTGAAAACAGTGTACAAGTGACCTGGAATCCCTCTCCCCTTGGTCTTTTTACAATCCTGGGCCTCTGTCCTTTGTGTGTGGCTATCAATAAGACATTTTAATCTCCCTGACAAGGCCTGCTCCCTCAGCAGGGGTTTTCTGAGATGCACCTAGCAGCTGGCTGCCTGCTCTAGTGTGTTCCATGAGTAATGTTCACACAACTTCATCTAGTTCTGAGAAACAGCAGGCACCGTGGTCCCAGAAACCTCTGCCTCTTTCTTCCAAAAACAGGACTAGTGCTGTGTGCCTTCTCCAGCCTTTGCAAAGCACATCCTTTGAGAGCCTTCTATTTGCCAGATATTGATATTTCCTTCATTTTCCTCCGTTCATTTGTTGTTGATGATGCTATTTTAAAAGTTTATTTGACACTTAGCAGTTAGATATTATCCACATCGATGGTAGATATTTGAACATTTACCAATGTATAGAGTTCATTTAGTTACTCTTTCTCAATACATTGCCTGAACACACCTACAGGGATATTATATGCTATATTCCTTAATGCTTTGGGAGTCACCTAAATACAGGTAATAGGCAGGCTTCTGGCAGGTCCACATTGCAAAGAGGAATTAATTTTCTTTTGCTACAGCTTTCCTGAGCAATTTAGCCCAGAAAGATAATTATTCCTTCCGTTCTCTAAAGACCTAGAGAGTAAACTAAACTACATGCCATGAAGGAATCTGCACTGACAACTGTAGTAGTCAGTCTATTGAAGAGTTTTTACTGCAACTACAACTACATCGATCACTTGGCCCCCTGCTTCCTCAGCACCCCTTCAGCTGGACACTTCTACTTGCCAGTGGCAGCAGTGATACAAAAAAAAGTGACCTTACACAGCTCAGAGGAAGTTAGCCAAAAAGCCACTATGACTATGACAAAAAACAGTCCAGGCCACCAGATAGAAAGTCTCAGAGGCAAAATAATCAGGACAGGTGGAGTAGGCCAGCATGGCTAGAGTAGGATTGGGGGAACATCACGTATTGCATTATAATTTAAAGCACAGTGGACAAACTGTGACTTTTACTCTGGGTCAAGTAGATAATCATGGAATGATTCTGAGTGGACTATTGGTTTCACCTGGTTTAGGTTTAGAATGTTTCTTCTCCACAGTTCTGGAGCTACACATCTTTAATCCCAGAACCCAGGAATCAAAGGCAGACTGATTTCATGTGAACCAGAGGCCAGGTTGATTTACACAGCAAGTACCAGAACAGCCAGAGTTTGATAGCGAAATTCTGGCTAAATTTAAAGCAACAATAAAAAAGTTTGTAAAGTGTATCTTCAGATTACATGGAAACAGAAAGGATCCTAAGACACAGATACAAAGGATATTAGCAGGCTATTCAAATATCAAGACATGGCTAGATTGATTGGATATAACTAAATGAATCATAAATTAATAAATTGCAAATAAATTGTGTGTTATAATTAAATTATAACAAAGTCCTATTGAAGTATCGCCAGCAGACTGGCAGAGAGTGTGTGAGGTGCAGGAAACTGTAAGCACACATCTTGCTTTTTCAGAAAGACAACAGAACCCGTGAATGGCCATCCATTGAGATGACACCATGGAGAGCTAGAGGTCGACAGCAATCAGGCTGGGTCTTGGCAACTCAAATGAGTGAGACACAGGTGGCTGATAGATAGGGCGTATGAATGCAGGATATGGGAGTAAATTTGGCAATATCAAAGCTGATATTTAAATCCCCAGGAGAGATGGGATCTCCAGGGGTGCAAGTATAAATAGAACAGGAGCAGAGGCTCTCAGGGCCTCTAACAATTACAGGTCAAGGATGTGAAGAAGCCGCAGAAACAGAGTTGCCACAATAGAATCAGGGGGAAAGCCGGGGAAGTGTGGCCTTAAGAATCTAGAAACCAAGCAAGCCGATGATCCAGTAACCATGCTCAGGCGAAGGTGCTGGCTCCCTCTATTCCTGAGATCAGGACTGGTGACTGAAGCCAACAGCTCCCGCTGGCCTTAATAACAAAAATTCTCTTTCCCATACCAGAGTCTGCGGTTGCAGAACTTAGAGTCTGCCTTAGATAGCAACCACACCCACCCCTAAAGTTAGTTTAGTCTTGTGTTGGCCAGATCCCAGAACATCAACTTACATAGCATTTATAATATTTCAGTATAGATCATCGGTGGCTTCTCAAGAAAGACTGCTTCTTCCCATCGCTAATACATAAAATCAGAAAAAAACTAAGCTTTAAATCAAACAGTTTAATTACCATGACAAATGAATGCAGTTACACAGCCACAGTCATAGCAAACTATAACACAGTGGCCTCAATACCCCAAAATTACATCCTGCCTTGATGCAGTCAGTCGCATCCTCTGCCAGGTGCTAGGCAGGAGACTCAAGTCAGTGTTTCTTCATCCTGGAGTTTTGCCCTTTCTAAAATACCTTATAAGTTTTACTACTTAAAAACTGGTTTCTTGGATAAATATTTATAAACACTAACTTAAAGTGGTTGAAATGATCTTTCATATAAAATGATCTTCAAACATCCCATAATAGTTGGCCAGGACTTCTGTATCTCTGAGTTCTTTGGCTGTTTTGAACTTATTCTACCAGGGATTTGCAGCTTATCACATATTCATATCAAGTATTTCTTCAAGCGTTATTAGGAACTGCTCTATAGCTGAACCCTGTGCAGACACACAGGCCAATAAACGCCCTGCTTCACATAGACACAGGGCTAATAAACACCCTGCTTTGGACCCTTCTCTGCCCCTACGGGTTCTGATCTCTCTGATCAGCACTGGAAACTAAAACGGTTGATTTACTGAAAATGAGATAGCAGCTCTATGTGTAAAACCCCAAAGTCAATTATCAGCGGTTTGAGAATCAGTAGTAGTGTTTGGATATCAACTGCACACTTGGATAAAATCGATTTTGTGTTTATTTCAAATTTTCTTTGTAACACAGAAGCCTATCTCTAGATTTCTCTCTCTCTCTCACCTACTTTTAGGCATATATAATTAGACATCTGGCACTGAGCCAGAAACAAGGGCTTACCACGACGTGGAGTGCTGGAGTTTACAGCGATCTACTGATTTCTTTTAAAACGAAACAAAGCAAACAAACAAAAAATACAAAAAACTAATTTCCTAAAATTGAACTGGAAACAGAAAAGAAAGTACAAGGAACCAGGACAACCCAGTGACAAGAACAAAGAAAACTTAAATTATTTCCATAAAAATTTATTAACTAAGACTCTAGCTTTGAGATTAATATTTTCTGTTATAGACAAGCTTCAAAGTTAATGAAATTCTCATTTGTATGCCGATACAGGGATATAAATATTAAGTTGAAGATGGCATGGAAATTAGCAGAAAAGGATATCAAAGAAAGGAAAAATAAGTGTTTTCTATAGAATTGAACATAACTATGTACTCACATTCAAATAGAGTAATAATGATAGAACTTGGATGTTTTTCAAACTGACCTTTCTGAAGAGGTACATATTATTTGTCATGTTCCTGTATTTTTTGTGGTATAACCTAAGTAGGACATTTTAACAAAAGGCAGCTTTTTGTTTTGGAGAAGTATGAGTGACTTATGAGTGACCTGTTTACTGTGCTAGAAAATGTGCTGTTTTATTCAAGAGACCATAGGAATGAACAAAGAAAGAAACAATAGCAAGGAAAGGAAAATTACAGTCTTGGGACTAAAGACGTATTCCTTCCATTTTAGCACCAAGACTAACCATATAAATGCTACCACCAGGCAGGATTTTAAATAATGCCCTTTTCAGAAATTTTAATACAGAAATTGACATATTGGGTATGCATCACATATTAGAATTGCTTTGTCTGATACAGATGTATTTGATTGCCCTTGAATAAATGTCAAGATATATACCTCTCCTGTCCTTTTTCTCCTGTAGTAAGTCACTCATGTTCCCTCATATTTAGCAATTCTTCCATCACTAAATTATACATTGTTTAAGGGGTAGGTACAGACTCAACTCGGCAGATAAAAGAAAAATCTCTATGATAGTTTAAATTTAAAGGAGATCTTTGGTTGGAAAAAAATTGTGTCGCTTATACAACTGATATAGTTGTATTTCCTGTAGAATTGCTGAATTTACAACTTTGGAAAGGGAACTGAGATATGTTGAAAGCAAAATTAGAGAGTGAATAATTTCCTGTCTTTGGAGTCAGTATATTTTATTATTAAACACTCATTCTCAGCCTACACTGGAAAATACTTGAAGCAAATGGAGATTGGTTTTCTTTTCTTTTCTTCAAGGGGGCATCTCATTAACATTAATAGAAACTATGCCCAGAAAAATCCATTAACATTAATGGAAGCTATGCATAGAAAAAGCCTTAGATTAGTTTTCGTCTTTTAAGGAGCTTATGCGTTGGCTGGCTGTCCTAAAAAGACAGGATGGGAAGATACTAATCACATTTTGTCTCATTTCTTTAAATTATATATTTCATTAAATTATATTTAATAAATCCTGAGTTGGAAACAGCACAAGAAAACTTAAGCTGCAATAATATTTACCCAATAACCAGGAGCTTTCACAGCCCGTGTGTCTTACTGAAAGTCACGGAGAGCGTTATATGACCATGACTCTCAGGAGCATCCTTTCTGTGCTTGCAGTTAGGCCGCCTGCCAGGAGTTGAAATGATTAGCAGTAAATACAAATTTAATAGCTCTGCTTTTCAGTTCCCCCGCCACTCTTGGTTCCTCTCTCCACTGGGGAGATAGATGATGTGAATCAGAGCTTATCAACTCAACAACATATGACAGAAGTGGAATCCAAATTAAAACAAAGAGAACATTAAAAATCAGGGAAAACTTAAACAATTTTTCTTTATTTAATAGTCACTTCATTTTTGTACCTAAACAGTACATTAATTTAAAAACAAACAAGGTAAATGCAACACCACACCATATATATATGTGTGTGTGTGTAAATATATATATATATATATATATATATATAATGATGATAGTGTTTTAAAATTTAAACAGCAGAATGTTTGTGAATTTTTAGTTTGATTTGATATTCAGAAAGGAACTATGGGTAATAGTTTTTCCAACCCAATTTGTCCTAACATCTTGTTTCTCAGAATTGGGCTTTCCAAAGTCTGTCACAATCTTCCCACATTCAGTGGTTTGTTTCATCATTGTAGTGCTGCAGGAGCTAGGCAATATATACTGGTTTAATATGTCTTCTCCTTTTGATAACTTATTACTAACCTTCCCGCTTACCTCTCCATCCGGAGAACACAAGAAGCAGAAGACAGCAAAGGCCAGGAAATTATGACTGTGCCATGGCATGATGACAATCATTGTACAGTGTAAAGTCTTTCTCTCTCTCTCTCTCTCTCTCTCTCTCTCTCTATATATATATATATATATATATATATATATATTTATATATATATATATATATATATTAGAATTATTCTTAAATGGTATGAAACTATTTCCTAGTATACAAAATAAGGTTTAAATACAGTTTTCTTTGTTTTAAAGAAAGAGAAGAGCCATTTTCAGTTTAACTTAAGAGTAAACGGCTTATAAATCTCAGGGAAGATCAAGTAAAGATGAACTCAGTAGAAGAATGACTCCTAAGCTCACTGATGCTGCTGTCACTGTGCAGAGTGAAGTGGAAGACAATACCCTGGCCAAGCCTTTTCAGAGCTAACTTCATTGCCAGGTATAGTGTTGTTTACATTGCTCAGCCCTGCTTCCCACAGGAAAGGAAGTCTATGAGATTAGTGGTAGTAGACCATTGCAGGAAGAAATGGAATGAAAAAAGGCAAAGAGTCACAATGGTTTTGTGTCCCTGGAAGCCAGCTTCTTGGAAGCCCTGAACACACGTTCTGAAACATGAAAGCCCCTCTCCACCGAAGGTATTACAAAACACGCAGTGATACCAAGATCATATGAGTACAAGGCTGTGGACCTCAACAAATTTTAGCAATGGCAGTCAGAGTTTACACTGCAAATATTTGCACAGATATCTACACCAATGCAGTTCAGGGAGATTTTGTCTTGTTGGGAAAAAGATGGCTTTCGGGAGCCAGGGAATACAATTAATCTTATTCTGATTGCTAGGAGCTATTTGATGTTTAAACAGGAGGAACATAGATTGCTCGACACCAAGAACTCAAAAGAAGGAAAGTATTAAAAAGTAAACAAAGTTATCAGAAACTCTAAACCAAACTGAAGAAAATTAAATCCTCCTGGTGGTAAAACTCAAAGGAAACCATTCTGATATTGCTCATCTGTTAGTTGGGGCCACAAAATCAAACAAACAAGAGAAGCTAGCCCAGTCAAACACCTCACTTTTACATTCGTTTCAATAATAAAGCATTTTTTCTTGAAGTCTAACTGAAGTCAAAAAAGGGAAGCAAAGTTGCCATTCTTTTTCAAATATTCTGTTATTTTCTCTTCATAAACTAAATGATTGTATATATAGTTCTGACTACTTCATAACCATTCTCGGAACAATTGGAAAGAATTTAGTGAAACAAATGTGGAGGAGCCCATTTCTTTGGCAGATTTACACCAATGTGTAATGAAAAGGGGGGTACTCATTTTGTAAAGAAAATAAAATTCAAGCTTATATGGGAATATTGCATTAAAATACAATCATCATTATACATCCAGAATGGGAAGATAATTTTTCTAAAAATATGCAGTTTAGTAAAAGTCGTGGAAAGGAATATGGAAAGCAAGTTGATGACAATATCATTGTTTTAAAAGGCGATCACTAAGCCTAGATGCAAAACTTAAGGTGGTCCAGTTGCAGCAGCACACGTGGACTAAGTTAAGATGAAGATGTGCCCAGGTATTAGGAATGTTGGCTGCTTCATAGACAGCTGAAATTCATAATAATACAAGTAGTCATCTTAATAGGCTTTTATAGAGAAATTTAAGCTGTCTTAGTATTTTTAGTTGGATCCACTCCAAAATATAATAAAAATGCCTGGAACTTGACAGTGAAATGAAGCCAAATACCCTTTATATCATGGACCTAAGGTTAATGTTGAAAATGCCAGGTAGCGTGGTACTGCATAAACCTACCTGGGATCCCAGCTCTATGAGAAGGTACTTATCCCACTTTATAGTTGAAGAACTCAGAATTGAAAATTTCTCCATGCCATCTCACTAATGTAGACTGATGTTTTAGCGTATGGGAGATAATGTTAGTGGTACATGGAGAAAGCTCAAAACTCTAGTCAACTCTTTGTCCCTCAACACAAGCCTGTTTTCTGGAGACCTTCACACAAAGCAGGCCACGGCTCTTAGCTAGAAGGAGTGATTGTGTTTGCCTCAGTCTTGCTTAGTTATTTTTAGTGTCAAGACGCATCACTGAACAAAGATGCATCCCATCAAACAGGGGCATCCCTGTTGCATGAGTACAGTTGTGTGAGAATTCAGGCACTTGAGGATCTGGCCACACCTTTCCAGAGGTGATGAGTAGGATTTACTAATGAATTGGAAAATAACTGTGTATAAATTAGCCTAAGGCATTTATTCAGTATGTTTACTGCTGCCAGTCTATAAACATATGCTCCTTCTTACGTCATGTTCAGGTTTTGTTGGACTACTTCTAAAACCCATGTGGAAATGCAGCATGGAAGCAAACGCCTGAAATTCCAGCACTTGGGGCTGAGATCAGACAATCACCAGTCTACCGTCATCCAGAGCTGCAAAGAAAAACTCGGCTTCAAAGAGAGAAAGAGGGAATCCTATTTTGTTTTTATAAGACTCTCCTTTAGGAGCAAAGTTCAATGGAGGCAAAATTTTCACAGTTCTAGAATATTCTGGGTGGCTGAGGTTTCAAGGACTTTCTGCCCATTTAACATCGTTGACACACCTTACCGTTGACTGTTAATGTGGATAATGAACTAGAGTTTTCTCTATTAAGTTTAAACCATCAGGCTATGACCACCAGGCTTGTAGTCTTGGGCTAAGGCTCATGTTGAATTAGTTATGACTTCCCACTTCCCCAGGTTCTGCTGGCATTGTGGGACTGCCGTGTGCCTCTGTGAACTCTAAAGTGCTCTGCACAGCATTGACACCAAGTTCAATAAATGTTTCTTCAATACAGGAAGAAATGTTCTGCCGCCATTTACACTGAGAGCAGTTTTCATCTTCAAAGCACTTTATTCACATTAATTCAGCTATTTACATTTTGCTGATGGGTAAACGGCTAGAGAGGCTAAATGGGCTGTTAAAGGCCAGCTAAAGGAGCCCTTCCTGACAGGAATAGAAAAGTGCAATTACTGATTACAGGTCATATGTCCCTGGTCATTATTTATTTATTTTATTTTTAGAAAAATAAATAAGAAAAATAGCTCCTTTCCTGGGCAAGTCCATGGCCTTTAAAGAAATGTACGTATTCAATGTTCTCAATGGTTCTATGAAACAGAGATGGACAAAGGTTATTTTTTGTGGTCTCATGTGTATGTGTGTGAGTGTGTATGTGTGTGTGTGTGTGTATGTGTGTGTGTGTGTGTGTGTGTGTGCATGTGTATGTATGTGTATGTGTGTTATGTTTGTAAACAGTTTTAATATACCTTACAATATAAGGTCTCTCGACATGAATGATTATAAAAGATTATAGAGGTACAAAGCTGCCTCTGACACAGATTAAGATACATTTGATCTAAAGCATATTTTGATCTTGCTTAGTGTGCTAACTGTACAGATAGAAACTCAGAAGCAATATTGGATTTTCCGAATAAACATTAAGACAATATAAAAAGCTACAGAACTCTACAACAAATTAAAGCACCAATGGGGACTCTTAGTATACAGTTAAACTCTTTCACATGTATCTTTAATAGCCAGTTTTGTTCACCAAATTCTTATTTTCTAAAACAGTTGTATTTAGCTATAGATTTGGAATGGGACTTGGTAGCCAAGTATTGTTTCACCACTCAATTGTACTTTCCCTTACTTAATAAAAAAAAAAAAAAAAAACTTGACCTTTTCAGAGTTATCTATCTACCCACCTATCTATCCATATTATTATTATTATTATTATTATTATTATTATTATCATCATCATCATCATCATCATCATCATCATCTCATATGTTACAAGCTGAATGTATTTTCCCTTCTTTCCTCTTCTCTCAATCCCTTACCCTCTCCCCTCAACTATTCTTTCTCCCTTTTCCTTCAGAAAGGGGCATTCCTACTAGGGATATCAACCAGATGTATCCTAAAAAGTTACAGTAAGACTAGGAACCTCCCCTCATATTAAGGCTGGAAGCGGCAACCCAGTAGGAAGAAAAGGGTCCCAGAAGCAGGCAAAACAGTCAGAAATAGCCCACCTTCCCCTTGTTAGGAGTCCTACAAGAAGACCAAGTTTTGGAACTTTTTAAAAGGAAAACACAAGAAACTAGGCATGTATTGCTCTTACAGAGGATCAGAGGTCAGTTTCCAGGACCCATGTCTGGAAGCTCACAATCACCTAGTGTTCTATGCCTTCTCCTGTACTCCATGGGCACCTGAGCTCACGTATGCATGTGCCCCCACACAGATCTGTACATATGTACATAGTAAATATTTTTTAAATGTTTTTTAAAAATCATGAAAAGATCAAGTGCACGAAATCATGAGAACAATCATGAACATTAGTCCAATATGAAAGTGCTCTAAATAAAGTCCAACACCTAGCTTTGTTAGCTACTTAACTTGCCAGGCAGCCATCTCTGCCCTGCTTAAGGATGTGTAGTTATCTCATAGCAAAGACTCTCCTTCGCTTCTAAAGCAACGCTTGATGTTACAGGAGTAACATTTCTATCTCGTCAGGAACACATATTGTGAACATAGCACTATATTGGTTTAGGAGTAGATATTGTACAAGGGAGGTAGTGAGGAGAGAGTAAGAAGTAAATGGGCTGCTCTTAATGGTCAGATGTCAGAGGAAGACAGCAGAGAATGCTGTTCACAGAATTTGAAATTAGAAAATCTTTCTGTAGACGGCTGGCACATGGCAGGGAGTGGCCTCACCAGAGCTCTATTTGTTGGAGCCCCGGGTTCCACTGTATCCTTTGGTTTTTATATTTACTAGGTTACACTGCATGGTCTCAGGATACATTAGTCCCTTCATCCCTTGGGTGAAATGGATTGCCATACCACACCTATCTCTACACTACCCAGGATGGTCAGTCCTCTCTGGCTTCTTCCCTTGGGTAAGCAAATCTTTGGAATTATTTACAATTCTTAGATTCTGAACTGGGGTAGTAATTCAAGGAGAAAGATGACATGGTTGGTACTCTGAAAGGAAAACAACATTAAAGCAATAGACAATGATGAAGAAAAGCTTTGGCTCTTGGCTAAGTGAAAAAGATTATCTCTATGAGAAGCTGGAGGTCTACAAATTCTCATGAAGTCATACTTTTATAGCAAGATGAGACTTAGTTAGCTAACATTCCTGTTAACTCTTCAAAGGATGGAAACATGAAGGATTAGTAATCTAAATCACAATTCTGATGAGGAAACTGAAGACTGTGCTGTGCCTGGAATTTCTTGTTAACTGGAGAATCTCCAATGAAGCAGGATGCCTAATAGAAGCTAATAGGAACCAGGTATGGCGGAGAGCTTTTCTGAATCCATGGAGGAGACTCATCTCTTTCACTTGCCTACTAGCATAAAAGTAACTAAACATACAGGCTCATTTGAACAGACGAATCCATTCTGGCATGCCTGGAGCAGCAATATTCTGGTTATGGAACCTCATATTCTTTATACAACAAAAATCTAATTTGCCCCATGTTAAGGAAACCAACTAAGGAATCTGAATGTGGAAAGTCATTGTGTCATATGAAGTCAACTTAACATTATGACTTTTTTTTCAAGGACAACACAAAGAACTTAAGCAATAGCTGCCAGCAATAGCACTGAAGAAAGTCATCAGAAAATGAGAGGCCAAGGAAGGATAAGAGCTCTGCCTAATGGTCTGATAGAAACACATGAGCATTAAAGATAGTCTGCAGTACCCATTTGAGAACAAACCTGGGTGTTAAAGAACTAAAAGAAATTTCCTTATATAGTCACTTTCTTGTCTTGGGATAGGTTTCACAGAATGGACTGCAAACTGACAGCAGAGGTGAATTAAGAATACTATAGGAAGACACAGAATAAAACAGGTGGTAAAAGTTGATCAGTGGTCAAGAGAACAGATCACAAAAACAAAACAGTAGATGTCAGTAGATTCTCAGCCTTATCCCACGGATGACTACAGGCACTCTGTCTCCAAAGCCATTGCCTTTTTTCTCACTTCCCTCATTACTCATGCTGCAAATTTCCCTCTTAGAGCTCCTAGCTGCAAATGCTACTCCGAGAAGCCTATTTTTTTTTTTTACTCCTTTTACACCCACAAACTCAAGTCTCAGGTTGCACATTTTCTGATATCATTACTTATGGAAGACTCTAATCGCATTAGCAAACCCTAAAATCACACAACTGATATAAAACTGGCAGGTAATTGCTTAAAATATGAGCATAGATGGGTGTCTAATCTATTTTTAAAACTCTGAGCAGAAAGAGAGCAGCTCACTTCTCTGCCAGTCATTTCCAACATCAACCAATGCAAGGCCGCTCAAGGATGTGAGACAGAAAAAGCAGAAGTTCTAAATGCCAGACATTATTTAACTTTCTTTCAGTCCCAAAGCTCCTGTTAGCTGCTTCAAAGCAAGAGGAAGTCATACTGCTTATTATTCAATGTTATATCAAATCTTGATAATAAGATGTATCAATTCATTTATTGAATAAATATTTATTGGACTATTCTACAACATATTGGGCAAAGAACTGAAATAAGGCAGAAACAGCTGACCAAAAACTTTGTTTTTCCAAAAGCATAAACTATTTAACCATTTAAAACAAGATGGATAAGAATAAAATATGATAAGAATCCCATATCTAAGCATTATACTAAAAAACAAAGTATGAAATCTTCTACAGTATGTGAGGTATGAGCAAGCTGCCCTCTAATGTTTAATCAAATTAGAGGTAATGGTTATTTTGGTTACATTGTTTTAGACTTTTCAGTGAGAGAGAGCATTCATAGATCCACTAACATTATTTCGTCAAATTATTCGAGCAACTATGTAAAAAGATAATTTTGCAAGAAAACTGAGATGTAATAAAGTTAACACAAAACCTTCATTCAATGTTGGCCAGTGTGTGTGTGTATGTGTGTGTCTGTGTGTTAAACATATGAGAGAGAAAAAATGGCTCATAACTGCTACCAAGTAATTGCTGCTCTAACTTGTTGCCTGTTCCATCAGAAAAAAAAATCATTATTCCTTTCTCAGCTTTCTCTAATATATCCTTGCTAGGAAGAGTCAAAGGAACACATGGTCAGAAGTTTTGTCTCTTAGGTAAGCTCATTTTTCATAGTAAAATCATTTACTTAATTATAGGCATAGTAACAAAACTATATAAGGGAATTGAGTCTTTTATTATTATACTCATAAATGAAAATAGTTGAATAGGAATGGCTTTATCAGAAAAAAATTTTCCTGAGGACAATAAAGTGTTTAATACAAGTTGTGTAAGTTACATAAATCATGGAACACGTTATTTCTAAGTAGCAGCTGAAGAAATTCTTCAGGTGATCTAAGTTAAAACGTTCTTTGGTATGACTTAAGGACAGGAAACATTAGGTTCTTAGCGTGATTCTTAATCTGTTCCTTTGTGTAATATTATTAAGTACATCAGAACTTTTGTTATGTAAGGGTCATAGCTTAGAAAACACTTGATGTCAACATTTTTCTATAGAGAGTGAGGAGGAAAGGAATCGTGGTTAGATTGCCTGCTTGTAACATGGCTCTGTAGCTTTAAGGCAAAGGCAAGAAAAATCTCTGTCTTAATCAGACAGGACAACCGTGGAATCCTATGTTCAAACTGAAAATCACACTGATATTATTCTTACTGTCCAAAATGCATCATCTGTAAGATTGAGTAAATAAAAGTAATAACTTGTTGATGTATATGGGCCCAACTAATAATATGAGAAACTCAAGGGGATAAATACATGACTCTCCATTTGTACACATCTGGAAGTATCTAAACAGGATATTGGACTTTTGAGAGAAAATGGAGAATAACATTTAAGAATTCAACAATGGATCATTTTTAATTCTGCTGTTTGAAATATAAGATACTAAAGTATTTCTTAAACAGAGTCAAACTCTAGAATGTAGAAAATATTTACAGCACTGCTCATTGAGAGATTTGTTTCATAAGTTTTAAAATTAAGGGACAAACTTGTGGAACTGTCTTCTTTCTTAATTTTTTTAGCTTCTTTTTTTGTTCTTTTTTTATTATTATTAATTTATTCTTGTTACATCTCAATGGTTATCCCATCCCTTGTATCCTCCCATTCTTCCCTCCCTCCCATTTTCCCCTTATTTCTGTCTTCTTTTGCCAAGTGTTTGTTAATAGGCTTGGCTTAAGGCTTTCATGCTGTAAAAGGCATACTAAATCATTAATTGTTCCTCATAAATATAAAACATATAAAGGTATTATCTATTAATTATTTTGTTAATTAAATTACATTATGGTTGTTCTCAAAGTTGGCTGGCTTCCACCTTTACACCAGTGAAGGTGGGTTTTTTGCGTGGGTTGTTAGCGAGCATTTGCAGAATGCCAGTTTGTGCTCAGCTTAGAATTGCTTAGAGACTATGGCCAGACATGAAGCCAGCCTCTGGAGGGCCCACTGACAGAGAAGGGCATGGAATATGCGAAAGGGATGTCCACTGACATTATAAACAAACCTTGATTTTGTCAGAATCTCATTTTACTTGACTATGAATGTATTTCCCAACTGTATCTACCTGTCAATCAAAAATTTTAAAAATAATAAATGTAGTAACTGAAATGTTTCACTAAATCTAGGTATGACAAAACTTCCATGTCATTATTTGCCCAACGTCTACCAGTAATACAGTTTACAATTACCCAATTCTCTTTTCATATTATGGGTAAAAATATATTATGTGCTTGTCCCTCATGAATGAAGCCATTAGCTGGAAAGCAGAGAATATGCTTCTAATTAGAATGCATTGGTAGCTATAGTTGAAAGACTTAAAAAGCAAATTCTTAAAAAGATAACTGAGAGTTTTGTTTTGTTATCCTTTCTGCTTATAGCTTTTCTCTGCAACAAATATGATTTTAAAATGAACGCTGTAGCTCTTTGGTGTGATATGCGTAGAGAGTGTCTCCTCTGAGGGAGAAAGAGATTTCCTGTAATGTTACCTAGGATGTTATGCGTTATCCCTTCATGTGGACTTGTAAACCTTTTAATTCTATCAAACCATTTTCTAACAAATTTACGCTGATTCAAAAATTTGAAATCCTTGAAAATATATGCTGATTTAAAAAATGAAAAAGACAAAGGGCA
>OU015742.1:100955428-101002894 GCA_907169655.1 Acomys percivali
GAAGAGTGTCAGGTTGAGGGGTGACGATAAAAGATGAAGAGTACACTGTACAAATGTATACAATCCTGAAAGTCACCAAAGGAGATGTAAAGTTATGACATAGGCTATCATGTGGTCCTGAGCCAATGTTACTCCTGTCTTAAATGATGATGGCAGTCTATCATTAGTCCAATACTGTTCAGTGTTTCTGAGGAAATGTATTAGTGCTTTTTTCCCCTTCAGGTAGGTATGTTATTGTTTGTAAGAACTTCTCATTCTAGTCTCCAGTAGTTTATGATGAGGGCATTAAGGAGACATATTTGACAGTAATTTTAAGCCAGATAAAGTTGTAACAAAGGTGTGGCAGTTGAAAACATCTGCTCTCTCAGGATACAACCAGATAAGCTAATAGCTTGTTGGTAATGTCATGCATCTAAAAGTCTGTGAGGAAAAACCTGATAATAATACTGACATTGCAATTAGTATTAAATCTGATATATATTTTTCTTCTACTGGTGGCTGTGGTTGTGCAATTATAGATATAATTAGGACTTATTTGACCATGATTCTGATCTTTTACTTATTCTTGAAAGTCATTTCATGAGCATTCTTTTCAAATCATCATAAATAATCCTAGCGGAAAAATATTCATTGTTTTCTAAACTCAACTGTATTTAGATTTAAAAAGAAGAAGGAAGGTGGGAGCTGAGAGTGGCCACATATTTCTTAAAGAAAAATATTTTAAATAATACTGATAAAAATTAGACTGATCATTATTTTATCCTCATTCCAGTGTATATTAATTTCTTACATAAAACTGATTAATACATTTTTATCTTAACATAAATCATAAAGACAACAATTCAAGAATTATTAACAATAGTAGAATTCTATATTAAAAACTTCATGGAAAGTAGTAGCATGCAGAATTGATGTAAGAGAGTGTTCATCTGGGTAGGAATGTTATTCGGAAGCTATTACTGTTGAATTGAAAGTGGTTTCTACCTACAAAGGTTCAGATACTCTTTGTTTCAGGGACCCAGAGTCACAAGGAAATTTCACTAAATATAGCGAGATAGTCATATACCATTAAGCCTTATTTACATGGAGTAAGAATTGAACTTAGGGCCCCACTCATGTCAGGAAGGCCTCATTCCTGAAATCTGGTAACCTCTACACTGCTGTTTTCAGTATATTACTGGATATATTTGAACATCTAAAAGGGACTCTAAGATGGCATATTTACCATAGCATGTAAGGTATAGTTAGGACAACTATATTCACAAATACAAATGCCTGGAAAAACTGGACATCCATTATGCATAAGAAAGTGGAGAGACTGGCTGCAGTTTACAGAACACCTTTCTTGTCTGTTGCCAGTACAGGTGACTCAAGTCCATTTAATCACTCTGTTATGTACATCACTTTAGAATACTTTCTTAGGTCATTTGAGCTTGCTTGCTATTTTTTCCTAAAACAAAGATATTGATGGTTTTGTAACAATGTCCCAAGTGTTTGAATGTTGACAGTCAGTTTATTGCATTTTAAGTAATTGATTATTATACAGTCACATGAGGAAGGGAGGTTATGACTGAAGGACAATTTGTTGGTAATATTCATTTTGGGTGAATTATCTATAAAATATTGTTTTATTATATTTATTAAATTCAGACTCTCATATATATATGTATGTATGTATGTATTTCCCAGATAGTAAAGAGCCCTCTCTGTGTAGTATTCCTGCCAGAGATAAGTACTTTGGGAGGATAAATATATGTCCTTGGGCCTATCTAAAGATAAAGTAGAATTGAATCAGAGAGGAAATCAACACAGGTTGAATGGCAACAGGTAAGATTTACTGTCTGAGATACGGACTCAATTAGCCAGGAGTTAAAAAACAAGGGAGGTTAGATGAGGTGGGAAGATCACACGTGGCTTCCTGGAGAAGCTAAGACTTGAAATGAGCCAAGAAAGGCAGTTAAAATAAACAACAAATACTTTAAAATGGCTTTATTAAGAAAACATGGCATTCTTTGATGCTTAAAAACTGTAACAGACAACTTAGTATATGAATTTTAGTGGAATAGACTTTCAGGTATTTTAAAATACAAAAATCTGAATGAATAAAATATTCAGAAAGGTGTTAAGTATAAAAGACACAGATTTAAGGAACATGTATATGATGCATTGACCAAAATCAAACAAGTGAGAATAGACACAAAGTGAGGGAAAACAGTGATCCCTATAAAGAACAACTGGCAGCTCCCTGGTCCTGTGGCCTGGAAGGCGCGGCTGCTTGCTGCTCTCAGCTGCTGTCTTATCCCTGGAAGAGAATACTATGAAAAAATTAAGAAAAGCACTATAACAAAATATATTTGAAGAGATTATTAATGTTATTGTGTGTGCATGATACATTTGTTGGGGTGGGCACATGATACACCTCAACGTGGAGGTCATAGAGAAACTGTGGAGTCAATTTTCTCTTTACTTGGGTTCTAGAAATTGAACTTCCCCCATCACTTGGCTTGTGAAGAAGTGCGTCCACTGAGTCATCTTACGAGCCTCCATAAAATTTATTTTTTGTATAATAGATTAGTTACATTTTATATCACTAGAGACTAAGTCAAGAGATATTAATGTGAAAAAGCCAAAACCAAAAGGGGAATAGAGAGACATTAAAGTAGATGTAGAAAAACAGTATTGATCCGTTAATCTAATTAGTAGGTGTAGTTTCAGTGCTTCAGTGCAGTGGGAGAATTAAGTTAAAGAGTAAGAAAAAAAACTTACTCTGCTGAGGAACTCTGGCAATGGATCATCCTGTCGTGTGAATTTAGAGATACTCCTGGCTGGAAGACTCTAATTTATTATGGGTTGATTTAAGTATAATTAAAGTCAACCCAGATACTGAACTAGGGAGAAGTTATGTAACCAATCCAGTTTATATCTAAGGGCAGAGAATGTAATAAATATGAAGTGCTTCATAGCCAGATTAATCATCCTTTAAAAGCTCCTACCCATCATGCCACTGACTTTTAGGCATACCATTTGAATGACTCTGCACTATATACCTAAGGTTTCAAGCCTGGTACTGGCAGTCTACATCCTGGCTCTACCTTGCCCTCCTACTACATCCCCCATCAAGCTCCACACAGCCTCTCCATATTCACTAGGCTCATCTACTGCTTCTCAAATGCTATCTGATCACAGCCAGGCTTTTAAATCCTTTCCTGCCTTTCAACGTCCAGATAGTGTTTTAACTACCTCCCACTAAACTCAGTACTGTAATCCTTCAGGGCTTGAGTCTTCCTAAAGTGCTATCTGGATTCTGGGGCGTCCGTTTCTTTTGCTCAGGATGTCATTGCCACCTCCCACTGTACAACCTCTCCTTCACTATTCTAATTTGTCATCACATGACTTCAAATCTCAATTCTCAGGTAAAATCTGAACTTTGTTGGCCAATAGCATCTTTACAGAACTCATCACAATGTTCTCGATAGCTGTGACTACATGGTTCTCTTCTTCCATTTTCACTGTAAGCATCATTTTCCAGCACAAAACCCTGGAAAGTTGCTTGTCCCCTCAGCAAGGAATAAATTATTCTCTTAAGTTTTCCACTTCTGTGTAATTGTAGCGCAGTCATATGGCCATAGAAGACTAAGGAAGAGACTGCACCAAGTAGACAGGTTTGGGAAAAAATACTCCACCCTTTCTGATCTTTTAAAAAAACCTACAAATGAATACAGAACACAGACTATAGAAAGCAGCAATGAGGCCCACTCATTGGCCCATTACATCTCTTCAAGATTTTTTGTTGATCCATTTAGTTTCCAAACCAGCCCAAGCCTAACATCTACATGTTCGGTTCTATATATTTGTGTCTTTATTCATGTAGATAGTCAAGGACCCTGGAGTTTACTGTGGTGGCTAGAACAGAGAAAAGCCAGGAAGCCAAAAGCTGTGGCAGATACTGCCACCTACAGGGATTAAAGAAAATAGTGGGTTTAATGTCTTCCCCATCCCAATGGTTCATAAATCAAGAGAGTGAGACACTGTATATTTGAAATACATGAAAAAAGATAGACACTTGTTTCAAATAATAATCTTTGATTGAAAATGTAGTATAGCTAAATACATATATATATGTAGGTATAGACAGATTTACCTAAACCAGTAAAAATTAACAAGGCTGAAAGGAAGATTAAAAGACAAAAATATTACATCATCTCAGTGATAATTTCTCTTACTAGGAAAAGAATTTATATCTACATAGATATATAAATAGGTAGGCACACATACACACACACGTGCACACACACACACACACACACGCACACAAGTTTGTAGTTAAGATGGCTGTGGTTTGTGGGTAGGGTCTGAAGTTTTTATCTCAGACCTCACTCCCATTAGAATGTCTCAGGAATTCATTATACAAACCTGTCTTTCTTAAATATGGTATGCTGAATATTTGTTTGGTAATTTAGATAATTTCAGGTTAGAGGGGGAAAATGGTGAATAGAGTATCTGATATAGAATAAACTCTCAAATGTACAATTTTTGAAATTTTATTTGAAAACAATTTTACCTCGCATAAAGAAGCAAAAGATACCACAAAGAATTCTACATAGATTTACTCAATTCAATCACTATTAAAGACATAACCAATTGGGCCAGGTGTGGTACTGCACAACTTTAATTAGCACTCTGGAGGCAGAGGTAGGCAGATCTCTGAGTTTCTACAAAGCAAGTCCAGGACAGCCAGGGCTACACAAAAACCACTGTCTTGAAAAAAACAAACAACAACTAAAAATTAAACAATTAATTTATTTGGTGACTGTCTCCCTATGACTTTATATTCTACGCATACATATACAATCATTTTTCAATGTCATTTGATAGTAGCTTCCAAAAGGCTTTGCCCTTTGACAGTTGCATTTTTATCACAATTGAAATAGTCATAGCATTGTTATCAACACAATAAAAGTGTTCTAATGGACTCTACCATCTATATTGCCATCTATCTGTGAATACAAAATTATCTCTCATATCAATTTTTCTCTCCAAGATAGGATCCACCCAAATAAAAGCACAGCATTTTAAAATCTAAAGCTATAATGTTTTTGTTGCATGCATATATGTGTGTATGGCTTGCATGTGTGTGTGCTTTCAGGTGTGTTAGGGGTGTGTGTGTGTGTGTGTGTGTGTGTGTGTGTGTGTTCATAGGGCCATATGAAGGCCCAAATTGGCATTTGATATCTCACTTTACACCTTATACACTAAGGCAGAGTCTCTCAACTGAACACAGTGTTCACTGAATTTGCTGGTCTCTCCTCCTACTTCTTACTGGCAAAGTTGATGGGTCGTTATATACTTGCACAACTATAAAAAGGGTTTTGAGACCCAGTCTCTGGCCCTCACATTTGCACAGAAAGTACTTTATTCCCTAAGCCAGTTCTCTAGGCCCCTAAATTGACCACAGTTTTTAATGTCAATTAATTTGCTTTTGCTGGAATAAGGAAGGGAGGGTTTGGTGGCTTTTAGATGTCCTGGTTGTCATCTGTTGCTGCTGTATACAGAAGGCTCAAGCATGGTCAATCCTACTCATCTCTAACTTCTCTTACACTAGAAAACTATATAATAGCTATTTTGCAATTATGCTTTCATAAGTTTAAGTATCGGTTTGAAGAAAGTATCGCTAGAACAGTGTGAGTTTTTGAAAAGTACTAGGCTGTTTGTATGAATTTTTGTTTACTTCCTCATAAATCACCTCTGCATTGTGCATAGGTGGAGTTTTGTTTCTTCATTGATTCATAGCTGCATTCTGCCAATAAACGTGTAGCAGGAAATAACTTTGTGGGACTCCATTTGTCACTTTCACAAGAGTAATAATTTTTTGTGGCAGTGGAAAATGGTAGTAGCTGTGCCTTGGACAAACTGTTGGTGCAATTGGTGACCAATACACAGCAGGTAACTGGAAATATAGAACTTAGTAAGTCCCTAAAATGGGAGTGGGCAGAAAGTGAGACTGGCATCTATGATCACTATGACTCAGTAAGAGCTATTTACCATAATATTAACCCTGCATTTATAATTGTTTAAATTAACCAAGAAAAGAATATTGGGAAAATTTTGAGATAATTTACTGCTCTCAGACTTGTGAAGTACACCACTGCACTAATCTAGTTTCCTTAAGGGAAAAAATTCCAAGAAAGACTTGTCCCATATATTTATCTGACATTTCAGTAGGGCAAGATATTATTTTCAATATTTGTCTACTATATTTAAGATGAGAACAAACCAAGGGCCTATATAAAACAATAAAGAAAATCTTATTGCTAGGACACAGTCGATCAAAATTTCCCCATGGTTCATCTCTGACAATTCAATTGTGTCTCATTTATATTTTATTTAACACAAAATTAATTTAAATTTTGATTGGAATGTATATTAAAATGTTCTACACCTGTATGAGAAATGTAGATTCTGTCTACTTTATTATGACTTAGGGAGTCAGTTTTCTCCTTCAGTCATGTGGGTTTTGGGGATAAGACGCAGCCAAGAACATTTACATATGTGGAGCCATGTCAGTGAATCCTTCAGTGTTTTTTCTTAGTGTTAAATTCTAATTGGGGTATGCTCATGAGATGACAGTGATGCAGGATTATGTTAATCATGGAATATACTCTGTTGTGTTGTGAAAGAGGACCAGAAAGGCCTGGGAATTTCCCTCCAGAAATAAACTAGACTGCTCATATTAAATGGCCAGTATGATTTTTAATAGGCTTTGCACTATTCCACATAGGCAAGCACACTACTTTGCATGATTGTGACTTACTTTTTCTGAGCATGATTTGTATAGAATACTTCAAACACCTTTTTCTTGAAATGTGGACATTACCCAACCTACAGTTTCTATGGTAGAAATCTGATTGAATGCAAGAAGAGGTTGTTCTTTCTCCTCACATCATCGTATTTGCTAATAACAGGAATGGCCCTGTCCTTTTCCAGTGTTATTCTGGTGTCATTAACAGAATTCATTAGCATGTACAAACCACAATGAGTTGACCCCATGATGTATTAGAATGAACTGCATGGCAAGGTCCATTGACTCTTACTAAGTCAGCATGCTGTCAGTCTGTTTATGGTTGGATTCTTATGTCAAAGCCCCACTTAGCACAGACAAAAATGATGCCTACAACTAAAAGTAATTACCTTGCTTAATATTAAAATTCATGTTCAACAGACGTATAACCAATCGCTAAATGATGTATAGAAAGTGAACAAATTCTTGTTCAGGGATGGGGATGGTGGAATCGATATGTCTCCATGACTGTGACCATTCATTACGTAGCTAGGACACTAGTACATTTATAATTTAAATGGTAGTGACATCATTGCTTATACACTTAAGGTTTTATATTATTATATATTGATATATATTCAGTTTAACTATTACTGCCTTGCTATTAGTAAAACTCCAGAGACATCCTAGATGGCAAAATATTTTTACATATTACTATGCATTATAACATTTTCATTATTTCTATTTTGGATGTTATGTTTAAAGTACAAACACCAAAAGGAAAGTGGCACAGACTCTTCTACTCTAACTCCACAGATAAGAGAGATCACGTGGCATTTGTCTTTCTGGGTCAGAATTACCTCACTAGATATAATATTCTCTAGTTCTAGCAATTTACTTATAAATTTAATTTTTCTTCACAGTTCAATAGTATTCCATTTGTTTATATCTACCACAGCTTCATTACAGTCATCAGATGAAGGACATTAAGTTGTTCCCTCTACAGAAGTCTAGATCTCACCTCTCATCAAAAAAGCATCTTTTTGCAGTAGGGGGAGATCATTACAGAAAGCTACAATTGATCAAAATGCAGATACTAGCTTATCATGGAATTCCCAGCCCTAATTGATATATTTACAATGCAATTCATGAACCCAATGCAGGGAACATCAAGGAAGAGAGGCTGAAAAGATTGCAAGAGCCAGAGGACCAGAAGTCTGCTGAGACTCTGCCATCTAGTTCTGTGAGGAAGGCCACACTTAGGAAATCTCAACAATAAAGCTACCTAAACAATACCTGAACAATCCCAGTAACTGACATTCCAATGGAAATGAGAAGACTCATGAGCCCACAATATAGGCAGTGCTACAGGCAATTAACAACTGTTAAGAGAGGGAAAATAAGGTTTATTCAGCGATGAGCCCCTGCTTGGTTATCGAGTATGGAGTGACCAACCCTAGGAATGTACTCACATAGGCAACTCTAAACCAACTTGGGCCGTATTTCTATTGTGATTCACTTATAGGTACATATGTAACATCAATGGCTAAAGAAGAGGCCATGACTTAGCAAGAAGAGGTCTGACATGGGAAGAAAAAGAGGGAGAAGACGGAAGGGGAAATGATATATTTAAATTATATTTTTTAAACTGGAAAGAAACCTATCTTGAGTATACAATTTTGATAAGACCCGGCTTCCTCTATCAAATATCACTAAAGAGTGAAATATGACCTACTTTTAAACTAGCATTTAAGAGAAGTAAACGTGCAGTTCAAGTATTTTAAAACAACTTCATATAGGAAGGGAGAATACATATAAAGCTATATAGCACACATGAGCACACATATACATACACAAATGGAGGTACACCCATCTCTTCCATTGGAATGGGTGTAAAGTAAAGATACATTGACCAGAAGAAGAGAAGTATAGAACATCTTCTCAGCCATATGGTGATAGGATTAGATTCAGGAAATAAAAAAAGGAAAATGTCCTACTGTTTATAAAAAAGATCTTTGAAATACACAGCTGGCTCTGTTCCCTTTGAAAGCACAACCATGCCCCTTTTAAAATATTATCCTTTTAAAGTCAGACCCCACTCTCCACTCAACAGTGGAGAATGTCCTGTCCATTGGCTAGATCTGGGTAGGGGTTTTAAGTTCACTACACATATTGTCCTTGACTGGTGACATAGTTTGAGCAGGACCCGTGGGAACTCTGGTGCCATGTCCCCTGGATGAGGAGACCTGGTGGCACTCAGAGAAAGGATAGCAGGCTACCAAGAAGAGACTTGATACCCTATGAGCATATACAGGGGGAGGAAGTTCCCCTCAGGCACAGTCATAGGGGAGGGGAGTAAGGGGAAAGTGGGAGGGAGGGAGGAATGGGAGGATAGAAGGGATGGGATAACAATTGAGATGTAATATGAATAAATCAATAAAATTAAAAGGAATCATCCTTTTGGACAGCGTTGGATTCAATATTACAAGTCAGATTTCTGCTTAAATTGAAGTTACTATCTATTTGCCAGAGGATCCGTTTTCAAAGTCTGTAACAGCATTATGTTCTAATGTCAACAAATAAGGAGGAAGTATTGAGATTGACTCATGAAGCACAACAACAGGATAAGATGGTGGAAAAGGGAGGTTTCTCCTATCAAGTTAACATAAAAATTTTCTTATGAAATACCAAGTAATCCGAGGAACTGCCTTTGTAGGAACTGATAGTGTACTAACAATCCGAATTGTGAGTTCCCCATTCAGAGGAGTTCTCTTAATGACTGGTTTGCTTCTGCTTAAGTATAATGTAAATGTGAGGGGTCCTCAGTTCAAGAGTCCAACTTGCAGTGGAAGCCAAGTCCTGGGAGAACAGTTCCTGGGAATAAGCAATGCACCCTTACTTCCTGGTTGGCATGGCAATAGAGTTTCCTAACTCCTCATTTTGCTATTTGTAAGCTCTTTTCCATTGCAATTATTTTCCTTATTTGTGCTTTTCTTTATTATGTTTCTCTGTTTTGCGTCCTTCGGCAAAGCTTCTGTCTTATCCCACACACCCCACACTTCTTCTCTTTGACAGTTTCTTAGCAGAGGTTCCATCCAATTCTACATTATGAGACATTCACTTTTCTGCCAGTACCTTCACAAGACACTTTCCCTAAATATTCAATCATCTCTAAAAATACAATTTTATTTTCTCTGAATTGTCAAGAAGTTCAGACATTTTAACATTAAACATAAAACGGTTTCTTTCTAAAATTACACTTTAGAATTACTTAGTGTAACTGATTTAGACAAAGTAATTTCATTTGATTGTGCCTAAGGTATTTGGTATAGTGATATATTTTTTTTCAGAGAAACAAATTACTGGTCATAGGAAAATTCATATATAATATATCTTGGATAATGCCTTGGGTGGGGAAGAAATTGCTACTGAAAAAAAAAAACACATGACGTAGGCTGATTAGAGACCATTCAATGAAAATCTGTGGAAACTGCATGTCTAGGTAAGAGGGAATGTGGGTCTCAATACTCTCATTTTTACAACCAGTTGAAACCCCGCACACCAGAACCACACAGCTTTCTACACTGTATAGTCAAAGCCTATCCAGTGCTCCAACCCATCCCTTCAGGGAGTGGTTTCATACTTCTGAGCTGGCCAGAGCCTCAAGCACATGGAACAGGTCTTGACTCCTTATGGAATGAAAGAATAAATCACAAGTGGAAAAAGAAGAGAAGGAAATATAATTTTGTTATCCTAACAATATTAGGATACTAAGACTAAAAAGCTAATGCCTTTGATGTTTTTTCACTTCTAATGCCTTTACTAAAGGAACTGAATGAAGCTCACAGGATGACACTATTTTATTTTATGCTTAAGATAAAAGAAAATTTATAAAAAGAGTTCTTACTTAGTAATCCTCTACTCTTGCTGCATGTGCCTTCGCTTGGCCCCATACAAGATTCCCTTACCACACAAGTTCTATGTCCTCACTCTCAGTCTCCTGGGCAGCCATTTCCTAATACTTGACTTTATTTAGCACTCGTGTTCTCTAACTCCGTTCTCTGCTACTCCACATTTTGAGCTTCGAAAGCAACGCTGGACACTCCAGCAATGCTTTCGTTCATCCTTCTCATTTAATTCCCCCACGACATCCAGCACAGATGTCTTTTGTTCAGTAAGAACTCTACAAATTCTTGGGTATTTCCACAGAGTGATAAAAATCCCTCACATCTGGTATCTTGAGGTTGAGGATCAGCCTGCATGGCATTTATGTAAATTGCTTTTTGTCAAATTTGTAATGAGGGAAACAGCCATGAAAAAAGTAGTACAACAATGCTTTCTTGAAGTACATGTCTCACAAGATTCCTAGGAATAGTTTACCAAAAACTTGTATAAAACAACAAAACAAAAAAACAACAATAAAGCACATGGCTTATTTTCATGTTACTTACATCCTTCATAACACATGGCTTTCTTTACATATTATAAATGAGCATCTATTGAATCAATAAATAAATGACCAATTTATATATATATATATATATATATATATATATATATATATAATGAAATGGAAATATTTTAGTGACTAGCAGAGTCCTGTAGACATCTTTCCCCTAACTATAATGAGAAACCTTTTAAAACCTACTTAACTTTGCTTAATGTATGTGGATAACTGAAAATAAGTACAAACACACTGGAAAATCACATCTCAGTGTGTTTCATATACAGTGTCTACATCTGGACATATTCTTCTCTACCATAAATAAACAACAGATAGTTATCTAGAAAAGAAGATTCTTCTAGGTGTTAGTAAAATTGCAGGCACTTGACTACATGATTATCATGTTAAATAATAGTGATAAAATTGTTTCTAACCAGCTTGCAAAATCAGAAAGAGATATCAATTTGGTTTGGTCTTACCATGGTTAAAAAAGTTTTTTAACATAGAAAATGTAACCACAGGTTTTCTTCCTTTAGAGAAAGCAAATACAGAGCAATGTTACCTGGAGAGCATGCCGTGTCCTTTAGAGCCCTGAGCGGAGAGAGCGGGGCTTTCTGTTGAAGCATGTTGCAGTGACACATGCATGTTACTTCCCTGCAGTAAAAGACATCACAGCTCATACCAGAATGTGGCTGTGAAATGGAGCCTGTGTTGAAGTGGGTCACCTGTGTATAATGAATCTTTTCAGATGTGTAGAGCTCTGTATGTTCTTCAGTTCTGTGATTTGGGAATGTGTCCAGCTTGCTGACTTTCTGATGCATCTGCTCTGACATCTTGGCCGTTTGTTTACACAAGCAAACACCTGATTAAAGTTTAGATACAATATAATGACAATCAGGTACCCTGAATACTAAATACACCTATGTGTAGGTATCTTTGAGAAGGTGTAAGTCTGTGTAAATCAATAGGAGTCCAGACATTAACAGACATTGTAGGGATAGTAAACATGCATGCGTCAGGGCAGACCACTGCACCCTTTGCTGAAGTTACTTACCCTCTGGTTGTCTTCTTCCTTGTTGGCAAGCAAAGGGCTAATGTTGGTTATTACTGCATGGCCTGCACACAATTGTTTATTCACAGAAAGAATAGTGTTTTATTTAAATAATCACTTGCTACACTGCTCAAAAGATTTTAGCTCATATTAAGGCCATTATGGATATACAGAAAATGCCAGAAGCTAGAATCCAATTCCCCAATAAAAATTATTCGTGTCATCATTTTTACCACTATTTGATTGAAAGTAATTGCTTCTCTTTTCCTAAGCATTTATTCAGTAACTACACATGAATCTACGTCTCCCAAGAGCCAATCAGCTTTAATCAAATTTTCTAAGTGTTAGCAGACCCTTCTCTTTTGCTTTGATTGTCACATGGTTTAGAATTACAGTCAGAATTTGTCCCTGACAATAAGGGTCATCCCGGAAAAAGCACAGAAAGACAAATAACTTCAACCAGATCCTCAGTAGCAAGGTGCTGCCATTGTATATAATTAACTCTTAACTCTATTAGAGCTTGTACAGTAATTATTATCAAAATTTCCTTTGTGCCTAATGCATATGACCATTCTAGGTCTGCAAAGAGCACTGACCCAGTGAAATTAATCATTGATGATATCTGCCTTTCCTGGATACGGACATGTCAAAGTCCTCAGTGTTGAAAGCTCACTTTCCATATCGATAAGACATTCTCGTCTTCCTTAAGCAGGAGGTAGTGAAAGAGACAGTACTTAGCAGTACACAGCCTTTGCCATTAACAGCCCCTCTGAAACACAAAGTTGGTATCACAAAGAAAGCTGACTAGCTGAGTTTCTGTGGACGTTGATGTCAGAAGATAGATAGGCACCAGTCACTTTGTAGGACGCATGTCACATGCTGGAGTCACCTGACATTGAAATGATAAATAGGATTCCAGCAATGGCTGAGCAAAAGAGACAGAGAGCGTCATTGTGGTCATCCATTTCACTACACAGGAAGAAAAAAAAACAGCAATGGGGTAAAGATTTTTCTGCATCAACTACTACTGAGAATAAACTAATCTGTAGAGGTGGCCAATGGGAACAGATATCTCTGAACAAACAGAACCCAGTTGCTGAAATACCACTATCATAGTGATGCTCAAATGGAGACATTTCCAATCTTGTGTTTCTATTAGAGCATCCTACAAGCCTTACTACCCTCAAGGTTAGAGAAGACTTACCCAAAGGTGACACGACACATAAGATCTACCAACGAGAAAGAGCCGGTGTGGTGGGAAGACATCATAAGCTGTACTTGAGAAACCATGATATGGAACTGTCTGTCAGTCTCTTGAGAAATGTCTTGGATTCTTTACTAAGACTCAGGGAAAGTGACAAAACAGGCTTCCATAATCGATAAACAAACAACCAGAAGATACAGAATTCACCATAGATGTTTGGAAATCATTCTCTGAGGTGTGGTCATGCAGTTCAAATATCACTATTTTTTCAAGCCAGAGAATGCTCCCAAGTGAAATTTCTTTTTTATATTCTGAAGCTCCATGTTCAATATACCAGTTCAATAACTGGTATAAATTAATAAAGTTCAGACAAGTTTCTTAACTTTATCAAAGTTCCTGCACACATGCTCACGCATGGGAGTGCACACGCGCGCACACACACAGACACACACACTATGTTCCCCATGCCTTCCTTCAATCACTAGTCTAGACAAGCTTTCCCAACCTAGATATGAAATGATGGCTTAATCAGAAATTTAAAAGGGAAATCATTTAACAAGACATGATGATCATAATTCAGCCTTTGATCTAAAGACATTTTCAACTTATTTCAAATAATCTAACTTTTTTTGAATTTTCACCTTTTTCCAAACCTTTATGAGTTCCAGACATCTTAATTTTATCACTTCAAACTATTTAAGCACTGAAGTTGCTCTTCCTCTCAGAAAAGCTAGTCTCCATTTATTTCTTTTACTCAAGTGTGGGAGCCTTTCAGTTTTTAAAGATAATATGTGTCTTCATTTAATTCTCTTTATTCTTAAGATCTGTATGCCATCCATTATTATGGATTCTACATTAACTATGCCTTCCCTTAGGTTGTGACTACTGTGATCAGACTCACCATATCTCTGAATTCCTGATCCCAAATCACTGCCTCAATCTCATTTCTGCTTCTGAAATCTACCTTCTCCACTGTGGTACCAAAACTGTGGTCCAATTAAACACACCAGACTCTGTATTACTCAGTCACAAACATCTCTTCCTCACCCCCAAACATCTCACTGTCTCCCCCAGTGACCCAGGCACAAAACTCTTAAACCCACCACTTTTTATCAGATGTTGTCTATTAGTGTTGTATAGTAACCTAATCTGAAGTTTATTAAAATGAGGAACAGCTGAGCCACCGATTATTGGTGAGTCCGTGTTTCACTTGCTCAATGGCCAGTGTAGTTAGTGACTGCCAACTGGACGCTGTGGGTGTGGGTAATTTCACCGACAGATTCACTGGAAAGGTCCAGCTTTCTTCTACTGACACTGAAATCTTGCTTTGTGAATCATCATGAATACAAAACCCTCCAAGGATGTCAACCCTGTGTACGTTATACCAACTGTATCCCTTCCACACCTTGGGGATTCTCTGCCTCTGCTTAATCAAAACAACCTCATGAATGAGACCATTACTGGCACCCAGGGGAGAACTTTATCCTAATGCTGGTATCCTCACACAATGCCTTGTTCGTATTGTTTTGGTAGAACTTACTATGGTACACTCTGCTTCTTACCCAGCTTGCCCAGCTTCTCTTAAACTTTAAGCTAGTTTGACACAGAGACTGTATTTTCTTTATTTTATAAATACAGCTTTCAGCTGAACAACAAACAGGCAGTAACTTCAAAATGTCAAATATTGATCAAATCCCTGCATTTATCTTTGGGATCAGGAAATTTGGTCTTTTTTATAGTAATTTTACCTTAAGCATGGCTCCCATATCATGCTTATTTTTATCATTACCTTCAAGGATTTCTAGTGTATTTACCACACTATTCAACTCCACCCACACCCCATGTAGCCATCTGCCTATCAGAGGAAATACTTATGCTACAGGGAAAGAGGATGATGTTTCAAATCATCAGTAGTTCTTACTTGGGCCTAAACTTTGTGTCCTTACTATTTCTTTATTTTCTTTTCATTCTGTTGGTGACTTTCTCCATACCTCTTAGGGATTGTCGATAGTGCACTAGGTAGACTCAGTTATTTTGAAGAAATCATGCTTGATCTCTTTGAGGGGATCTGAGCTTCGACAAAACTACAACTAGTGAGTTGACCTAGACCTAGTCATCTTTTACTAGTTGTTTTATCAAACAGACAAGCACAACAATGGAAGGATTCTGGTACAGTGTCTTCAGGCATAAGCCATATTAATTAATTTCTATTTAAAATCCTTAACAGCCCTTGCAATAAACACTGGAATCTATAAAGACAAATATAACCACAGTTCTGTCTACATTTAGATGTCACCAGAACCACTGAAGGTCAGATACAAAAATGCTAAAAAAATTATATCTTAAATATTTAATTCTTTTCATTATCTATATTAAATAAAGCTCATTACTTTGAGCAAAGCATTCACTCATTAATAATTCTATAATCTGTCAGTTTCAATGTTTTCTTGAAAGGACAATGATATCACTGCTAAATGCTCCTGTTTGGAGAAAATTAATCCTAGAAAGCTTTACATTTCTCAACTTTCCTAACGCTATGACCCTTAGATACAGTTCCTCATATTGTAGTGACCCTAACCATAATATCATTTGTGTTGCTACTTCATAACTGTAAGTTTGATATTATTATGAATTGTAATGCAAATATCTATTTTTTTTATGTTTTTAGGCAACCTCTATAAATGGGTCATTTTACCTAGAAGGGAGTGTGACCTACAAGTTGAGAATTACTGCTTTAAGTGCCATTTTGTATACCTTCAATTTTTCTAAATCACAGAAAGTTTACGAATAACAGGGGAGCATTCAGTAAGTATATAAGTGTGTGTTGGAGACATACTTAAAATTTTAGTTTCTACTTAGCACTGTTTCCATACTTTGTGATTAAAATTGCCCTTCTTTTACAGGGAAACTGTTTCTCACATGATGAGACAGACAGATACATGTCTCCTAAAAATAGCAAACTCAGAGTTATGCATGTTAAACACTATTAAGAATGCCATCATTAGTGGTAGACATTTATTGAAAATACTTTATTTTGTTCAAAGATGTTATGCTCTTGGGGACTTGTAATTCGACCCTTTTATTGGCTGCTGTTAGACCCTCCCATTGTGTTCAGCCATGTAGAATAGGAAAATTTTTTTTTTAAAGCAACAAGTTGGAAAATCATTTTGGTAGTCTAGATGCTTTGGTCACTTCACAGATCTGTTGGACTTCAGCTGTCAGGACCACTGCTAGCAACCAGTACTGTGGCCACACCATTTGCTTTAGGAAACCTTGCTCTAGTAGTGGCTGCTCCAGGCAACACATGGTGGATGTTAGCACAGGTGTTGATGAATTCAGATGATATTTTCGGCCTAAATCTAGTCTCCATCAATGTTGAGGGAGGAACATTTTGCAAGGTGACTCAGCATAAGGGTTGGTATTGATCTCTGTTTTAGGCTTAGGATTGGTGCTGCGGCAAAGTGTGTATTCGTGAGATAAGATGTATTGTGACTAATGAAATGTAAGTCAATAGCAGGTGTGCTATACACCTTTACCTAGTAATAGAAGCAGTTAGCTTGCCACTCGTCTTTCAGTTAGTCTGGGAGGCCTCTTCCTGTGTACTATTGGTGCCCTGGTATTGCACATTTTAAGAAGTAAAAATGGCTCTTTCCTGGTGTTTTTAATCATTCTCTTAGTGGTATTTATCACAGCCACAAATAACAAAAGATAAAACCTTGAGCATTTCATCATGGAGCAGCAATTATAGGCAGAAGCAGCTGAACATTGCTGTAGACACGAGGAGCTGAGAGCTCCTCTGCCCAATCTCAGGTATGTAGCAGTAGGAGGCTGCCTAGAATTCCAGAGCCATTAATGGCTAAGACACCTGCAACCTAAAGCTCGGAGCTTTAGGTCCCTGAGCCCAGATGATCCAGCCTGTATCCCCAGGGAGGCACTGAAGAGTGATGAAGAGTGACTGAAGGCAGGGACTGTAAAAAGACATAAAGGACAGTGGGAATACAGGAAGGTGATGGACAAAAGGGAAGGAGAAGCAACAGCACGGGAGACTGTAACTAGCTGAAAGCAAGAGCGGAGCCTTCCCTGACAACAAGCTCAGAATCTAAATAAATTCCACAGTGCTGTTGCCAAACCTTAGACGGCACAGGAGCTAATAGCTAAGAACTCCTGGATTGAATGTGTAACCAGTGACCCCAAGCCACCATGACTAAGGAAGGAGCCCCTTCCTTCTCCAGATAGCACAGAGAGTCCCTGACCAGCTAGTCATTTGCAACAGTACGTCATCCACTTGAGATCTCCTGGGATCTTGTAAAGACACTATGTCCCTGCAAGAGTTGACAGATTCATAAGTAGGCCTGAACTTGGAAAAGTGTAGTCTTGCACCTCCCTAAATACTTCTGATTGGTCCCAGAGTGGGTACTGCACATAGCGCAGTGCAGCTACAGTCACATATCTATTCTGACATCCATTCGAATTGCCGAAATTACTCTGAAAAATCTCACGTAGGTGCATTTTCTACAAGACACATAGATTTAAGCTACAAATCTCAGGAGTTATCAGAAATGACTCATTCTAGCATTAGAAAAAAACCCTGTCAGTAATGAAATAGAATGAAGTTGACAACCTGAGAGGGGTGAAGAGGAAAGTCGGATAGACTCCTGACAGCTCTGAATTCCCCGGGGCAGGGATGCAGTATTCCTGTCTCCTTGGCACTCTTATTCGGGTTTCCCTTCTCAAATCAGTAAATAATTCCCCTTTGCATAAATGGCCCAGCTGGCCTCTCTGACAGTTAAATTCTAACTCATATCCATTAATATTTTATGCTAAAATTTTCAGGGCAAAAAAGTTACATTTTTATGTTGTTCATCTACAAAATCAATGAAAACGACCAGCAAGTTTAAATAGGGACCCAGACAGCATGGGTGCAGCCTCTGTATTGCCTCATGCTTCTATTCCAACCACTCTGCCATCATCTCAAAAAGTATTTAATATGGGGAAAGCAGAGAAGTTTAGTCCTCAGGCTTCTAGTTTCTAATGTACACAAATAGAGAGGAGTGTAAACTAGTAAAAATAACATCAATGCTTTAAAACTAACAAATAAAGAAGAGATCAATAAATAATATGGGATAGAAGCATAACGTAGATTAGCAGTGGCTTGAGGTTGGGTGAAGGAATGACTGAAAATGGACATGGAATTTGTTCCAGGCTAGCAGATGTTTTATAAAGTGAGACTGCAGCAAAGAATACAATTGTTCTGGAGGTTTACTGAATAAATAGAACATTAGAGAGTTAAAAATGAATAAATCTACTGTGTGAAACATACCTCAATAAGGAAAAAATATAGAAACAATTGTGAGTGATGCATCTAAAGATTCCAACATTAGCCTATAACTACCAATTTAATTTAACAATAGTCAAAGAATCATGCTGTGCAACTAAACCTGGCTGTTTTAATTTTGTATGTGTGATAAAATATATAAAATTCATTACTAAAAAATGGCCTGGGAATATATTAAGAAAATATTTGCATTTTTAAAAGAATAGTATTTGGCTCACTTATATCCGGACACTAGCTCAAGGGGCATGTCCCATTAAAGTCTCCACTTACCAGGAAAGTGGGACAGAGGGGAGGACATCCTTTTAGGACTTTAGGTGAGAGAAGCATGGGAGAATGGAGAAATGGAAGGATTCAGAGGGTCCTAGAAACCTACAAGAAGAACATTATGACGGGCAAATCTGGGCCCAGGGGTTCCGCTCAAACTACGACACCAGTGGAGGACAATACGGGCAGTAAGCTTCGAACCCCTACACAGATCTAGCCATGGACAGAACATTCTCCACAGTTGAGTGGAGAATGGTGTCTGACTTTCACACCAACCCTGGTGCCACATTTTTGACCATGTCCCCTTGATGGGGAGGCCTGGTGGCACTCAGAAGAAGGATAGCAGGCTACCAAGAAGAGACTTGGTACCCTATGAGCATATACAGGGGGAGGAGGTCCCCCTCAGTCACAGTCATAGGGGAAGGGAATAAGGGGGAAATGGGAGGGAGGGAGGAATGGGAGGATACAAGGGATGGACTAACAATTGATATATAATATGAATAAATTAACAAAATATTTAAAAAATAGTATTTTGTAGTCTTGTTTTAATAATATAAATATGATCTTTGGAAAAAAACACAAAGTTTTAGTCACATTCTTAAAGGAGTGTAAGTCCATTGATAGTCATCTTAAACAGCATTCACAGACAAATGCAAATGAGAAAATACCAGGAGTGATACATTTGGTTTTTCATCTGAAAACCTCCCATATGTATATAAGCTTCCAGTGGTTTTTATTATTTAGTACATGCAGTTCAAAGGGCTATGTGCATGCATGGTGTGTTGGAGTACAATTTGCTGTAGTGTAACTGGATAGGACCCTTCTGCAAACAATGAATAATACATGTCCGAAGCCTTAAGATTTCACATGCTCTTTGATCCAGTCTTCCTTCTTTCCCTAAAGTTCTTCTTAATGAAAAAGAAAACACATTTGTTGAATACTGTATCTGAAAAAGCAAGCCATCTCTTAAAAATAAAAGAGAAACATTTAAACTCTTTGTCTATAAATATAAGATGATTCATAGCTCTTATATATTAATATGGAATTATAGATGCATTAGCTGATGATGAGGTTATATTCTGGGATAAAACCCTTGTAAGTTGAAAATGTTATAAGGCCAAATGTTTAATGTCCTACCAGCTTTGTTGTTTAATGATACGGTTCACTGTGGATTGTATTGTTTATTTTCCTAGCTATCTAGTTCACTGCGAACTGTGGCTCACTGCTGCTGACACCACAGTAAAAACACACCATGTCAACAAGTCAGGAAATGACCAAATTTGAAACACACTTTTTACTGTTGCACTTTACCTGCATTACTTTGACATCATCACAAAAAAACTCATTTAAACTACTATAAGGTGGAAGCTATGTATGCAAGTAATAAAAATGACTGCAATAGATTTCCACAGTAGTTTATGTGAAAATTAGGTTATGATACATTACGCATATCATATTTCTAGTGCTTTTAAGGAAAATATGTGTCAATGAATACACAGGAAGGTGATATTTGAAAGTATATGAATTGTTGAGCACTCATTTTTCCTGAAATGGTGAGATTATAAAGTTTGGAAAATAAAAAGATCAAAAGAAGAAAAAAATTTAAGAACCATTTTTTAAAAAATGAAAGTCATGCAGTGTAATTTAGGTGTGATGTTTCCTCTGGAAGGCAGTGTTAAAGAGGTCCCTCTATAGTCAGACCAGGCTACTGCTTCCCTGAGTTCCCAGGAAGTCAACAGAGTAAAGATATAACAAGACAAAGGCTGAAAATCAGCACTATATGGCTTGAGTTTTACCTTGGGTTTTGTAATCTGATGGTTGAAAGAGTGAACAATTATTGATCTTAATTGATTTCTCAAGTAGAAAAATATCCAGACACTTCCTTCTCTGTCCCAAGGGTGTGACAGTGTACTAGTATATCGGTGATTATGGATATGTTTTGGAACCACAAGGCAATGATTCACATAATGAGATAGTTCTTAAAATAACAGAGTAGAAAGATAGGCAGCCCAACCAACAGCAAAGTTTAAGCAAAACAAGACAAATCAAAATAAATCAATAAAATGTAGGGGTTTTTTAAACATTTCAGTTCTTTAAAGATGTATATTTGGAAAGAAATTATAAGACTATATAAGAAAATTACTAGACTTCGGCTCTTTCTAGAAACACCGTTGTTAAACCTGCTGGAGGTGGTTCCAGTGAACACTGACATGCTCCCATGGAAACACGTTGAAACACAAGGGAATTCAGTTCCCCAGAACACAGGCTACTAGAAACCTGTAGGTAAATAGCATTTTGGTTGCCCCCTTTGTGTCACACAGTACTTATAGAACAATGGCAAAACTTTTATCCAGTTTTTTATCCTCTGAGAGCTTTGCTAAGTAAGTACATTGTGTGTATCACTATAGTGAAGGCTCTCAATGGCACTATGAAACAGCTATTATTAAGTAGCAAAGTCAGCCACTCAGAAATCAGGAGGTAGGCAGGGATTAATGTTTATGGGGTATGTGTGCAGGTAGAAGTTGCTGAGTTTACACTGTTATACCTAACATCTTCATGAGATTGTCTAGGACAAAAATTCCACATCAGCGGCCTTGGATAGTTAGTTCCATGTGTGTCCATGTAGGAGCAAATGTACTTTTCTTATTGAAGAACAGAACCTTGGTGTGAGAATGTTGAAGATGCAAGCACAGAGTCAGGAAGAAAAATAAAACTGAAGACATTAAATAATAAGATCCAAGGCTTAAAAAAGATGGAGGTGGGCCAGCCCTACAGCACAGTTGCGTATTGAGAATGGAAAGACACAGGAAGTGACAAAACAGAGACTCCAAACATAGTTCAGTGTTTTAGGGAGAAAAATTCAGTCTGGATTTCTGAAATTCTGTAGTAAAATAAACTCCATTCTCAAAATACAGTTGCTTCTCTCTAGAGTTGGGGCCCCAAGAAATGTTTCTTGTATCTATTGGTGTCAACCTTGTTCAGGTCTGAATCGGGTAGAAATGTTGATAAGCTTTCATGGGTGTGGCTTCCCTGTCCTTTCCAGGATGTGAGAAGTACAGATAGCTAAATAATGCTGAGGGAGAGAGACCCTCAACTGGTTTTCAACACCAACTGTTCAGCCCTGAAATCATATACATACAAGTAACATTGTAAAGAACGAGCAGGTTGTACCTATATATTTAGTAATATATAATACATATGGAGCAGCAACTAAAGTAAAACAAACAAACAAACAAACAAAAAAACAGCTCATGGATTTGAGAGAGAGAGAGCACAGAGATATACAGGGTTGCTTAGAGGGAGGAAATGGGAAGATGATATAATTAGATTTTCATTTTTTAAAGTGCACTTGTTTCTATTTGTTAAGAAAGTCTAAAATTGTATTGAATTTCGAGAATTGTATTGTATTGACATGTTCGTGGCCAGGATTAGAGGTAGGAAAGGTGTGAGGGGTATCCCAGTGTACAGATGAAGATTTGGGGAAGTACATGAGTGAAACAAGAATTGTAAGAAACAGTATGAAGCTGCTTCAGTTATATTTTTTTAAGGAATTTGAACATCCATACTTGGGGGCACAGGAAAAAGCAAATTAGGCTGGCAGAGTTAGGGCATCACAGAAATCTATCTCTTTTCACCACCCATTAGCTATCATTTCTGAACTCTTGAGGAGACCACACACCTCTAAAATATTTGTCTTTCTAGATCTCTGTGTGCCATTTTTAGGAGATAGGCAGGAATGTTCATAGCCACCACTCCCTCCCCTGCCCCTGACCCTGTGGTTTCTCTGTATTTAAATGTAACATGTTCCATGGTCAAGCCACTCACTGCTGTTTCTTGACATTTGGCAAGAGTGCAGTTTCTTACATGTATTTGTTTCATAAAGTACCAAGCAACTTCACATTATGGCGCTATCCATAATGTGGGTAAAGAGGAATTTCTCAGTATTATTACCGCATGTTAATCCCTTGATCATTTTTTTCTTACAAAGCACATGGTGTGCTTTGAAGTGTCTGCATGATGAATATAATGAAAGCTCCTGGTGATGAGAATAAAGACTTCTCTTCAGAAGGAAGATGCTAAGCATCAAGCCACTGTGTTTTTCTGAAGTAGCTGAACTTGTTACAAAGTGCTATCTATGGCATTCCGGGTGAGTTATTGCTTCTAATTATGGAAAAGCTGATGAACACCTTCCTCTCCTAAGAAGGAATAAATTGATAATTTCCTCTTTACTACTAATCTGTTAAAGCATGGGCCTTGGCTTGATATTTAGAAAGGAAAACTCAATTCTACAGATAATTACTAATAATCTGTTTAGCCATGGACCCTTTTATTTTAAAGACATGACAAAAACACCAAAGACAGGAACATTCAAGGATCACCTACCATTAACAATAGGCAAAGTACTGCCCATCCTCTGTTCATGCACATAATAAGCCTCTGGCCTTGGTGAGCAGAGACAGACAGGGCCATTTCTAGGAATGAAAACTTTCTTTTCTTCGTGTCTCTCCTGTTTATATTTATTTATTTATTTATTTAAAAAATATTCTATCTTAAATAGCATGAAAGCCAGCTTTGATAAGATCAAAAACGTGGAAGCAATCAGTTGCCCATGTCTGTTTACAGATTTTAGACTATATAACCACCAGATGGTCAAATGTATTCTCAGACCCAGTAGAGACAGGCACTCTCCTTTCAATCTTGCATGAATCATTTCAAGTTTCAGAGCATATTTCTCAGAATGAAATGTTACCAAGTTAACCATCTCTGGGTACTGATGATTTTGAAGTTTATAAACTATACTGATTTGCCAATTTATCATTTGAAAATTCAAGGCATCTTTTTAATCCCCTACATACTCCAAACTCTCAAAACATAAATCTATATGAGTAGGTAAGCCTGTGTGTCTTGCCTCTCAGTAGTCAGTGGGTGCAGTGAAAATAAAACTAATAAAAGTACGAATGACGTAGGAAAAAGCAAACCACTAATTCTAAAACAAAAACCTCAAGTGAAATAAGCGTACAGCTAAAATAAGTACTTTGAAGTGATTGGTTGTCGAAGAAGAGGACATATGAAAGGATGCAGCTCTGCCTTTCACCACTGTCTTAAGGAAGAGGCTCTGGATAGGATGGTACAAACAAGATGTGGATCAGGAAAAAATTTTCTTGGGAAAAGAAGAATGCTCATTGATAGGGAATGTTGACTGGTTACTGATGCTAAAGACTGTTTATAAAATATTGAGAGAGATAATTCTGTGCAACAAAATTTATCAATCTCTAATATGTCTATGAAAAACTGTCTTTATCCTACATCCACATATTCTAAAGTTTACCAATCAGAAATGTGATGGAGCATGCAGAATATGTGACTTGATGATTATAAACATAGCTCAGCAAAAAAATATTTTGCTATAGCCCCAATTTATTCCAAAACCATGTGCCTATTTGAAACCGTATAGCAATACAGAGATCAACATTATGAAGCTGAATGTAATCAAGGTTTTCTAGTTTTCTTATATTAAGGAAGATACTGATGTCAATGCTGAGGAGATGACAGCTCAAAAAAGGCAGATCAGGAGCTTGTTTCAGAAACATTTACAATAAGAACAGGTGGTCAAAAAGAAACATGTGGATAAAGACTTCCCAGTGTGTCTTTTGGGAGGCTTAACATGCAATTCAATGAGCCCTAGATAGGCAGGCTTGTGACCATTTGCTGTAACAAAATAAGTCAGCAATTAAAAAAATACTTTTATATAGTTTACTATGCTTCTTAGCATGAAGTATAATTGCAAGAGATTATTTTCAGGCTTTCAAAAATAAATAAAAAAACAAGCACCATTATCTTTCTTCATACTGAAGGACACCAGGTTACCGAGAAGAGACTTGATACCCTATGAGCATATACAGGAGGAGGAAATCCCCCTCAGGAACAGTCATAGGGAGGGGAATAAGGGGAAAATGGGAGGGAGGGAAGAATGGGAGGATACAAGAGATGGGATAACCATTGAAATGTAACAAGAATAAATTAATAATAATAATAAATTTAAAAACATACTGAATATATTTTTTATTGTGCTAAGTTGATTTACAATTTGGCTATATGTGGTGTGTATATGTGAGATGGTGCCTATAATTTGAGCATGAGGCTATTAGCTACTGATGCTATCTACATTGTAATAGCACTTTGGTGGAGCAATTAGATTTGCTAGGTTTCATTTCAATTTATAGAGTCTATTCTAGAAGCAAAATCTATCATAATCTGTCACAACTGCCAGGACTGTCTGCTGTACTTCAGTGGTGCTTCGCAGCTAATGTCACCTCCACCCACCACTCATCAGAACAATGCATTTAACTTCATGAATAATATTTGCATCTATGATTTCATCTTAATACTGGTCCTGAAAAATAGGGGGATCAATGCTTATGATCTGAATTCCACCTATGAGTATAACGAAATAACAATATACTGGTGGCAAAATCTGGAGTGGAGGGTGATTAAAATGTCCAAAATAGTGTCTACATAGTTGTCCACCCAAGCAAGCTGATCTGCATGATCTAGAAGCTGGTCTTTCATTCAGGTCAATAAACTACATAAAACTAGGGGTGTTGTTTACGGGTTAAGAAAAAACACTATTATAGGCATTCATATAAAATAAAATTGCTTTCCTTGGCAAGCTAACTCAAAGTAGGGAAATGAATTTGTTGAAATTCTCCATACACCTTAAATTAAGCTCACAAACTCCTCAATGTAAAACTCTGCTTATAAACATCATCAAGGTAAAATTTGATCTTAAAACAGAATGATTGCTTCTATTTCCTGTAATGTTTACACAGCAACTCCTGTGGAATCAGTCTAAGGAAGAAATAGAAAAGAAAATCAATAGCAGCCCTGCACTACAAAATAACCTTTGTGGCAGGAATGGAACCAGAAGATTAAGATAAAATCATAACAGTATGAAATAATATTGTGGCACCAATCTCAGTTTGGTGCCAAGATTCAAGATGATTTTGTATGCATTTTCATACATATATGCAAAGGGATGTAGACATTTTGATATTTTTCAAAAAGCACTTGAAGTAGTAATTAACACCATTCTGCTTAATTTAATAGTATCTATAAGCATTAATTATATAAACTTTGTTATAACATATTTTGATAGATTATTACATTTTTTCACATTATAAATAATTTTTTTGAAATAGTAACCCCCTTCTCTCTCTCTCTCTCTCTCTCTCTCTCTCTCTCTCTCTCTCTCTCTTTTTCTCTTTCTCTTTCAGACTTAGTGTATTTGAACATTCTGGCTGCATCTAGTGCCTGCACTGCTCAGAAAAGGGCATGAAATACCCTGGAATTGGACTTAGAGTTGTGAGCTGTAAGTCGCATGGTTCTGAGTAATCAAGTGTGTGTCAGGAGCTAAAACATTTCCCAATAAGAGTAACAAGTACTTTTAACCATGAAGTCATCTCTCCAGCCTCGAAATGGTATTGTTATTTTAAGCACACTTTCTAAAATAAAAAAGTGACAGGTATTCTATGCTAATTCCTATTGACAGACAATCTATATTATTTTTCCATTGTTCTTCTTTGCCATTAGAGTGGCAGTTATTTTTTCTTTTGTTTTCCTGGTGTTCTCAAGGTATTATTTTAATACTAACATGATTAGCCCTATCAATATTTATGTTCAATAAAAATAAGCCGTTTTACTAGAAATTCTGAGAAAGAAAAATAACTTGACTGTCCATACAATTAAACAAAACATAGCATTTTACTTAGCAGATCTCTGAAGTCCTAAGGTTGACAATAACTTGCCTAGTCATCACCTGTGATTAATCATCCAGTCCACCCAAGAGCAGAATTAAGTCATCTTTCCTTTTCCAATGTACCCACAAGTAACATCTTGGCGTTCATATCAAAACAACATCCTCTGCAGCTTGCAGAGAGATTAAAGAGAACACAGATTTACTTGATATCAGGGTAAAGGTTATCAAAACTCTGTTTGCCTCCTCTAACACATTTTATTTTTTGCCACATCAGCCAAAGTGTTTCTGCCTTGATGTCAAATTTTACTTTAGGGCTTAATGGTCAAAATCTTCTGTATTGTTTTATTTTGTACTTGAGAACTGACACTTGCCCTTCTCTTATTATTTTAATTGGCATGCTGCATGCTGCAGAACTGGTATAGAAATCAGAGGACAATTGAAGGCAGCTGGTTCACTTCTCCTACTATGTGGGTCTTGAATGCATGTCAGACAAATACCCTTACTGACTGGCTGAGCATTCTCACTGGTCTGTCCTTTGCTCTTTTTGGTAAAGATTCTTTTAAGGTCATCTGGCCTAAGCCAGACCTCACAAATTGAAACCCATCATCATTCAGTGTGAATATGTAAAGGATAAATACACCAACCAAGGAAGACATACTTCATATTCTATGTAATATATGGCTAAATCCCCATCAGATGTTGTGATCTAAAGTAGCTACAAATTCCAACTCCCTCCTAAAGTCATAATCTTTAATCTATACAAAATGATTTAAGAGATGACAAAGATACAACGCATTACTAAGAAGAATGCAGATATTTTCCTATTTCATACTACCTATGTTAAATTTATTTCAAAAGAATCACTAATATTTGGTGCAAAGATGGAAATGGCTTCATCCTTTAGGAACCGGCAAAATAATCTGGCTCTCCAAAGAACTGTGAGCCTGATACACATGTGACCCCTAAAGTTTGGGGTTAAACGAAAATAGAAGTGGATGCCTAACATTGCCTGTATTTTTCCAAAAACAAGAGGCTGTATAGTAGTCTATGAAAGGACCAACAAAGGAAATTTCTCTCTCATCCCCACATTTTCCAGGTGTTACAGAAGACAATACCAGTGGCTGGCTGCCTGTGGAGGGTGTAAAAAAGTGGATAAAACATGCTGCTGTTAAGCTAAGGAGATCTTAGGTAGCTAGAAGAATGCAAACGTCTGTGGAAATGTCAGGAGTAAGCCTGTGTGGTATTATTCTGAATAGGATGTAACTGGATGCACACTTCCGATACCGTTTCAGAAACTGTAAATTAATCAAAAGGTTTGGAAAGTGAGTTTCCTTCTGTATGAGATGGGAAATACAATACAAGTTGTAGCTCACACAGATTTCATAAAGAATATATCAGGCAGTTCTTTCGGGAGAGGGTTAAGGGACTACAGCATACACACCCTGGTACTGCCACTCCATGAGTACTCGCCCCACCTGCATGCCTGTCCTTGTCATCTTACAAGCTATACACATTCTGAGACCAGAGTCTCACACAGATTGGTGGTTTGTGGATTTCCCAGACTGTCTATAGTCAGCAGAGTCTATGAATGACCCCAAATGATGCTTATCTTTGTATATTATTTCCCCCTTTACTGGAGGTAAAACTTGTGAATAAGATGATAAAATCACACCAATACTGCATGCATACATATAAGGGAAATATGGCTCTCTGCTAGCAGCCAGAAAGAAAACAGAGCCCTCAGAGATATATCCTGAAGGGACTGCATTCTGTGGAAAACCTGATTAAATTGAGAAAAGTAGTTGAATCCTACTTCAGGTAAGAGGCCAGCCTCATTAATACTTTGGTGCTCCAACTGAAAACACATCAAAGATCCATTGGACATTTGTTATGTAGAACTATGGAAAAATAAGCAGAAGTTATTATGAGGCTCTAATTTTCAGATAGTCAAGCTATGTAAAATCAGTATATATTACGTTACCAGAAAATAGGTTGACAATCTGTTGAGTAGTTAAAAGAGTTGGTGCATATTGGAAGCATATAAAGTCATGGAAACTCAATGCCCTGGGATAATTTTGCATATGATACTGGCTACCATGTGGGGAGATGGGAGATTTGCTAAGGAAGATGTCCAGTAAACCAGAGTGCTCGTTGCTCATTTTGAACTATACAGCTGATGATATTCACAGGCTTAGAACCAATTCTATCTCCAGAATCTTAAAACAAACAAACAAAAAACCAACAGCAAAACAGCAGTCTCACTGGTATCTTTAATTAATTAATTAATATATATTTATTTATTTATTTTACATCCCTCCCTCCTCTCCTCTCACTTTCCCCTTCCTCCCTCTTCCCCTATTCTCCTTTCCCTATTCTTCAGAAAAGAGGAGTTCCCACTCACACGCTGATCAAGTCCCATCAGGACTGAGCATGCCCCCTTCCTCTGTGGTCTAGAAAGAGAGTCCCACCAGGGGTGTATGATTAAAATACAAGCAGCAGAGTCCATGTCAGAGACAGCCCAGAACCCCTTATTAGAGAACCCACACGATGCTTGAACTGCATCAGCTACATCAGCGTAGGGGTCCTATGTCCAGTCCATGCATGGTTCTTAGTTGGCACTTCACTCTCCAAAAGCCCCTCTGGGCTTTGTTTAGTTGGCTCTGCTGGTCTTCTTGTGGAGCTAGAGTCACCTCTAGGTCCTTTTTAACCTTGCCTCTCACTTTTCTACAAGATTCCCTATGCTTTTTCCAATGTTTGGCTGTGAATCTCGGCATATGTTTCAAACCACTACTGGGTGGAGCCTTTCAGAGGACAACTCTGCTAGGCTCCTGTCTGCAAACACAGCCGAGTATAGTCAACAGTATCAGGGGTTGGCTCTCTTCTATGGGGTGGGTCTTGATTGGTTGGACATTCCCTCAGTCTCTGCTCTATCTGCTCTATCTTTATCCCAAAACCAGATTTGTGAGAGTATAATAAAAGAACACACTGATCCTAACAATTTTCTAACCTGCTGAAATGTGAGCTAAATAGGACTGTTTGAGGCTGAAGGCTTTATAGAAATATTTTGCATAATGATATATAATATAGAAGCTATAACCTATTGATTGAATACCATACATATAAATAACTCCACTAAGTGTACATGAAGAGACGGGCAGACAATGTAATAGCTATGTGAGGAAATAGCTGATGTATGGACTGGACTGAATAGTTGGGTGAACTGGCACCCATATACAAGCATCCCTTAGTGGTAATGAAAATACTTGTTGTTAGTAGAACTGTGGAGCTTTCAGACAGCAACAGGCAGGCACGATAGAAATTTAGCACCAATGTAATCTGGTCATCAACTTCCATGGTTTAATCACAGTCCAGGAAAATAAAGACTATTTATGGTGAACTGATAATTATTGTGCTAAAGGATAAGAATCAGAAAAACTTGAAAGAATATCCTGGTCAGTATTTTGGGATGGCACTGTTGGAAAGGCAAGGCTTGTATAGTGGCTTGACGCTGAATTCCAATGTTAAAAAGAGGAGACCATTAATGATTCGCTAAAATGAAACTGGAAAGGATATCAAACCTCCTCCCCGTCTCGCCTCCTTTCCAAACAGTCTAATATCTTACTGTTCTCTCCCAAATAGAGCATCCCTCTTATTTTAGTCTATCTCTAGGAAGTATGATTAAAGAACACTCTTCCAAGAACTTAATTATCTTTTACTAAAAGAAATCCTTTTTTTTTTTTTTTTTTTTTTTTTTTTTTTTTGATGGCACGAAGTCCATTTTGCCTTACATGCATCCATACTCATCTCATAGCACACTGGCCTGTTATAATATTTAAAAACTGAACTACTCTACTGCTGTCTGGTGGAACTGGCAGCCAGGACAATGTGAACCATCACCGGCAATAAACCTTACTTTTCCCGGGAAAGACAATATTATTAAGATCAGATCATTATTTCTAGCTATCTAAATTATAAAGGAAAAAAAGTTGTTTTGTTAAAGAACTAATGGATAAATCACTCTATTTGTAACATTTTTACTAAGTATTTGTGAGATAGTGTTTTTCAAATTTAGCTGCATACCGGAACCAACCACTAGCATTTAGCAAACTCTGATTCCTAGGCTCCACTTCCTCAAAACTTCATAGTTAATTGACTTTTCAGTCTGCATGTAGAGATGGGGTAAAATCTTTACCTTAATGGACATAACTTTGAGCCAACTTGAATAGTCAGAAATACATTCAACTGCCTCTTTAATTGTGAGGAATCTGCCCCAAAGCCAAGAACATACCCAACTGAAGTTTGTGTTATTCCTTCTCAGCTGAAACATATGAAGCAACACAGTTTCCTTTTCAAATGAGAGTTCATTGAAGGTAGCCTTGGTTTTGTCAGGAAGAGGAGAAAGGCATGACAGAAACTGTAGAGAGTAATTTATTGGATAGACTGTATGATTGCTAGAGCGTTGATTTTCCTATATTGCATGTTACTGATTTCTCCCTGGTAAACATACTGATAATAAAACAATTGCAGTTCTTAAAGGTTATCATAATCTTCTAATCTGGTAGCCTAAATTAAGTAGCTTCCTGGAAAAATGAGTAACAGATAATCGATATGGGAGGCTAGGGTTCAAACTCCAAATTTTATTTTTAGATTTATTTTATGTGTATAATAATTTTGCCTATATGAATATATGCATGTATGCATACATGTATGTATAAGTGATTACACATGCCTGGTGCATGCTGAGCTCAGAAAAGGAAGTCAGATACCCTGGACCTAGAGTTGTGGGTGACTGTGAGACACCATGTAGTTGCTGGGAGTTGAATCCTCATACTCTGCCAGAACAACAAACGCTCTTGACCACTGATCTTCTCTCCTGCCCCAAGCCCTCTTTCCATGAGGTTTCTCAGCAACAGAGATCATGTGAGTTATCCCAGAAAAAAACCTGCAAGTACCCTTCTAAGAGTCACATTCATGCAAGATTACTACTTAAATACATAGTGGCTCATGGCAATGTCCCCTGTCTTAACAGCTTAGCCTTTCTTATAAAGATAATTGTTTATCCATTTCCCTCAAGGGAAATACTTTAGCCTACTCTCCAGGAGTGTAGACATTAAGGTAAGAGTGGCTGGACACATGGGAGAGATTTTACTGGAATTATAAGATAAATATACCACTAATCTTAGGTGATATTAAGCTAGTACTCTGTATTGCATGCAACATTTACTTACTTTAAATGGGATGATTACATTTTCATTTTATGGTTTAGAAATCTAAGATCCAGGGGCTGAAAAGGTGGTTTTGCAGTTAAGAGCACTGACTGCTCTTCCAAAGGACCCTTGTTCATTTCCAAGCACCCACATGGTACCTCACCACTGTCTGTAACTCCAAGATCTGGTACTGTCTCACACAAACATGTAGGCAAAACCCCAATGCACATAAAATAAAAATAAATACATTTTAAAAAGAAGGAAGAAATCTAAGAGTCACAGACTTTAAAAAAAAAACTTGGTGGATATCCAAATAGACAGCAAAAATATCAAGGCACACTAAACGTAAGAATTTTCTCCCAAGATTTCTACTTCCTGTTACACTTCTCTATTTTATAATTGTGAGATCTGATCATAAGAACAAGACATGGTACCAGGAAAGGCACTTCAGTGTGTTTCTCGGAGGTGTTCATATCTCAGATTACTAGAGATGTTAAGTATAAATACACGGATGAACTAGGGGGAGGGAGGAAATGAAACTCAGCTTACCATTATCAGAACAATGTGGAGTAAGGCAAAATAAAATAAAAGAACATAATTTGAAATGCATTCTTGGCCAGATTAAGATAGAAAGGTGGAGCCAATTGAGAGGTCACTTGGAGGGTTTTGTGGCTGTCTTAGGATCCTATTTAATATTCTCTTTATTCTACAGGTCAACATGTAATTTTTGTTCGTAAGCTACTGGAAAATTTGATTTTACAATGCATATTACATATTTATTAATTTAGATCAGATATATCATGTTAAAATAAATTAAAAGATTTAGGAAAGTTTACTACTATAATATGCATTCTTTTATTATGTCTTATAAGCATTTTATTATTTATGGAATAGTATTTATGAAATTGATGGGTCTGCTTAAATACACTTTTATGCCTAATTAGTTTGGTATAATCCAGTTTGAATAACACTGCATTAGATATCATAAATACATGGGCAAACATTAAAAAATACAGCTATGTCACTCTGCTAGCATTTGTTATTTATTCGGAGGATAATTATGAATCATTTGTCAAGCTTATGTTAAAGAGGACAGGGCAGGTAAAGTGCAATCGAGTTAGACCTCAAAATATAAATAGCAGCTTCATTAATTGTAGAGTTTTATAGTAGAGTAAAGGTAAATAAAATGTCAGTGATATGTTCTTGGTTGCATTTAGAAGCACAAATTGGCAAAATAACTTACACACTCACATATCCAATGTATTGGGGGGAGCAAGGTGACCATTGGTAATCCTTTAATATCTCCATTTACCTTCCTAGACACTGACCAGCTGAAAACCAATTTTGATGATATGAAAAGAAAAAGGAAAGAGTTAAATATTCTGAAGAATATCCTGTGGAGATTATTAGAAATCTATGAATAATGTGACATTCTCAATCCATTCTGCTCAACTCTCAGAAGGAACATAGAATCTCCTCCTAGAAGAAAAGTTAGGCGCATGCTCCAACAGGCTCCCAAAAAACTAGGACTCGAACAGAAGATGGTATGAATATTGAAACAATGAAAAGATGCCTTCTAAAATTGTACAAACCAATTACAGGATATTAATATTTTTACTCCTGTCCAGTTCTTAAGATTCCCTGCTCTGTAACCCTGAAGACAGCCATTGTGCACTTAGTGCGGACTCTATTTCCAATCCTAGTTCAAGTTAGGAAAACAAAAGCAAATGCAGCAACGTCCTATGCTCATCAGCAACAAAAAGCAAGGCTCTTGATGAAATCTCTAACCTATTATTTACTTAAAATCAGAGGCGAGAAGAGTGTCCCAGAGTCAGTGTGTAACAGGCAGAAGTGACGCTGACTCCAGAGCACAGATGCTTGGACTGTTTCTCCCATCTTGTCCCACTACCTTCTAAACAAACAAAAGAACATAAACGTTCTAGTGAGATAGACACTTCAAGAGAAAATGGGCTAACGCCGACAGACTGCTTTTAAGGAAAGTAACTTTACCTGTAAGTTATGCAGCTTAATTTTCAATCCTAAAAGAACTGCTTTACTTCCACAGTTTTCTTCATAGTAATGCATAACCCAGTATACATTAAAGGACACCACAGACACAATTCATATCTCCTTATTACCCTGTGATCAGTTCCTTGGCAGTACAAGGGCTTCTTCTCTGGAACTAATCAGAAGCATCAGAGCAAACTGTTGGGAGCACACAGAAACAAGCAGAGGCCCTGCACCCCAGTAACGGTGACTATGAAATTCAGAAGCAACACTCTTTGGAAAACATCTGAAATCAATTCAGACAAGACCAAGTAGAACAAAGTAAGTACACACAAGAAAGAACTTTGACCAGCAAGATAGCTCGGTGGGGAGGGGTATTTGGCAGCAAGCCTGACAATCCTAATTTGATCCCTGAGACTTTGAAAGGGACAGCTCCTGGAGGTGACCTACACACATAAATAATAATTAGCAGTTGCCTTCAACTTAGCTTTTAAGTCTGAGTACAGATGGGAAGGCTTTGATTCAATCGACTAATCGTTCAAAATATTGTGGATTTTCTCCATAGTAATGCATGTCTGAAACTTGTTAGATATTTTTACCTAGTCAGCCAAGTAAGGAAACTATGTAAGTGTCTACTTGACTTTCTGAAACTGAATACTGAAGTCAACACTGGCTGTGAAATAAGGTAATGACCTTCACGCACCACAAAGATCCCATTTAAACCAATGACCAAAGAGTATTTCTTTAGCATACAATGCACACCTACATGCATAATTAGTCTTTTTTGTTAGTGTAACCCTCAATGGACTTCCCTGCTGTGTGTTTTATACTGCCTCTGTTTGTATTTTATGTGTTTGCATTAATGTTTTAATTTTCATATACACACCCTTAGGCCATTTTATGAAGGGCATGACTTTTAAAATTCAGTCGATACATTAAATTAATGTTTCAAAAGGTCATGTAGCAAGTGGCCCTAAATCAACTCTCCATGTTCACTCTGTACACTCAAACCTTCCAATATCGTTATTTATTACAGGCAACACGAAAGTCAGATCTGGGCTGTAAACTCTCACCGTCTGTCAGGAGAACATGGATATGTGCTTAGTGTCTTTTCTCACAAGACAGCTCTTGCCAGAGGACCTCGCTAAAACAATATTCCAAGTCCCTCCTCTACAAGCAGAAAATTCACAACTTGCATATATAAATGAGATATACATTAGATAGAGCATTTCTCTAAATTGGTCTTACTAATTTTAATACTTCATTTTCTCTGATAATCTGTGCAATATTATATAAGTAGAAGAAATACACCAACATTTTAAAAATGGATGGCCCAGGTGGTAAATTGACTTTCATGCATTATTTGGATCCAGGAGAACCCAAACATGCCAGGAGAGTTGGCAGGTGCTCTTAGTCTCAGTGCTGGGGAGACAGAGACTGGGTCCCTGGGGCTCACTACCAGGCAGAGGCACCTAGCTGGTGAGTTTCTACGTCACTATGATACTGTTTCAAACAAGGTAGAAAATGTACCTTGGGATGACACTGAAGTTGTCCACTGGCTTCCACAAGCACACCAATTCATGCATACTACAGGCACAAATGTATGTGTACATGTGTATACATACATATACACACACGCACTTTAAAAAGGAGAGAGTAAAAATTAATGTGGTAACTAGCCATAAAGATTCTGAAAGAGTTCTTATTGGACACAGCTTAGACATAATATGCATTATTAAACTAGTCTCATCATGCTTTCACACAATTCTTTCAACTTCAGTTTCATATATCCAATATAGGAATAATAATGAGAATATTTACTTCAAAGTTCTTTGTAAAGAGAAAAATATGTAAATATTTATATATTGTTCAACTATTTATAATTATTGCTAGTAAAAATGATGACTCCAGGAGTTAATAACTAATTTTAAGATAGAGTTGGTCTCTGAATTAATTACATATGCATATTCATGTCATAGGAATGCTATCACAGCACCATGCTAATGGACAAGGTTCTAAACGCAAGCTCTACTCCTCATTATCTAAGTTCTCTCCAGTAATCTTCTTGAGCTTCCATAAAGTAGAGAATAGTATAAACTATTTTATGGAGCTGTTGGGAGGATGAAATCAATTAACACAATCACAATCTAACATAAATATCCTGATATCTTAACATACATGACAAATATTGGCTGTTTTAGTTCAATGAGTTATTTCAGAATAGATAAAACTCAAATATTTAAAAAGAAACAAAATAACCATACAACCAATGTAGTTGTAAATGAAATAAAACTTGTGTTTAGAATCCCAATAACCATTACAATAGTAAAGCTGTTCTTAGGTCAGGTTTGTGGGCTTTCTGACCACAATGTCACACACACACTTTCCAATCTGCCCTTATCAACAAGACCGAAGCATGGGGAACATGTGGTTTATTATCTTCATACTAAGTGCCCTGAACTTGAAACTCTGAGGGCAGTGAGTAACTAAGACATCTTCCTGACTTAATGTCCTATCTACAAACCTGCTCTCAAAAATAAAAAACTTAAACCTAAAGCCAGACCTACAATGTGCCATTCTGAAAAGTCCTCCTTCTTTAATAGGACCCAGGGTCACATAAATCAAGGATGGCATGGTTTCTGATATGAAACTTCCAGAAAAATTATATCTACTAGCTATCAAATAGGCATTAACCATAGTATCATCAATACAAGGTGCAGACATAGAGAGAAGACTTGGCTACATTTTGTTATCTTTGTCTTCCACATCTACTGGGATACCTTTCCAGCTCTCAGAGTTGTGGACACCGTTCCACCCAGTTACCAGAAGGCAGGCCACCCACACTCACACACACAACAACACTTTAAAATTGTGTAATTTAGAAGTTGTCCTATGTATCCCACATAACACAGTGAGACCAGTCTGTAATAAACATTATCTTAATTCAAAGATTAACTTCTTCATACTACTTTTGTTCTATAATCATGTACTTTCAGACATGTTGTCCACAAAATGTAAACTACCAGAAATTAGAAAGAATATTCTAAATTTTTTTTACAGAATTTTTTTCATGAAGTAGGATTCCCAAATGGATTCTTCATATCTTGTGGATGTTGAGTAACCAGTGGCCCACTCTGGTAGTAAACACTTTCTAGCTCAGTAGCAAGAAGCAGGAAGAAGTAGGAGAACTCTCAGCAACCCCTGACAAGAGTGAAATATCTTCTGTTTCTTATCACTACTCCCTCACTGGTAAGGCGTGTCATGAAGGATGGTCAACACCTACATACGATTTTACACTGCTTGTTTTCAATGAAAAGAAGTTTTTTGAAGCATGGTGTACTCGGACAGAAGCAGGAGTTACAAGAGAAGCTAGAAAGACACAGTAGTTTTAGACTACTGCAAACCTAAGAGAAATGTCATGCATGAATTTCTTCCTGTCGTCCACATCAGGAAGATGTGTACAGAAATGAGGTGTGCTTTAAAATGTCTTAAATTCCTAAACACAATACCAAATGCTATATACACACAGGCGTTGAAGTTCAAAGACGCCAACATCACCACTGCTAGCCAAGCTAGGAAACTGGGGCTAAGGAGTGCAGGGAAGTGGCTTTGAGAATAAAGAAGAAATACTTCATTAAAATACTTTACTAATCTTAAAAAACATCTTCACAAAAATGATAGTCCAGTTCTGCATTTCAGCACATGTCCCAGGACAAAGGCAGAGGATATGATTGGCCAACACTAAGAATTTGTCTAGCCGCATCAGCCTATCAACCACAGAAAAACAACACAAAACATTCTAGGGTAATGGGAAACAACTTATTTTTAGACTCTGTGCATAATTAATACTTTTATTCTGTTAACTTTAATTACCTGCTTTTATCTTATCACTATGCCTTGAAATCAGTTTTTCATGAGAAATGTGTGTGATTTTATGACTGCCACATGCAAAGAAGTAAATTGGACCCACTAATCCTATAAGATATTTTTTTCACTTACTTCTTCTAAGACATTGGTTCTTGGCCTCCATAATGTGGCAACCCTTTAAATCAACTTCCTCATTTTGCGGTGAGTCTTAACAATAAAAGTTTTTCATGGTTGCTTCATAACTGTACTTTTGCTACTGTTAAGAATTGCAAGATCTGATATGTAAGCTATCTGATATGATCCAGAGGGGGTCTCAACACACAGGATGAAAACCACTGCTCTAAGGTGTGTGGTTATTTTCTGAACATGATATTGATTCATAGTAGTAAGCACAAAGGTATCAATCAAGCGCATGGAAGCTTTTGAGAATTCAGGAAGGTTTGTGATGTACCTGATTAGTACAGACTCTTGTTTATTGGTCCCCATAACAGCAAACCTTACATTTTAAATAAATTATCTGTCTAAATGATTGTTGCCTCTTTTTCTTAGTTCATATTGAAACACATTTACAACTTCCTTGAGAACTGTTAAGGGATAAAAAGAATTACGAGAGAGAAACCTTATAAACAGCTGTTGCTAGTGGAAACCAACCTGGAAAGAGATGGCCAGCCATGTCCAAACTGTGACTTCCCTGTTCCTTTGTAATCTGTTTACTATTTTGACAATAAACAACGAGAAAGCATGTCCATACTGAAAATCTATGAAAATGCACTCTATCCCAAGATTTGCAAATTAACAAGTTACTTCTTTTTCTTAGCACTTATTTCCAAAATTCCAATTTTACTTTTAATGGTATTGTCAATTCTTGTCACAGCACTTGAAGCAGAACTCTTAACATCAGTTGTTTGGCCATAAACATGGGGAACCACTATTGTTAACTCTGACTATGTCCCTTAGAAATTATGTTAGCACATACATTTATATTATCACATATAAATAAAAAAACTACATACATCAAGAACCACAAAATAATCAGGAATTATATAAATGTTGGCTAATTATAATTGACAACCTTGCAGAAAACATCTTTTTTATCTTGGTGACTCTAAAATTCTGAATAAAAATCAATATCTTTCATATCTCATGTCAAAATAAAATAGAATATTTTTAAAAGAATATATCTATAATGTTGAGAGATACATTGTTAATACTATGGAATATAACTTGAAAGATTTAATAATTATATACTTCTATAATAAGTTTATTGAAGTTTAAAAAAATACGTTATGAAAAATTTTGTATTTTAAATTTTTTAAGTAATTTAAAGAAGACATCCTCCTTCATTTCACAATAAAAATTATTCTGTTATACTCACAGTAAATTTTAAGAGCTGAGTAGTGTGAAAAAAAAATATTTCTTTCTAAATCTGTAGAGACAACCCATGATGATATTTACTAAAAGAAAAAGGGAAGTCATAAAAAATTTTAATGCCAAGAATATTTTAAAGGCTATTTAAATATACTTCATTAAGTTATACTTAATGATAAATTAAATGCAGACGTAAAGACTTTAAATCTCTCTGAGGGGGAAAACCTAATTTATGTTTTTTCCACTTTCATCTTGCCTGGAATATAGTGGGTACACAATAAATGCTGACAGAATATATGAGAGCAATTTTATATTAGGTCCAGGATTGTGAACACTAGACCAATTGTTGAAGTATAGTGCAAATTATTTTAAGGAGCTAAGCCTCTGGCTCCTCACCCTCAACTGGTTTCCTACTGACTTCAGTATTTGATCAATACTGTGAACTTCTCCAGTATGAAAATGATTGGTGAAATACATTCTGCTCACTGATAGCTGGGATCATAATGTTTTAGTCTTTTTACTAATATTTTTCCCATAATTTCACTGATAAGCTTTACTCCTTTGTTGGCTTAGAGGGGGATAATGAACAGCAAAGAAGACTGGTAATAACAACAATTAATAACAACATTTGGCTTATTAATGTATTCATTCTAAAGATCATGTAATGTGCTAGCCCCATTAGGTTGTCTTTGAAAAATGAATACCATATTGTTGTGTGAACTTTAGACTGGAAATGTCATATTTGATACCTTCAGGATAAGATAGTTAGAAGATATAATACTGAATATTCTACTCATTTTTAAAATATGAAAGGAGTTTTCCATGTCTTTTTGTGAGCTTTTGACACAGAAAAGAAAAACAAAGACAAATATATTATTTTCCATACCTAGTTACATTGAACACTTTTTGTGGATTGCCATTATCAGTCCTCTTCTTTGTTTACATTTATATTTTATGATAAGCATATTCATTTTTTCTGGCCTACAAAGTCCCTCTTTTTAACATAAAATCTGGAATGTAATCTGTATAGTTATATATAGTACATATGCTATACATACACCATAGTAGAATGTATAGCATTCTATTGATAATTGTAACATCCCCTTTTCTCTTTCCTCCCACTTTCTTATTTCCATTTGAAAGTTATGTTTTATATAATGACAAATGTTACCTTAGACAGTTACATGTCATATGAGAAAAGAATAAAGTTTAAAATCCCTTGTGGATTTTCTTAAATTCATTCTCTCTCTCTCTCTCTCGCTCTCTCTCTCTCTCTCTCGCTCTCTCGCTCTCTCGCTCTCGCTCTCTCGCTCTCGCTCTCTCGCTCTCGCTCTCTCGCTCTCTCTCTCGCCTTTGTTTTGTAAAGCTGTAATTTTTCTTTAGTTTTACTGTATTCACATTGGGCACACTTTGCTGTTCCTCTGTGGTGGTTTTGTCTTTGAGAGGCTTTCATCTTCTTAGAGCCTGCCCATTCTGGCTGAGGGTCACAAAAATTCATTCATGCCTGACATTCACAACCATGAACATGATCACAGCACAGAATGATGCTGCAAAAATCGATTTCATAGTATACAGAACCTACAAGTGTAAGAAAAAAGCTCTTCCTAGTAAATATATTGCAAGATTCCACTTTTCAAGGTTATCAGGTGGCTTTGAGAGTAGATTCCAGAAGATGGTTCCACCACATTGTTCACGATGGGGTAAAAGTCATTAAAGGAAATCTAGCAATCAGAATGCATGCAAGAGGTTTAGAAAATAAGACATCTAAATGATCTTATTATAAGTGTTTTATATCAAGAGACATTGAAAACTGGGTATAACAATACATATACCATAGGGAGAAAATTACTAAGTCTAATTTACAATTAAGTTCAGACATTAAGGGCTCCCATCATTAGAAACATGCCTTGACTTCTGTTCTTAACAATTTCACAAGGTGCCTGGAGCTAAGGTTTACTGAAGTATGGTTTTAGATGTGAGCAGAGAGGACAAGGAAAGTGGTAAAGCTATCATTTATATTTTTTTCTGTTAGGACAACACTGGAAATTTGTCAGAAGCATCTGTGCTTTAAACGGCACAATGGAATGAAAATTGGCAAGTACGGTTTGGGAAGTTAATTTCGAAGGTTTATGATACCACAGTGTTCATATTTAGCAGCTGTCAATTTGTTACCGTCAACTGCAATAAAAATCAGCAAAACCTGAAATCTTCTGTGCCAAAGAGACAGCTGTTTCTGAACATAGCAGCTTTTGAGGATGTAGTTACTTTTTTTAGCAAAGCAAACTCTATTTAAGAAAGACTATTTTTATTTTTTGGAGATTTTTCAAAAGAAGTGATTTATATTACTTAACTGCATTTTGATAAAGTAAGCAAGAGAACATATGTATTCTAATATGTTTATTCTTCCATCACATTTTAAGCTATATTTTCAACCTGGTGGTTTTTTTATCTTTGAGGAATCATTTGGTATCATATTTTTAAAAATTGTCTATCTCATCTGCACACCATTGGCACTTGGTGTGTAGAGATGAGGGATGCAGGGGCATATTTAACGGTCATGGTCCATAGGCCCTCCTCCATGTCAGCTGTGCCAGGATTGAGCGACAATGTTCTTCAGGGAGTGAGGTGAGAGATTTATGTTGTAGGATGGTTTGTATTTACGGACTTTCCCAGCCCATTTTCATCAGAACTATTCAGGTAGGGAAGCCAGGTGCAGGCTCTGGTATTTGAAAAACAGAGTGAGACTTTTTTATATCAAATTATAGGAGGTACATTTGCACTTGTGTAATTAAGTTTATGTCAGCACTTACAAAGAATATGTTTCTATGTATAACATTTTATAACAGGGCTAGAAAAATGAATCTTTAAGTAAAGTTGGACAGGTAGTTCCTTTGAGTAGTAATTATTTTTCAAATGCACATTCATTAATATTCTACACCTATTCCTTAATGAATATCAAGTGAATATTAAAAACTTGAATTCAATTTTACTTCTACCAATTACCACATCACTTTCTCAAATTAAAGGTATTTATAAGCAAATGCATATCAAACCATATTAAATAGATATTAGTTGCTTCACAAATAATAACTTTATTGTTTCCAGGCAAGAGAAGCAGCACTTTCAGGCTGAGAGTAAGAACCAAGAACACACATTTTGTTGAGTGTCATTCTCTCTCTCCATAATTGAAAAGTGCTCTCACTCAATATGAATTTACTTTAAGTATTCATTTAACATGTAAAATATTTACAGCAAAAATTCTTACCTCATTGAAAATATAGAAGAATAGAGATTAGGAAAATCCAATGATCAGGTTGTCTAGCTAAAATGTATTCATTCCTATAAAATGACCTCTGGAAATAAATCACTTAGAAGAAATTCAAATAAGACATATGATAATGACTTCTCATGTCATAGTGTCTCTTCTTAATGTATTGGATATTGGTACAGATCAAACATGCCTGATAATCGTAGAACTGTATCCTAGACATGAAGTCGGATCTGATTCTTCTAAAGACCCCATGACATTGATACGTATGTCATTGTACACTGAAATTGAAAGATACAGCGATCTTCTTCCATGAGATCTCACCAATATGGACCAATAAGATCTGAACAAGACAACATTCATAAACATACTAACAGGCCCCACTCTTAGAAAAGTGCTACAGGCAACCAAGTAATGCTGAAAGTCAATTATTTAGTCTTCCCTAGAGATGAACCCCCCTAATTAGTTATCCAATAGCAAGCAGTCAGCCCCTGAATCACATACATAAACAGCACTAAATGTGATCAGCTAGTTGTATTTATATATTTATATGCATGTGTACGTGTGTGTGTGTGTGTGTGTGTGTGTGTGTGTGTGTGTGTGTAAGACAATAGCAATTAAAAATAAAGAGACCATGAACTTAAGAGGAGAAAGGGGGGAGCAGGATACACAAAACCGGTTAGAGAGATTACAGGATAAAGGGAAACAATGCAATTCCATTTAAATTAAAAATAATATATAAAATAATATATTAATATATAAATAACACACTATATAAAATAAAAACAATATATAGAAATATTTTTCCAAGGCCTCACAGCTAGTAACCCAAAGTAAAATTTACTCATTGCTGATTGCTTCCTTACCGTCAGCCTGTGATTCTCTGTGTATTTTTTCTCTTTATTATGTGATACTACACCTCTTATTTATCTCTATCTTGCCCAGGTGGTATGACCTTTGAAGGGAAAGAATTATGCAATGTTTCAGGTCTTCTCATAGGGTGTGAGGAAGTGGTGGGGAGACAGGCAGATAGTGTGGCCTCACTACACAGTGTACTCATCAAGTTGATTAGCCTAAATTTCACAGAATTCAAGGTTCAAACACAGATGTGAATTGGACACATCTGAGCTCTTCTGTTCGCTCCATTATGCTTGCTACACAGGTTACATAGAAACTTCTCTTACTGGGACCTACAGCTTAGATTAGTATTGTTTGTTTGTTTTTTGAGACAAGGTTTCTCTGTGTAGGAAGAAGCTGTTCTGGAATTTACTCTGTAGACCAGGCTGTCCTTGAACTCAAAGATCTGCCTGCCTCTGCCTCCGAGTGCTGGGATTTGCTCATTTACTTTGTGAATTTAAGGGCTCTAGCAGCATGCCAGAAGAGGGCATCAGATCACAGTATAGATGGTTGTGGGCCACCACGTGGTTGTTGGGGATTGAACTCAGGACATCTGGAAGAGTAGCCAGTGCTCTTAACCTCTGACTCTTGTCTCCAGCCCTAGACTAGTACTTCCAATCAGGATCTCCCATGTTATTTCTCTTGGCTTCTGTTCCTAGACATGCATGGATATCATTAAACGTTTACTGGAGTTCTTGAATGTTGGGTAGAAGCAACTGGTGTTTAGATGACATCGTACAGTGGAAGTTGGCTTCATGGGCTCATGATGTCTTTGTCTTCTCAGTCACATTGGCTAGCAATTTCCCATTTTCCTTAACTGTAAACATTGCACTACTGTGCATCAATAATATGAGTGCAGATACTCTGATATCTCCAGTTTAAGACGCATAAAAGCAAGTATGAACTGCCTGTGATTTTTCCTAGTTGGTTTTTTTTTTTTTTTTTGCTTTGAATGTACATAACATGGACATAACTGAGGCTTGGAAGACTACAAGGCCTTATTAGACAATGGGCTACAATGTGAACAGTTTTGACATCCTTCAACTACATCCTAAGGTCTGACACTGAACATTGTTTGATGAAGCTATAAGCTAGGCACAAATATGTTTTCTAATATTATAGTGGTAAAAACTCTGAGCAATTATAATATCTCATTTTTATTATACTGACTATTATGACTACATATCTACTATGGTACCAAAATAATATCCTTTAAACTTTAAATTACCTTGCTTTAACATAATTTTTTCTCACTTCCATTTGTCTCTGAGAGAGCCATGGCAAGGCCCATTATTCGTGAGTTTTCATTGCTATTGATTACTCTACTCCACTACCAAATCACTTCAACAGTTCTCTGTAGATCCAAATTTTAAAACAGGTGTGCAAGTGCAATGTTAAATATTGAATTATAAATAGACATCTAGAACTATGACATTATACATAAAATAGATAAACTATACTTAAATCATTTGCAACAAAATACTACTTTTTAAATTTTTCTGAAGTGTGAACCACTTGATTCAGTTAACCAAAAAAGGTCCTGTTTTCAGAACATTAAAAATATAGCGTAAAATATAATATTCCTCCACTAAGACCCATATGCTTTTCACAAGTAACAAGGTACTTGCACTTTGTCATCCCTTTACCAGAGTAGTGAGGAAGTTCTAGTTTTGAAAAGGAGTTCTCTAATACTGGTAAATTCCTCAAATGACCCAATGCTGCAATATATGTATAAATTATACTTGAAGGAAACGTGTTCAAGATTTCAAATAAAATGCTTGTGTTTCTTTAGAAGTTTCACCATCAAGGTCCTCTGCCCATGCTGGTCCATGCACTCACAGAGGACCATTTTGTGTCATTCAAACCTAGCAGATGAGAAATTTATCCTATAACTTTTACTTCTCCATATGTCTCAAACAGTTTTAAAACTAAAGAACTATTGCTTGTTTGGCCTTTATTAGTTGTTATCTTCACAATAACAGGCTCAGATTTTTCTTCTTTAGCCTGTATATATGTCTTACTCAAAGACTGAAAAAGTATAACCTAGATCTCAGGTACACCGTATTCATATGTATTTTTGAAAAGCTATAAGCAATGATGCTGGTTGCATACTTTAAACTGTCTATCAAGAATCATGATATTTGGAAATTATTAAAAAGATTAAACTCTATATTTTTACAATGTAATTTGTTTCAAATGCATTGATAATATAGTTCTTACACAACTATTAATATTTTTACTTCGAGACTTTTTAAAAATGAATGCTTTGTGTATAACAATAAGTCAATAGAGACCCTGAGAGTAATCAGCATTTGACAACTATGGTTTGCAAACTAATACTGGAGGTAAATATATCTAAGAAGACACATAAAACCATTGGCCATCAATCATAAAGTCACTGGCTGGCTCTGTATTTTAAATATAATTCTGAAAACCCAGTGATCATATACATCATACATCTTGAAGAGTTTTAACATGGTGGTCCTGGCCATGTGCACACACTCAAAGCAGATAGAAAATAAAATACCCAAGTCCTGGCACTCCAAGGTCAGAATCCAGATGTCTCTTTCTGTAGCATTTAAAAGAAACTTGCCAGTGTCTCTTTTAAAAATTATTTTCTTGTTCATTTTAAGATTAATGGAGAAAGGTTTTCAGACCCTTCATAAAAAGTGGCAAACATTCTAGTACACATTTGACATCCTGATATACAAATGCCTTTTTCCCACTGGTAAGATAAAATTGAAATGAAAGTATTTCTTAGCAAGTATAATTTTATATTTAAAGATATAATGAAACATGTGTAGCTTCATGACAAGTGATCAGCTGGAGATTTGTATTTTTCCAATGGAGAATGTGCCATTTGAAAAATCCAAGTGAGCAATAGACGGATGTTCATTTTCATTATGAGGAGACACATGCAAATTTTAATGGTAACATAAATTTCTCAAATTCACCGGAGTTTCAGTAGAGGTTACTCGAGAATATGGCTCAGTCTGAGTCTGGTTTTCTTTATGTTGTATGTTTTGTACATGGGAGCCCACAGAAAAGTGTTGGCTGATATTTTTACTTTAAAAAAAAAAAACATCACTGTAAAACAATAAAAAATGTCAAATGAACCAGGAATATATTGGTAGAAAAGGGGTAATGTGACAACCAGAAGTGATTTCTAATCTATAGCCATTGATTAACACTAGAACCTTTTACTTTGGGTTACTCTAAAAAATGAAAATAATGCATTCTACCAATCCTGTTCTCTCTAGGGTTCAGGACTCTGAAATACCAGAGGAAATTCAAATGGTAAACATTGTAGGTTACTGCTTTTTTCTGGTTTTCACAGGAAGTTTTGCAAGTAAATGCCATTTCTCTTTATAAGAAAGCCAAACTGAACTTAAAAGACATTAATGACTCCTGCCTTTTGTTTCTTTTAAAGGGAGATGTGTTATAATTCACAAACAAGAATGCTCAGGCACATTTTACATGTCTTTCTTGAGTGTATACAAAACTTTCTAAGTGGATATGGTGTAATTTCAAAATTAATTTTCTGCAATATATATGTGTTATCCAAATTTTCAAGCAGAGAGATCCAAGATGGCAGCGAGCAGTGTGGACCGTGTTTGGAAGCTCCAGTGATGGACTAATATGAATTCTCAGTATTAACTGAAGTCCTATTGGTAGAAGCACAGTGCATTAAAAAAAAATAGCATATTATTTTCTATTGACGTCTTGCTTCTTTAAAACTGTTCATGTAACACTAAAGTTTTCTAATATTTTAAAGGTTTATTACTTTCCTCCTTTTTACTTACATTTTATTTTGAAACATGAAATCAAAAAATGTGGCAGAAGATGCCTTGCTCTCAGCTTGTTAAAATGGAAACATCCTGCATAGCAGCATTAAAAAGCGTAGAAATGAGAATAGCTAAAACCACTTTTGATTGAAGGCTTGTTCTGATTTAATGGTTTTACACACAACCAGTGTGTGTGTGTGTGTGTGTGTGTGTGTGTGTGTGTGTGTGTGTGTGT
>OU015742.1:101014585-101058168 GCA_907169655.1 Acomys percivali
CTCTCTCTCTCTCTCTCTCTCTCTCTCTCTCTCTCTCTCTCTCTCTGATTGTTTTCTTTATTTTAGTCATTTCATCATATAAGTCTATACTAAAGAGGAATAACTTGTCTAATAAGTGATGACAGGACCAACCCTGAATCTTTAGTTTCTCTTTTATTGCTGATGGTCACAAAGTAATTACGCCAGTCAAGATTTTATAACTCCTCAAGTATTATTTTTAAGATGTAATATACTAAATAAAAGTCAGTAAATAAGAATGGTTTGCTTTCTGTTCTAGCCAAGGCACTATGCTAGATAAGAGATTTAAAAAAGTTTGCCCACTGAAACAAAGAAGGAATCTAGTAAACTCATAAAATAGCTAATCATGTGGTACTATTGTCATTCCTGACTTTGGATATACAACAGAATATCATGTAGAACTCAAAAAGCACTAATACTGAGACACAAACTCCATCCATGATCAAAGTGAGAGACGGATAAAATAGCATTGTTCGGACTCAGATGCAAGCACTTACATGTAATTTACATCTAGTATCCCAAAGGGCAATGCTTTAGCATTAAGTTGTACAATTGTGCACCACTGCTGCTCTGAACTTAATCACAGAGCTTTGTCCTTACACATTAAACCTCCCAGTTCACAGACAATTTGCCAAGGCTACTAAAAGGAAAAGTTTATTACTCATCTATTTTTCTGTAATGAACTAATGTGAAATAAAGTAGCTTAAAGCAATAATACATGTGGGCTGAAGAGACAGGCCTGTGAGTAAAGTGCTTGTCCATCAAGCATGAGGGCTTGAGCTTCATCCCCACAGCCTGTATAAATAAACCAGGTGGAGCAAAACTGCTTACAATCTCAGGATTGGGAAGCAGCGACAGGAAGATCCCTGGAGCTGGTTGGCTAAGGAGCCCGGAATACCAACAAATTTCTCGGCCCTGGAAAGATCTGTCTCAAAAACTGTAAGATAAAGTAGACCCTAGAAATGGCATTTAGGATACCTCTGGCCCTCATATGCACATATAAACACATTCACCTCCACACATGAGCTCCTATGTGCATTCACACACACACACACACACACACACACACACACATACACACTCATTCACAATTCAACATTCAAATAATATGTGTGCATTTTCCTCACTATTTGTATGGATCACTAATCCATAGGTGTGTAAGTGAACAATTATGGCTCCAGATGCCATGGGAATGGAGTCAAGATTCTGACTGGGTCTGTCTGTAGTCAGATGAGGTCTCAAGCATGGCTGCAGGGTTGACTTCTGCCAGCTCCTCCAAAGGGCAGTCATCCCTATTCTAGGTGCCTTGCTTTTGTCCTTCAGACAAGAATCCTCAACTTATAATATCTATTAAACTTCATATTTTAAATTAATTATTAATCTAAAACACAGTCACTGAAAAACGGGAAACCCTTACATCATAAATTCAAAGGCAAAGTACATACGCACCTCCTAAACTACCATTCTTTCAGTCATGTAACAGACAAAAGAGCTGCAACTAAGGACAGGTGCTATAATAAGAATTTTAAAAAGTAAGCTAGCATTGAACTTGGTCAGTGTGATAACTGTTGTTTTAAAAGACAAGAGTAACTAATGGCTTTTTGACTGGACTCACTCCAAATGCCACTGGAACTTTTGCTATTTTATGCCATATCACATTAAGTAATTCATCTTTCTGGGCAGATTTATGAGGAGAAAAACTTATAAATGAATACAAAATATTTTAAAACTTTAATATGTCTATGTAATAATAAGCATACATCAGCAAGGACTAGGGATGACAGACCTTAAAACCTTGATAGTGAAAACAAATGCAACTTCTCAGCATGTAAAGAGGAAAAGAATGTGTTGAAAATTCACAAAGCATAAAATGTGAGTGAAACTGATCATCCCATTTTGTTTTGTTTGGCTCAGATTTTTCTAAAACTCTCAGTATCACTCAAAAGAGTGAGAGTACATCAGAAAAAGTAAATAGTGAAGAGGAAACTGGTTAGAAGATTAAAAATAACTAGATGTCAATTGAAAAAGAAATTCAGGGTCTCAGAGAGGGCAGCCCAGAGATAAGCAGGAAGAAGTCCCTGAAAGCCCTGAAGGGTGTGACTGAAAGCAGAACCCTGCAAGGCCTGCAGAGCCAAGGTCACAGTGCAGGGAAGAGCTAACAAACCATTGTCAGGCCTGGTGACAACTGAATTCAATTCATAATTGGGTTCTTGGGGTGAAAGATGGAAAACCTGGTATCTCTCTACTAGAATCAAAGAGGAGTAAAGAGCCATTTTCCTTGAGTTTTGTAAAGGAACAACAGCAAGATAAATTGATCAAACTTTTTTTTTTTTAACAATCTAGTGTAGAAGATATAAAGACTTAAAACTAACAACCATGCAGGCTCTAGAGTTCATGGTACATCTTCCTGTTATGGAATGTGCGATCTGTTAGGACAGAATGCCAGAATTTTCTCTTATCAAGGTCCATGTTGGAGAATTTTCAATAATTTTAGAACATTCAAGATCCTTCTATTTAACATTCATTTTCACCTTTTGCCAACATTACTTCATACTGCATTTCCAAGGGCTTACTTTTGCCTTTTAGGTATTTTTGATGCATAGATGCAGTTCACAAATGATGTCGCTATGCTGTTTAAGTCTGATTTCTTCACTTGAAATGATTAAGTATGCTTCAGTTTGTAGATGGAAAAAAAGAATTCTGCATGCCCTATTTGTGTTGCAGCATGGCATTGTATTCTATGAAAAGAAATAGCCAAAGAAATCACTAGTCTTTTCATCACCATCTTTGTTCTTTTCTATCCTTTTAAATATATTTTTAAAATTTATTCACTTCACATCCCAATTGTAACCGCCTCCCTCATGTCCTCCCAGTTCCACCCTCCCTCCCACCCTCTTTTCTCCATCCCCTTCCCCTAGTCCCTAGAAAGGAGGAGCCCTCCTTCCCCACCATCAGATCTCAGCCTATCAAGTCTCTTCAGGACTGCCTGCATCTTCCTCCTCTGTGGCCTAGCATGGCCACACGCCAGAGGGAAGTGATCAACAAACAGGCAACAGAATCCATGTAAGAGACAGACCCTGCTCCCCATATTATGGGAACTACATGGAGACTGAGCTGCCCATTTGCTACATCTGAGCATGGAGGGTAGGTCCTCTCCATGCACGGCCCTTGGCTACAGGTGACATTTAATATTGAAAAGTGGGATCCTGCCTGTTGTCAGTCCCTGGGCCAAGTCTCCTTGTAAAACTCCTGCCCCCTTGGGTCCTTCTATCCCCCAACTCTTCTACAAGACTCCCTATTTTCCACCTTTACTTTAAAGCTAAAAGAATTCAGTAGCATCATCATGTTAAACTAAGTTTTCTAAAGTGTAGTTGCAGTGATTAGGGAAGTTTTCCAGAGGAAAAATCTGAATTCCTAAGAACCTGTAAAATAATACTATAGCTAACAGTATGTGAAATATCCATGAAAGTGTGTTTTCACATATTAAAATTTCTTGTTAGGGATTATATAACTTTTCGTCCAAAAATCACTGGAGTAATTCCAATCCCACAGATTCACAGCAGCCACTCTATAACTTTATTTCATAAGAACTACAAAAGCACAAAATTCCAATGCTATAATTTTAAAAGGCAGCATACAATTTTTGAGAGGTGTTTCTTGATTTAGACTACAATATGTATGCATGTATGTAAGTGTGTATGTGCATGTGTGCATTTGCGTGTGCCTGTGTGTGTGTTGGTGCAATATATAAGAGAAAGGTACAAAGTGTTTAGCTCCAATAGTTATAAGTTGAGGCTTTTCAAGTTGCTCATTGCATGAGCTCAGATAACTAATGTGTTGTTCCCTGGTACAGTGGGAACACCAACCTTTAGAGGGTGTCTGAAAAATGAGAAGTGTTAAGTGAATTGATATTTTAGTGTGCGTATGTATATAAACTTGTCTGGATATGGCTTGTCATTTGCTTGGATAGTTATCTCTGGCCCACTCATGTGCATATGAATGTGTGTGACTTCATATATGTGAATAAACCTTGGCATTTGGATTATTTTTGGCCAAAAAGTAAGTGTGAATTAGACACACTTGGGCCAAAAAGTATTCAAATGGTAAGCCAATTGCATAAATGCCCTCTGTCTATCAAAAAATTCTAGATTAATTATCATAAAAGCAGTGCTACTAAAACTAGTCATTATAGAATATATGATAATCAGAAATATACAAAGCCTCATGTGAACCATCTCACTTTTACAGAACAATAGCCTCATATATGGCATAGGTCCTGATACTAGTGCCATAGAAACACTAGCAAAGTGATGGTTAGAAAAATTGTCTCAGAGGAACCACTCACATGTAAATGGCAGAGGGGCACTAAGAGCTCAGATACAGCTCAGATCATCCAGTTGGAGTGAATAGGTATTTGTCACTAATACAGCAAGTGACCTTGAGTAGAGATGAGCAACTTGCATATAATGGGACAAATCCTGTCGTCTAAAATGTATGTGATAATGCAATAAATATGGAATGAGATAAAATGTCTGTGGGGGTGCATTAATGTTTCCCTTTCCTAATCCCCAGCAGATCAATTGTTAGCTCAGAAAAAGGATAAAATCAAATGGAAAACTACAAAAAGAGATATGCCTCAGATTGTTTTGAGGTATTTTTGAAAAGTTTGTACATTATATTTCATTTAAATTTTGTTAAAATTCTAGACTAATCAGTAGTACATAATGTGCAGAATATATTGTCTGAATCTAAATTATGTAAATTTCACATATATACATGGAAAACATATAAACACATACATACCTTCAAACTTTAGCTGGCACTGTGCACATGGAAACATACAAAAATCATAACAACTAAAATCACTATGAATTGGTGAACAGATAATCACATAATATCCATGTAACAGAAAAACATACAGTATCTTGATACATGCTACAACATGAGTAAACCTGGAGATCACTACACAGATAAGAATGAGTTAAAGAAGCCAATGACTGCATGACTGTGTTAATTCGAGAAGAAAGAAGAGGTTTCCTTTAGGAGGTACAAAATTGTTCATAATTTGACTATAGTAATCAAATGAATATAATCTTTATTTGTAAAATCTTATGATTTTACTAAGCTTCCTAGTTGTGAGAGTGTTCTATTTATATGTGTGTTATCTCTATAAGTTCTTTTAATACGTTATTGTTCTTTTTAAATACCTTCTAGAAAAACTTTCTTATGTAAGACTAAGCATTTTTGGGAGCTTTGGTTTGGTTGAGTTTTTGGTTTTCAGACATGAATTTGGGTTGCTAGGAAGGTACATAGAACCTAGGAGTTTTGGATAGGAAAGAATGTGATCAAAATACGTTATATAAATATAATTTAAGGCAATAAATATAAAAATAAGAAGTGTCTTTTATCAATAAATATGTGTGAATTTAAACTGCACAGTGGTGGCATACACCTTTAATCCCAGCATTCATGAGACAAAGGCAGGGGGATCTTTGAGTTCCAGGCCAGCCAGGCTATATAGAGAAACCCTATTCTGAAAAACAAAAAGAAACGAACAAAAACAACAAAAATCATAAATTTATATTAACAACTGTCCTGTAACAAATGACAGATACACATTTGCATACATACTTTTTTCTTCGCTGTATCTATAAAAACCATGATCTAGCATTAAACATCTTGATTGCTTGAGCCTATTAAAATTATACAATTCTTGGCATTTTCACTATTTTTTATTCGTGCGTAAGCCTGAAAATAATAAGGTCTCAGGAGATTTTTTTTTCTCCTTTCTAGTCCGCTGAAATTCTCTTGACTTAATCTAAATCCATTATTGCTTATTGTTTCCTCTAAAGAGCTTAACTCCACCCTGCCTTTAGTGGCCTCCCAGTTAAGTGTCCTTAAAGCTGAGCAGGAACATGTCACACTCTGTGATTTTCATGCCCCACACCAGCATGTACAGTCATCTGGATGTCAAAGTAATCTGACTTTGCAAGCACTCATGTTCCCAATCTGAAGTACTATCTGCAAGGTTTCCTTTATTTATTTGAGTATTGATTTTCAAGTAGGATTAGCATTGTTAACTGCTTAAATGTTACAGCAAATTGATGTATACCTATACATATATACTACGTATGACAGATAAATTACATATGTGTACTTAATATAAAGTTTTTTTGTTATGAATTCAATGAGCCTTGAATAATATATGCAGTAAATCTGGGGCTCATTTGGCACCACATGGAAATGTTTAGATGTATATACTTATGTATATTAAGTTTTAAATAGCTTTACTCCCAGATTTTCCCACAAAATACATAGAATAAATTTAGAAAAGTATTTTAGATGCAAAAATTAACCAGGAACTTACTGATGGAAAGTAAGCAAGATCAATTGGTATGTTGGGAGCTATGAAACAGTTTCAAAAAGACAGATCTCTGTTAAAACAAATATATGAACCTGTTACATGTATAAGCAGAGTATAAGTTGTTATTGAAGCACTCCTCACGTTCACACTTCTGGTCAGAAATGAATTTTTTAAAAAAACCAACAACTGTACAACTTACTTTTCAATAATCCTTTGTGTGGATAACAAGAGCATCTGATATTTGTGGATGAGTTACATTCTGTTACAATAGCATAATTGTCCTCTGAAACCATGGTGTTATTAATTCATATTGACTCATAAGCAACTAGGGGTGTCACTGTTGAATAAACAACTTGCTTAAGTTCTCCTAGCTGGGATGAAATCGGAACTTGAATCTCAGTGAAGAAGATATAGATATCACAGGCTTTCTGTGTTCTATAATATGCACTAATTGTCTTCACAAAAGCCTTCCGATTACTGAAGAAACTCAAGGCACAAATGAAACATTTTTAGTTATTCTAATAAAAGTCTCAGTACATAACACATTGTATCAGCCACAATATTCAGTAAAGTCCCTTAGCAACACCTTAACTATGTTTGCAGCCCTTCAGCCTCTCTAGATCTCTTTTGGCTACTGAACACAGGAGAGATTAGGTTACTAATACCCATCAAAAGGCCCTCTAGTAGGAACTGGGTATATTGACCTGGTTTTCCAGGTTTTCCCTAGGGCTAGCTTTGTAGGCGTTGGATAGGAAAGGAGGTGGGGCAAACAAGCATTTCCTCCCTGGACATAATCAGCTGCACTGCCTTTCATTTGGTTGTGATTTTCTGACCTTTGTTAAGTGGGAGTACCAAACATCATATGACTCCCATGTGCTGGCTCTCTTTTGATGCCTGCTCAGTTTCTTTCAGTAAAAACTAGACTTATACCCTCCAATGTTTATACTTTCTATGCCAAGTATTCCTGCTACTGCAATCAAAACATGCAGTGGGCTTTGTCCCATGCAGTGCACTCACATTTAACAGCTGTCTGATGTAGCCAATGGGTCCCTAAGAGACATATATCACCTAACATCCCCAAACAATGAGCAGGTGGATTTCTCTGCTGCTTCTCCCTTCCTGTCAGCACAGTGATTGTCCAAGAAGACACCAAAATGAGGAAATGCAAACCCAGTACTCTACAATCTTTACAAATCCTTCTCACATTGCAGCTATGTGCCCCAATCCCTGGTCATCTTTATTTAGACATGGTAGTGGAAGTTCTTGTGAGCATCACACTAGAAGAGCTGTGTCTCAGACTTCTCTCAAAGCTCTTTAGAAATGTGAGTCCAAATGCATATTGCCCCCTCAGTGTGGAACCTGAACTATATTCCAAGACAAGAAAACACTCAACTCACATTAAATTACCCTTAGCCACTACACAAGTCTTTTTCAAGTTTTAACCCACATTCTTTAAAAGTGCAGCTAAAACAAGTCTCAAAGTAGGTTAATGTTCTTGTATTAACACATTTGGCAATGAAACATTTAGTGGGATTTGTCAATTTTAAGAACTTATAAAAGGTGAACAGATCCAAGAACCAAACACATTTTAAATATCAAAACTAAATACACATAATTTCTATTTTAAAATGTGCACCAAATATGACTGATTATAACACATCTTTTATTTCTTTTTTTTCCCATTCTTTCTGGCTCACATTTCAAGTTGAAATGAGGGAGAGCATGTACCACACTCCAAAAGGGAACAAAGTGATGATTTTTAAGTACTCCAAATAGTAGTAGGCTGAAAGTTGTAAGTATTTCTGTCATTTTTACCACTGAACACTCCATCTTTTGACATGGCTATAGTTCACAAAAAGCATCACATCACTATGCTTTATCTCAGGTTAGGGAGGAAGTTAGCTTGGCCTGCCATCAGCATTGTAGATTTGTTATTTTGGAAGCTATGAAAGCTAGTTCAAGACTCATGGCAAGTGATTCTTGCCATTATTTATGCAGAATTTACCCTGCCAGGTCCTGCAGCACTTCACACACTCTAGCTAGGTCTTTGAGCTCTGGTTTTAAAGAGTATATTACTATACAAAAACTAAGGAATTAAGGACCATAAATTAGAATTTTTTCTAAGATTTAAATATTCATTAAAAAGAGTTTCAAGCCACTTAATATGATTCACGTGTAGCTACTTAAATAAAACAAACAATATACAATCCATGGGGACTCACTTCTGTCATAATTTAATCCTTACAGGTTCAGTCACTCAGATATGTATGTAAATGAATCATTTTTCAGTACAAACATGCTACACTTTTAGCACATACATGATTTAGTGCCATTGAGAAAATGGTACATACGATTTAGTGATTTTAAATTGATTGTGCTAGTAAAAATTAGTAACTTGAGAAATGTCATGAAATTAATTATTGCACTTTATGTCTCTGCACAATTAATACTTCTTAGCCATTGTATATATTTTGATGGTGTGCTAATAGATAATTATACTGCTGTATTCTGTTCGGTTCTATGTACTAATAAGCTTAATGACAAATTAATGACATTAATGCTATTTTTGTTCAACTTTCTATAAAAGAACAATTTCTTGAGTAAATATCATAATCTTCATGGAAATAGAAAGAATTTAAAGAGAACAAAAATTCCAGTCAACTTTAGACAAGGAGATTCAATCACAATGTATTTTTGCATAAGGAATAAACATATGGTATTTTCCATACCTGCATGTGTGCATGTGTCATGCATGCATTGTGTGTGTGTGTGTGTGTGTGCGCATGTTGCTAGAAAGCAAACACAAAGCTTACACAATCAGTAGAGAAGCAGGCATCTCTACAGCCCCTGCTCTATATTCAATTTAAAGTTTTTGAATCAATTCCAAATATTGAGAACTTATTAAAACAATATTTCAATATCAAACTCTATTTTGTCCATAAATATAAACATAGTGTTTATTCTGGGTGTGTTCTTAAGTTATAAACTTCTACTTTCTCACCAAAATAATGCAAATGGAATGGAATGGAATTATTTAGATGTGAATAGTGGTGGGCCCTTATTCTAAAGGTAAAATATGATTGATACATAACATCATACATAGTCAGAGGTATAGCCTGGATTGCTTTTCTTTGATCACAACTCATACTTGAAAACAAGAAATAAATCCATAATTAGTGTGAATAGACTGTGTATTCTATAATTCTGAATAATCATTCATAGTAATCATTGAGTAGATGTTATGAAAGCTATATGATTTCTTATCCTTCTACTGTTTTATACATATGCACATATTTATTATAATAATTTTTTGAGGCAAAGATTACTTAGTCCTTTCTATTCACTTTTGAATAAATGTTTCATAGCATTCTGACTTTGAATTGAAATTCTCAAAGGGCCACCTTAATGGCTCAGTGAGTAAGGTTGCTTGCTGCAGGCGTGATGACCTGAAGTCTAATCTCAAAAGCCACATGCTACAAGGAAATAACCAATTCTCATGAATTGTCCTCTGACCTTCATGTAAGGAATCTTCTCACCAAAATAAGTGAGCAAAATAAACAAACCAATAAATAAATGAGCACAAAATAAAATTTAAAGCTGAAAATTAAGGTTAATTATAAAAAAAACATTATTTACTACTTTTGAGATTATAAAAAGCATAGTAAAAAAAAAAAGAAGATTGTTGGAAGTCACTTGCTATTATGTTTATTTTTAAGTGGTTTTCAAGTAAAAGGTACATTTAGCTTTTGAGAAATAAGATAGGGGCCAGTTAGAAGAATGGTCCTGTAGCCTAAGCCTGACAACATGGATTGAATCTCTAGTATGCACAGTGGAAACGAGAACAATGGCTGAAGTTGCACTTTGAGCTCCATGTGCACAGTGTGAAGCGTGCATGCACACACACACACACACACACACGTACGCGCGTGCTATATTTCTATGACTTAAACATTATGCCTGCCATACCTGCATCCTAAACTTAATAGAATATTGGAAGTTAGAATGAAAAATACCACTGAGCCGGGGTATGCACACTATGCAAATATTTAAAATAAAATGATTTTAGCAATGGAAAAATAATTAACCTCTGTATCTACATTCCAGTTATCTGGGTTATAAAATTATACTTAATGCATTAGCAAATAACAAAATGTAATGTCTATGATTTCTAGTGTAATCACAAAATAAATGTGATGACTAAACATGAATATTTATCTTTACGTGCATAGGAATCTATGTAGCCATTTATAATCATTAGTAAGCTCTCATTAAGGTTGATATTATGTACTAAATTCAGGAAGAAATGTCATTGTAGTGCAGATTAAGGTGTAGAATATATATATGTATATATGTATAGAAATACTTAGTGGTTAATTATATATGTATATATATGCATATATATAATTCCTTGTAGGCAGATGTGTGAAGCATCATTTAAACATATTAGCATGTAACATGCTTAGTTCTACATACCAGGTATGTAGTATTAAGTCAGTCAGATTTATTTGGTTAAGAATTTTTCCCCACGAAAAAGAAAAACAATTGGTTTGGGGACTGTCTCTGACTCTGTTTCCCAGCCTTTAAACACCTTTCCTATAGCTGGCCTGCCTTAGTGAGAGAGGACATGCTTAGTCCTGCTGCAACTCCCTGTGCCAGGGTAGGTTGGTATCCACGGGCGGGGGTGGAGGTTGGGGGGCGGGGGAGGGGAAGGGGTGCTCTTCTCCTCTGAGGAGAAAGGGAAATGGGGGAGGGGTGTGAGTGTGGGACTGGGAGGAGAGAGGAGGGAGGCGGCTGTGATCAGGCTGTAAAGTGAACAAATAACTTAATGGAAAATGGAAAGGGGGTTATTTTTCTTCACTTAGTAAGTGCGTTTTATTTATTTATTTATTTATTTATTTTGGAGAATTTTAGGGATATATTGGAATCACATCACAAATAAATCCTATATTCTCCGTGCTCGTGGTCATGATGCCGCCCTGCTTCCTCTCAAGGGCTCCACCAGGCAGAAAGTCTTGCTCACCCGCAAACAGAAACCACTTCGTATTCATTAAGAGCTGCGTTCCCTAAAACTGTCCCCCCTAGGATCTAATTTACAACCTTGGAATTTATTGAATTCTTAGTACATTTTTCTAGAAGCAAAACTTAAAAAAAAATGAGACATGAGGGGTTGGGGTGCGGGGTATATGCAAGCAGAACAGTTTCAGGGTTGTAGTCAAAACACATTTTACATTTCTAAAGAAATAAATGGGCTTGCCTCAGAAAAGATGACATCACCACTTTAGTGCCCTGAGTTATTTCAATTGTCGATTCCCCTTACTCCCCTCCCCCACCACGCAGCAATACAGCCAGCTGCAATGTCTACTGATGGTTCTGCAGTATGCCTAGGAGGGCACGGACTTTCAGTGTTCTCTGTTTCTTTTATTCTCTCTCCTGAACATTGTCCCCAAGCAGTGCCAAAGTTTGACCAAGTTTTTAAATTGTTTAATAAGAAAATGAGAAATTTTGTCATCGACATGTTAGTTTATTTCTAGCATCAAAACTGGTAAATTAAGTCACAGGTTCTATGGGATGCTGATTCTTGCTTTTTTAAATAGAAGAGGCAGATGATTTGTGTTTGTAAATTAGATCTTTGAGAGTTGAACGTGTATTTTGAATGTGTATTTACCACCCCTTCACCAGCTCTTCCCAGATCCATTCCCTATCCCCACACACCCAATTTTGTGTGTTTTGTTTTGACTTGTAGTTTGAAAAGCACAAAAAATACTACTTTCAAATCTTTTAGAAAAAAGAGCAAAGAAGATGGACACATACACCTTCATCAACCCAACTTAGGTCCTTTAATCTTTCTCTGAGCTGGGAGCACCTGAAAAGGCCAGGAAAAGAGCTAAGATGGCTAGAAAGTCGTCCTCTCTTCGTGAGACTTTTCAGGCAGAGAGGATGTACCTACACACTCTCTTTTAGAAACATGACTAATGTTCTGATGAGTATATGGCCTTGGAAGTGTTTGCCTTGTTTTTTAACTCCCCTGAGATACTTGGCCTTGTAATAGTAAGAATCAACATAAATATATTGACAAGAAGCTGATTGTGGCTACTTTGACATTAGAATACCATTGACTATATTTTCTGAAAAGAAAAGAGAAATACTCAAAAAAAAAAAAAAAAAAGTGCAGCCAGAGCAGCTTACGTCTTAACACAATGTGTATCAAACAGCATCATTAGATGCAGGCATATGGAAAAGTCTCTTCCCTTAAAGCACAATGCCTCAGTCTACAGGAAGTCATTTGTTGGGTTATCATGTCTTTATTTACTCTGGAAGTATAGATCTAGTGTTTGCAATAAGCAAAACAAAGCTATAGGTGTTAGTTATTTAGAAAGAACAAGACAGACAAAAACCCTTCCCTTCTAAACTTCCATTTGATTAACACTTCACAAGTTGCACTTCCTCAATACATGCTGAAAAGAAAATGAATGAACAGAATCCATGATTGTAAGATGGTAAAGACAAGAGATAAGAATTAGTACAATTACTCTTATAGAAAAATGATGGCAACCCCAGTCTTAACTATTAAGTCCATATATCAATTCTAGTTATCAATTTATCTATAACCAATTTCACTACCTAATATTAAAGAAATATGAGATAATTGGAAATATAGGAAATACACATGATATTAGATAATACAAAATATTCCAGTGTTGAGAATCCCCTTAGTCCATATAGGCCTCTAAGAATTAGAAGTACACGTGTACCACACTAGCAGGCTTATGATATTCATGGCCCTACATAAAGCAGTCTGTTCCACTTCTAAGCCACTGTGACTGTAAACATATCTTCAGTCAATTAACTAAGAATATTAAAATTATTGTATGCTGGTTCAAGATAAGTGATTATGGACAACACAAAACTAGAGGAAGAACATGAAAGCATGAAGTTGCGAAGATATAGACTAGACATTTCTTCATAACATATCGTCCCTAGGTGGGATAAGTTTGGGGTATTCTTTCCAAACAACTTACATTCATGATAACACTGTCAAATCTACAAGACTAAATCCTTTATTACTTTAAATTAATCAGCAACTCTATCTCCAAAGCCTCATTTTCAATGAATAAGTTATTAAATAATTTGAATCACTTTTTCTAGGAAGAGATTGATATTAACATTAACATGACTAATAAAGTAATTGCTACATTAGTAACTCCAAAAGATACAGGATAAATCTATTACCTAAGCTTGTATATGACGACAATATGAAGATAATCTTTACTACAGATACTTTTAGCTTTTAAATAACTCCTGGTTCGGAGAAGGAATCTTCAAAAGATCTTTTTAGATGCCATGCATAAGCCAGACATATCTTATACCATATTTTGAGAGGCAACTATGAAATAATGGAACTGATATCTGACAAAATTTTCAGAAATTATATACCTTTATGCTGCATCATGATGTATTCAATGATTGAAAGACAAGAAAAACACAAAAGTAGAAATTTACAATAATTGAAAATGTAGCCTGTGACAATTTGATCGTCAGAATAATTTTATGAGGTAGATAGGTAAGATGAGTATTTGATTTTAAAAACTTATCAAAGCTCATTTTAATACAGTCAGAACTGTGATTTGCAGAATCCATTATTCGGATTGTTGACATCACATAAATGAGATATAATGCTTTATTTGTGCAATTATCTTTCTATAGGCCCTAAATGTTGTATTTGATTTTATAATATGTATTCCTTTATTTTTCATACAAGGAGATTTTTTTATTTTATGTTTTTTACATTTATCATTTTTGAGAATTTCATACCATAGTATTATATTTATCTGATTTCTTCCCCATATGCTCTTTTTTCCAGCTCCTCCTGCACTCCCTTCTCTTACTGTTTCCAACACACACACACACACACACACACACACACACACACACACACACATATCAACTGACTGAGTCCACTTAGTAATATCCATATGTGTATGTATTTAGGGCTTATCACTTGGGATAAGATAATCTGTCAGGGAGATAGTTCCTTAGGATAACTGGTTGTCTCTGTCTTAATAACAATTCACTGCTAGTAGCTCCCTACTTAGGGGTGGTACCTTGTGAGATTTTCATCATCCATGTTGCCATGTCAACTGATGCTGCCATTATTTATGTCTAGTTTAGATGAGCATATTGTTGAAGTTCCATGGCTGCATCTTTCATTTCACACATAGAAGGAGCATCTAATTGTTCAAATCCTGGTTCTCTGACTCTTAAAATCTTTCTGTCTCCTCTTTTGTGATTTTCCCTGAGCTTTGGAGGCAGGGCTTGTATTGTGAATATGTCAGCTGGGCATGGTCACTCCGAGAATGATGATGGAAAAAGTCATAGGGAAACATAGTTTATGTTTACTCTAAAATATATGTATAATATGTATATGTAAATGTATATAAATTTGTGTGTATACATGTATAAATAACTTAAATGAAATTATGGTACTTGGGTAACAATGATCCACCCAAGAACCATACACTATCTAATACAAACCCCAATGTGAGGTAAAGTGAAGCTCCTTCTTTCAGTTGTTGGTTAGGGGAGTACAGGACACTAGGCTAGCACTGTATCTTATTGCTAATGTCCTTGGTTACCTCCCACAGTTTGAAGGTAATGCAATGCTTTTGCTGAAGATGCCATATACTTTGGCTATGAGGGTTGGAGAAATCAGGTCACTAACTCGAAAGCCTCCTTGAGGACTAGATCCCATAATACCTGAAGTTTCTTTGAAAGCTGTCAAGGGAGAAAAGCCATCAATCATCTGAGCCAGGCATCAAGCTTAAAAACCACAATGACCAGCCCAGCAATATATATATATATATATATATATATATACATATATGTATGTATATATATATATTATGGTTATATATATATATATATATATATATATATATAGTATGGTTCAGTGTGACATTTAAATCTTGAGACTCGTCATCTAACTGAACCTATGGCCCACTCAAGATGAGGAAAATTACTCCTGGTGCTGTAAAGTGAGCCAGTTACCTGTGGGAGATTAGGTAATGCACCCTACAGGAGAACCTGCTACTGACACGTTTGAAACCAGTATAATTCTTAACTGCATTCTAAAAACCTATCCTTATATGCACATAGATAAGTATAGCCCTCACCATTCATCAGCAAAACTTTTCTTTCCCTTGTGGACTGAAATTATCACAGAAATCCACAACTGATCAAAATGCAGAGAGAAACTTATAACAGCATTTTTGAACATTTAGCAATCTAATTTCATCTCAATTATATTCCCATTTTCTTATCTGATTAAATGCCCTGTTCTCTTTCTAGTCTTGCATTAAAAGGAAAAGGTTATTTCAGACTTCATGAAAGTAAAGAATTGCAAGCCCTTATTAAGGCTCCAGGGCACATTTTAAATGAGAACAGTGACTCTGAGACCATGTGTTAAAGGTCAATGAGCTCCAAGATCAACAACTAAGTCAGATTTATATCAACAGGGGTGGCTACCAAGGATAAATATAGCTACTGGCATCTAAAGTGATTTCAGTCAGAAGGTATTGGGAGAGAATGCTTAATTTCTAATTATAACAGAAAAGTCAGTGGATTAGATTCAAAAGACCCAAGTTCTGATCATTACTTGTAGTCTTAATAATGACAAATTTTATATCTCCAGGTCTTAGTTTCTTTATTCATTAAATGCACATAAGAAAAGACACTTTCTGTATATTTAGAAGAGATTTATTTTAAGTTTATGTTAAAATGCTATAAATTGTAGAGCAATATATAAAGAAACCATGGCATTTGTATTAAAGAATCAACACACTATAAATGAAAGAATACAACTGAAACATAGCAAGAGTCTTGCTTAGTAAACATTTTTAAATATTCTTGTCCATTTTTCAGTTCAGCATAGTATGTCTTACATCCTGCTCAGTTATAGTGCCTCATGAAAGTAAATTTTAAGAAGACTACAATCAGATAATTCTTTAGGTTTCCAGTTGATATTCAAATGGTTTCAATGTTTTTTGACTGAAATAAATAATCAGAGACTTGAAATAAGAAAAATATTGGCTAGGTGATATAACTTTAATGACTACAAATCTGACCAAGTTTATTTTACGGATATTTCAAATTTGCAAGTCTTAGGAAGTAAAATATTTTCCTATAAAATAGAGAGTGATTTCACACCTCATAATCATCTTATTACATTAGTTCAATAAATAAAGGAACTGGATGAAGTTCTAAGTAAAATTTAGAGGGAGTGAAGTAGGGGAAAGTTATTACGATTTTCATGACCAAACAAGCTAAATAATTGCCTATCACTTTTACACTTCTAAGTATCATAGTTATAATATGTTATTCAAGTTTTATATTCTACTTTGGAATTGCAAAGCATTATGAGAAGATGGTTTAGTTGGAAATTTGGGATATTACTTGAACTTATGAAAATATACCTCATTCTTGGTATTTTCTATTCAATGGTAATATCAACACAATAAAACAATGGTATTGCAACGAACCACCATGTCTTATGGCAAAAATTTATTTGCCTTTTGAAGAATTGAATCTCTTTGCTTTTCACAACATGGAAAAGTGGTACTAAATCAAGTAATGCACCACTCCATTCTCCTTAGCTAAATTTACTTACAAAAAAAGTTAGGACAAAATACTAATTCATCATTGAAATCCAAAAACTATATACCATAACACTTTATCAGTTTTATACATGTTTTTAAAGAGATGTCTCTATGCAAGTCAAATATAAGTTCAGATATATACATAGCCAAGACATTAAACAAAATATCTGAATGGCTTTTTTCCTTTTAAAATAATACCAAGAAGCTGTTTTGCCATGTCTTATAGAGGCTGACAACACATAAAATAGACATGCCATTCTACAATACATACACATTTAAAATCTGAATTTTATATTTTTATATAATTTTATCCTTTCAGAATTTCATACACGTTTGCAATAAAATCTATCCCACCTTCTTTCCTTTCCCAATACCTGGAAATCCACCAGCATACCCCCCATCACAAATTCTTGTCTTCTTTTTCTAAAATAATCAAAGTTAGAATTTTAAAGTTGAGAAAAGAGATGGCATGCCACTCATTAAGCCATACATTTAAAGTGTCTGAAAACCAGGAGTAAAATATCATCACTCCTCCATTTGAGTCTCTATTTATTTGCATGAGACCAAATGAAGTGTGTCCACAAGATTTACAGTCAAATTGAAAATGAACAGAGACTGAAATATGCCTAAATAAAATTCCGGTTTTTTTTGTTTGTTTGTTTTTTGCTTTTGTTTTAAGCTTTCTGTTTCACAGCCGTTGTTAAAAAAAAAAAAAAGAAGAAGAAGAAGAAGGCAGTGTTTCACTGAGCTCAGAAAGCCATAGCTTCAGGGAACAAAGGGATTTCCACATTAAAACTTTGCATTTGTTAGTGGAGTGGAAACTTAAGCTCTGCTTTAAAGATCAGTGTCTGCATGTTGACAGGACTCCAAAAGGTGGACTTCAGAGCTAAGGGCCATTTCCACTCTTCACCCGCTTACCTCAAAGCAAAGATTAAAACCAAGAATAATCACAAGTTTCAAATTACATACAACACATTATAAAATATCAATATTGTTTTTAGAAAGTAAACAAGTTTCTATCACAGAATTGTCCGCCTCTAAAAGACATGGGAAAAAGAGCTTCTTGGTGCTTTTTTGAAAAGTCAAAAGCCATCACATTGCTATGTTCCTGTCAGCCCTGGCATAACACTAATGAAGATTAAAAAGGTAATCATAAAGGGATGAAAAATGTTATTATAAAAACAGTGCTGGAGCTGGATATGGTGGCACATGCCTTTAATCCCAGCATTTGGGAGGCAGAGGCAGGTAGTTCTCTGAGTTTTGAGAACAACATGATCTATATAGCAAGTTCTGGGACAGCCAGGGCTCCACAAAGAGACCCTGGCTCAAAAAGCAAAATCAAACAAGCAAATAAAGAGACCTGGCACATATAAGCCTCCCAATACTCTACATATTCATATTCTCCCATTCTTTGATTATGATAACCACAATGTATGCATTTTACATAATCAAATTTTGCAATATTTAAAAATAGCTGAAATATCCAAAGAGTAATGGAATTAATCTTAATTACATCTTAAATACCTCTGTTGGATACAAGTGTTCCATGTGCACACAAAATTACGTGAAGATATTAAGTATCTGGACCATTGCTACTGTTCAACTTCTGACCACTCACTTCATTGAGAAGCCAAGAAAACAAAATTTGGGAGAATCCCTAAAGTCACGAGACCATCATTATCTGACTGGATCTTTAATTACTTCCTTTAAAATTCTGTTTCTAGGAATGCAATTGTTCAAAACACTTTCTAATAGGGATCAACTCTCAATGTGTATCATTTTTCAAGAAGGCCTGATGGGATAAAATGAGCTAATTACAACAGGGAACCACCCCAAAATTGACTCTGGATGGACCGGTGCAATACTGAGTCTACACAATGTGTCAATTGTAAGACGGCTTGTTTGACAGTAGATCACTTGCCTGAAAGACATATACAGTAATACTTATACCATTGCTTTAAGTATGAGATGGTGTATATACACTCAAAATCCTTTGTGTTCCATGTATTTCATTCTAGTTTCTTATTGAAAACCTAGTAAAGTGCTTTCCACTTGACCCTTTATTCAAGAAACCATTTACAAACCCTACTTGGTCTATGTTCAAGGACACACAATTAGTAAGAAAAATCATGTTGTACCCAACTATAGTTTTTTCTCTTCATAGTAGCCACCTTGGCTTATTTTTTGTCAGTTAAGAAAACTTCTTACCAGTTCTGGTAAAGATGCCCCCTGAAACTGTCAAGTCAATATTCTTCACCAGGAAGGAGCCAGGACTGCCTTTGGATCCCTTTCCCTTAACTGGACATCCTTGTCTACCCTGAATAGAAGAAGATGGGCCTAGTTCTACTTGATATGCTAAGACAGGTGGATGCCCATGAGAAGTCTCCTGTTCTCTGAGAAGAAAGGGAGGGGGCACAGGTGGCAGAGGAGGGGGTGGGATAAAGAAGGGAGGTGAGAGGGAGGGGCTGGGAGGAGAAGAGGGATGAGAACTTTCTTTTAATTTATTCACTTTATATCCCAATCGTAGCCTCCTCCAGGTCCCACACTCTTGCCCTATTTCCCCGTATGCCTCTGCCCTAGTCCTCAAAGAGGCAGAGACAGTCCCCCCTACCAACTGACCGCAGTCTATAAGGTCTTGTCAGGACTTCTTAAATTCTCTTCCTCTGTGGCCTGGTAAGGCACCCTGCCAGGAGGAAGTGATCAAAGAAAAGGCAACAGAGTTCATGGAAGGGTCCACCTCTGCTCCCCTTAAAAGGATACTCATTAGGAAACTAAGTTGCCAATAGGATACAGCTGACTGGGCAGGGTTAGGTCCTCTACGTTCATGGTCTTTGGTGAATCACTCCCCACCCAGCCCTGGGCCCAGATTAGTTGTCTCTGTTGGTCTTCTTGTGGAGCTCCTATCCCCTCCTCGTCCTTCTATGCCCCCACTCTTCCATAAGACTCCTGAACTCTGCCCAAAGTTGGCTGTGAGACTCAACTTCTGCTTCGATGCCCTGCTTATGGGGATGCAAAGTAAATGAATGAATGAATGAATGAATGAATGAATGAATAAGATTGGTGTTCTTTCTTTTGTACTATCATTCTAAATTTTAAGGTTATTTAAATACTACTATTGAATCATAAAAATCTAGTTGATTAAACGCTTGTCTCTACTACTCTTCATGAGTTTTGAAGCATGAGCAATATCTTCTCTATTACTGTATTACAAAAACAAACAAAACCAAGACAAAACAAAAATAAACAAACAAGGGAGATCATGATTGATAAATGTCTTCAGTGAATACTATGGGTCAGGTGACATCAATCATCCTTCTTGGAAGACCTACCTATTCCTGGCATGAACTCCATCACTCCTGACAAATGCTGATGATTCTCCTGAATGATACACTGGGCATTTTACTAAGTGCTCCTTACATTTTAGTGTCTTTTCCCCTTTCATGGCCTCAATCTCTGCAGTAAGCTACATATTCAGAAACAATAAATATAGTGTGTCCCAAGACTACGTTTTCACAGAGAAAGCCATTTGGTCTTTATGGAGTCCAAGATAGAATGCAAACTTACAGTGGAATCAAAGTTGGTAGAGCAGTGTGGTCTCCTTACTTCCTGACAGTAGGCTTAGCCTTGCTCAGTACTGAGATACTGAAATGCCAGTGACCATCTAAGCCAGTCTCCTTGCCTGCTGTTGAAGCCAGAGCTTGGATGACTTCCATTCACACCTTGCAAGTTTAATTAGTCTTGTTTTACATTCCTATAGACTCCTATTGTACATATGCAAAATAAAATAGTTCATATTATTAAAACATCCTTAAAGAAAAGCATGTTAGAAGCCTTTGTAGTTTACTTTCTCTGCTGAAAATGAATTTATATTCGAGTTCCTCTTTGGAGTTCCAAACACACAAAATATCAGTGGCTAGACATTAGATTCTCTACATGAATAGTTATTAAAAAGATGAGTTTGGATTTTAAGGTAAGGAGACTTGATTTGACTATATTCAAATATCTTAGATCTTTCTTTTCATCAGGACTGGCCAAAATAAATTGCCACATCTCACTTACTGAGACTTAAAATGACCCTGTAACTCCTCTAAGATGATAAATTGCTTTATGAGTAAACTTTTCTATATGTTATTTGTAAAAAACTTCTATAGTTTGTATAAATCTTATCTTTGCACCCCTTATAGGGATAATAACATTCCAATTAATACAATTTTTTCTTCAAGGTTGGAAAATGGCTCTTAGAGAGCCAGAAGACTATGGTGGTATTACAAAAAATTACTTGTCATTCAACTCATTTAATAAAGAGGCCCTAGAAGAGTTAGTTTAACTTAATCTATATTACACACAAAAATCAAGTATGAAACAATGATTTTTTTTTTTTTTTTTTTTTTTTTTTGGTTTTTCAAGACAGGGTTTGTCTGTGTAGCCTTGCCTGTCCTAGACTCGCTTTGTAGACCAGGCTGGCCTCAAACTCATAGTGATCCACCTGCCTCCGCCTCCCGAGTGCTGGGACTAAAGGTGTGCGCCACCACGCCTGGCTTTTGTTGTTGTTTTTCAAGACAGGGTTTGTCTGTGTAGCCTTGGCTGTCCTGGACTCACTTTGTAGGCCAGGCTGGCCTCAAAGAACAGTGATCTGCCTGCCTCTGCCTACCAACTGCTGGGGTTGAAGGTGTAATCCCAAGTATGAATAGCAATGTAGAAGGATCCAGTGGGTTCTAGAAACCTACAAGTAGAACATTATGATAGGCAGATTTGGGTCATGGGGTCCCGCTCAAACTAAGGCCCTAGCCAAGGACAATACAGGCGGAAAAATTTAAACCCCTACCCTGATCTAGCCCATGGACAAGACAGTCTCCACACTTGAGTGGAGAGAGGGATTTGACTTTCTCAAGTACTCTGGTGCCTCACATCTGACTATGTCCCCTGGCAGGGGAGACCTAGTGGCACTCAGAGGAAGGACAGCAGGTCACTGAGAAGAGACTTGATACCCTATGAGCATATACAGAGGGAGGTAATCCCTCTGAGGAACAGTCATAGGGGAGGGGAATAAGGGGAAACTGGGAGGGAGGGGAGAATGGGAGGATACAAGGGATGGGATAACCATAGAGATGTAACAAGAATAAATTAATTAAAAATAAAAAATAAATAAAAAAAATAATAAAATAAAATGGAAAACAAGGTTACAATGCACGTTTGTGCACCTCTCATTGTAGTGCTTCCATACGAAGATATTTCTGCTTTTCATCCTAACTGACCAGAAAACAGCTGCTGGTGTGAGCACTTGTTTAAGACTGTGTTCTTACATGCAGGCTTAGGGTGGTGTGGGTCACACCAATAGGAAGTCTAGTCAAACCAGCTCACCAGCCACGTGCTAGGGTTTTGCAACCTCAAGAGGTTTGGAACTAGGAAAAACTGTCTCCACTACTCCTAGAATAGGAAAACTTATGTCTTGGTTGTTCAAACCAAGAGAGCATCCCTTCAGTCTCTGGTTTAGGGCCGATTCTTGAGAGAGGAACAGATTGTAGCTATTGATCTTCATGCCAGGAAAAGACAGCACCATTTAACAGATCTTAGTAGGATTAGTCAAATCCTATGAAAGAAAATAACCTGAAATATGCAGAACTCATCGACCTACAACTTCTTCCTCACATCCAAATAATTGCACGACAAGATTTCATGAGATTTGAAACTAGCTTTTTATTCTAGATCCCAGGCTGGCATAATTCCCTCACTACACAAAGCAGCCTAGAAATCCTTCAAGTTCAATAGGGTGTATCCAATTTTTTCAATTTTACAGTATCTTTGCTTTAAAAAAAATATTTAAAATAACCCATTATCAGTTCTACATATTTATGTGACTCTCAAAATATATTTGCTAGACAGTTGCCTTATTTTAACTTTAGAATGTATATCAGGTGTTTTTTTTTCCCAGACATAAGCAATTAAGGAGTTGGAAAATAGCCTGTGGAAAGCTCCAAAGAATTGATCTTGTGGGAGCAAATCTTGCAATACCAAACACCCTTAGGCTCCCTTGGGTACCGGCACTGACAAGTTGCTGGTTAAGCAAGCCAACTAGAAGATGCATACACAAAGCAACAGAATTAAACACCCTGCTTACCACAAAGGTGCTTCCTGTGGAGGCTGGCAGAATTTATTACTAAGCCTGTATGACCACCTGGCTACCTTCAGAACCTCTTTGAAGGTAGCACTCCAGCCATTTGTATTTGGCGATTGTATCTGTATTTCATGTTTTACCCAATCTCACCGAGTTATTTCACTTTAGAATCCCATGGGATTTGTATCCTGAAGCCAAACAACCTTTTAGAAATAAGCAGCAGAGAACAGAGTTTCTCTTATCTGCTTGCTGCCTAACAAATCAAAACACAGGGAGATCTGGGATTATTAGAGAAGGTTTGAGGATAAAGAAATAAAATAAAAACTGACTTGTCAAATGGGACTCCTGCTGCTCAGTACCATGTGTTGCCATAGCAAGCTACATCTGCTCTGCTATTAAATATGTTAGTGACTATGATCCATGTGACAGCAACCACACTACAAAATTCTCAACACCCATTAAGCTCTATGATGCACATGCTATATAGTATACAAAATGTCTACCATTATACTTATATATTTTAACCCTTACTTTTCACTAGTGAAACCTAGGACTATCATACTTTAAAGATATTTTTTAAAGTCAAAGACAACTATAGTTTTTATTATGTTTTGTGTATTTAAATTTTACCTATAAATCACTAAATAAACAACTGAAAAATGGTCAAAACACTTTCAAATGCTCAAAGGGCATTCTTCCTCTCAGCTGTAATAATTTTACAATAGGACTAAAGAAAACTAAGGATATAAGGAAGCATGGTACATCTTTTTAGTCTGTCTTGTTTCCTCCCAGTTCAATATAAGAGATTATCAAATGTTATAAAATATGTGATCAATCCTCTGTATGTAATCAACAACTTTGCTCTTTAAGTGTGCTACCAAGACGTGGGCATCTACATCTTTCTAGCTGCTCCAAGCTAGAATACATCTGTTGTTATTCTGCTCGTTATATTAAGATTAACCACAATAATGCTGAAAATATTGATTCGTTGAAAAGCTTGTCACGCTCCAATGACACTTTGAGTCCTGAAGACACAATGATTGAGATGAGAAGCGACTAGGGGGAAAATTAAGAATTATGGAATGTGAGAAAGATGAAGAACACAGAGGCAGACACTGAAACAGGACTGGTCCCTACTGGGATGTTAACACTTGCCTGGCTCCTCTGTACTGAAAAGAACGACAAGACTTATGGAGCTGTTTCCTAACCTAAGCCCACTGATGCTCTCTGAAGACTGGCAGGAAGGGAGAAGTTTGTGACCATAGTAAAAAGAGAATTAGTATCATTTTTACAAGACTATTAAAGCAGAAACAATTTGAAGCCAAATATCCAAAGCACTAACTCACTCTAAACAGCTCAATATTTTATTAATAATGAAGCCCAATTGCATTTGAAGTTAAACACAAGGGGCTAAGATGCTGATTCAGGAGGTAAAGGGCCTGCTTCATGTGCATGATGACCTGAGTATGATGCCCTGATCATGTAAAAGAATAAATAAATAAAAGTTGGATGTACCTACTCGATTTGTAGGAATTTATCCATCCTAAAAATATGTTAAATGATATTTTTAAAAGTTAGAATTATTTGTTATATTACTTTTTTCTTTTTAATTATTTTTTCTTTTTTATATATGTATTGATATTATTACATATAATATAATAAACTACCTATAGCAAGAAGAACCATAGAACAATCAGGAATTATATGAATGTTACATTCACAGTGCTTTGGATGCTTGTATTGGCAACCTTGAAGAAAACATCTTTCTTATCTTGGTGCATCTAAAGTTCTGAATGTAAATCCATATCTATCATATCCTAAAAATTCTGCAACAGTCTATATGTACATCATTAGAAAATGGTTCAATAAAAAGTTTTTGTTTACAAAAACAATAGGACATTAAGAGAAATAGATTGTTTCATCTAAAATGTAATAATGTCTAAAGCACAGCAAAGAAAAATAATCAAACTACATAATATATAACATAATCAAATAGTATATATCAGAAGATAAAAATTTATCCTTTTGATAAATTTTCAAATATGTGCATATATACAACTATGTGTAAATAAATAATTGCATAAAATGTAAAATTAGAATTTCAGACAGCATAGCAAATACAGTACATATGTACAGCTTTTAACTTTCATTCTCATAACCATTGTATTATCTAAATTTTCAATGAGTATTTTTATGATCTAGAAATAATGTATATTAAAATATGAGCTGTTCTGAAAATCAAGTCATCTCTCATCCATAAGATAACAAATAAAATTTAATTCTTTCTAAAGAGCCTGTTGTAAAATATTATTGGCCTTGGGACCCAGATCCATGCATCACTACTCTACTGAAGCCAGTTTATGTCCAGATAGTTTGAAAAATGAAACACCAAAAAATGCCAGCAAATAAAAAGAACAGTTAAATAATGAAAATATAGCCTACGGAAATTAAGGAAGTTTAATCAAAACTAGGAAATTATGCAACCATAATAATGAGCAACATCTATGTAGCAATTCAATATAACAAATATATGCCCAACCAATTCACTTATGCAACATTCTTTGCAGTAGACAGTTACAGTTGTCTGATTTAGGCACCAAGAAGAGGGCTTGCATGTTTTTTCTTTCCCCGGTCTGAACTGTCTTTGCAGTGCCTGGAGTTTAAAGAGCAAACACACTCACTTCTGAATCCCATGAAGTAGCTAAGTGACCTCACTCCATTATGCTACTGAAATTTCCACCCTTTTTCTCTGCTAATGCCCTGTGGGATGTGGAACCACAATGTCTGATTTTATTGCTATTTAACAATAATGAGTAGAATGACATACTTTTCCTTGAATACCTCTGTCAGAAAAATATCCAACCAGCAATACCTGCTAAATGATCCGCCACCCCCCTCCCATCCTCTTCCCACCCCCTCTGCGCCCCCTTTTCCATTTCTCTCTTCATTGACATGCTTACATACATACAGATTCTATCCTGCCTTTGGGTTCAAGAGTTTGCTCTAAAGGAAAAGCCTTCCAGGCCTCATGAGGCAGTGTTAGAGCCTGAGGCTGAAAGGTGTGACTATAGGCAAAATGCTCAGAGCCGCCCTGATGACTTTTATATTCACTTCCACATAAGCAAGATAATTTAGCCCTGTATGTAGGCACCTCTTAAAATAACAAACACCTATATTTCTACTTGCTAAGTGTATTCTGTCTCTATAACTCACATGCTGTGTCAGAGCTCTGTGTGTGCCAATGCAGCAGTGCTAAGAGACTCAGGAGTGCCCCATCTCTGGTAAGATGAAGGAATCTCTCCATTTAACACCATAAGGACTATTCTCTTAATTGCTATTCGGGTGCAAGGGTGATTTGGGAAAGAGTCTTGAAATAGTCTCAAAATATCCTTCGCACTGAAGAAAAGTGAGTTTCAAAGTCATATGTAACTGATTTAAATCCAGAGAGTTATTTATGAGTTTTGTGATATTCATCACTTTATTTTAAAATGCAATCACATATCTATAAAATGGAAATAATACTTCCATCTTCAACAGATTACTGATAATATTAAGTAAAATATAATACTTTTAGCAAAATGCTTAAGTCTATGCACTGTACATAATAATGACTTACTGCATGCTAAATAATATTGCTTAGTTATTGTTCTTACTAAATATGACTTGGGTAAGCTTGATTTCAGAAGGGGAGTTTAGGCTTTTGTTTTGTTTTAGTTTGTTTTTAGTTTAGTTTTACTTACTATAGTTCCCTTCAAGCACTTAATATGTGTATTCATTTAAAACTATAAATGAAAAATAATGTGAACATTGACTTCACATTCATCATTTAGAGGAAAATTACATGATGGTGACGCATGTCTGAACCCCATCACCTGAGAGCTGAGGCAGAAAGACCATGAGTTCTTGGCCAGAAGAATCTGCATAGTGAGACCCTGTCAAACATAAAAGGAAAAGAAGAACACAATGGCTGGGATGTAGCTCAGAGGTAGAATGCTTGCTTAATATGACTTTGGTATCAAATATCAAGCAGGGCCACTATACCACATGGCTAATGAATAATTTCATAACAGACCTGAGCACTCAGGCCTTTTCTGGGTGAATGTGTGCTTCAGTAGGCTGGAAGTGGAGAGTCCCAGCTGAGCATCACTTGACTGTACCACTATCCTTTGGGAGTCTACCTCAAACTATGCTCAAGGGAGAGCATCTCCAGAGTGAGACTTGTACTACAATGGAAAACTACCAAGTGGAGAGCAGGGGAGGTTAGCAGACACTCTTAAGGAAGAAATGAGTTCACCTATTTCTTTATTCACTAATGGTGCTTTCCTTCATCAGTAACTGTTTACTGTATACTAAGTATGATGTTAGTATATACAAAGTATAAAACTATTAATATATTATTATTATTATTATTATCATCATCATCATCATCATCATCATCATCATCAAATGTTCACAACTTCAGGCACTAGAAGTGCATATAAAATAATACAAACTATATAAAATTAAATTGTATGTGGAAAAAAAAACCAAAGACCTCTAATAGTGCCAAGAAGGATTAGTTTTGTTATAGGGAAAATATTAAAGCTTTACAAACATATGCTTACAAATTATAATTTTAAATTGAGAAATGTGTTGGGAGGGCAGGCAGGGAGAAATAGAGAAATTTTTCAAAGAAATGTTGGCATGAACAAAGACACTTTATAAGTTCACTTTTACTGTCACTAATGATACAAATATATAATTGTGTCCTTGTATTTTTTTTAAAGTTAGACATAGCCCATACAAATCAAACCAACTGCTAATTTAGCACATTGTATTTTAACTACTGGATGTTTGAGAAATCCAAATAGCTTTCTGTTTTTAAATATGTATTTATTTATTATGTATACAATGTTGTATCTGCATGTACCACTGCACACCAGAAGAGGGCACCAGACCTCATTTTAAATGGTTGTGAGCCACCATATGGTTGCTGAGAATTGAACTCAGGACCTCTGGAAGAGCAGCTAGTGCTCTTAATGTCTGAGCCATCTCTCCAGCCCCAGATAACTCTTTCTAATTCATTAGACACAATGTTTGTGTTGAGGAGACCTGAAATACTCAGGAGGTTCTGTGGTATTGGTGCATTAAGGCTGCATATGCTTGACTTTTATACATATGCCCTAAACAGACCAAGGGCAGAGTTGTTGGAGCTAGCCTTGTTGAGGATGGATGATCTTCATACTCTCAACTGGGTCATGTCAGCCACGTGCATCATGGGAGTTGGTTTAGTTCAAGGACCTAGTAGTCAGACTAAATGAATTTGACCCTGACTTTGTAGCTTTGTAGTTGGGAGATGCATTGCTCAACAACTAGATGAGGATTATAGATTATTTTCTTTGTATATTTTAAAGGGCATTCGATGGGTCTAGAGCAGTTATGAAATCCTTGGTACTTTATGATGTCACACGAAAGACTGCTTTATGGTGCTGGACAACATTTTGTTGTGACTCTCCATAAGGCGATGTAAAAGCCATCCCCACATGCTTAACCTATATGTCTGCTGTGCCAGGAGAATAGACTGCATCCATTAATTCTAAGATCGTGTGGGTCAGAGTCATGTTTCATTAAATTCTGCATGTTCAGTGTCCTGAAAGGTGCTTGGCACACATGCACTTAAAAAGTGGGACGAAGGTCATGTGCAGGCTATGGGTGTGATTGAGGCATATAAACAAGACCAGATTGTACCTTCATTGTTGGAACTGCTAAGTAGTTTGGCTTTAGAATTATTTGCATTAAAAGTCAATGGATCTGCTTAGAACAGGTTAAGTGATACTTCTATTATCATTTTTTGACTTCTTTAGGAGACAGTGCATATCGCCTCTGCAGTACCACATACAGACTTAGTTTAAGTTGGTAGATCTTCCAGAAACCTCATGAGTCCACTAATATTGGTTGATCACTTACTAATTTCAGGGCTCAGACTGGCCTCTGTCACAAAATAGGTGTTATAACGATGCTTATTACTGCTTAACACCACTCTGTTCGTCATGGGTAAAAAACTGAACAACAAATGTAAAAGTATATACCAGGCCTGGTGATGCAGAACTGTAGTCTCAGCTAGTCAGGAGGGCAAGGCAGGAGGCTCTCAAGCTGAGCGCTTGTTTGGCTAACTTAGTGATAACTTGTCTTTCAAAAGATAAGAAAAGAGGATGTCAGATGCAGATAGGAGGTAAGGCAAATGCCTAGCATACACAAAGCCCTTGGTTCAATCACCAATATTGATGAAAGGAGAAGGAAAATAAAACATCTTGAAATATTTACAAAAACACTCTGGCCCAAAAAGTTGCCAAATAAAAAAAAAGGGGGGGAGAGAAACTAGGAGGCCTACAAAAAGAGCAGCCCTCATCATCATCTTTGCTTTATCTTAGAAAAAATAAATTACTAAGTGTCTTAGTATATAATTTTGATAAATAGACAATCAATTTTCTCATTACATAAGCATTGCCAAGCAATGCTATGAAAAAATACAGGACCATGGCTTCTCTGACCAGTCTTGTTACTAGGTGGAGTTGAACTACAGTCTTGCAGTGGGAGGACGATTTAGCAGGGAAATTGGGACGGATTTCAGATAGAGTGACTTTGCTTGTACCATTGTTTCACTGAATTTTGTCATAAATCAAGAGCCTTGAACTTTGAAAGTGACCGAATAAACATTAGCTAGGTGTGTCTTAACAATAAAATTGGTAGCCAGTGATACGGAACACTTAAAACTGGAATGGAACACTACATGTCTGCTTTGCAGAAGCCAGCAAACAACACGTCCATGATAAACTCCATTTCTTTGCATACCAACTTAAGAAACTTAGCTTTAAGAAATGTGGGTGTACTTTAGAGGAAGATATACGAGGTAGAGGGCTGTTGGAGCAGTTCTAAAGAGGTCATTAAACTGCAGCCATGTGAAGGAAGGGACATCGAGAGCACGTGATTTCTAAAAGTATAATTTTTAGTCCAGTGTCAGTAGTTGCAGTGACATCTGAAACATGGCTAATGGGTGTGAGGCAGTAACTTCAATATATATTTACTTTAAACTTTCTTGTATATAATTTTTAAATAGATTTAGTATTCAATTGTGGAGAATTTTAAATATGCATAGAAAAAACAAATCAGTTAATCTGTAACTGTAAATTTTATAAAACAAAATAATTGTGACAGAAACATTAAATTCTGAGCTGAGAGGTGTAAGTAATAATTCATATGCACATTTTAAAATGATAGTACCTTATGTAACTACTAGATAATGTAAAGTTCCATACATGGCTTACATTTCAATTGGCTTGTATATCAATTGAATAATGCTAGCTAGGTGATATTTGTGGAACTGGTAAGAAGCTGACAGGTAAGTGCATGTAAGTGCAAACATATTGTGAATACAGCATGGTTTTTATCAACGTCATAAGACTAGACATTCATTAGAAGGCAGAGAGATTGGTTTCTCTAATGACCTAAGTTTGAGATGCATTTGAGACATCCATGTGGAGATGAGGAAGCAGGTGCAAATATCTATGTGTTGATTGGTGAAGGCAGGAGAAAAGTCAGGACCACAGACCAGTGTTTGGGAGAAGCCTTTGGTATGTGATAAATAAAACTTGGAGAAATTTTTTTAACACTTAATCCAATCATTAGTAATCAGTTAAGTTTTTATTTTCTTCACTAAAGAATATTTTTGTTTCTAAAATTTGTATTTCTGTTTTTCATTAGGCAGGAAGGCTTATTTAATGGAAGATGTCAGGGAGAAAATTATTATTCTTGATAGGAAGAGCCCATCTTTAAGGTGTCTCCATAGAGACCTAGTGAGAACATGTTCTCTGAATGCAACAGAACATCCCTCCTCAGGAGGACTGGGCCACACTGGCAGAAAGGCTGAACAGCTTTGTCAGATAGTTTTAAGGTGGCAAAACCTTGTTGGTGTTGTTGATGAAGACTCCTCATTCTGACATTGCCTCTCCCAGAAGGTTTCTAAGGCATCACAAGCTACATATTATGACCCTAAGATGTATGTTTCCACCAAAACAGTTTTCTCAGGCTCAGGAAAATCACATTTAGTTCTCTGTTGAGAGATTATAGTTCTGATTATTTTTGCCTCCTGATAACAGGAGCATTCCCTAGTATATTTACCTCAGTAATTTTCCTTTGTTTAGTGAAATAAACCATTCAGGCTGGGCAGTGATAGTGCATGTCTTTAGTCCCAGCACTCAGGAGGCAGGGGCAGGAGGGTCTCTGAGTTCAAGGAGAGCCTGTTCTACAGAGCATAATAAACTGTTCACATATGGCATGGCTCATTGTCAGCATCTGTAGAATTTTAGTGCACAGCATCACTATTCTCTTGTTTCCTAGTCTTTAGCAGACCTGTTTGCTATGTTATTTGCATTTTAAGAAAAATGACTACTGAGCATTTTGCTTATGACTTTCAATGCTTTTTGTGCAACAAAAGGCATTTTCCTGATCAGTGTGTAAATGACCTCTTATTCACTATGCATTTCTCAAAATAGTTATTAAGCCCGTAGCAGTGACTTCTTCTCTTTTCTATCAATCTATATTGTGTTTAGACTTTCACAAAGCTTTCATCCTTAAGAAGCCACTTGCATATGTTTTAACAATGGCTCATCATTTCTTTCTGAAAAATACAGACAGTGTTATAAGAATGAACATATCAACACCTTCAGAGCACAGACACTCTTAACTATTACTTCTTTTTTATTTTATTTTATTAATTTATTCATATTACATCTCAGTGGTTATCCCCTCCCTTGTATCCTCCCATTCCTCCCTCCTTCCCATTTTCCCCTTACTCCCCTCCCCTATGACTGGGACTGAGGGGGACTTAACTATTACTTCTTAAGGTAACCCTATAGCATGGTAACCCCATAGTAACCAAATTGTTTTCAATTGTTAAATGGAAAAAACTGTTATTCAAACTAACTAATCAATTATCTACAGCATAAATTACATTTTAGGTGACCCATTTCACAGTGTTAAATTAGCCTAAAGAATTGTTTCTTGGAGGTAGAGTTCTGGAAAATTCTTGATTAACAGAAGAAAGAGAGGGTTCTTCAGTAGCTAAAAAGAATGTAACAAGATAATCTATTGTTGGAGGCTTGACACAATGCAGCAGTTAAGCATGTGGCCACTGCCTAATCACAGAGCATTTCAGGCCAGTCTGTACAGCTGGAGACTCACTAGAAAGCCACACATCAAGAAGAGATGAGCCACAGGAAAAGATGACCTGCGGACCATATTTCCTCTAATAAGGGGCATGTTACCCAACTTTTCCAACCATACTCATAAATTCCACCGAGCAGATCAGGAAGTAAGAATTTTGCAGGGGCAACCGTGCAAACTCTGAGCATAGAAATAGCGACCTTGCTGACTAAACTGCAGCTATTTAAACATCAATGGGAAGAAATAGTTTAGAGAACATTGAAAGAGAGGACAGGAAAAACACATTTAAAAAAAATGGGTTAGTACCTTTCATTAGACTAGAGAAAGAGAAGGGAAATGTGGCAGAAGGTACCCAAAAAGGAAACTCAGATGACAAAGCGGAGTGTGCTTCATTTAAAGGAGAGAGCTTGCCTTCCCTATAAATAGGTTAAAGTCATCAGTGCATGGATGATTGCTTCTTATTATTACTGGACTGACATGATCAAAGAGGCAATTTTAGAAATTAATGATATCAAAGCATATAAAACAAACTGAAAAGTATTCAAAATGGAGATAGGAGGACAACTGAGCAGTGAAGGCAGAGTGCAAATATCTAAGAGGTTCTTTAAAAGTCTCAACAGAATTTCAGAGGAGAGAAAGCACTAGGCGCTAATTTACAGGAACTGGCTCAACAAAAGGACCACTAGTTGCTTTGGGGGAAAATGAGAAACCGCTTTAACTTCTGTAAAAGAAACTTGCAAGTGGTAAAATTCAAAATAAAAAAGCTGTGTCAACTCCTGCATGGAAAAAGAAAAGGAGTGGAAAAAAAGTCAACAAAGCCAAGCATTGTGAGTAAATGGGTGCTATAGGTCTGCAGCAGGGCTAATCAGGTGTGGTGATTTGAATAAAAATGGTTCCTCCTAGGTTCATATATTGAACATTTGATACGCAGTTTTGGCAGGTGTGGCCTTGCTAAGGAAGTTGTATCCCTGGGCCTGGATGTTGAGGTTTCAAAAGCCCACACCATTCCAACTTAATGATTGTTCCCCCCCCCCCGCCCCCTCTCTCTCTCCCTCTCTCTCTCTCTCTCTGAGTCATGACGGCTGTCTCAACTTGTAAGCTGTTAGCTTCTGCTCCAGGGCCATTTCCACTTTCCTGTTGCTATGCTTCTTGCTACCAATGGCAATGAATCCATCCTCTAAAACTGTAGGCAAGCCCCTGTTCCATTCTTTCTTTTTATAAGTTGCCTTGGTCATGGTTCATCTTCATGGTAATAGAAAGATGATTAAGATGGCAGCTAAAATTGTGTACAGCCAAGTGACCTGATTTCCATCCTCTGAAACCACAGAGTAGACAGAAACAACCAGCATCTGAGAGTTCACACACACACACACACACACACACACACTGAGGAACAAAACAAACACAAAACAACAAATATGAAAACAATAAACCAAAAAAGAAGAGGAAAAAGGAGGAGGAGGAGAGGAGAAGAAAAGTTTCTCTTTGCTCTGTTATTTTTTCAGTATGCTTGGCAGGGGTGTGTGTGACTGTGCTTCTAATGGTACGGCTTGGCCATTACCGAATTAAATATAAATAAATAAATAAATAAATAAATAAAATTCAAGGAAGAGTTTCTTTCATGGTTTATTTTTTGAAATTTAGTTTGAAACTCCCAAGGAGAAAAGAAAAGCGAGGTCTTTGCATCCATTAGCTTGGCCCTTTCCCAGCACAGTCTGGCACTAGCTATCCTCATAGCCAATGGAAATTTGGGCATCAGTTCACACATCTTCCGCAGAGATGACTTTGTCCTTCATACCTCAGCAGCTTGGATGACAAGAAATTTCCACCACATGGTGAAAAGCCATTATTTCAGTTTTTTTTAAAATTCTAGTCAAATTGGCATGTGTATTCTAATTAATTCATACAAAATCCAGGAAAACAAAACCATGTGCAATATCTACTGTACTTGACTTAAAGGGTTGGATTTAAATAGTATGCGGCAACATGGAACTCTCATAAATAAGTGCATCTGTTGGCTAAAAAGAACATTTCAATGTAGCAATATTTCAATTTTTAAAAGCTGGTGGGGAAATAATTGTGTTCTCTTGTGTTCATATTAGTATGCACCTACATATAATTATTGATTTTAAAAGCACATTTTTGTATTGAATGTTAGAACAGTAAGGCCATGTAGTCATGTAGCATGGATACAGACAGACAAAGATGAAAAGGGATAGGCATGAATCAATATCGGCAAGTTATTTAGAGACATTTAATATTTACTATAAATACAATGCTTTAAGAGTATACTAAAAATGCTAATCAAGGGTATATTTGTAAATCAAAATCAATTAAGAGCTTGACTTCAAAATGCAGCTTCCGCCCCAGCAAAGCACAAAGAAGAAACACTTAAGGCAAAAGTGTACAGCAATTCACTAGTGGAATTTAGAATGCTCTTTCATGCTCCCAAGATGAAAGTATTTCAAAGAACACGGCTCACTCACACTCTCCTCCACCTTCTCCGGTTTGGATAAGGCACCACTAATATCCACAGAAAGTATGTGCCCTCGTTTACACTAGCTTCTCTCCATAAACAGGGAGGTGTTAAAATTAATTTCAAATTAACCCCTGGAAAGTGATGCCTACAAGAGATTTTCTGAAAGTGGCAATCTTGGTAAAATTACATGTTTCACCTGATAAAAATTATATGCTACAACTGACAAAATCAAACTTATTTCAATGCTTTTGCTCATTGCATCTAAGTATATATTTTTAATGGACTAAAAAAATCCTTCAACATCACTAATTTAAACGTTAATGGTAGAACCCTTCACAAGTCACTTAAAAACAATTATTTATCCAGGGCTTGCACGTGTAATTTCTAAGTAATGTCAACTTATTCATATCCACAAAACACCACAAGACCTGGGGCATAGATTCTCAGCAAATTCAATGGGACCGGCTTAAAAAGTTATAACAAGCCACATTTCCATATTTTGTATTATTCATCATTATTACAGATAGCATTCAATGACATCAGAAAGTTTATCTGGAAGTCAGAGAAAAACATGAAATAACTAGAGAACCACTCATGATAAAATATGGCTACATAATAAATTGGGTAATTTTGAAGGAGAGATAAAATTATTTACCACATACATTCTTAAAACAGCCAAGGATTCTGCATCATGGGTTTATAAAATATTAACATCAATTTGAATATAGATTTCTATAAAATAATTATTATAAATTATTATACTTTTTATATTTTCAAAAGGAAGCTAAATGATATTCTCAGAGTTATATGGAAACCAGTGTCTATAGAACTTCTTTTAACTGAAAAGTTAAAGATTTATTAACTTTTTCAATATTTAATTAAATTATTAATTCTTTCAGAAATCCTTATTAATTCTGCACTCCAAATCTTCACCATTTCCAATCTCCTCATACACTCTTAAAATCAATAATCCATGTAGCTTTGAACTCTACATTGATGGCATTTATATTAATTCAACAAAAATTAAAGTGGGACACCTGAGTCAAAGTGAACTTTCTCCAAGTTGTTGTATTTTTTAAGTTCATAGTTAATCAAAATTTAAATGTGATTACATTTTCCTGTGAAGGCAAACTTGATCACTGTGAAAAATGGGAAGGTAAGCCATACCAACTATTCAAATCTTCACTGAAATTATATGCCAATCAGACTTTCCCACTAGCTAATTGAAACAGCATTATACATTTTTAGCAAGAATGGAGCATCTTTTAATGATGCAATCAACCTACTTGTTTATTGCCTCTATCAATTAAAGACAGAGCAAGATTTTTAGATGAGATCCATACAAAGTTTATACACTGCTGACTTGAAAAACTCACATGAAACTTCCTGGCTGTGTAATGGGTAGTTCTAACTTTAATATAGATAAGACATATCACCTGTTTTACAAGTCAGCTTTAATCTGCTGTATTCTTAAACAAAACAAACAACACTAATATACTAAAACTCTACACGTTGTTTTATTTTTAAATTTGATTCTGGGGGAAATGCAGCAGAATCTATTTTGGAAAACCAGGATGAACCTGACATTTGTACTAATAATCAGATGAAACAATTCTCGAATATTCTCAAACGTAATAATTAATATTAAGCACAGTTGCCAAGCATGCTGGCTGTAATCCCAGTTGTCAGGAGGCAGAGGTAGGAGGGTCAAGTCAAGGACAATCTGTCTCAAAGCACACCACCACCCATGCTTCCCACACTGAGAAGAGAGGCCTCTGTCAGACAGCTCATCATGCATTTATTCTTTTCTCTTTCTTATTTCCCCTTTCCTTGCTTTTCTACCTTCCTGGTTTTCATTTTTCTCTTTACATTTTTCTTTTCCATTCTTTCAGAAATTCAGTTAAAAAGGGAATTAGAGGTACAGTTGCTCCTGTCTGCAAGCACAGCAGGATATCATTAATAGTGTCAGAGGTTGGCTCTCTCCCACAGGGTGGGTCCCCAAGATGGGCTAGTCATTGGCTGGCCATTCCCTCAATCTCTGTTTCATCTCTATTACTGAACATCTCATAGGCAGCATCAATTTGGTGTTGAAGATTTTGTGGGGGGATTGGTGGGGCTGGCCTGAAAAGTCCTGCATGGATATAGGAGGTGGCGACTTCAGTCTTTATATACCACCTCCTAACACACAAGCACACAATCTCAGCTAGAGTTATCCTTGTATCTTCCCAGGAGCCTATCTTGTCTGAGGTCTCCTGCTTATCTCAGAGATGCCTCCCCTAATCCATTTCCCTTCTCTTATCCAGCCCTCTCACCCCCCAACTCTGAGAGTCTTCACCCAGCAACAGATGCTGAGAACCACAGCCAAACATTAGGCAGAGCTTGGGGAGACTTGTGGAAGAGTTGGAGGAAAGATAGAGGTAATCAGAGGGGACCACAAATCCATAAGAAGACCAACAGATGCAACAGATCTAAGCTCATGGGGCATCACAGAGACTGAAGCCCACCTAAAAGCATGTATGGAGTAGACCTAGACGCCCAACACATGTGTAGCTGACGGGCAGCTTGGTCTTCATGGGGGTCCCCCAGCAAGTGGAGCAGGGGCTGTCTCTAACATGGACTCTGTTACCTGCTTTTGCATCACTTTCCCCTAGCTGGGCTGCCTTGTCTGACCTCAGCGAGAGAGGATGCACTTAGTTCTGATGAGTCTTGTTGCTCTAGGGCAGGCTGAGGGTCTCCCCTTTTCTGAGGAGAAGGAGAGGGGGGAAATGAGGAAGAGGGTGGGAGGGTGAGACTGGGAGGAGAGATGAGAGGGAGCTGCTGTCCTGATATAAAGTAAATAAATTAATCATTTAATGAGGAAAAATAAGGCCGAGGCCTGGCTTTAGATAGTAGTGGGTAGGGCTGAATTTAACAGTGTTGAGAATCGCAGGAAACTAGCATCCATTCTCCATTAAGTCGTGGCGTCAAGGGAAATGTGAAGGATTTTAATCTGAGAAGAAAATTATGTAGAGATAACCACTGAGTAAAAATATAAGTGGCTGGCAAGGCCTAAAGGGGAAAGCTGGGAGGAAGAGAGGTAAAGAAACCTATGGTCAGAAGAAGAGCCATGCACTACACATACTGGGACAGACATGGATAACATCAACTTTAAAGGAAGCTTAAACTTATACTTGGCCAGAATTGGAAAGAAAAGGCCAACACTGTGGACCAGTCTCTTGGTCTGTAAAACAAACAGCAGTAGTTTGAGTAATCCAATAACGGCTCCTTACCACTACAGAGCAATCGTTGCACAACCTTTCTCAGGCTAAAGGTGTAATTGGCTACAGATCAATAAGTAATCTCTCTTAGATGGACAAAAGTCTTGATATATGTGTATACACACACACACACACACACACACACACACACACACACACACACATGAATGAAATAGCAAAGTCCTTAAATCAGAGCCCAGCAAATATATTTTGAAAATCAAGATTACTCTAAACAGCAAAATTTCTTAGTGCCCTGTGAAGTTTATCTCAACTGATCAGTTATTTATGATGCTATAAAAATCCAAATGCTTTCAATTTTGATTGTTAGGTATTTGCTGAAAGGCAACTTAAATTACTTTCCAAGGGTTGCCATTTTATGACAAGTGCATTTTGAATGGAAATTTACAATGGTTCAATAATGGTTGTGCTGAGGTGTTATTTTCTGTTTATTTTTTTCCCTTAAGATTAGCAATGAATTTGGCTCTTATGGTCAATGTGAAACTTTACCTGACTTATTGGAATTTCTAGAAATCTAGTGTAAAAATAAGATTAAGAAAAATGAGTGCAGTCCTTTGGAATTAAAACCTTGTCAATTTGTAGCAATGTAGTGTGGTGACTGGTAGTTTTCTTAATTAGTTTAGGATCAATGCCTGGGGCCAGTTTCTATCAAGAAAGACACGCTGACCTGATCAAACACTCTTTGGGGACTTAGTACTTTGTAAAGGCAAACATGAGGAGGTAAACATAAGGAAAGCAGATCAAATTTCTACAATCAGGAGAATGAGACAAACAACAATACTCATGCGTAACATAACATAGAAGCTGGAGAGGTTTATCTGCGTCTGAAACTTCAAGAGGGAAGACTCTAGATGAGGCAAGACCACCTGGAGTTTTGGGTTGCGGGGTTGTCTTTAATGCTCCCGGCGATGGACCCCTGGGCCTTACACGTGTTACACAAGCACTGTACCACTGATGTGCACGTCCAGACCTAGAGTTCCGAGGATGGTAACTTTCCCAGGTTTTGACTTTGCTATATGGAAAAATGCTTCTCTCCCTTAGCAGTTAATGTATGTATTCTTCTTCATGAGAGACACAGAGAAGTAAGGAAATGAAGAATCACAATTGTACTTGGCAATACCTTAAAAGTAGGAATGGCTAGACGAGCCTGAACTGTAAAGTCTGTGTGGAAACTAAGGCTAAGGCCTCTCTTTCATAAGCTACTGTTCACCTTTTACTATGCACCAGCTAAATTTGTATATGAAGTTCAGCAGGGATGAAACAGAAAAAGAACATTTCTCGGAACTTTCCAGACAGCTATCAAAGCTAGTACAAAATGACCCAGAAACAATCATGTTTGCCATTTTCACATCCCCAACTTAAATTTTCACATCCTTAAAGTTCGCTTCCTTCATTCCTCCCACACCATATAACTTTAGACAATTTCTACTCTGGCAAGGAAAGAGGTAAGAACACTGAATCTTTGGATGCCACCAAAACTACAACCCCCTGCATTCAACCAGATGGTACAGTGCTACTGAGCAATAACTTACCTTATTAACTTGAAAAATCTGCCTAGAGCACAAAACTCACTCCAAAATGTCTTTGCAAGCACAAATTTGCTTTGATTTCAGATTCAAAAGTAAAAATAACTTTCCTCCTATTGTGAAGTACATGCTAACAAACAAGAGCACTAGGGTTTATTAGCTCCATCACATATTCATATTGCATTTGAAGGGGATTTTTATGAATATAAGTACATATATATTTATATAGACACACATACATATATATGAATAAAGGTAATGGTGAAAAGGAATTTCTAAGTCTTATTAAAAATTACTTACTATGTGCAGCTCAAGGTAGTCACCCAGGCCTGAGGAACTGTCCACTCGCACCAGCACTGCTTCCTTCTGAACGGTGCTAAACCCTATGGCCAGCCTGTCTGCTCGTGTACTGGGTCTGTCATTAGGAGGCCACTTATATGTGATCTGTCCACCACCTTTGCTAAAGATATATGTTGTCCCAGCTGTAAAACAAAATAAAAATCCCATTAGTATCAATGCACCAAGTCTATCTTCCTGATAGCATGTTGATCTAGCAATAAAATGTTGATGTTACACACAAAACTAAGGCAACACAAATGGTAGATTTCAATGGAACTTGCTCAAGAAAGAGAACAGAGTTTTTTTTTTTTTTTACAACAGAAACAAAGAAGCCACTCAGTTTTTAATGCACTGATTAAGTCCTTCATCAGGTGTTGCAGAACAAATGGCACACTTCAGCTTTCTCATTTGAGACGGACAAGCATGCAATGTAATGGTCTTTCATTTTTTTCCTGCCAGTTTCTAAGAATTCATTTAGGATGAAACATTGATGGAGGCTTTAGAAGGCATCAGTAACATGTATCAACTTGTTTCTGAAACAGGGGCTGCATGAAGATGTGGCAGGGTCATTCAGCACAAGGGAACAAGCAGCAACAAACAGACTACAAATCAAGTTTATAAGGGGAAAGGATCTCGTCACATATGACATAAGATAGCTTATGAATTGACACCCTCAAACCACAGAAGTCATGTCAACACAGACACAGCCCATTCCCGGAAGTCAGGTCTTACTTAACACGCAGCATCTAAGGTCTGTGAAACAACACAGCATCTTAGAGAGTCCCTCGCCTCCTTCGTTCCCTCCAGGTAAATATTGGTGTTACGGTATGGAAAATAATGTTATACTCTCAGTCATGAGTGTTAAAATTATACTATAGGTTGAAGATTCCAGACATTATCCAATTTATATAGAGCGTTTCAGTGCGCTGGATTCCCACATTGCTTCATCTCTCATTGATCACATGGAATCCCATGAAAAAGGAGAGATTTCAGAAGAAAAATATGTAAAAGAGAATAAATGAGCTGAAGAGATAGATGGCTCTGTAGTTACAAGTACTTTCTGCTCCTGTGGAGAACCCAGCTTCAATTCCTAGTACTCACACAGTGACTCATAACCATCCATAACTTCCAGCTCCAACACACCCAATGCCTTCCTTTGACTTCTGCACGCACCAGGGTTATTGGCTGCACATGACAGGCATATTTGCATGCACAACATCCATACGTAAATAAAAAGAATAATCAGCGGGTAGGAGAGAGAGACTTAGAAGTAGATCTGAAAGTATCAGTCTGTATTCCTCACTACGAGGGATACTAAATAGAAAAATCATCAGTTTAAGGTCCACCTGGACCATAGACTGAATTTATACATAGCCTAAACAATGTAGTAAGACCTTGTCTTAGAAAACGCCTAAGGATGTTCAGGGTAAATTTATCACCCAGCAAATGCAAAGCAATATGTTCGATCTGCGGTGAGAGAGAAAGAAGGGGAGGGAAGATTAAAGGAAGGGAAGACAGGCAGGGGAGGGGAGGGGAAAGGAAGAAGAAGTTTGCCCATTGGTTGGAGTTAGAATGTGAAACATCTTCCATTAGTTCATGAATTTAAACATTTGGTCCCAGGTAGTAGCAGCATTTTGTCAAGTTATAGAAACTTAAGAAGGGGAATTTTGCTAGAAGTGAATCATAAGGTGTGGGTCCTGAGGTCTCACAACCTACTTCCACTTTCTGTCTGTCTTCTGCTTCCCAAACTAGGCGCTTGAGACTCTTCTAGCAATCTTCCTCACAACTGTGGCCTGAGCCTGAAAACTGTGACCAAAATAAACTCTTTCTTCCGTAGGTTTCTTTTGTCAGACAGAGAGAAGTTACCTAATAGGCCTTTTATGTTCTATTTCCCCAGAAGTTCATTTGTCCTAATATTACTAAGCAAGTAGTCTTTTTTTCTGCCTTGCTATTTGTTATTTTTGAAGATTATTAAATTTCTTTTAAATATTTAGTAGCATGTCAATAAAAATAGAATATATGAGAAAAGGACTGTAGCAGTTATATAATTGTAACTAGTGAAGACACTAACTTATTAACTTTTTTGTTCTTTAATGTATATGAAATAAAGAATGCTCTAAACCAAAGATTTGCTTTATTAAAAAAAACAGCAAACCTATCTGAAATGTCCAATATTCTCTCAGAATTATCCAAAAGAAGCCATGTTGCAAATAACATTAGCTTACAATACCTGGTACATTTTTTAGTATTTATCTATTCACCTATTTATTTATGTATCTATTAATTGTTATAATTGCATTTTGAGACAGGATTTCATTCAGGTTGGCTCCAAAGTCCTGCCTCTGCCTCCCATATGTTGGGATTGTAGCCAGAGCTTTCACACTTGGCTATGAACTTTAAAAAAAATTTTTTTCATGACAATTTTGTCATTTCTTCTATATAGGATAAGTATCCTACATTATATTTGAGAAAGTTCAGTTATAATAATTAGCTTCTTTGCTAAAGTCACACATTTGGTTAAGTGGTAAAATTAGTTACAACCTGTATTCTAGCTTTCTTCCCTAGGATATGTGGTTTCTTTTTCTTACACTACTGTTTCTATTATGCCAAGAAATACAGAAAAAGTTAGTTGGATATATCAGTCTACTGTATCAAACCCAATCATCACCTGTTAGTGTCTCTTATTAGCAGTGATATTTTCACCTGATGACTATGTGCTTTCTTTCTGCCTCACAGTGCTGGAACATATAGACTAATATTGCTGAGGTTTCTTCTCAAAGATCTCTACCTATAAATGTTTCTAAGTGTTTCGTTATTGGCCTGAAGATATTTATGTAAATATCTAAATAATGCTAAAATAAATATTCACAATTTCTATTAACCATGTATTCACATTGATTCCTGGACACTGTACCAACTGCTCATTCCTATATGTGATAACTTTATGATTCTTTAGGTTTCACTAAAACACACAAACATGGTGATTAATTCTCAACTCTTTTTTTCTGCAGGTTTATCTAAGTGGGACTTTCTTCTTTGTGTAAAAACTACCATGCATACATACCACATACACTATACTGAGTGTAAACTCAACAGCAAAATAAAGAAAAAAATTAGACTAGGCTTGTCTCATTTGCTCACCCCTATATACATGCTGACTTCTTTTCTAAAGCTATGTTGGTACCAAACATATAAAAAAATCTTATATATTCTTAAGTCCCTCCTTCTACCCAGATAGAAAATCTTCTTCATAATCAAAACAGTGGACTGTTGGGCTGAAATTTCAGAATAAAATTCTTTAGGTATATGCTTTTGCAAATTATAAAGTTGGCATGTTTCATGCACCAGGAGAACTTAGAAATGATGAATATAAACTCTGGCTTGAGCTAGACCTAGTTTCAAATTCCAGCTGTATCATTGATTACCCACAGGACCACAAGCTAAGGACTTATTCTATATATTAATATTTAGTACTTCCTGTTTGAAAAGATAGATGAGACCAGCAGCACTGTCTTATAGGACTTCTGTAAGTATATGAGAGGGTTCACAGAAGCACCGGGCAGCCACATTCTAGCATATGATGAGTGTTCAGGGGAAGAGAAAGAGAGAGAAGG
>OU015742.1:101058178-101073468 GCA_907169655.1 Acomys percivali
GAGAGAGAGAGAGAGAGAGAGAGAGAGAGAGAGAGAGAGAGAGAGAGTGTTTATGTCTCCATGTGTACCCCCAAATCTCACAGAATTATAAATAATAATGTTGCAATAGTTCTGACTTATTTTAATATAAGTACTTTGAGAAAATTTGCATTTATTTTAAATTTGTTTTCAAACCAATCATCTTTAAATGAAAGATTTTTGTACATCACAATGTTTATTCACTCTGTATTTCATATTGTGGGTTAACACTGTTCTTTACATAAATATATCCTATTAATGCTATTTACTTTCACTAATAGAAGTGATATTAGATTACATCACATGGGAGTTTTTAGTGAAGCACAGAATATTGCCTCACCACCATAAATCACCTAGCAAGGCATACTATAGCACAAGGCAAATAGTCACTTGATTATTAAGTAAATACATCTACAAAAAATGAGCTATAGCCTAGCTTTATTTTAAAGTGTTTATTCTTATAACAGAGGTGTTATTTTTGTATGAGTGATTTTAGAGAGATGGAAGCATATCACAATGACAGTTCTAAGCTTTATGTCAAATGGAAGAGTAGGAAGGATGTGCTGCTTTGATTACTTATGCACGTTTCTAGGTGCCAAGCATTAATACATCAGTGAGTAAAAACAAATTGAACTTGGCATCCATCACCACAGTAAAATGTATGGATGATGCAAACTTGAAGTGTTTTTTAGCAATCTCTCCACTTAATGTCTTGCAGCAATCTCTGTTATTCACCCTAAATTCATTAACAAAGCTGGCACCATCAATCCACATCCTAGAATGTCAACATACTTTTCCTGAAATAAGTATTTGCAAATGTTATACATGAGTTTTGTATGCATTGTCTGTGATGTTATAAGAAATATTTTCAGCTCTTATTGAACACTGATATGTACATGAAGGACATACCCTTCCTACCTACTTTCTTATCATCTGAGTCCTATCTCAGATTCACTTTGTTTCAGCAAGTCTCATATATTCCCCTAATGTATCGAAGCCTTCTGAAAAAGAAATCCAATCAATGTGCACAGGACTGTTCAATTATTGGTTGCTCCAGATCCTTGCTACATATAAAATAATATAATTAACTTCTGAAATGATTAGCTTCTAACTCATAAGTACAAGAATAAAAGGTTTTTTTGAAGTCCTATAATACTTTAAATGTTATCCTGTAACCAACATAAAACATTCAGGCCATTATATTTCCATTAAATATAACAGCAATATAATACTTTATCTAGAGAAAGTTACCAGGCTGTCAGAAGAAAATTAAAATAATTATAAATGACAGCTTTTATTCCTCCTATAAGCATGTTAATATTCCATTCTTAACTCTTGTTGCAGGACATTGATCCCATTGTGAGCCCTGAGATTGAGAACTGTAAAAATCTGTTTCTAGTGGTGTGGTTCAGCCTTGCACACATCTTTAATGCAAGAACTTTCTGTACACAGGATTAAATAAAGTTAACCCTGGTCAAGAGGCTGAGCAAGCAACCAACTGACAGGGACTGAAAGGATAAAGATTGAGAGAAGGGTATGTAAGAGCATGTGGAGAGAAAGAAAAGGATTTTGGATTTTGGATTTTTCCTTCTGGGATGTGAATTGAGTAGAAAAGCTTTCTCCTTCTAGGACATCAGCTTAGTAGGAAGATCAGCCAGGGTGCTTTCTCTGTCTCTCTGAACTAGTAGATTTTCAACCCAAGATCTGCCTCCTGAATCTTCACTGGTAAAATAGAATGGTTGAGATTTTACTGTTTTAAAAGTAACAGAATTTGTTGAGCATTTTTAACATATGGGACATATTCTTTGGATTAAAGAATGTAGAAAGAAAAATTGATTTAAAAAAGATACTACCTTATATTATGAAAGAATATAAAAATAACTGTAAAGTCACTAAATTGTGAAATATACAATAATATTAACAATTATTAGAAACAACAGCTAATCACAGATCATTCTCTTTCAAAATAACTGTGAAAATGTTCTTGTTCACAGGAATTATTCTATGAAATCAAAGCCCTGTTAGATTTTCAACGTCAATTTTTTTCAGGAATAAAAGACATACACAAGATTACATTTCATTATAAAATATTGAAAGTATCAAAGTATACTTAGAGCAATGGACAAACTCATTGTATGTATATCAACAGACTAGAGGAAAGAATAGAGCAATTAGGTCTTTAGTAAGGAAAAAGAAAGAAAGACTCCAGTAAGTGGAATTGTTAGCTACCTGTCCCAGACTCCTGATCAAAGTAAAAATAAATAATTCGCTAATAATGGTAGTCTTATCAGCGTAGCTCAGTATGATGTTTAGGTTGGACAAAGAGGTAAATCTATAGGTTTGTATGTTCTATCGGAAGCCTAAGTTCCTAAAATAAAGGAAAAAAATCTATAAATGTTGTTTGTATTTACTCAGATGATGGGATGAGATGAAAGTCATACCCAATCTTTACTAATACATGGCTTGGGCTGAGCCCAGAGCCTTTCTATGTAAATATCCCTAGGTCTAGGCCTGGAAATGTCTAACCTCCATACAATCTAATCCTTTCAAGCCTGGACCTTGAAGGCTTCGGCTTCCCGACTCTGTCTTCTAGCCTAGACCCAGAATGTTTTCCGCCTCTGAGGCTTAGTGCTGAATAAACCCACCCTTTCTCTGTGAAGGCAACTCAGCTGTTCTGGCCTAACCCCTCTCGAAGCTGACTGACTCAAACAGGCTTCTCACTGAATTGCTCTGCTTGGAAAAAACTGCCTCTGAACTCCATAAACGGAACTGCAGAAACGCAACTGCCCTCAACTAAACAGTACTGAACTGCCCACACTGAACTCAACCAAACTCCAGGGGAACTGGACTACCCACCATCTCTTCACTGTCCCTGAGCAGCTCCTAAGTATCTTCTCTTTTCTGTTTGTTCTACTGAGAGTTGGGCATATCCTATCTCTGACTTGTTCTGTCAAATCTTTCTCCAACTCATCCCTTTGCCTATCCTTCAATTAGATGTCATTGTTTTGGATTAAAGCTGTGTAACTAAAGGCGTGTCTGTATTCCAACCAAAGGGATTAAAGGTGTATACTAAGGTCATGTCTTATTTCAGGCAGATCACACAGACCTAGATCTTTGGATGTGATTCCTTGCCAGAGTAGTCATGTCGCTAGATTAAAATTCCTTTACAAAAAAAATCTCCTTTAAAAACTTTTAAAAAAGCAAGTTGCTGAATTTTACTAAATTGAATATTGGCTATGAGAGCTAAGGAGAACTCTGTCCATGCACTGGAGTTCCCTCAGGTTGTACTGGAGAGTGAGTGCAGATGGCAATCAGAGACCTGGTTATGAAAACAGAGAAAGAGATCCAGAGAGTCAGCCTTAGTAAGTTTCAACCTCCCAAGCCAAGACACCATTTCAAAGTGAAAGCGATGTGTGCTTCCTCAGTAAGAAGTTTCCATCAAATAAAACTAACAAGAAAATGAAATGGCAGAAAGCCATCATGGCTTCTGTGAAGTCAGGACTCATTTCTCTCAGATAATTCAAATAGTAATTGTGCATTTCAAGAAAGTCATAAAGGAAATTTGCTTTGCTATTGACCTAAAACTTTTAACTAATAAAAATGATTTTCTAATAAAAATCGGTATGTTGTTTGGACTGACTATCATGAAAATATCTACAGCATCTCTATATATTACAATTGATTTTTATGAACATTTATTTCTATAATGCAAGTATGTTCCTCTGTGATACCTAAAAATAATAGTTTAGGTTGTAAATAGATACATAGATTAGTCTTACTAATAACCTTGACATGTATTCAGAAAAGCCAAAGAAAGCTACATTTTCTGTGCTAGTAACCATGGATATCGCTAAAGTCTCAACAAGATCAGCAAGGCTGAGGTAAGCAGACCTCAGAGAAGACCCACTGTATGATTTAGACATTACAAGTAGAAGAAGATGTAATTGGTATTCACTGATACTCTATAAAGCCAAGACTACCCTATCAATAACTCATGTCAATTGCATTAATCTGAATAGTCATTTTGTTTTACTCTTCACTATAAAGAAATTTATTTAAATGAATGAAACCCTCTGTTTTCTCAATTAAAGAAGCCTTGAAAAACAGATGATGGTCAAGCTTCAGTTAATAGAGTCCTTAAAACTAAAATACCAACCATAAATAATAATAATATGACTGCATATACATTACTATATGTACATATATACATATATATTCTCAAATTAAAGTTAAGTACACTGCTAAGCATTCAAGCCAGTAAGTTCTATTTCGAGACTCTATGCAGCAAGTAACAAGTCATGAGCAGTGCTTTGCAGGATCTTTCTATGTTTCAAATATACTAAGGACTGAGTCTCAGGCACTGAATATGCTAGACTAGAGATTTCACATTGTACTATATTCCCAGTTGTATTTTTACATTATATTTTGAGACAAAGTTCAACTAAGTTGTGCGGTCTGTCTTGAACTCACTCTGTATACGACTCTGGCCTTGAACATATGCTCTTTCTAACTTAGCCTCCTGAGTAGCTAGGATTGCTACTAAGCCTAGAGCAACCAAATTTTCTTCTAAAAACACTTGCTGTTTTTTCTTGAACATGTTATTGAAACAATATTCCCTCTAGGAATACTTGTGTTCTACAGTTTGAACTTCCAAGTGAGACAAACTTTCTCAAAGATCAAATTCCAGTCATAACTATGACTGAGAATAAAAACAAGAAAGTGGTAGGCTTTATACCAGTCAGATCAAGGAATCCCATAAAGTGATCTAGAACTAAAAATAAAATCAAGTGAAGTAACTATAAACAAGTAACCTTGGTAACATTGAATGTGTATGTCTTCCTTTATAAAACTAGGCTTCCTAAAGCACTTAGTGAACTGTATTAAAATGTCTTTGGCACGTATTTCAAATCAATTTGTATTAGAGATATAAGCCTCATGGATAGGGAGAGAAAAAATCACACCATCAGGTTATGAAAAATCTTATTTTTAGGAATGTTAACTAAACTAAGAAAGCTTTTTAGAAATTTTTTCCTTTTTATTAAATATTTTATATATACACTTATATTATTACACATATATACAATAAACTACGTACAGAAAGAAGAACGATGACAAAATCAGGAATTATATATATGTTACATTCTTGGTGCTTTCGTTATTTGTGATTGGCAACCTTGAAAAAAAACATCTTTTCTATCTTGGTGCATCTAAAATTCTGAATATAAGTCAATATCTATCATATCTCGTCATTGTCAACTTAAAGCATCTATCTAGATGTAAAAACATGTTAACCCCTAAACAACTAAGCTTAATTGTACAACTAAACTATCTGGTCTTCAACCCATTCCGAGACTTGAGAAGGAATAAAATTGATTACCTGAGTACGCCAGGAGTGCAAGTTAATAGCTTTCCAAATGAGAATATGAAAGAGACAGTTTGCTACCTGAATAGTCACCCAAAACTCTCTATAATATTGGAGCATCATCTTCAGCCTTCTGGCCCAATATATGGACATATTTGTGAGGCAGGAACTTTTGAGGGCTTGCTCACCCTGTCTTGGCAGAGTTTGGCCGTTGACTCTGCCCACATCCAAGCTGGGCTGTTTTTAGGCAGAATTCTGTCTGTGATAGAAATGAGGACATTTTGCTGAGTGGCTTGTTTGGCACATTTGAAGCCATCTTTATAAGGAGGTACTTTGATGTTCATCATTCTCTGTGAGGTAGGCTGGGTGTTGCCACAAGTTAACCTATCTCAGTGTCAGTTAATCTTTAAAATAATAAAAACATTTTAAATGCTCTATTCTCTATGTCTCTGAGGTTTTTTGTAGACCTTATCTAACTATTTTAACTTATCTTGCTATAGAATAATATCTATCTGTTTCACCTAGCACTATGTGCCTTTATAGAGAAACTGGAGAAATGCCATACTAGCAATTTAACAGCACACCTGAAAGCTCTAGAATAAAAAAAAGCAGACACACCCAAGATGAGTAGATGGCTAGAAATCATCAAACTCAAGGCTGAAATCAATAATTTGGAAACAATTCAAAGAGTAAATGAAACCAAGAGCTGGTTCTTTGAGAAAATCAACAATATTGACAACTAAATAAACTAAATAAAAGGCAGAGGGAGAATACTCAAATAAACAAAATCAGAAATGAAAAGGAAGACATAACAGCAGACACTGAGAAAATTCAAAGAATCAACATGCCTTACTTCAAAAGCCTATATGCCATAAAATTTGAAAACCTAAATGAAATGGCAAATTTTAAAAAATGAGTCACCAGAAGTTATCTTTTGCACAAATTTCAATTGACTCATTTCAACCTTTAATTGTAAATGCTCTGAAAACTAACTTAAAATAGAAATTGCTTAAGCAAAATAGGCAAATCTCAGACCATTTCAACCAATAGACCACATGTTCACTCATCCATTTACTCATTCTCTTAGCAAGGTCAGCCATTGGCAGAAATAAAGGTTTATAACTCAAAAATCATGTAGCTTGGCAGCTTCGAGTTGAAATATATCATTCTACTATCATGATTAATGCTGGTTCATATTAATGAGGTACAAAATGCCATCTAACCTCATGACTAGAGCTTGCTCATATCAATACTCACTGAGTAGGAGTATTCCATAGAGCCTAATGATTGGAGCTCTACCAAATCATTATGAGCTAATTCCATCCACAGATTCAGAACTATGAAGAGGCCTATTACCAAAATAAAGCCTTAGATAATACTAAATCTATAGTAATGTCTTTCTAATAGCTTATATTTGTATGTATGCAAAGTATCACTCACGGTTCTAGAAAGACAGATGAAATAGCCAAAGGAAAGAATCTGGGTTAATTATAGGATTAATAATTCTTCTTTGTTTGTTTGTTTTACTTTTTTTGTTTTGTTTTGTTTCTGGTTATTTATTTTGTTTTGTTTTGAGACAGGGTTTCTCTGTGTAGTCTTGGCTGTCCTAGACTGGTTTTGTAGACCAGGCTGGCCTCGAATTCACAGAAATCTGCCTGCCTCTGCCTCCCTGAGTGCTGGGATTAAAGGTGTGTACCACCATGCCCAACTCACTTAACTTTTCTATGTGAGGCTACTTTCAGAAATTTCTGAGAAGACTAAAAAGCCATGAGGCTTAGATAAACTGCAAGAAGCAGATGCAAAAAAATAAATGATATTGTAAAGTAACAACTTTCCTGATGTTCATTTTATGTGCATGAGTGCTTACATGCAAGTATGAGCAGTATGTGCATGCAGTTCCCACAGAGACCAGGGCAGGGATTCAAGGAGGTGGCTGTGAGCTGCCAAGTGCTGGGAACTGTGATCAAGTTCTCTGCATGGGCAGGAAATGCTCTTAACCACTGAGTCATCTCTCCAGGCCAGAAAGAGGCCTCTTGACCTAATACAGAGATAGGAGCCCCGAGATACTTATGGAGACAGAGAACACAAAACAACATGACAGAAAACTTTGACAGTAAATATATTTGCATGCTCCATAAAATGTACTTAAGCATTTACTGTTTACAAAGCACCATGCAGTGCTCTAATGGTTACAGAAGTGTATGTGCAACCATTATGATTTCTCTATCAACAGCAATAAGATGGTGACGCATTCAATTTCTTTTCTATTTCCATTCTTGAAGACATAGCGTACATTGTATCACTTTCAATTTTAAATTGGTAATAAATATACAACTTTATTGATTTCGTGCCTTCCATGCTCATATTAATATAATTTTAACATAAACCAATGCCATAATAATAATTCAAATAGTAATTCTCTAACTATTAATCCTTTCAAAGATATTCTATGATTAAACCATGGCAAACCATGCTAAGTAGACTCACTCTTAGGACAACTTTAAAAATTCCACATGAAAAAAAAACAAAAACAAAAACAAAAATTCCACATGATAAGTACCTTGAAGAATTCACTTGTCTCTCAAAACAACCCCAAATTCTTTGGGAGAAGGCATTATTTAATAGGTTCTGAAAAGAGTAAAGCTAATTTTGAGGTTGCATTTTCACAAAGAATAGAAAAGAAGCACCAAATATTCTCAGATACAGGAAGTAGATTCACTTTAATAAGTGGGAAGCCACACTTTGAAAAGGAAGAAATCCAGGCTTTCTAAGAACACTGTGTCTTATCTCTGTCTCCTATATCAAATCCCTAGATCAACACAGAATAAAAAGCACTTAGTTAGAGTCAGGACTATTCAAGGACAATACTAAAAATGCAGCATGCCATCACATTAAAAATTCCACAAAATGCAAATTTCTGTTAACTGAGAGTCAGATAACTTGAAAAACAGAAAAAAAAAATCCATGATATTAATGTCCCAAGAAAGAGATTGCGTTAAATAATATCTTGGCCATATTTTCCTACTCATCGCAGAAAATTTCCTTGCAGCTTTATGAGAAAATAAACCAGCTCTTACTTTTTAAGCATTAATTTATGCTTAGCAGAAAAAAATACAATATTTGTTATATTAATAGAAGTAAAGCAAAATGCCTGTGACTTGGCTGTTTTATTCTCATCTCCTGCTCTGAAGCAGCTTATGAAGATTACAAGAGGTGCACACCTAGCCCTTTGTGTAAAGTACGTCTACTTTCTTATGATGACAAGAAGGAATGAACCTAGGATGTTAGGTTAGGCCACTTACTATGACAAGCAATTATGAACATTTATAAGATATATAATTTAAATACTGAAGTGTTTAAAACTAAAAAAAAAAAAATAACCCAAAAATTTTAGCCAGTGAAATTCAACAAAAGACTGAAGTTTGCATGTGACAGTGTTGTTTTTTATGGTTCTCTATGGAGATGTTTGAATTTCACCACCGGAATTTTGAAGTTGGAATGATGGAAACATTATAGTGCCATAACAGACCTGAAGCAAGTCAGGACCAAGCATGTCTTCTTTTGGATTAGGACCTCAATATTTATTTTTCTAGACTAAACTACAGGCTGTTTCTACTTATACCTCAGATGATCCAACTCTCCTGGGCTGTTCTGGAACACAGGTCTTTAAAGTCTAGAGTCACACGAAGTATTCATGAACATAGTTGAGAAAGGAGTGCAGAGCAAGGAGCACTGGGCACTGAGGGGGTGAAACAGGCTTCCACACTTAAGCACTTGAAAATACTGAATTCATTTAAAATTGCTTATTGTATTTAAATGAAGTTTGGATGCCATCTGTCTGAGAAGTGATTTAAATTAAGTTTTAAAGCCCTTATGGGAAAGAGGGGCCATTTCCAACCCAGTGTAGTAAGCTTACTGCCATTAATCACTAATTAAAATTAATTATTAAGGCTTCGGTTCCCTTACTCAAATATTCCAAATCATTCATCAAAGGGATGACATGCCTTTCTGTTCTTTCTTTAGAATTCAGAGGCCGTCACCATATATGACTTTTGCATAAATGTTACTGAAGTGATGATTTCAGTCAGATGTGTGACAATAATACTATCTAAAATCAACACTTAGACAAGAGAGCAGTGTGTTTGGAACAGCAGGCAGTATAAAAGTGCTTTGTGAATATTAACATATTCTAGCAAATTAGTTTACACTCATTACCATAAGCAATTACTTACTGTTTAGATGCAGCTAGCTTTAAATTGGCAAGCAATTTTCAAGAATTACAACACAACATTGAAAGCTTTCTGAAAATTTAACAATATCCAAGCACCTTGTACCCAGCATGGTTACACAAGAAACATACCTGGCATTAAGATAATAAGTGGGTAGTTCTGTGGACTTTCAATGCAAGTTAGTTTGTATGCTAGCAAAAGATTTGTGCTCTGGGAAGTAATAAAGAGAGGGAGGGAGCTTAAGAAAATGGAAGCGGGGCTTCCCTTCTTAGGAATGAGTTACACATTTTAATAAATTCGGGTCCATTGGAAATCCATAGCATGCCTTGAGTTATTTGCGGTTATGCCATTCTCCCCTTTCAAGAAGCTTCTGCTGCCTCAAATATTCTCTTCCTTTAGGTCTGGGGCAGAGGCGGCTGGTTTATGTAGTTATGCATCTCGTCTTAGTAAGAGAACACATCAGAGTTAGCAGAGCAAGTGTCTTGGTAAGGCTGCCATGGCAGGTTCAAGGAATTTCATGTGACATGGTCGTGGTCAATGAGACATGGACATCAATCTTGGGATAATCTCCAAGTTCAGGATGTGTAGTGGTGACATACTGTACAGACAGTTTTTTCTCTTTTCTTCTCAATGAAACTGATCTAGCTGCTTAAGGCTCAGAGGAGGAGGGAACATTTTAGGTATTGCAGCTTCCAAAGACAGGGCCATTAAAATGGAAGCACTATTTTTAAGAAAAACCAGGTCCATGTGTTTCTGGGTCTCATTTTTATAGTAAATGTGCTTATATAGCTTTAAAAACAAAATGACAGAACATCCCCTGTGGTTTTCTTTATATTCAATACAGTCAAGAAGTTTGGTGGGAAAGCTATAATTATCTGTTAGACACAAAAGATATGGTATCAGCAGTATTTACTCACAATCACAAAGTAATTTCACATTTCTTATCAACACCTTTCCTTGGGAGCTGAGTAAGAATCTAGTATGCTTTTCAGATCAAGGATCATTACCCACCTGGAGGGCTGTGAAGCACTTTCTCAGTCCTCAATTCCTTCTCTCTTTCAAATGCAAATGGTGTGTATTTGCAAAAAGAAAGTACAAAGTATGGTTTAGGAACCTGAAGCCTTATAAAAATGAACTGGGCACACAGGTGACTACAGAGCACCTATTTAGAAACCTATGTAAAGGCATTGGGACAGAAATCACCAAGCATCTTTTCAGTTTCAAAACCTAATCATCAAGAAAGATCTACTGTCCCTGCAAGAGTATACAATATGCCTCTTGAGCCATATAGCAAACAGGTGGCCTAGCAGTTAAGCAACACAGGCTGCTCTATCCCTATCCAACATGCTCTGGGTGTTTTCCCAATACCTTATCCTGGAGGATATTAGAAAATCTCCAGCCTTTTATTGCCTGTCGAATTCATTAAGTAGAAGTTTCCTTTGATACTCATAGCTCATTAATCATATTCTTGCTTTAAGACAAGCACCTATAAGGAAGCTAAATTGGGTATAGGAAGGTCTTTCCTAATCTAAATTTCACCACAATTAAAAAAATGTTTTCCTTGTCCAAAGAATGTAAAAGGACCAGCAGGGAAGCTTAGTGGCCTTTTGTTCACTGATATCTTATGCATTAATCAAATGTTAAGTAAAATTGTATAGAAGTATTCTGAGGAACATTGAATGTGAAAGAAGAACAAGAAATGTTGCAATCCTGGGCACTGCCTTGGCAAGCTAGTGGGTAGAACTCTGCCCTGTTTTGGTTTTGATTATCTTTGAGAACATGCTAGTTGTGGGTCAAAACTATTCTGGCTCCAACTGATGGAGTGATGGAGTCTAAATGGCTGCTAGGTTGACTTCCAGATAACCTCTAACTTCATTACATTTCCATTAACATGCTAAATGACACATCCTCCCATGTCTTAACAGTTTACTTTCCCATGGCCATGACTGAAAAGAAACACAAATGGAGCACAACAAGATAAAATTCCTCAAATTTCTATCCTCATATAAAACATTAATTGCTTTTTTATACATGCCAGTCACTCAATACTTATTTGCCCTGTAGTTGAAAAGTTGATGTGTTAGTTAATGCCTTCTTCCCTTATTCTTAGGTATGATACCCACCGCACATTTGAAGGGCAAAATGGTTCATTTCAGAGACAAAACAATTAAATCGCAATAATTTGTTCTGTAGAACGATGGCAGTCTATTCCATTTCTATGCAATACTTACTAAAAGAAAATCTATAATTACAGATAGATGATATTTTACGTATTTTACATGTGGTCCATATTAATTCTTCTGGATTTAATTTAGGAAGAAGTCCTTTCTATGTGGCCCAGACTGGTCTCAAACTAACCATCCTCCTATCTCAGCCTCCAAGCGTTTGGATTATAGGCATGTATCACTTTGCTCTGTATATCATTTTTTTTTCCAAAAAATTATTGTCTTGACAACAAGCTGTCATTGTTCCTTGCTGAATTTCTATCACCACACATCTCACAGATAGCCACAATAGGTGTAGTGAATAAAGTAAAATATACAATATTCAAAAGCACTTTGATGACTTAATTTTCATTAGAGATTTTAGATTATCTCTGAACTACACATACAACAAAGAACATATTCAGAAATCAGATAAAATGTATTATGCCTCTAATTAAAAGTTTCACGTCCGCAACTATTTTTCAATGTCTTGAAAAGAAGTATAGCTTAGAAAACACGAATACAATGCTGTAAGCTAATAATACATAAACAAGAGAGAAAAGAAAGTATTAAACAAAACAAAATAGAAAAACTCCCATAGCTTACTATTTTTCCAGCACTAAATTTGGAAGCAACAAAATGTTTTAATATTCTGATTTTATTCTCACATGTTAATTTGAAGCAAATTTTTTGGCTATATCTAAATAATTATATACATGTTTTCCTTTGAGAGGAGGTGAGATTTTGGTTAATAAACTGATACCACAACTGGGAGCAGATATATAAAATAACTAACTATAGTAAAAGTCAAGGACTAGTCTTTTCCTTGAAGAATGCTCAAAAAAATTCTACTACAATTCAAACTATTATAAAACAAAACAACCAATATTTAAACCAAAGAAAAGTTTTCAAGGTAGTAGGTCATTTATTCTTATGCAAATAGGTATTTTTTAAACTATCAAAAATATGCCCGCTCATGGTGCCCCAAGTCCCTTGCTTTCCTAATGATCCACTCACTGTCATCCTCTGTTGAATGATGCTGTCTGACAAGAAAAGGAAACTGCTGCATGTCACTTGGCATCAGTCATGTGGGGCTGTGTTCTCTGTATTGTACATTTACAAAATACACCAGGGTTACTGTTGACAAATAGTTGGAGTGGTAACATTAAATATGCCAGCTTTTTTCACCCTAAAAAAACCTAACAAATATAAAGGAAACTGTTCCTTTTTTGTTTACTTATTCATTTATTTTGTTTTTTTCAAGGTGGGTTTCTCTGTGTAACAGCCCTCTCTGTCCTGGAACTCTTTGTAAACTAGGCTGGCCTCAAACCTTACAAATATTCACATGCCTCTGCCTTCAAATCCTGAGATTAAAACTATGTGCCACCTTGTCCAGCTATAACAAAGGAACATTTAAAAAAGCAGAAAAGTAAGATGTACTCCTTCCCCCACCAAAGAGGCTGTTGTTTTTCCAAATAACATAGAAATTGCAAAGATATTTTCAAGCATTTTTATTTTTCTACCATTTATTCTTTGTAAGCAAGTCTTATTTTCAGAATACAGTTGCCCTGTCTTTATGTGGTTGAACCAACATTTTTCTCCTTGTACAGTATTGTAGACTTGAAAGTATGAATTCCTAAGAGAACAGTTTCTCTTCTACTCCAGGCAAGGCTACTGTAAGCCTCACTGTTCCCATCTTTGGGTAGGTATGTGGAATAGATTCATCTGGATGTTCCAGTTTCCACTACAACACTATCGGGTACACACACACACACACACACACACACACACACACACACACACACACACACTCACTCACAAAGTATTTGGAAATTTTATGCTCATAAGGAACTGATAACATGCCAGTATAAGTGAGTAAGAAACACAACAGCAATATTTCCTCCATATCAGGTACCAAGAAGTTACAATGCCCACATACTATTCAGCATGTCAAAAGAAACTCAGATTACATTAAAGCCAAATGAATCAGAGATTAATATATTTTAATAAATGATATAATCAAATGTAAATTTTGACAAGATTATCTTGAATTCTATACAGAAATGGGATGAATGGGAGGGCACTGAGGTGAGGAGACACTTCAGAAGGTTAGATTTAGCAAAAGAATAATGTATAATGACATAATTAAGATACTTCAACAGTGGTGTGGAAAGGACTTGAAAGGTACAGATTCACAAAGGAATGATGATGTAAAGAAAAAAGAAATCAAAGTTACATCTAGGTTTTGAGCCTAGAAAAGGAGTGGATGCTGTGCCACTCAGATGGGAAGCAGCAGAAAAGGGAATGCTTAAAGAGTATGACGAATTTATCATTAAATTTAGTCACCTGAATCCTTGAAGGTATATAATGCTTCCTACACTGAAGGGCATGGAAGATGCTGTTCTGTATTCTGCTGAGTAAGTAAGAATGCAAGTTAGATGCTATATTCAAATACAAATATTATGAAAGGATTTTCTAAAATAGTTTTGGCAAGACCGTCAGTCAAAATCACATATACTTGTGATCACATATCCTCTATAATGGTCCCCAAATGTAATATTTGACATTTACATAGCATTTCTGTGAAGCTGGTGTGAACTGGTCCATCAGTCATTGGAGGTTTTTATTTGCTGTGTTCTCTCTTTCAGTGACTGAAGAGATTGGTTGATGGAGAAGGACTTGCTGTTTTATACCATCTGCAAGTCTTTTGCTCTCACGCTGTCTGGTTGTCAGCCCGATGAACCAAAGCTTAGCTGGTTTCCTTTTTCTAGCTATCAAGACTTCTTGCTGCGTCCAGGACACTTCAGAGTGAGGGGTTGTGGCTTTAGTCATTATGTTCCGTCTGTAAGACTAAGGGCAAATGCAATGAGACTGGCTGAGCTTCAGCTCAAATTCCTTCTTCCACGGAGGGAATTAACTGTATTACCTCATTCTGAATGAGTATGGAGTCATTACTGCTGAAAAGTATAGACTATACTAAATCACCTCAGTTGCCCACAGCATAAAGCACTGTAATTTTAAAACCTTTCCCGAAAGAACAAGTCTGTTGTATAACAGTGCCCTCTGAATTAAACACTCCCTCCAGGGACTCCAGAGGAAAAGCATGGATCCTGTGTCTGAAAAGCAAGCTCTGGAAGACCAAGAATGCTCCATTTTAGCTTCTTTACAGTGGCCAGCTACTGTGGGGGAGACCACTTGGACCTGTTGACATGTCTGCAATTTGTGCAGAGAGCTCCAAGGTCAGCATGCTGGGGTGGGATTTTGGGGTTTTTGGTGAGATAGTTTCTTTTCAGTCATTACTGTTCTTATTAAAAAAAAAAAAACACTCCTGACCCATACAGTTATTAGTAAACCCGGCAGAAACATATTAGTTCACCAGGTCCAATTCTGCAATTGTTACTTGGGTCTGTCTTGGATCCCCACACATTACGTGTGTGTGTGTGTGTGTGTGTGTGTGTGTGTGTGTGTGTGTGTGTG
>OU015742.1:101077993-101101957 GCA_907169655.1 Acomys percivali
AATAATTACTTCAGAAACTGTTAAGAGTACAAAAATATATAAAACAAGGATTTTAGGCCAATAAGGTAGCTTGTAATTAATTTTCTCATTGAGGGTGAAAGCAAAGACATAGAAAGTGGGGAAGAAAGAGAAGGATGAAAGCAGTAATATTGGACTAAGAAATTAGATCCCACCGCATTCTAGACTTCAAGTTGTCTAAGCTATTGATTGTCCTCACCTCCAGTGAACAATGCCTGTCATCTAGTGGGTGCTGGGTCAATTCATGACATCAGTACAGTTTAGTACCACTCTATTTATTGGTAGTTTAACTTGGGATCTTATAGATTTGGCCTGGTCTAGAGGTTGCCCTTTGGTTTGGAAACCGCTCCCCAAGAGGCATCATATGCAATCAATGCATTGTTACTGCTTCCACATTTTGTAAGTTCAAGATGATAAGGGGCCCTACGATTTAATGAACCTGTTCTGTCAAATGAAACATTGAACTTGCAATATGTCTTCTAATGCATCAAAATAGCTTGTGTGGAAAGTGTTCACTGTCTGAAACAGTGGAATGACTTTGCAAACTCAGAATTGGTTATTTAAGGATAATATAGAAGCATGCATGCTTGTAAATTAGTTTTTCCATAAGATAAGGATTATATTATTTTCTGAAAGAGAGGAGATGAAAACACTCGTTAGTAATTCATAAGTAGGAAACAAAGAAAATCAGCCACACTTGAGTATGTGGGCGCGCACGCGCACACGTACACACACACACGTACACACACGTACACACACACACACACACACGTACACACACGTACACACACACACACACACACACACACCAGAGCAGATAATATTTTAAAACAGACATTAGGTCCCTAGAGATATAGTGACATTTTGTTTTTGATTTTTGTTTGTTTGTTTGTTTTTTGAGACACGGTTTCTCTGTGTAGCCTTGGCTGTCCTAGACTCACTTTGTAGACCAGGCTGCCCTTGAACTCACAGAGATCCGCCTGCCTCTGCCTCCCGAGTGCTGGGATTAAAGGCGTGCGCCACCACACCTGGCAAGATATAGTAACATCTTACAACCCATTCCATTCTTTGAAGATTAAAGGAGAAGGAGAAGGAGGAGGACGAACAGGAGGAGGAGGAAGGAGAAGAAGGAGGAGAAGGAAGAGGAAGAGGAGAAAATGAGAAGAATTTTCAAACCAAGATCTAAAAACAGATACATTAACAAATACTCATTTAAAAAGAAGATACATTATAATTATACAGGTTGCCCTCACCTACAACAATTAATTAAAAAAAAAACCAAACAAACAAGGAGGAGTTGGTATGGGAGTGATGCTTCAAGTAAAATTATGAGAGAATAGGAATTAGGAAGTTAGTTGCAAAAATATTAACTAGGGTGGACTTTAACCCTGACAACTTTGGTGATTTTATAGCTTTCTTTTATGTATCCTTTCCTGGCATTCAGGAGTACACCAGGAAGGCCAGTTTCTAGGTGACTGGCATGTAAGGAAGCATCATAGCAACAGACCACAGCGGTCTAACTGCATCAAAATAACTTCGTGAAAGGAGTATAGAAAACGAATTGCTCTTGCTCGTTGTCAAAGAGTGCAGGGACACTTGGCTTAGTCTCTGTGTACAGACAGCATAGCTACCTAGGGAATTAATTACTTGCTTTGTGCACACCTTATGATCATGTCTCTTAAAAGAAATCCCACAGCAGTGTTTTGTACAGGCCCACTGCTAGTGTGTTTGCAGAGTCTCATGTGCTCCATGAAACTGTCAGAAAAAGAAATGAACTAGTCAGTTGTTTCTCATTTGATTGTAAAGAAATAAATGAGTAGACAGGAGAAACAGTTTAAGCATAAATACAAATAAATCCTTCCTGGGTGTCTGCCCTTGGCCAGTGGTGAATGACTTTCTTTTCCTTTCAAAGTACATGACATTCTAATTTTCACCAGGAATACCTAGTTAAATTCACTGGGATATGTACTCAGGAAACTGCAAAGACCAGAAGTGTTTGTAGCATCATGCTTACTTCCCCAATGTAAGGCAGCAGCATTCAGTGTATCAGCAGTGCAATAGAGAATTGACCATAAGATGCTCTGGATATTCCCAGGGTTGAAAACGAAATGTAAAAAACAAAACAAAAAAAACAAGCATTTTACCTTTTTCAGGAAGACAAAGTTGTTTGTGGGGCCTGCATAGTGTTAAAGGAATTGCAGCAGAAGGCTGTAATCTGGATTTGTGAAAGTCACATTAAGAGTAGGGCAGATTAGGAGTAACTGTTACGTAAGGAGTCGCTGGGCAGGTGAGAGACTGTGTTGACACACCTGCTACCCAGAATGAGAGTCCCAGAGTGCTAATGATGATGAAAGAGGACCAGTGCCACAAAGTTACCCTCTGACCTACACATGAGCTCTGTGGCACACACACACATACACACACACACATACACACACACACATACACACACACACACTATATATATATATATATATGTATATAAATAAATAAATGTGATAAAAACATGGGTTCAAAATTAATAAATAAATATCCACATTGAAAGAACAGAAATGCATATGTGGAAGGAATAGATTTCTGAGGGCTGAACTGATGTTTAAAAGAGGAATTGCTTTAGGATGAAAGACAAGAGGACAGTTATGACTGAAAATTGCATTTGTCCACAATTTTGTAAGCATCTTTCTCTAGTTCTGAAGGGTACAAATACAAGCCTTCTTACTCTTACTGTCCTTAGGCTTCGTGCTCCGCCTCACAGCAATCTGCTGAACATTTATTGAATTAGTTCATCAATTCGTCCTTTCCTACCCTTCTAACTTCGTCATTAAGAGGACCAAACAGCTAGGAGTGCAGGGTACAGCCCGGGGCTATGGAATGTAATTGAGCTTACAGAGGTGGAGTCAATCCCTTCATTTAAGCTTCATTAGACTGGGTTCCCAGGATCCCAACGGGTGATTCCTTCCTGCTCCCAGTCCCCGTGGTAGGCACCATCCAGACAATGTCTGTGGCATAATTTTAGCACTTCAGATGAAATGTTGTCCCTCAGCTTCATGTCTTCCAATTACCTTGTGTTATCTTTGCCTCACCTGCCCATTAAGATCCAGAGTTTTTTGAAAAAAAGAACTAACCTAAGAGATTCTTTATCCAGGCAGCATGGTTCCGGCATTGCTTAATGCTACATCGAGTCAGCCTTGTCTCTCCATGCTGCCGGTGCTGCTGTACATCTGTGTTCAAGAAATGGTTTTAAAATGAGACACCGCACATGAGAGTAAGCCAAAGCAAGCTATCCAGGTTCTTTTAGTTTTTTAATTTATCAGGGCAAACTTTTTAATTTAGTGGATTTACACATGGTAAAAGACACAGAGAAGGCAAGGATGTGAGCTAAGAGCGCAAGTAACACTGCATGAGAAGGAAAGGAACCTATGTTTGTTGTGGGTTCAGCATACAGGTAGACAATTTTATTTTAATGAATGAAGGTTTGCCAGCTGTGGTCACATGGCCTCCCAGCATGCCAGCTGAGAAAGCAATGCACTGCCTGTTACCCTGCCAGAACCAGCACAGGTGCGGAACAGTCCAAACCACTGTCTCATTTGCTGGATCATTTCTGCCAGCTATCAGGCAAAATCTTTGTATTTTTCCATACAAATGAAAACCATGTGTTCAGTGACATGGCTAGCTTCCTGGAAATAACTTAATAGCGAGGAGTTTGAGGCTGCTCTTCACCATGAATACGCCAAGTCAACCTTTTGTTACTTTAATTAATTCCAAAATTCAAGAAAGCATGATTCTACCCCACAATTTCATGTGGTCCCTGCTGTGGAGGTCGAACCTTCCCTGCCAACAGAAGAAGGGTCCCCAGTTCTCCGCACTTGCTCTTCTCGCTTTCCTTTCCCTTCTCAGTCAGCTTGCACCAGTTTGCACGTTCCACTTTAGCTTCGGTTCCTCAGCAGAGGCCCTCTGCCTCATGCGTCCATCCTCCTTCCCCATCATAATCTGCGCTTCTCACTAAGGAGCGGTCTTTTTGGTTTTGTTTTTGTTTTTTTGTTTGTTTGTTTTTTGTTTTTTTGAGACAGGGTTTCTCTGTGTAGCCTTGGCTGTCCTGGACTCACTTTGTAGCGGTCACTCTGTTCTCCCTACCATAACATCTACAGAGCGGAGCATACGGAAAGGGTTGGCATCATTTCTCCGAGCATCTAGCAGGACAATGCTCAGATCAGCTTCCTTTTTCTTTTTTTTTTTTTCTTTTTTTCTTTTTTTCTTTTTTGGTTTTGTTTTTTGGTTTTTCAAGACAGGGTCTCTCTGTGTAGCCTTGGCTGTTCTGGACTCGCTTTGTAGACCAGGCTGGCCTCGAACTCACAGCGATCCACCTGCCTCTGCCTCCCGAGTGCTGGGATTAAAGGCCTGCGCCACCACTGCCCGGCCAGCTTCCTTTTTCTTTCTTCTGTCTGTTAAATTACACGCTGCTGGCCTCACTTGCTTTCTAGGAACACTGACCCTCCTTTTAAGAAAAGAAATGCGGAATCTGCTAATTATTACCAGCTTCCAATGAAGAAATGGATCAGAAACTTAAATAAAGGTGACAGCCCTACATGTATACTTTTCTCTTTAAAAGCAGTTCTATTTCATTGACTACAGAGAAAAAGACAAAACTTAGTGATTATCCCAGGAAGGAAAAGTATACAGTTGAGATCTTAGCCGCACATGGTTGGGGGTGGGACATGCATTTAAGACTTAATAATTGCATTATATTTGCCATATTATAAGAGTTTTAAAGTTATAGCACAAATTCTACTTTCTTCACTATTCTTCTAACCTGGTTGCTACTTCCAGTGAGGTGGAGCATTGCACTAGCATGTTTTAGCCAATGGAGACAGTACTAGCAGGCTGAAGGCTTTGCATCTGGCTGCAATGCTTCCTTCTCAAGTGTCTTCATGGCAACAAGGCACTAGTGCCTGGTGACAGAGGGCTGCATATGTCTTCCTCTCTCACTTGAGATTTGTTTTCATTTTGAAATTTTTAAATGATATTTATTGATCTAAAAAAAATATCTATTCACATTAAATGTAATGTAGTATATATTCAGTCTCCTGACTTTGTACTTAAGAACATGTCTGTGCATTAAAAAAAAAAACAACTAAGAAACATACATTTAAACAATAATAGTTATTGCATTTGGGCAATGGAATAAATAATTTTAAGTGTCAGTGCAATTTTTAGAACTTCACCATACTTATATTGTCATTAGTGCATACATTAATTTTATAGTCAGACACCCATCAGAATGGCTAAGATCAAAAATTCAAGCGACACCACATGCTGGCAAGGATGTGGGGAGAGAGGAACACTCCTTCATTGCTGGTGGGAATGCAAACTAGTACAGCCACTTTGGAAATCTATCTGGTGCTATCTCAGAAAACTGGGAATAGGGCTTCCTCAAGACCCAGCTATTCCACTCCTTGAATATACCCAGAAGATGCTCCAGCACACAACAAGAAAATTTGCTCAACCATGTTCATAGCAGCCTTATTCATAATAGCCAGATCATGGAACAGCCTAAGTGTCCCTCAGTAGAAGAATGGATAAAGAAACTGTGGTACATATACACTATGGAATACTACTCAGCTATTAAAAACAAGGAATTCCCAAAATTTGTGGACAAATGTATTGAGCTAGAAATTATCATAATGAGTGAGTGCATTTAAAAAAAAAAGGAATATATTGTGTTCTTTCAAAATGTCTGCTGTGTTTTAAACATGAATTTTCTAATGATGTGCAAATTAGTAAATCCATTTCTAAACTGAAATTTATTAGTAAGTGGGAACATGTTTTTACCACAGGCTAACACTGAGACATGAGGAATAAGAAAAACCAAATTTGGGGAACTACTTTCTTCCTAAAATCTTATTCTTATTTTGTTCACAAAAATCCCCAGGGAGACTTCAAGCTCCATTGTTGGGATACAGAAGTGGTCAGCCTTAGAAAAGATGAGTATGGTGACAAGAAGACCCTCCATTCAGACTTAGCTCAAAGACACTTCTTTCTGTCTCGCTTAGTGACTTGGACATCAATGTTGTAGAATCCTAGACATTGTAAGATACTTAGTGACTGATTAAGAGAGTCTGAGACCAACGGAAGTGTATAAGAGGCATCATGTCCCTTTCCTTTATACAACTCAAATTTTCCCTATCAATAATTGAAGCTTAAGTGTAAAGAAAAGCATTGACAATGCAGATTCTTGTAGAAACTTATGAAAAACTATTTTACCTGGGAAATTCCTTAAAAATCTTTAGAAGATTAAATAATTCACATCAAGTAAAATTAGAGAAAAGCTATCCTGTGACACAGTGCTTCAAACTGTACTGAAATTCAGATTCAAGTGAAGGATAAAGACACTTGGCTGGAGGAAGCTACAGAACAAAAACAAAGCTCAGCCTTAGTCTTTCTAAGGCAGGCAAAACAACCTAAGGACTCATGGGATTGCAGTTGCAGAAGTACAGAAAAGGACACGAGGTAGGAGAGTCATTAGCCTGGGTGTTGGGTTTGTATCAGCCATAATATGTGTTGCTTGTTTCTCAAGAAACAGATCAGAGATTCAGCAATGTGGTGAGAAACAAAGGGAAGAAACAAAAACCCTTCTAATTGCTCATTTTGGTCACCTGCCGAGAAGTAAGTAGGAACATGGCTGTGGAATGTGAGATTAGACCTCTGGTGTCCTATGTACTGCCTGTCCTGGAGGATGAGCACTTCCCACATGGAAAGGTGAGCTTGGAGAGATGGAGAAAATTTTCAGATGAAATTGAGGCTCACTTTATTTTGTTTATCACTTCCATGAGAAGTAATACAAATACTGACTTACTCCAAAGAAAAGTAAGTCATTTCACCAAAGTGTGGCAAATGAAGATCAATCACAAAACTTTTTCCATAGTTTTGTCAAAAACTCTGGACATTTGTCTACACTAAATTAAAATGAAATGTGGATATACTACAAAAGGAGTATGAAGAGGATATAATGGAAGTAAAAATAGACCAGAAAGGACAGGAAAATTTGGATGGAAAGAATACCATAGTTACATCAACTTGAACAGTTAAATTTTCCTCCTTCAAAATGGGGAATAAATAAGATCCTATGTCCAAAAATAAAGATCAAAATATATAAATGTAAAAAGATAAAAGATAGTCTATTCTAAAGTTATACTCATCCCCAAAATGGATTTGAGATATGTAAATAAGGAATACAAATTCATACATTTTCAAGAATCAAATAGTGAAAATACATATTTCCCATGTGTGTGTAAGGAAATGACAAATAACACAGTATAATGTGACAAGACAAGACAAAGCAGAGATTTCTCCATTTTTTATTATTATTGAGGCCATTTCAGGTTTAAGGAGAAATTGAGCTCCTTGATGGAGAATCACATGGAAAATTACCCATCTCTACCTAGGACTCAGGACCAAGAAGACAGCAGTAACTTACTGTAGCTTCAGTTAACTACATGGTCTGCGAACCTCACCCTGCTGTAGAGGGAGATAGAAGAACATGGTTTGTTGTTGTTGTTTTTTTGTTTGTTTGTTTGTTTGTTTTTTCCGCCTTAGGGAGGGAGGGTGGGAACAGGAAGATACAAGTGAGGGGATAATAATTGGGATCTAATCTGAATAAATTATGGTAAAAATGTAGAAAACAAAAAGCTTCTTGCTCTAAATACTTGGGGCAACCCTAGGGTTTCCAAATACCTGAGTGAAGTCCTTAGCTGCCTGAAATAAAGACTTTAAATTGGTTGTAAACTGTGTCTGAGTGGTAATCTTTGGTGGGCATTAATCTGTATATACTGAGGAAATCTTACCATAAACAACCCAGAAGTTATAATAAAAGCAACTATAAAATATGTAGCCATCAAATGCTTTTGCAACCATTAAAAAAACAGTTCTCTGCTCCAGCTGTAAACTGGACAAAATATTTACACAAGGACTTTAGCAAGGAGACATTGCGGCAACATCTCCAAGGACTTACAAAAGCTTTAAAAAGAAATATCATCAAACACAAAAACATGTTGAAACATACTACCCTAAAAAAGACCAATGAAAATAATTTTGCTGTAGCATTGGCAAATGCCAAATGCTTGACAGGTAAACACTGGTTTAATCTTTTCAAAGGAAAGAGAGCTTGGACACAAATACGCTGGAGGAAAACTTTGGCTTTCTGTCAAAATATGAACACCAGCACTCTTTCCTGCAGTAAATCAATTTCTAGGACTTTATCAAACAAATAAACTTAAAATATTTGCAGAACAAGTCAGCTTAATTAGGTCCATCCTGCCTTAGCTTAACCCCCAAATGAATTCCTCTAACCAGCTGTCATTTGCTTTATTCTCACCGCATTTCCTAAGCCAAATACTATCAAAATATCCCAGCACAAACATTTGCCCCAACTGTGGGCAGCTGAAAGACCCTGCATGTTTCTGTGGAGCATAGCACTACTGGAGAACTAGGTATTAAAAAGAAACAACTTGTAAGTTCCATTCTAACAGTCTTCTATTAATTGAGTTTGAAAAAGGATCTCACTTTGTAGCCCAGCTCAGCCTGAAAACTTGCAATGTAGCTCAGGCTCGCTGTGAGCAGCAAGTTGGCCACGGCCTTGCCAGGGTGGTAATGCCCGCTCAGAAACCATACCCAGCCAACCCTTCATTAAATTAAAATTTGCTAAAACCTGGATTTTTATAAGCTCATCTTATTTACTCTAACTAGGGAAACAATTTGAGTTAGAAAGTACTTGATAAATTTGGAGAAAAGTATTCATAACATGGTCTCTTTAGTATTTATATGTAGAACTCAACTTCTTTATTAATAACACTTGATGTTAAAATTTAACAGGGAATATTGAGACACATGAAAAAGAAATAGAGGAAGAAATAAAGGGTCGCATATTCAAATTAAATACAACTTGTCAACATCAATGCTTCCTCAAATCTTCTGCCTCCATTTTCATATGTAAAATAAACATATAGTGTTATATTATTAATCAACAGATTAATAAGTAATAATAATACATGTGTTTGAGCTCCTTATACAAAGATAGTAATCCATGTTTACTTTACACTGCTTCTAAGCGTACATTTAACTCTGCAGAAATAAAGCATGTAGAAGTTCAAAATTAGATTTTTCTCTTCCTATGCTTTATTCAAGGTAGAAGTACAGCATACAAATTGGTAAGAAGACATCACACTTTCTGCGTGACAAGGTAGGCACTGACCATGCCTTCCGCAAAAGAGGCTCAGCAACATGAAAACCAATTCTTTAAACACTAAGACTAACATCATTCTCTTTGATCAGTTGCTTGCAGGCCCTAAGTACTTGGAAATGAAGCTACTGGACAGAAATGTTATCTTTTACAGCCAACTACGAAATTTAGATGTCAGTGTGATAGCTGACACAAATTGCTTGAATGGAAACTAAATGAACAGCCACTGAGTAGACAAGTCTACCTGCCTAAGTCTTGTGTTATTAGCTGCAAACATGATTATTGGAGCAAGAAGCTATACCTTATAAAAAGTTGTGTGAAAATCAATAAAGCTTTGCAGACTGTAACTTCAGCAATGATTTGATTTGTCAAACACTAGTCTTACTTGCTTTATTTAGCACATAAACTAGATCTCTAAAAATATGAAAGACATAATCACATTGCAAACGAAATGCAGTAGTTTTTAGAACTTTTCTTTTTCAATATTCAGGGTTTCAGACAAAAAATAAACCTGTGCATGGCTAATGATCTTCACTCACAGTAGCAGTGGAGACATATGTGTCTTTCCCTAGCACATTAACTCTTTATGGTGCCAATTAATTATTGAGCTGCCGAACTGTTTCCAGTTCATTTACTTTTCTATGCACTGTTTCGTCTTGGTAGAATGTTTCCCTTAATTATCTGTAAATATGGAGCTCTTGTTCATTCCAAATGTGGTTCTTGCAAACAGAAGAAAACCACCTAATCCTAGCCTCCAGGATATTTGATAACCAGTCATCAATAGAATATATTAAATATTACAAAAGAATGTGCTGTCTAGCAGTAGAGTCTAAAGCCATGTTTGCTTAATGTCCCTTTGTTGCTGCAAATGAATTTAGTCACCCAATCACTTTTTGTCACAATGGTAATAATGATCATCCTAGTGTTCATTAGTACCTTGCCAAAAAGAAAGCAAATTGTGCAATTTTGCTGGCCAATTTCAACTGGAATATTAAACTAAAAACTGGAAATATTTAAAATAAAATGAACCTTGTATTTCATCAGTGTTTGTGAAGCTAGAAATTAGAGATAGTCAAGTAATAGAAAAAAGAGAGGCTCACTGATGCTTCTGTTGATTCAAGGGATGCATGTAATGTATTTACAGCTTGTTTTTATATCCTTATGTACAATTCTACAAGTTGTCAAAAACACAAGTATTTTTAAAAAGCAATAAAAATAAAAAGGGTAACACTTGTATTCAGGTGCATACAGATGAAATGCTATTGAGGGCCCAAGGATCCTGCCATTTTCTCTGTTAAGCAAAGTATATTACCCTGCTCTGTTACTCACTGATATCTGAAAAATATGGTCAGCCATATTGGATCAAAGGAAATAAAAATGTTTAGTCTTTCATATTATTTTTTTTAAGTTAGGAGATTATAAAGAAGCCATGTGAAGACCATCTTTGTTTTGAACATCATTTCTCAAAAGGGATGTCAAAAGCTATAATTTAACACGTAAAAGAACATTCTTCTTGGAGTTTTGAGCTGGGCTGGTGTTGCACACATAAAAATGCCTTTAGGCTTATTACTTTGTCTGTATACACAAATGCAAAGGAAAGAGAATTTCAGTTAAAGGTTTAGGTGGCATCTTTATTATTCTGTTTTAATGTACTTGTCTTTGTCTGTATACACAAATGCAAAGGAAAGAGAATTTCAGTTAAAGGTTTAGGTGGCATCTTTATTATTCTGTGTTAATGTACTTGTCTACTTGCTCCGCATTACTCAGTAAAATCCACCTTGATAAAAAAATCTTTGATCACTAGGCCGAGGGGCATGTCTCATGAAAGTCTTCACTTACCAGGAAAGTGGGATTGAGGTGAGGACATCCTAAGGTGAGAGAAATATAGGAGATAGGGAAATAGATGGATCCAGAGGGTCCTAGAAACCTACAAGAAGAACACTATGATGGGCAGATCTGGGCCCAGAGGTTCTGCCCGATCTATGGAGCCAACCCAGGACAATCATCATCAAACCCCTACCCAGACCTAGCCAAGGGACAGGATATTCTCCACAGTTAAGTGGAGACTGGGGACTGACTTTCACATGAACTCTGATGCCCCATATTTGGCCATGTCCCCTTGATGGGGAAGCCAGATGGCACTCGGAGGAAGGATAGCAGACTACCAAGAAGAAATTTGATACCCTGGCATCATATTCAAGGGGAGGAGGTCCCCTTCAGTCGCATTTATTGGGAAGGGAAATGGGGTGAAAGCAGGAGGGAGGGAGGGAGGAATGGGAGGATGCATGGGATGGGATAGCAATTTAGATGTAATATTTTTCAATTAAAAAATAAAGCATAAATAACTTTTAAAAAATCTACCTTGATCAGTGTGATACTTATCACCCTATTAATGGCATAAGGAGATATGATTTTCTAACCAGCAAATAAACCCATAGCACTATTAAAACATTTCTTGTCTCGGTAATCATCTTCCATATGCCCCAGAGTGCAGGCCAGACATATTGGCCATGGTAGTGTGGTTTGGAAAATTACTCAGCCTAAGTACCTTCAACTTGGCTCAAAGCCTCACCAAGGAACACTATACGTCTTTATATTGTTTATGCTTATTTCTTTTTTATTGCATGGGCAGCCTATATAGACTTTATTTACTTGGTGTGAAGCATCTTACTGGAACATGTTGGCATTTATTCTTCCTTGGCAAGAAAAAAAAATGCTACAAAAGCATCAGAACCAAAGCAAAAGTGAGGCCTCCCAGAACAAAGATGACTGTATTCCAAACAGGAAGGGGAGGGTGGCATTGACCGAGAACAAATTTGAAACAAGCAAGCCCTTTAGGCCTTTTCTGGAGAACTGTGATGAAAACAAGTTAGAAAAATATTAATGGGTCACTGGCCTGAAAAAACATTAAGGGGTTCCAGAATTAGAGTTTTAATTACCAACAATGTGCTCTCTTAAAAATAACAATTCCAAAACTTTAATCCAACATGCTGTGGAGTTATGCTACAAACATCCAACCTTCCTACAACTGGAAGTTTCCAAGTTCTGGCTTTACATCTTAGAGTAATATATGTTGACAGCAATTGTCTGCTCTTTGCAGCATCATTTGTCATGGGATATTCATCAGCTGGCATGGTCCTGGTTTCTAGGAACCACTCTGCCTGACCAAACTGGCAGCAATGGTGCTGTTCATATCCTATGCTCCAAATGGCCTCTCAATCACTTGTAAGATGACATAATCATCCACAAAATTGCACCAAGTACAGGAAGAACTTAAGTAGCTAGAAAGTTCTGAAATGTATCACTGCAGTATAAAACTTCATAATGATGAGCATACCTTGCAAAATGTTTGGATTAATTAGTTAAATGCAAAAATATTCACACATAGAGAATAAATTACTCATATATCCCTGGTCTCCTCCACCACAAGTTAATTTTGTTGTTGTTTGCCTCAGGAACACAATGACCATGAAGATCATTCTTGGTTTGGAAAGTTATTAATAGGATACTGACTCATTAGTCAAAACATTCACATGAATAATACATGAAATGTTGCTGATAACGCTTTATAAGTAAATCAAACTGAAGCTGTGTTATGCTGTTTTATTAAAGACAGCCTAAAGCTTTAAATGGTGCTTATTTATAGACTACATTGAAAGATAAAATATTTGCTTTGTAGCTTTATTACTGACAAAGTACCAAAATTCATTTTCAAATTAGTGGATATAATAAAATATTAAGAGATCCATAAATCATGACAGAAAACAGAAAAGTTGAAGTGAGCATGGGCTTGAAAACATTATTTCAAAAGAGATAACGTGACACTAATACTAAGCCACATATTTTAATTTTAAATATTAATTTATGCTGGACTTTTCAGTTCAGGTTTCTCATTCATTATGAGAAAGCCAACCTTGCAAAGCATATATTAAAAGTCAATTATTCAATTTACAAAATGCATTATTATATTAGAAAACTATTTTTTAAAGTTTCCTTTAACTAAGATCCTACATATATCTCAAGAGATTTCCCAGAAGCTAACATTTATCAGAAAGAAACAGACCACCACCAGAGTCATGGAATGACAGAGTAGGTAGCTTGATGTTTTCAGTCCACTAGGCTGTAGCTGAAATTACTTGTACTGACCTGTCCTTCAGGGAAGAATATGATTTGGTGTGAAAGGATTTCTTGATTTTGACATGGATTTGTTTTTGTTGGTATTGTTCAAGACTGAAGTTTTACAGCACATATTAAACAAGTATAAGTAGCAGTTTTGTAATGTAGATATGGAGGTCATATTAAATGGGGACCAGGGGAAACAGCATCTTCAGTGTATCATATCAAATGTCCCTCTTAGCAACAGGAGCACATCAACATCTGGTTTTATCCCTAGTGTTTGGAAATGAGTGCTGCTGAGAGTTTTTGTGATTGGGAATCATGATCTTTGGTCTGGAATAATATGCAGCCTTTCCACTTGATTTTAAGAATGAAGGTCCCCCTCAGTCACAGTCATAGGGATGGGGAGTTAGGAGAAAATGGGAGAGAGGGAAGAATGGGAGGATACAAGGGATGGGATAACAATTAAGATGTAATATGAATAAATTAATAAAATATATTTAAAAATTAAAAAAATAATGAAGGGCTTTTATGATCAAGTGAGAAAATATATAGGAAAATTATAGTGCTTTGTTACATCCCAGATTAATGATAAATATTGATATTATTACTAATAATGAATTCCTTGTCCCTAAATCCAACATAAATGATAAGTATTGACTTTATTAATAATAATATGTCCCTGGTCCCTGTCCTAAGAAAGTAAAGTGGTCTTTTTCAAAAGTCCAGCAATATGGTTCTAATTAGCCCAATCATTCTGAACAGTGACAATCAGAACAAAACATTGCAAGCAACACTAATTCATTAGTTTTTGTGCACTGTTTTAGAATCTGAATTTGCACTGTAGTCTACAGGAGCTGTATTCAAGACATAAAGAAAGGCAATTTATATTACAGAAAAAATTTAGCCAAATCTTTAAATATTCATCATCCTGAGACTAAAACCATCAAGAACTCATAGTTTCAGACTGTTCACATGAAGACAAGGATTTATTGCTTTATGAAATGAACTACGCTGTAATAAATTAATCATTTATTAAAGAAAGCCTACTTGTTACCTTAGATAAGAGACATTGGAATATTTAATCAGAACATTTCAAATTACCCCATTTAGTTTTATAACCTTCTTGTTTGTGTTATGGATTCACATTTTTACAGAATATACTTAGAGCTGAAAATGTGGCTGGGAAAAATAGGTAGGAACCTTGATATTAAAAGCTTAGTATGTCTTTGCTAAAGACTTTGAAATTTGCAGCCTAAATGACAGAGGTATATCATATAGTTTTAAGTCAAGGAGTAGAACAGTTATATTTAATTTGAGGCACTAAAGTACATGTGTGAAAGTCAAGTAAACTTATAGGAGTGGTTCAACCTTCTCCCACGTGCATATTAAGGATGGAACTACGGTAGTCATATTTGCAGTCAAACATCTTCATCCATTGAACCATCTAATTTGGCTCTTTTAAATTTTCTTCAAGTTATTATTTACATGTCTTTATTGGCTGCTAGGTTTGCATTTTTCCTTTCATAATGTGACCACAGAAAAAAAATTCACGATATGAATCAATTACAAATGAAACTCATCTTTACATATTTTTAAATCATTTAAAAAATTATATGTAGGCATGTAATTTGTGTGTGTGTGTTTGTGTGTGTGTGTGTGTGTGTGTGTGTGTGTGTGTGTGTGTATCTATACACATGTAAAGGTGCCTTGGAGGACAGAGGTGACAGATTTCCTGAACGTGAAGCTGGATTTATAGATGTTTTTGAGTTTCCTGGCTTTGATGCTGGGAATCAAACTTAGGTCCTCTAAAAGACCAGTAAGTGTCCTTAACCACTAACCAGTCTCTTTTGGCTCCAAGTAATCTGCGGCTTGATGACTAGTTACAGTCATAAAATAATATATGAGTGAGTGAGGAGGTTATATTTGTGCCAAGATAATTTAAGAGTTGACACCGACAAACTTCTCTCTTGGAAGTCAAAGACTGATCAAATCAACTTTAGTACATATTACACAGAACAAGAGTATCTCTTTTTTCATGGGGGCATGTTCAAACTTCTTGCACTATATGTAGGTTTATTCACACAATGAGAATAGTAGAAAAATGTGCATCTATCTCTCCTGTTCTTAGATCAGTAGGCTCTGTAAAATAAGAGATAAGCAGCAATAACTTCCTCATTGCTGCTCTGGTGGCCTTCCAGGCTCCTTGGTATATGCTGAGTTCTCACTGCATAGTTAAGATAGAGATTTCTCCTGGAAACCATGGTGGCCCCTGCAGTTGTGGTCATTGGACTCAGGATTTTCAGTCAATGGGAAAGAAAGGTTCTACAACCTTAGAAGTATTATTTCTCTTGGTACCTTGTGGCCTTTGTAGTCAGGTGCTATACTGTCAGCTTGAAATCTTGGACCAATCTCTCTCTCTCTCTCTCTCTCTCTCTCTCTCTCTCTCTCTCTCTCTGTGTGTGTGTGTGTGTGTGTGTGTGTGTGTGTGTGTCTACTGATTTCCCTCCAGGTCAGCAGATCACAGTTCCAACAGTACTCTCTGGTGGAACCCACTGATAACCTCCACACCAGGTCAGGCCTTCTTATGTGTGAGTTTACATTAGCTGAGTTATTCACTGATAACAATATGGGAGCTTTTTGAAATTATTACCTTTTTTTCACTCTTCTAACACTGACTACTTCTTAACCACTGCCTATGAATTTCATATAAAACAAAATGGTATTTCGTTCTGCATATCATCTTAGCACCTAGGGAAATGTGTAACAAGGAGAACATGGAAGTTGGTAATACATTCTCTGTTTTCTGTCTTTACTGACTACTCTATTACTCACTTAATACAGGAAACTACACAGGACAACAATCAATTTGTTTGTTTTTGATTCTTTCATATATGTGTGTGTGTGTGTGTGTGTGTGTGTGTGTGTGTGTGTGTATACACTTTAAAACAGGAAGCACATAGTAATCCAAACACCACAGAATGTAAAATATCTTTCAGAAACAATTTCATGAAATTCCAACCTGTGAAATAATTCTATAATTTTGGCGTAATTTTGATACATAATGTCTGCTTGGAACATTATTCAGTGCATCAGAATGTATATTTATATCCTTCATAGACAGAAAGACTTCTGCAAACAAAACAAGACAACAACAAAAAGAACCTCAAGCTACACATGCAGCTCACCCAGCTGCCACTGGGATTCTCTGGGCATTCTCTATAACAGTTCATTTGAGGGAACAAAGAAAGCTAGAAAGACAGCAATGAATCCTAGAATAAAATACTCTCAAATTGGGACAATTATGGGGAGTAACAGAAAAGGATAAAGAAAGTAAATATAATTTAGAAGAGGAGAAAGTATGAAAATGCCACAAATATCATTTAACAGGGCCTAAACAAAGTAGAAAATATTTGACATCTTGTCATTATCATCCAAAAAACATGAAGACAAGTGATTGCTGTGAAATTGGAAAATATTTAAAAGAATTCTTATTATAGTCACACAAGCATTCCACAGTAGTTGAGAAGTACTAAGATAAAATTAGGGTTTATAGTCAGTGTTCACTTGATAATGGAGAAATTATTTTTAGTCTTAAAGAAATAACATATCCTTCTTTTCTTTTACAATATAAGCAGAATTTCATTTCTGTGTTTGTTTCGGTACCAACTGTTGGTGGGTGGAATTTACACTTCACTTAAGGATTTCAAATTAATATTATTCTAAACATCAGATGAATTTCTTCATTACATCATCTGAATGATAAGAGACCCAGTATATTTTTAATAAGCATGTAAAACTGAAACAAGAAACTATGTTAATTCAAATGTAGTCATTCCTGAGCACCCCCTGTATTTTCTATGCATATGTAATATCATTCCTATAATTTCATACCTTGGAAATTCATCACACAGTACCTTTTCTGTATATGTTCTTCTCACCTAAGTTATACAATGAGTATACATACTCCTGTATGAATTTCAGCATGCCATTAACATTGGAAAGTCTGAAAAAAAAACTAGGAAAAGGGACTGGGCTCTTTTATCATAGTCTTCCAAAATGGCATTTGTGTTATTTCACTGTAGGTATGAAAGAGTGTTTGAAGGACTTCTGTTTATTTGACACTGCCCAGCGCCCACATTGTCTGGATATTAGCAAATCTTATCTCCCTTGGCTGGAAACTATAACAGAAGGAATATCACTAAAAATAGCCTGTCTCTCAAGTTAAGTTTGCATCCTGCTATCTGATCCTAGACTACTGCAATCTGCACCAGAGTACAATGAATTATAATGAGATGCTTGGTCTCTGTTTTGATATTTTATCATTTTCATAGTCTACCACATGTTAAGTAAAAGTACATCTTAAACAAGTGAAAGTAAGTACTATTTGATGCTGCAAAGATTTGATTCCCCATATGCTGTGGCTTGCTTTATTCATGTAAGAAGTGGTGTTCGAATCATTATTTAATATGTGTTACATTTTCGTTTGCTATCCTGGCACGTTTTCTGAATGGTCATTTCCAGATGCAGTAATTTATAAAGAACCGTAATTTAAAGTTGGAATATAAGATGCTCTTTGCTAAGAAAAGAGCATTGAACTGGTAGAGAGAAGGAGTAGATACAGCAAGAATAAATCTGAAATAAGAGTATCTATTATTGATGAGAAACCTAAGTATATGTGAGTCTTTAATATTTATTCAAAACAGCCTCACAGGAATCTTTCTCTCACATGTTTAAACAGCTTAAATTATTTTGTACCGTATGAACAATTCTGTCTCAGCCACTCACTGAAAACCTACTTGCTAGCAGTTGTATTTTAAAGTGAAGTCAAAGTCATGGTTTTCAACTGGCACCATTTGGCTCCCTGAAGAATTTGACTATGTCTGGGATATTTTGATTGTCACAGATGGAAGAGAAGTGTTACTGGCCAGGGATGTTGCTAAATATCCTATGCTGTACCAGAAAGGTTCCCCAATAAAGGAAGAAGCATCCCAAGATGTCAGCAATGCTGAGACTGAGAGTCTTTAGAAAAATCTATGAGTAGGACTTATATGGACATAACACTGGAGGATAAATATCATTTATATAGTCAAAAGACAAAGACACTGGGATTATGAATGTCTTGGCTAGAATAGAAGCGAAGAGTTAGATGTAGACAGAGAGGGAAAAGCCACAGACAAGACACAGCAAGGAGGTAGATATGAAGGAAACAATTTACAAAGATGAAAATTTTAAGATGATTGTTCTTGACTGGTCATCATGTGATATGGACATGGAGAGAATGTAGAAAGAAAAACTGACCAGGATAGAAAATTAGTTTGACATTAGAATTGTGGAAGTGGAGAGAATTAGCACTTAAGACCCCCCCCCCTAAGAGCATATAGGGACTTGGATCTGTAATAGTGATTCCATAATGTTAATGAAGCCCTGGGGTTGATCTTGTCCTTAGCATCACGAAAATGAGAAACGAAACAAAAGAAAAACCTCACAGTTAAGACAAAGGTAAAAACAACAACTCCCCCAAAAAACACACACAACCAAAAATTAGTCAACAAGTATGTAGTTGTTTTTAAAAGAGGTACTAGTGACAGTAGATGACCCTCATCCCTCACACTATGCGAATGAGGTGTCTGTTGACAGTGGAATTCCTCTGCAGTACAATTACTTGTTTTCTGTTAGCAATGTTGTTTCTGCTCCACCAATATTATACTCAAAAATACTCTTTTTTCTTGAATCTATTTATATGAATGGTTCACAGTTGCACAGATAAAAGAGATACTTCTTTGAAACCAGGAACAATTTGACATATTACCAAACTCTGTAGTAGCTGGCTTCTTTTTACTGAAATTAAATATCATTTGACTATACGTGCAAGCATAATTTAATACTAGCTGTGACTTTTTAAGTTGAGATTAATTAATCAAGGTTATGCACTAAATTTGAATACTAGAAACATATGCATTGCAAGCAATCTTATATAATTCAGAAAAAGCTACGTATCTGAACATCTCTTCTATAAGGTACATAGCATCTAAATACCATTGATTCCATGTAGCATCATGTCAGAGAACAGAAGGCAATGCCCTATCTGTACAGTCTGCAGTTAACCTTTGGCTAACTCATTAAATTTTAGCAAAGAAAAGGGGGGTATTCCAGTGCTTATTGTAAACATTTATGTACTAGTAAGCAGAATTTATTTTTAAGTGACTTTGAAAGACGGCATTGAAAAATAATTAAGACATTAAGTACAATAGTAAGAAAAGAGCTCTGAAATTTCTTCCTGATACTATCAGATATTTTCCAGTTAAAAAACACAAATTTGCAAAATTTCAGTTTAAAACTAAGAAAGGAAAGTCAATAGGTGGAAAAGATTTGTTACAATTACTGAGAAACGAATTTTGGTCTCCAAGGAAGACACAATTCATAGGGTATTGCATATACTCTTCTTTTGCTATTACAAGCCAACATGATCAAAAGTGACTTTATGGAAGTAAAAATTTATTTGGGCTTATGCTATCAGTTCATCAGGGCTGGAGAAGTATAGGAGCAGGTGGCCAAAACAAGAAGCTTGGAGATCACATATTCAACCACAAATGTGAAGCGGCACAATTGAACAGCACACCACCCCCCTAAACAGCCCCACAATCTGGGAAATAAATGTTTAAACATATAAGCCTGTCAGGAACATTTCTTATTCAAACCACGGCATAGGGCATTCAATAATTTCATTTGAGGAAGACATAGCCAAATTTGAAGAGTCTTTTTTCTACTAACTAATAAAGTAAAAGCAGTTTGCTAAGTTGGGATAGCTTCATATGTGCTCTGTCTGCAAGTAGTGAACAAGAAAGTAAATAAGTACTTTGTTTTTGAAATCATATTTATCTTCAAATTTCCCTTTAAATGACACAAGCTTTGCGCAGGGTGATAGATATGTATCTATTTGCACTCTTCTACATCCCAATGGCCAGCCTGAGACCAGGAGAAGGGGACCACCACGGCACTGCCTAGAGGGCAGAAGCCAGGGCAGCATAGCCCTGACGTGGATCAGAGCCAGCAAAAACAGAATCAAAACAAAAGAAACAAACAAAAAGTCAATGAAATCATTCTAGTGGTATTCTGCTCTACTCATAGACAGAAGCCTAGCATAATCATCATCAGTGAGGCTTCATCCAGCAACTGATGGAGACAGATGTGGAGACACACAGTCAAACATTAGGAAGAGCTCAGAGAATATGGCGGAAGAAGGGAGCAAGTGTTGTAAGAGCTGGAGTGGGGAGACAAGAACACCACACACACGCACATACACACACACACACACACACACACACACACACACACACACACACCACACATATACACACACACAACAAAATAAAACAAAAAACAAAAACCCCACAGAATCAACTAACCTAGGATCATAGGCACAGAGACAGAACCGACACTCAGCAAACCTGCATAATTCTGACCTAGGCCTTCTGCTTATATGTTGTAATTGTGTAGCTTGATCTTCTCAAGGGATGCTTAGTGGTGGGAGCAGGGCATGTTCTTTATCCTTACAACTGCCTTTGGGACCCCTTTTCTCCTACTGGGTTTCCTCATCGAGCCTTAGTACGAGCGAAGATGCCTAGTTGTATTCCCATTTGATATGCCATGTTTGGTTGATATTCCTGGAAGGCCTGTCCTTTTCTGAAGGGAAAGGAGAACTCTTCGATGGAGACATGGAGAGGCTAGGGAAGGGACTGGAAGAGGAGATGGGGGGGACTGAAAAAAATAATAAAAAGTAATAATAATAAAAGATACGTTGTCGTTTGATACTCAGGATGGGAATGAAACAAAGCCTGTGTTCTCTGTAACCATTTGTCCTGGTGAAACCCCTGTTCTGATTAATACACAATTAGGTAATGAACATATAAATGAATACAAATGAAAACATATCTTGGAATGATGTAAATCAGTGCTAGTTTCCTGGGCTCTGCAGCCAGTAGGACAAGGGGGTTTCAGGAAACAGACAAACTCTCAGGATCCACATGAGAACAAACAACAGGGCAGAAAAAAAAAAAAGAAGTCCTTGTATGGGTTCCTAGGGATCTAGTGGTTTGAATTGCATTGGAGTTAAGAACACTAGATTATCCCAAGACAGAAATGCAATTTACTCTGAAAGAAACAAATAACACTGGCAAAATTGCATCTTCCTTGATCAAGGACAAGTCCAAGAAATGAATGTAGCTAATGTAAAAGGTGTTTTTCTGTGAGAGTACAAGCTGAGTGAATAAAGATATTGTGTAAATTAGCCTGGCAGGAACCACTTGCATTGCTGCCTTTGGTCTCAGGGCCCATTTGTCTGCAGCTGATGTACTATTACCATTGAATATGGAAGTAATGTGGCCACATGATGCCAACATATTTCTATTTCTAGAAAAATCTTCAATGCAGTCATACTAATGCATGCTTACTGTAGGAAGAAAGTGGCATTCCATTTTACTGCTGGAGCTGAGCAAGCCATTTTTAAGGGCTCGAATTAAAGGAGAAAAGAAATCTGATGTTAGGAAGCAACAGAGCATACGTTTTTCCATGTTCAGAAACTAAACTGTTTCAACAAACAATCCAGTTGTGTTTTATTTTGCCTTCCAGATACACACATCCATTGAATCATTCTGCTTTGTTGTGGTTTTTCAGTCCCAATGAAAGATGTGCAGCCAATTTAAGTAAAATAGATTTTAGCATAAGAATGTATCCTTACCTTCTTTGCTTCAGCATCTCCTTTGTCTATGGTAGATAGGAGAGACCATGGGGAAATTCACTGGCATTTATCAAGCAGCCCACTGGGCTGCAGAGAAAGACCAAGAAAGCCAGGTCCTCCTCAATTCCTTTGCAACCCACAGACCCAGGCTAAGGGAAGCATTCATTGCTGGAGCTCCTGTGTCCTGCAATATCCGTTATCTTACACATCACATGGGATTTTCCCAGTACCAGCAAGGAGTAATTTAACAGGCTGGAAGCCTACTGGATTATAAGAGATGGGTTTTCTTCTTTCTAAAACATATTGTACTAATATTTCTCTCATAATGGAAAAGTGTCTAACAAAATCCAATCTGACTTTTATTTGAAAAGAGCAGGTGTTGTATTGTGTCAAGGAACTTAAGTCACACAGCAATCAATTGTAGCACCATGTTTCATCCAAACAATAGCACCTGCAAAGGACTGCTTGAATTTACAAGGCCCACAGAACCTTCAGCAAGCATTTCCGCAGCGGTGGTGTGGCGTTCTCATGCACAGCCTCACTGTGCTGTGGCCAACTGATGAAGACCTACTGGAAGTCTTTAAGTGCTTCCAACCAGCATGGCAGATCTCTCACCCACAGTATAGTTCCTGGAAGCTGCCCAACCTGCTTAGCTGTGCAGTAGATTATATCATTTGACTTGAGAGTCCTAAATATTAATTTCTTCATTTAAGAGAAAGGTTGGCGAACTGAAGTTAAGGATCAGATCCCATCCAACACTATTTTTCCTTTGGGGGAAGGTTAATTTTTATATCTCTCATGGAATTGGAGAAAAACAAGAACAAGGAGAACGCCTACAGCAAATTGAACCTGTATCAAATTGACACTGCAATATCCACAAGTCACAATGCAAAGTGGTCGCACTATTTATTTATATATTGACTGTGACAGTGTTTACACTTGTTTACAATTGTGACGAAGACCTAGGAACCAGAAGTGCACTATTTAAGGCTTTGGGGGATAGATTTCAATAGCTTCTGATTAAAAGTATCATTGGTTATTTTCATCCTTACACAAGTGGCAAAAATGTATTACTTTCAACTTAACCAGACTTGGGTCTTCCTTTCTACCCACTGGTCGAAAATGATCCTTTTCTAGAGTCCATTGTTAGCACTTACTACAGGGATTTAAGAGCCCTGTGACTGACAAAGGCAATGTGTATCTGGGTGGTAATCGGACAAATGTCTTTACTGTTGCAAATTATCTACCAGGACTCACATATTCTTAGACAATGCTTTTAATGCTGCCTCGGAATCTTTCTTTTGAAATCTTTTAAATGCTCTCAATGATGTCAAGCCTTGACCCATTAAACCTGAACTTGATTCATATTTTTACCTTAAGTCATTCATTTAGAAGTGTACTTAGTGGAGAAAAGAGAGAAATGCACTGCCTGGAATAGAGGTGACCTCAATAAATATTAGTGAAATGAATTCAGTTGGCTCAATATGAAATGAGGCTAATGCTGTCTAAAGGAACAAAACCCAGCTATAGATGCAAATCCATTCATCATTTGTGCCCCTCTGGGTCCCTACACTAAGGAACTTTGTTTTTACACTTGATACTCACACATTTCTGACTTTGTGGCTGTCCCAGTGGCTCACCTCATCATTTTCCCAGACTTCCTTATTGGCTCTTGCTCACTATAGATTTCTGTTGACACCTTTTCTTCATCTTCCTGAACAATTCTGATTGATATACTAAGCAATTTTATACACAAACATGTGTACACACACACACACACACACACACACATACGAGAGAGAGAGAGAGAGAGAGAGAGAGAGAGAGAGAGAGAGAGAGAGAGAGAGAGAGAGAG
>OU015742.1:101101967-101118886 GCA_907169655.1 Acomys percivali
GAGAGAGAGAGAGAGAGAGAGAGAGAGAGAGAGAGAGAGAGAGAGAGCGCTTAGTCTTTAATCCAAACTTCCATGTACATTGACAGGACAGTCACAGATGCCCCTGAAGTAGATATATGGATTTCAAGTGCCTAGTGTTCCCAAGCTTACATCATGCTGTGTTCTATCATAGTCTGCATTGTTGTTTATAAAGAAGGCAGATTAGCATTTTATTTTGAAGACATAAGACATCAAAGACCTAAGAAGCAATGTTAAGAAGGCAATCTGTCTGAGACATACTCTATACCAAAACAAAATGAAAATGTTTATGGACACATGATATTGTGCAACACCTGGAAATCAATAACTCCAACAAGAAATATTAGAGTTCTTTCTTTCTTTCTTTCTTTCTTTCTTTCTTTCTTTCTTTCTTTCTTTTTTTATTAATTTATTCTTGTTACATCTCTATGGTTATCCCATCCCTTGTATCCTCCCATTCTCCCCTCCCTCCCATTTTCCCCTTATTCCCCTCCCCTATGACTGTTCCTGAGAGGGATTACCTCCCCCTGTATATGCTCATAGGGTATCAAGTCTCTTCTCGGTGGCCTGCTGTCCTTCCTCTGAGTGCCACTAGGTCTCCCCCTCCAGGGAACATAGTCAAATATGAGGCACCAGAGTACATGAGAAAGTCATATCCCTCTCTCCACTCAAGTGTGGAGACTGTCCTGTCCATTTGCTCAACCATGTTCATAGCAGCCTTATTCATAATAGCCAGATCATGGAAACAGCCTAAATGTCCCTCAGTAGAAGAATGGATAAAGAAACTGTGGTACATATACACTATGGAATACTACTCAGCTATTAAAAACAAGGAATTCTCGAAATTTGTGGATAAATGAATTGAGCTAGAAATGATCATAATGAGTGAGTTAACCCAGAAGCAGAAAGACTCAAATGGTATATACTCACTTATATGTGCATATTAGCCCAATGGGCATGTCCCACGAAAGCCTTCCCTTACCAGGAAACTGGGACAGAGGGGAGGACATCCTATTGGGACTCTAGATGAGAGAACCATGTGAGAATAGCAATGTAGAAGGATCCAGAGGGTCCTAGAAACCTACAGGTAGAGTTCTTTAAAGAAATAGCACAGCTGCAGAAATCCACTAGGCAGGAAGTACTGGGCGTAGCAGTACATGCCTATAATCCCACCACTTAGGAGGCAGAGTCAGGTTGATGTCTGTGAATTTGAGTCCAGCCTGGTCTACATTATAAATTCCAGGTCAATAAGGCTGCATAGTGAGATTCTGTATTGATAAACCAAACATATCAGCAGGACAAGAAGAGAGACACCAGAGTGACACTCTCCCTGATGCAGATGGGATGATTAATGAAAATTCACTACACTGGGCATGATATCTCAAGTAGTGCAAGCATGCAACACTTATCCGTGCTGGCTGGCTGTGTGGCTACAAAGACTTCCCACAGTTTTTTCTATGTCCTCTTATTTCAGTAAAGTAAGTACATTTTTTTTTCAACAAACCTGAGCAAGTTCATATCCAAAGGAATAAAACAGATTCCCTGTTAATTTAATAACTGGCCTCTAACTTCTAAAAGTCTGCTTGGAGTAGCTCCAGTATCTATACAGACAGTATGTGTGATAACTGGTGATGTTCTAAAAGAGCAAAACTTATTTGGAACTTTTGATAAGCTTTTCTATAATGAGTTTCTAGAGTTAATATAGTCACTGAATAATATAGCCACTTTCATTGAATTAGTAGATTAATGGTATACAATAAAATAAGTGTGAACAGATTAATTTAGAAGAGTTCAGAGATAGATGAAAGTATCTAAATTAAAGCCACATTTCTGTAAGCAAATATATGTTATGTCCAATTCTTATTTTCTTCGTAATTCTCAGTGTTTCCACTGTGCTTAAACAATAACAATAACTGTAAACTGTTTACAATATCTAAAACCAGGAAAATAATTATCTTATTTCATAGTGTTTCACATTCTGTTATAGAATGTCTGACTTTCACACAAACTCTGGTGCCCCACATTTGACCATGTTCCCTGGATGGGGAGGCCTGGTGGCACTCAGAGGAAGGGTAGCAGGCTACCAAGAAGAGACTTGATACCCTATGAGCATATACAGGGGGAGGAGGTCCCCCTCAGTCACATTCATAGGGGAGGGGAGGAAGGAGAAAGCAGAAGAGAGGGAGGAATGGGAGGATACAAAGAATGTGCTAACAATTGAGATGTAATATGAATAAATTAATAAAATATATTAAAAATAAATATATCACTAGTATTTCATTTATTAATATATTCATTAAATAAGCATTTCTTATATGCTAAAAATTAAACATTGGTCAGATAAGAGTCTTGTGTTCTGAAATGCTCATTCTGAGGGTTGACAAGATGGCTCAGCAGTTTAGAGCAAGTGGTACTCTTGCAGAGGAATGAGCTCAGCCTTCTTGCACCCATACTGAGTAGCTCATAAATACCTGTAACTCTAGCCCCAAGGTATAGCACACCCTCTTCTGTCCTACAGTACCACTCACATATGCCCAGATATGTGCAAACACACATATCATCAAAATTAAATACATATTTAAAGTCCTTTCCCACTTTGATTATAAGGAGTCAAGATGCTGCAACAGACAAAGAAACACACACCTCCACTTCTAACACAGGATTCAAGGTGAGTTTGTTAGCAGTGAAAGATCATTATGCAATATTATTTTTTTTTTCGTACTTGATATTGCAAGGTAATGGCAGAAGAAATTCTAGTTTTGGAGGAAAATTCTATTTATTACTGCCATGGTATGTCTACAAAGATGAGTGGTAAAACAAACTTGAATTTACACTCCAATAATTCTGAACTCAATCTTCTACAACAGAACATCTTTCATAAATCAAAGTTCTGAATTCTGTTTTAATCTGTCATGGTTTAATCTACCAAGTTCCAAATCAGTCTTTTGTGAGGTATGCAAACTGACTTCTAAAGTACTCTGAAAAAAATACCTTAAATTTTCAATGGAGATGAGGAGTTTCTCTCATCAGAAGAGTGAGCAAGTCAGAAGGCATCAGGGAATTCCTCACACAGTTGCAGATGGCTTCAAAAGTCAGAGAGCATCCTTTTGCACTGAAAGACAGCTGGCAACAGGATACACCTCCAGTAGCTTATAAAAGCATTGCTAGTCTATCACAGTAACTTCTCTGGAATTCACTCTTTGTGATTTAGATACGACAGCACCTTTAAATCTGCCTTAACTTGTCTAAAATATTGAATCCCGTCTTTTGAAAAGCATACACAAGGTCAGATGAATTTTCTAAATGTGAACACCATTTAGAAATAGTATTATTTTCTGTGACCCTATGGAGATAATTAGAATGCTTAGCCCCCATGTCTATTTGTGGTGGTTTAAATAAGAATAGGCTCATATATTTGAATGGTTAGGAAGTGGCACTATTTGAAAGGATTAAAAGGATTAGAAGGTATGGCCTTGATGGAGAAAATATGCGACTGAGGGTGGGTTTTGAGATTTCTAATGTCATAACAAGTCCTCAATAGTTCCTGCCTCATAAATTTCTGTCACATATATTGGGCCAGAAGGCTGAAGATGATGCTCCAATGTTGTAGAGAGTTTTGGGTGACGGCTAAGGTAGCAAATTGTATCTGTACTCTTCTCGTTTGCCAAGCTACTAACTGGGACTCTTCGTATACTCAGGTAATCAATTATTCTTTATCAAGTCTCTGAAGGGGTTGAAGACCAGGTAGTTTAGTATTACAATTAAGCTTAGTTGTTTAAGAGTTAAGATGTTTTTAACTTGATAATGAAGAGACATGATACAGATTGATTTACAGTCAGCATTTTAGACACACCAAGATAGGAAAGACATTTTCATCAAGGCTGCCCACTACAAATAGCCAAAACACTAAGAATGTAACATCTATGTAATTCCTGACTGTTTCATGGTTCTTCTTGCATAAATATTTTATTTTATATGTGTGTAATAATATAAATGTATGTGTAAAAAATTAAAAAAATATTTTTTAAAAATATGATATATAAAGTTAGTATGTGATAATTTCAAGTTCAAACCTGTATCTGCCATATTTCAATGTTTATATTCTCTTTCCATTCTAAAACTACAATTCAAATCAATAGTATCAAGTGTTAGGCATTAAGATAGACAAGGGTTAGAATATATTTGCGAATACTTCCTTAAACCGTGTGAAACACTGGGTTCATCAGCACCAAAAGGAAAAAAGGAACCTAACGAAGACTACTTTAAGTGACATTTATGTCATATACACCCCAAAAGTGTAATTATTTCATTGATTTTTTAAAAAGAATCAAGTAGGACATGATAGCGCATGCTTATAACCTCAGCACTCAAGAAGACAAGGCAGAAAAATTGTAAATTTAAAGTAAGCCTGGGACACATGGTAGGATCATGACTCAAAAATCCATACACAAAAGAAACAAATAAGTACTGGAAAGCTAATCTGCCAGAGTCAGTGAAATGGTTCAGTGGTTAAAGAACTAGTGATCAGGCTTGATGATCTGAATTTGGTCCCAGGATCCGATGTAAAAATGGAAAGGGAGAACTGACTCCACAAAGCTGTTCTCTAATTCTCCCGTAGACACACTAGCACATATACTCCCACTATACACATATAACAACAACAACAACAACAACAACAACAACAACAACAAAAACAACAACAAAAACAATACTTTTAATTGAAAAACTAATTCCTGGAATAGTTGATTATGTTACAATAGAATAGTTTACCCTGTTAAGTGAAGTTATAATGTTGATGTCAATTATTCACAGAAGAGGTATGTTAATTTTTCTTCAGGTGGAAGAAAGTTTTGCTAAAAGGCAACCATTTGAAACAGGTCTTGAAGAACAGGTAGAAGTTCAACTGTGTATGAGGGCATGTGGCAAGCTTAATTAAAGCCTTAGGTGAAACGAACACTGGCTTATTGACATGTTTCAGGAATCAACATCAAAAGCAGCTCAGGCAACAGGCCCCTCTTTCTTTGCTGAGCACATCTCAACTCCTGCCTTACTGAACACACTGGGTTTTAACATTAAGATTAGCATCCATGAAAGGACTTCATTTCAAACTACCAATTGATTCACATCTTAAGTTTCCCTAAGTGTCACAATGACAGAGAGCCAAGTGCCAGTGAAGACTGAGGCAAAATGCCTTGCTCCCTTCCTTCGCGAATCCAGCCTTTGCCAAAGAAAATGCATCTTTCCAAGATTTTTTTTTGAAGAAAATGAATACAATATTAAGAGCTAGTGGAAACAAATATAAATAGTTTCAGATTTGGATGCATGATAGCCTCTTCCAGAGCTCCAAGTGGCAATACAGGCTGAGATGAGTCTCCCAGGGTATTGTGTTTTGCCCTGGACATTTGCCAATATTAAGCAATCCCCCAAAATCACTTTTAAAATTCTGAAACAGAAAGTAATGTGGACTCCTGTTAGGCTTGTGTGATAGCTCCAACACTTATGAACTTCTCAACTGGTAAAGTTAAGTCAGAAATTTCAAGATGTCCAGAGAACCTGAGAAGACGTTCCACCTATCGTTTTTGTCTTCCCACGGAAAGCACACACCTTTACCACTGACTGCTTGCTTCCTTAGACTTGGCTTCATGAAACTTCTGCTGTGCACTCTTCGTTAACCATTGGCTCCACAATATGTTAACAGTGTCTGATTCTTCATGCAGTGTCTCTAAAGCAGATGGAACTTCAATGCCTGCGAATATATTGCTTGCCTCTTGGAAGAGTTTTAAAACTTATTTTTATAATTAAGAGGTATCTATGCTGCTAAGCCCCAAGTCACTCAAACTGTTCTCTTGGAAGGAACATTTCTTTTAGATAATACGTTCTCCCTACAGGTAGCTTGTCCACTTTTCAAATAGAATGATAATATCCTCTGGAGATACAAAATTTTCAACAGATATTGCCATAATGCAAGAGAAAATGCCATCCTTTCATTATGTTGAAAATTTATCTGACCCCTGAGCTACCACTTTGGGGAATTGGGCTACATAATCATGTAGACACTTTCAGTAAATGTCTGATTTATAGATTTATATTTTTATATATGGATTTCACACTCCTGGCTTTGAACAATTGCATGTTCTATTCCTTTTCAATATGTTGCTAAAGTCAGAAAGCTGTATATAGCATCAGGGCTCCGTTTTAGCATCTGCCAGAAATATGCCCTGTGCTCTACACTGTCTCTAGTGATAACACATTAAGGGGCATTTACTTTGCATAAGCATGCCTTCCTATCCATCCCTGTCCAGTGAGGATTTACTTTGAATTGGCATCCAGTCCTGTCCAGTGGGGATTTTGTGTTTCTCATTTACTTGCTCAATAAGGTAACTCTAAAGACAATTTTATACACAAGCCATTGCTCTATGTTAGAAAGAAAGCTGGAATTCAAAAATCTATTACTCAGTAATGTTTATACTTCTTCTTTGATGAATTTAATAAGTCTGTTGTTTTTGCACTAGTTTCCATGTGGTTCATTATTCTATCACAAATCCAGTAAATAAATCATACGGAAAATGTCCTGAAAATGATTGGCCTTCATTTTGTTCTTTTAAAGCATTTGTACTGATTTATTTATATTTATTTATTCTCCCTCTTGTGGGGTGTGTGTGTGTGTGTGTGTGTGTGTGTGTGTATGCATGTGTGTGTGCATGCATCCTTGCATACATGCATGCTCATGGTGTGCATGTGTCAGCATGCATGTGGAGGTCCAAAGATAACTTGAAGTTCTCTCCCTCCACCATATGGGTTCCAAGTATTAATCTCCAGTCAGCAAATTGGGTAGCAAGCACCTTTACCTACTGAGTCACACCACTGGACATAAAACCTTATTTTGAATTGAGTTTTTTATTGGAATCCTTCTGTATTTTCTAAAAATTGAAAGAAGCAAAATGGTCAGGATGGACCATTCAATTAAGGTGAAAAAGAGTTCCACAAAACCTACTGATCTTTTTCCTATGTTTCTGAAATGCCTATGCTTTAAATAGACCCTCCGTCTTCTTCAACTAAGTATCTATGAGTCATTAAGCCTTTATGAACAAATACAAGACATCTTCAGGTAGAACTTAAGAAAAGACAAAATTAAGCAATAGATTTCCAAGGAACATTAGTGTGATTGAATATGGATGCCCATCATTATAATTTCTAGAAAGGAAGCAGACCACCAAATTGCTATTTAGAGATTCATAAATCATTGAAACTTGAACATGAAAAAAAACATAATAGGGAAAAAGATAGAAAAAATGATTTACAAAGAAGATATTTTTAACAGAGAGTCGATTTTCTCTGAAAATTGGCATTAATGGATTAATAAATTAGAGAGGAATTAGAAAAGGCTAATACTATTTACAAAATGAACTGTTGGTTTTCAATTTTAATAACATCATTTGGAGTCTTAAAGCTGGATTAAGTAAATTGGTTAGGATCACTGTATTCCAGACATGAAGTGATATCTGAGTGCTGAAAATGGCATTTGCTTCAGATGACCAAAAAGGACAGTGATGCTTGTCCCCACACATGGAAGCTTAGGAGGAAGAACTCAGGCTACAGTGAGCACACCAGCTCTGGGCAGGAAAGCCCTCTCCATTGTTGCTCCATGTGGATCAGTGAATGGACCACTGAGAGGCTTTTCCCCCTCCTTCCCTGTATCAGCCATGTGACACATAGTCAACCAGTGTAGCCCCTCATGACAGGCAGGCCAGCAGAGTGAATGAGGTCAACATACAGCCAGGCTGTCAGTGGGCAGCTGGCTTTGTTTTTTCCTTTGAAACTAGTGGTGTGGAGTTTCCTTTGAAACTAGTGCATGCTGACACATGCACACCATGAGCATGCATGTATGCAAGCATGCATGCACACATCACACACAGGCACACACACACACACACACACACACACACACACTCACACACACACACCATGAGAGGGAGAATAAATAAATATAAATAAAATAAACAACTGCAGACAATCCCACAGCATTGCTACAGCCAAAGTACAAAAGAGGCAAGAAAGTAATTACTTTCTCTAGAATTTCAGCCCCTTTCTCCCATAGGAGAGCCTGTATGATGACAGCAAACACACTGGAGCACTTATTATGCACCCCATGGCATCCTAGGTCCTTTATACCATATTTGCTCATTGATACATTAGTGTAGTAACTTAAGGTGTACATCACTATTGTGCTTACAGTACTATAAATATATACAAAACTCAGATTCTAAGACATCAGGTGGATTATCTAGTGCTTGAATCAAATCTATCAAGCTCTAATAACTTAGTCACATCTTTTATTATGCTATTCATTTAAAATGGTATTTATTTAAAGAATTATCATATAATGCCTTTCTCTAAAATGATTTATTATAGACCATTTATGTGGGTGAATATGTCAGTGAAGCCTCTGATTTTCCTTGTCTACAAGGGAAGAGTGATCATTTTATATAGAAAGAAGTCCTCAAGGATTCTTGTGGCCTTTCATGAGTCTATTATCACACACTTCTGGAAACATGTCACCTGATGTAGGACATTTGATGACTTACTCTGACAACACAAGAGAACCAGAAAATGGGGAAACGGACAGGTGCTTACTTAGCACAGAGAGTCAAAGTGAGGTGTGTTCCTTGCCTGTTATTTCATGTCCTGCTAATTCTGTGCTCAGTAAGAGCCAAGGATTGACATTTGAAAACAGCAGAGCTTTAAAAAACTGAATGAGATGTACTTATCCACAAAAAGTTCAAAGCTCATTGTCCTTCAGCTGTAAAACCTTTGCGAAGGCCTCCTTTGCCTGTTCTGTTGATACCCTGTACCTCTTGCATATGATGGATCTCAGTAAATTTGTTTGTAGTGGAATGAAGAACTGCTAGCGCTGATGAAGCACATAGTCTGAATGGTTTTGACACTACTGTGATGAACAGGGTCTGTTTCCTTCCATTTTTTTTTACTTCAATATATCAAGGATTTAATCTATAAAAAAATCTTTACACAGATACTCATGATTTCACCTTTGCAATAATAAATAGCTACTTGCTTTACATATTTTAATTATAATTTCAGAAATGAACCAAGAACAATAGGACTTTATGTACTCTTGAAATAATGAATAATTTAAACCATTAATATACAATAAAAGGAAATGATTAGTTGTGGATTCAATAGACATTTTATGTCGGTCATCTTTATTGACAGTTATAAAGCCTTGAATGTCTTTATTGACAATTAATTATTTAGGTCAGTTCTATTAAGATGACTTTTAGCCTCCATTTTCTAGTTAGTGTGAAAGTGAATTGTAAACTCAGAACTTGTGTTAATATTAACTTTACATTCTTGCATGGCAGTAGATATGCCTTAAGAAAGATTACTCCAAATTAAAATAATGCTTTCTGGACATAAAAGCACTAGATATACATCTGAAAAAAATGCAGTACTTTCAGACACATCCTTTTCACTCAAAATCTGAACACATCACCATTTTAAGAATGGAGAGATAGCTCAGCCTTGATAGCACTTGCCCCAAAAGAGTAAGGACAAGGCTTTGGATCCCCAGAACACACATAAATGCTGCATGAACATGGCTCATTCTATAATTCTAGCCTCAGAGGGAGGAGGCAGGGGCTTCCCAGAGCAAGCTGGCAAGTGAGGTTAGTAATATCTACAAGCTCTGCGATTGATGGAGAGACTGGTCTATTTCTTCATATCCTTGCATGCATTCGATATAGTGCACAATTTTCAGAAGGAATGTTCTCTACAATGACTAGTTTATGACACAAAGATGGCCGCCCAAAAGATGGTTTTTCTCAACATTAAGGCAAATTGGCTAGCACTGAATTGGAAATTAATTAATTCACAAAGTAATTAATACATCAGCAATTTTGCTTTCATGTCTCATAGTGGATTTGTTTCTCTTCTTCATTGTTTTGCTCTTTGTAGCCATCTACAGGCACTGCTAAGCATCAGTCATCCTGGGTCTGTCACGCCAACATTCTTCCAGAGTTGGTTCTTTCTGAACAACAGCACATTGAAATTATGCCTTAAATAGCCTTTGCTTTATAAGAATTCTTTATAAGCATTTTATTTTATTTTTTACTTTTTGGGTTTTTTTTTTTTTGAGACAGGTTTTCTCTGTGTAGCCTTGGCTGTCCTAGACTCACTTGGTAGACCAAGCTGGCCTCAAACTCACAGCAATTTGCCTGCCTCTGCCTCTAGAGCACTGGGATTAAAGGCATGTGCCACCATGCCTGGCCTTTATAAGCATTTTATAATTAGAATATTCTGTAGAAATTTTTGTCAAGCCAGTTTATTGAAACATGCTCTGATTTTTCTTTCTAAAACTCTCAAATCTAAATGTAACTGACCTTAGAAGATTTTATACAATTTAGGAATGAATATTTCCCACTCCACTCCCTTGCTCACTGTCCTATGACACTCTATTTCACTACATTGATGGATTGTTTCACACCTTTCTGTGTTTCTACAATGAGATATCCCAGGCTAGGTGCGGTGGCACACACTTTTAGTTCCACCAGTAGGGAGGCAGAGGCAGGCAGATCTCTGAAGTTGAGGACTTCCTGGTCTTCAGAGGGTGTTCCAGGACAGCATGGTCACACAGAGAAAACTTGTCTTAAAACAAACAAACAACTACATACAGACATAAAATTTGATGCCCTGTAGTGGTTTTCTGCTATAAGTATACTTACCATGAATTATAATCTAAGAATATTTTGTCTATACCCCTTTATATCAGATATGATTTCATAGATTTCACAACAGTAGTGAAAACATATACAACTTACTCTAATTAGCTTAAAGTTTTGATATGAAAAAATGCAACCATAGATCTATTAATATGCAGGAAAAATCCAGCTTTTTAAGGAAAGCAATTACATTCAACATGAGTATAGAAACTGAAAAAAATGTTTTTCATGTTATCTATTAGAAATAGAACTATTTTATTACATTGGACACTGAAGTAAATTGTCAGCCCAACCCTAAGAGTATTGGTCCTAGAATCTCTGAAAACTTTATATTAGCAAATTTTCAATAGAATTCAATAGAGATCAAGGACACATTGGTCTGTTAGAGATAGTATAAAGAAGCTGAAAGGGCTAACATTTTTCTATGATCTCTGGAGATGTGAACTACCTTTTATTAAGTAGGAGTAATGAATATTAAAAGAATAGACAGAAAACCCAAGGATAATCAGCAGGAGAAGCAATGAACTAGGCAGAGGCAGGCCTTATTGCTTAGATGTGCCTAGAGTCCAAAGCCCCCAGGAGCCAGCAGAGGCCCTTTGCAGTGCTGATGTTCAAACACTTCTGTCTCCTGGGTGCTGTATAAGTTATAAATAAAAATGTGCCCCTTGCACTTGAACTCTAAAGTTATACAAAGGTGCAGAGTCAGATTTTATTAATTAATGTCTATTTTTTTGTTCCTTTCTCATCTATATTTCCTTTATTTTTCTGTGCTGTGACCTTAAAATAGGCCCCTTGTCAGGTTTGATTAAATAGGAGGTATCTACAGTAGTTCTAGGGGAATTCCAAATGCATATCCATCCTCATAAAGCTATTTATCCACACAATTGTATTTAAGAGTTCTACTAACTAAAATTCAGTGATAGCCACGGTACAACTTTAGAAACCAGTAAAGGCTGTCTTAAATACTCGCACACAAAGTGACATTGAAGAGAGCTACTGCTATCTTTCTGACAAGGTTTGTCCAAGAAGGTAAAATATAATACAGATGCTTGGCATATTTTTAAATCTCAATAGAGAGTTGTATATTAAGTATCAGTGTCTTTCAGGCAAACAGTTATTATGTGTTGTTCATATAATATTTAGTGTTTAATTTGTTCATATAATTCCAGTGAATAACCCAGTAGCTAGGTTTAAAATTAAACACTATAATAAATATACACTAGAGAAAAGAAAATCTTATTCATTAGGTTTTGAATATAAATCATAACTTTAGGCCAATCAAAACTCTTTTTACAGGAACAGGACTATTAATATTAAATAGTCAATGCCCAAAATATCCTTTGTCATAAAATTAGTTCACATGAAATGACAAGTTTATACCTAACAAGAATAAATCATGGTCTCTTGAAAACAACATTTGGGCTTAGTTTATCATCACCATAGCCCCTGCTTTGCAAAAAGCAAACTTGCTTTGTTTCTATAAATGGAAGACATAGAATTTCCTCTCTGTTGAAATCCCCTGTGCTTCTTCCCTTGGCAGCTATTAAGTAAGAGAGAAAACTCCCTATCCACTTTCCTTTCTTCCATGAAAGAACAGAATCTTCGAAAATAGTTCTTTCCTTTATTTTCATGATCAGATTGTTTTCACTTTGATTCTGCCTGGAAGAACTGACCACACCTTATGATTCTATTCTTTATAATACAAGTGGTAATCCAAGCTTTGATTATTCAAAATTGGGAGAGGCTTTTAAAAGAACAAACCTCATACTAAACAAGAGGAAGACTATAGACTTTCATCTCAGAAAATAATTAAACATTTAATTACTAGTTTATTCTACTGGACATTAAAGGACTAAAAATAGAGCATCCTAAAAATTTTACTGTGTAAGAGAGCCAACTGTAAATAAAATATCTCAGCATTTTCGGAGCTGTTCTTAAAGTCATGATAGCATTGGACTTTTACAAAGGGAACAAATGACATCTGACTTACTAAAGCTAACTTTCCACTTATTTATTCAGAAAGTCAGTATCCTTGACCCTTAAGAAAACATCCATCCCTTTCAAATGCACCTGATTCAGGTGCTTAGGTTGCACACAGAGTCTTTTGTCTTTTGATCTGGCAAATACTCAACTCAGAAATAATTTTATTATTTAGAGGAGAAGCTATTTTATGGATAAAAGATTATAAATTTCACAGATGACTAGAGAGCAACTCAAGCCCACAACATCAGTTTCTACTTTGCAAGTAGGATTTGTTCTGTCAATGCAGATTTCTCAGTAAGTACCTTTTTGCTCTCAAAGGCCAAGTCAGATTTCAAAGAAACATTTACATTTTTTAATACAAATCAAGTCACTGATTATATTAGCAGAAATTCAGAATTGATGCACTCTTTGTGCCCTTCCTCCCACTCTTCGGCAAAAATAGAAAAAGACTTGGGTTTCTAATTTCTAAAGCTGACATTTTTTTTTTACACAATGAAAATGCAGATGGAGTACCAAACAGAAGTAAGGATCAAGGGCTAAAGTGTCTTTTTGTTGTTCTTAAAATTATAAATGTTATCATATGTTCTGCTTATAAATACCTCTGCAGTTTCTTTTTCTGTTTAATTAAGTGTACATGCCTGTGTGTCAGGAACTGGATCCCTTGGAACTGTTACAAGTAACAGGTGGACGTGAGTCACTTGACTTAGAATAGTTTCTCTGCTGAGCCATCACTTTGGTCCTTTTCTTTTTTATTGCTAGTATTTTCATCATCCGTGTGTGTGTGTATGTGTGCATGTGTGTGTGTGTTTACAATTGAGTTGTGTGCATGCACACACTCTTGCATGTCTCAATGTGGGTACTTGTGGGTGCCATCACATGCATGTGGAGATCACAGTACAGCCTTATGAGTAGGCCCACAAGTTCTTTGGAACAGGGTCTATTCTTATTGTTACTGTTATTGCTGTTTTCTTTTTTCTTCATGTGCCTGCCAGTCCAGGTAACCAATCAGCTTCTTAGGATTTTTCTGGCCCCATTCCATGTCTTCATGAGCGAATTGGGATTAAGGATGTGGGTCTGTGGATTCAAACTCACTTTATGCCAATTTAACAAGCACTTTACCTACCGAGTCATCTCCCCACAGTTTCCTGAATGACGCACATTTATACTAAAGGCATATGTTACAAACTTATGTATGCAAACTTACATGTAATTTCTGTCTTACTTGGTTTCTGATTTATCATAATCTATAATTTTTCAACTCTAAAAGAATCAGAAACAGCCCCTCACCTTCAGTAAATGTGAGGTCTCCCATATGTGCTTGTCTCTAGGGACAAAAAAAAAAAAAGCCAGTCTAATTTGGCACTAAGTGGGGAGAGCTCCTTTAACAGCACTGGGCTTGGTCATCTGAGTGGAGTGTAGAAAAGTTGCAAATGAAGTGATAATATATTTAGCTGCCAATTCTAGGTCTTTGTAAAAGTCTAAGGCCTTGTTTCATACTCTGATTAAGTCCTAAACTGTTCCATTTTTTATTGTAATCTGTTCTAAAATTATGTCTGTGTAAAAACATCCAACACTTAGTTTCTGGAGTCTGTTTGACTCTCATTAACTTCCATGGGAACTTGGTTAAAATCGTGTTTCATCAAAGTCACTGGTGATTTTCAATGACTCCATCCTTTCTCTAGATGTAGACACACATCTCTTGAAAGACCATGAAAGTCAGAAGAAGAAAGTACATCCCAGGTTATGCATTGTAGCCTTTTTCTTCTAAAACTGATGCAAAATGATTTTATTTGTGGTATTCTATATGGATGCTATTGAAGCTAGCATTTCTTTTAAAAAAATCTTATGTTCTTAATATGTGCTACATGGAGTTTTCATACACAGATATACAGTGAATGATTACTTCAGCCAAGCAGACTTGAATAGCAGCCTCCTCAATGTAGCTACCCTTTGTGTATGTGTAGTGATAGAACCTAAAATGCAAGAATGACATTTCTGGTCCACAGTAAGTATCATTACTGTCACCCTCCTGTATACTGCATCCCTAAAATTATTTAACCTATGCAACTTCTCCTTTGTACCCTTTAAGCAATATCTCTGCATTTCACCTCTCCTTTCTATCCTTGGTAACTGGGGTCCTTCTCTCTAATTTTATGCAATTGACTATATTCCACAGACAAATAGCAACAAACAGCATTTCTCTTTCTGTGTCTGGTTTACTTCACTTACCAAGATGTCCTCCATGTAAGCCATATTTATAATGAGACAAGGTTGCAAAATGCCACAGAACATGGAAGATGGAGCGGCAGATCTGAGCCCTGTCCTCCTCCAGCGGTACGACCTTTACACAGCTGTGTAGTTTCTTCTAGCCTTGTATTCTAAAGCTACAAAATATTCATTACATGCTAATCCTGAAAATTTTAGTGTGAATTAAATGAGCCATAATTGTAGACCAGAGCATTAAATGTCAGGCACAAATAAGTTGTCCACTAAAGATAAACTGCAATTTTAGGGTCTAATTCAGAGTTTGTTTTATAAAAACATTAAATGAAAATAAAAATACTCATTTCAAAGTTTAACGTTCACATTTGATGCAAGGGTATATTCCAAGCATGGATTGTTTTTACCAAATGAACTTTGTCTTAATTATGAGCCTAATTAATGATAGACTGGCTATTATCATCCAAGTGTTAAACTGTGGAACATAAGTCAAAGGATTCTCCTTCTTTTTTGTGGTCTTTGTTTGTTTGTTTGTTTACTCCTTTTGCATATGGACTTTATTTACTTATAATACACAGTAAGAACAGTTATGAAACAATCAGGAAAGCCACATGTAAAAGTTAATCAAAATGTTTATCTTATTTGTATTTAGCAACCTTGAAGAAAATACTATCTATCCTATCTAGGGGAGTCTAAAGTTTTGTACCTAAACCATTCTCTATCTCATCTTGTATTTATTAACATAAAAATAACTTTCTAGACCTTAAAACTTTTTCTTAAATCCTAAGCTATTTAAGCCTAATTGTGAAACTATCACTAGATACTATCTAGTCTTTAACCCCATCAGAGGCTTGAGAAGGAACAAAAATTATTACTTAAGTAGAAAGTACAGGCAAGCAGCTTCCACAACTAAGAAATGAACTAAGAGATAGCTTTCTGCCTGGTCAGTAACCAATACCTCTCTGCAATGTTGGAGCACCATCTTCAGCCTTCTGGCTCAGTATATCTGGCAAGCATACCTGTGAGGCAGGAAATATGAAAACCCTGCTTACCCTGTCATGACAGTTAACTCAGACTGCATCCAAGTTTTGTCCATTTGGATAGCACATTGTATGTAGAGAGAAATGCGGAATTTTTTCCAGTGTATAGTTTGCCATTAATGAAGCTGTCTTCAGAAGGAGATTTTACGATGCTCATCATCTTCATTGAGGTAGGCTGAGGGTGTTGCCAGGAGCTGACATGTCTCAAATCAAAAAGGCCTTAAATTAATGAAAGTGTCTTTAAATGTTACATTCTGTATTTTCTGAAGTTTTAGAAGACCATCTATTGATTACATATGTAAATAGGACCAAGCAAGGGATTCTTAAGGAAGAAACTTAAAAGATAAGGAAACATTAATTAGTGTTTTAATATATTGCCTAACACACACACACATTTCTCCTAATTATGTAGGTTTCAATCTCCTGCAGTTGGAATGCAGGACAAAAATGGCAGTAAGATACCTTCAGTGAGTCTAAAAGTAGGTCCACATGTAACCCTAGTGCAGTTTGTTTAAAAAATAAAATTCTTTCCACCTGTGTGTGATAAACCGAGACCAGCGGCTGGCTCTCCTGTGCATTGTCTTCTGGTGTTGCTTCTTAGAGCAGCCAATATACTAGGCACACGTCAAATCTGACATAAAAATCAGGTCAAACTGTCATCCGGGAAAGAGGGAGGTGGCACGCTCCCTGTTGACACTGTCTAGACTAATTTTCTTGTTTCCTTTGATACCACTATGGGATCTTTGCCAGCTGCCTCCTAGAAGTAATTATTAATTGTGCACATTCAAATTATCCTCCTTCAAAATCCTCTTCAAGCTCACACTCCTGTATTATCTTGAGGAATTAAGGGAGTAAATCCAAATTTCACAAGGTGTTTCTTCTTCTTCTTCTTCTTCTTCTTCTTCTTCTTCTTCTTCTTCTT
>OU015742.1:101118896-101135027 GCA_907169655.1 Acomys percivali
TCTTCTTCTTCTTCTGAACAGATTTCTTCAAATACACACATAGTTAAGATGGACTGTGAGACATATATGTTCCTAAGAAAGGGCATCCCTGGGCCAAAGGGTTGCAGGTAAATACAATGAAACACTGCCAATACTAGACGATGGATATGCGCTAATGAAGACATGATCCAAACATTGATTATAATTTATTATTGTTATGAATATTTTAAGCTAAAATTTGCTCCTGTATCTTGAAAGTAAATTTGGACCTCAGACATCTACCCTCATGGAAATAGCATTGTCCTATCCAATGCTGGCTCCCATACACTGTAACCTCTCTGGCTATAGTTCTATTGACATGTCCTCAAGTGTGTTTTATACTTATGGTTGTGAGCCTAGCCTTTAACTGCTGAGCCATCTCTCCAGTCCTCAAGTGTGCATTAAATAGTTGATTACTGGGAGTTGTCTACATTTAGTCCAATTTTTAATAGATAATAGACTTAGTATATAAACTGTTTTAATATACTATAGTCTCCAGACCCACAATTATATTATGGCAAAAGAAATGATGGAAGTATAAACAGAGGGAGAAGATGAGTTGTAGGCTATTCCTTAATTTCATTTCTAAATACTTTATATGATTTAGCTATGCTTAAAATGACAAAATATTACTCATCTTCCCTGTGAACTGCAACAGAAGAGAATTCCATATCTGTTTGTTTGCTTGTTTGTTTGTTTTTTAACTAGATCCTCTGGGGCTTGGGTTATGCAATGGTTGTGAGCTACTACATTGGTGTTTGGCAGTGGATCCAGGTCCTCTGTAGGGACAAGTGGTCCTAACCACTGAGCTATTTTTCTGTCCACACCCATATCTGACTATTACTGGGCACCTTACTATTGAACTTGATATTGTGATAAACTTTCTGCTGCATTTAAATGTCCTGTTTCACACCAGTGGCTCAATTCTGGTTTTACATTAAATTATTACTAGTGTGAGATCTTTTCCAAGTAGCTGCCCTTACCCTCCAGTGTTAGACATAACTTTGGATATGAATGTTAACTATCCCATTCCATGTCCTGATTCAGCGAAATCATAAAACTGAGTTTCTGTTACTGACCTTCAAATACCAAAACTCTAAAACAAGCATTTGCCAGGTCCAGCCAGGGAACAGCTGGATGGTTCCCTATTATACAGGTCTTTAGTGGCACATAGCTCTAGTTGATGATATTTTCTATTTTTAGGATGATGCTACTTTTGTATTTTCAGCTTTCTACTTCTGGTCTGTCTCCTGGATGCAGAGGTGTGGTCTGCCTGGTAGAGGTGGACCTTCACTGGGACTAGGTGAAGGTAGAATCCCAGGCCCACTATAGGACAAAGGACGAAACTATCTTAAGGATCCCAGAGAGACCGAAATCTGAAGATCTACAGGTCTGCCAATCTGTTCGTTTCCATCCCATCTCCTTTCACTCACAGTGCAGCTAGCTCAAATTCAGTCACTCACTTTCTTTAACTGGTTGTGATATATTGACTCCAGGGATGAAAAATCCATAAGATATCATCTGCCTTCTATGAGTCATGGCTCACTAGACCTCTTGTCATGTTATTCTATAGCCATTTGCATTGATCTGTTCAAAACTGTCACCATGTCAGTCCCATGACAACTCCTTACACATAGAAATCGCCAATTTTTTTCAGCTTCATTCAAAATAAGTACTAAATACGTATTTAATAAGTAGAAATGATGTATTGGTATTTTAGGTCAGCTCATTAGTATTTAGCCACTAAGTTTAGTTACCATACAACCTGAATCCTCTACGTTCATCCCATGGTCTCAGAGGACACAGAAGAGGCAAGCAAGAGCATCTCGCTCCACTTCCACTGTGGGGGTGGGGTACCATGGCAGCACTTCACACAGCCTAGGCTGCTAGGGGGTCACTTCGTTAAAATTGTTGTTTGTTCCCTTCTTTGATCTGACCATTTGGAATAATTCACCTTCCAAAAAGAATACCTGGCCATGCGGTGGTGGCGCATGCCTTTCATCCCAGCACTCAGGAGGACCGCTGTGAGTTCCAGGCCAGCCTGGTCTACAAATTTAGTCCAGGACACAAGCCAAGGCTACACAGAGAAACCCTGTCTCGAAAAAATATAAACAAAAAACTAAAACTGCAACATTGTAAAAGAAGAAAAGGTAACAAATTGCCTCTTAGTATACTTCACGCACAGAACTAATGACTCCTGTGCCTAGGGTGGGTCAGTTTGAACACTGCATCTGTTGCTCTCTGAAGATAATATTTCTCTATTTGGGTTTGAGACTGCAAGATAGAACCTTTCACAGCCAAATGTATAAGAATGTAGCACATTTGCCTTCAAATGACTAGTGGCCAAGTAATTTACAAACTGGAATATTATATTTTAATACTTAAAAAATTAAATTTACAGTAAGTTTCAGAGAAATTATTGGACAACAAACCAATGTATAAACTGCAATTTGGATTATGGGCATCATGAGTCCACTTAAAATATGTACATATATTTCCAAGCATTCTTAGAGTTATTTATATTTTCTGAATCAACTGACTGAAAAAAAGGTGAAATGTAAAGACAACACTAACAGAACAGAATGGCCACTGCACCTGAGTGTAAGGCCATCAGTCATGATCGTGTATCCAATAATGTAGTGGGAGAATATTTTAACAGTATTTTTCAATATTCTTAAGTTAACAACTTTAAAAAACTGTATCATTCTTCAATTTGCTAAATATATGTTAATTTGCAAAGGTCACATAACCATTACAACCTCTAGGTAAACATGCATATATTTAAAATATTCTTACTGTTTTAACATGGGAAACATAAAGTAAAACAGGCCATGCCATCTACCCTTCTCTCATGCAGGGCATTAGATGACACATGCTTACAAAGTTTTATGACTGTCAACTTGCCTTATTCATCCTTAGAAAGAGAGGTCATTTCAAAGAATGCCAAATCCCAAGAGAGTGAAAAAATTTTTGATCTAACAAAACATCTCAAACAAAAAAACAAAAGATATTACCCATATATGGTAGAAAACTAAATGCTTAAAGACAATGTTTAGAAATACAGGCTGGGACACAGATTCTGTTTATAGGGTGTATATTTTATTTCCCTAAGGGTTCTAAATCTCCATGGAAACAATATTAAACACAGCATGTTCTACAACTGCAGCTGGAGAGTGACCATCCCAGCTAGTTGTGGCCCTGACACCTCGCTACAAGAGGAGGTAGAGTTTATGATGCCACTAAGGGTATTGTTGATGAATAATTAGAAATATGGGGTGGAAACACAATGATGAAAATATTGAATGACAAACCATTTTCAGTACTCAAAACTTATTTTTTAACTAAGAAATCACTTTAATTATAAGAAAGAGGGAGGCAAAGTATAACTCGGGTTTTGGAATATAAAAATATCCAAAACCTTCTCTCCAGCTGCCTTATCCTCCTCTCCCTCCCCCACCTCTCTTTTAAAACCATAAAAATAAAGACTAGTCTCCAAAGGAATATTTGTGTCAATAAATTTAAATATTAACTTTATCTTCAATTCTCTCTGTTTTCATACACAGGAGAAGTCAGGAGGTTTGCCTTTTCTGTCACCCAAGATTCTAAGGGAAATATTTCATTTTGGAACTTAGGAGACACATCCCCAAAATTGAAAAGATATTCAGAAAAACAATGAATGACCATAAAACTAACCCAAAGTTGTGTAATGACAAGGTAGAGAAAACACAATGGGAATGTAACTTTCTGTGGTCATTTGGGCAATAGTTTAATAAGCTCTACAAAAACGCATGTCCCGTGTCATTGAATTCCTCATTCCAGTCCTGGCTTATATCCAACAGAAATATGTCAGTATCAACAAGACAAATCCATATCCAGTGGGCTTTATTTATAATAATATGAAACTATAAAAAGAGCTCCACTTATTTCCATCAGAGAAAAACTAAGGTAAAGAAATGTTGGCCTAGTTAGAAAACAGCAAACAAAGTGTTACAGCTGAGTGTTGGAATGCTGGCCCAGCACTCCAAGATTTGGTTACATCCAAACACCATAAAAAACTTCCTATAAAACAACTTTAAAAGACAGACCCCTGCTTCCCACAGCACTGTACCTGAATTTCATGAATGTGAAATTGCAAACAAAAGAAAGACATAAAAGATATGTACAAAATTACTCTTTTATAAAAACTCCAAGTAGACAATTCAACTCTGGGGGAAAAAGTGATGAGGGTTGGTTAGCTTTGGAGATGAGAGGCTGGCATTGCTGTGGTAAGGGAGCAGGCAGTTTCCAAGGCGCTGCGTTAACACATGTGGGTGTATCCAGGTGTTTAATTGTAAAAAAAATTTTTCTGCACATTCACATATTATCTAAATTTCATGTATGTTTAAGTATATTCAACACAATTAAGAAGCCAAGTAAAGAGAAGAAAATTTAGAAAAAACTACAGGAAGCAAAAATTACTTTGTGTATGCACTGATGTAACTAACATGGGTGAGTAACCTGCTCACTAAGAGTCACAGTTAACATTGAACAACTCAATCTGTCACATGGAAACTATCAACTCAAAAGGACCCTAAAGTTGTCTTTGTTGCTATGGCATGCAGCCATTTGAGCACTGGCTCTCAAATCACAGTGACTGATGCGTACTATTGATATATAAAGGGTGGGGGCAGGCATGCTCTTTTAGAATGCTGGAATGGTTTTCTCAATTACTTCAATGCTAATGCAAGAAGATTCCTTGAAAGCATCTGGCTTGCCTTTCCAATTATCTGTAGTTTCTGATAGGCAAATATTCATGAACACACAAAGTGTATAAATAAATATATGTAAACCTAAACAAGCATACTATTTATCTAGACATTTTGAGAACTGGTACAGCAATAAAGAATCAAGTCATAGATGGTTTATGGTGAGAGTCTAAGAGAGGAACAGGGAGTTAGGAGAATAAAGGTAGAAACAATTGAATACAGGCCACACTACCTTCTTCCTCCCTTAGTAGACAATACTGCAACATTTCTTCAGCACTTGTATTGACCACCATATTAATAAGCAACTGTGTGGATTTGGCCCAACACTTATGTTAATGAAATTTCACTTCTTAAGAAATTTTTCTCTTGGCAAGATTACTAATAAGTTTACACTTTGCCTGTCCAAATAAATTTGGAGATTTCTCTCCAAAATACATCCCTACCATATTGGAAACATCAGAATATACTTAGGTTGATAATCTTGGTGAAATTCTAACACTTCTAGTAAAGTATTATGCTACAGCACTTGAACAAAACCAGGCTTATCCTGCTGTGGTGGCACACTCATTTTATCCCAGCACCCCAGAGGCAGAGGCAGGTGAATCATTGTGAGTTAGAGGTCAGCCTGGTTTACAAAATGAGTCTAGGACAGCCAAGGCTACACAAAGAAAGCCAGTCTTGAAAACACCAAAAAACAAACAAACAAACAAACAAACAAAAAACAAAAACCCAAAAAGAAAAAAAACAAAACCGTGTTGAAGGGCAGTTGTCGTATGACCCAGGGAGAAAACAATGCAGACGTTTGATAGGCAGAAGACGGTGGTGGATCTGTTCCACAGGTGCCTCTCTTTGTCCTTTTCTTTTAGTTAGGGGATATTTTTCAGTTTTTGCACCTGGTCATAACAACAGGATTTCAGTTATCCATATGGACATTTTTGAAAGCGGTTACATTTCTAATGTACTTTATTCTTCTCTTGGAAAAGTTCTGATTATTCTTTCACGAGTCCTTTCCAAATTCACGTCTTTGGCTCCCGCCCTACACACATGGTAAAAATGAAGTGTCTTCTTTGTGAGGCAGGGCTTTACACTGCTCTTTGGAGTGTTTTCAATGGATCCTACCCAGGTACTCATTAATGTTTTTTCTTTATCCTCACGGCTAGCAAAACTAATCTCCTATAAGCACAGCTATTTCATTCGCTAACAAGTAAAAATAAGTCAAGGGAAAATACAGAAAACTCACCCTTTATTTCTTGCTTGAACTTTTTGACAGCTAGTGAGTCTCTGTGTACACAGGTAGCTTGTTAGGGCATGCCAGGGAACTCCAGTGGAGTTCTCCAACCCCCCTAAGGGACACACTTTAAGAACACAAAGGCTGAAACACAGGCAGCTGAGAAATTTGATGCTGTCTGCAGAGACAGAGAGTACGCGAGGTAACAATTCTCCTATTATTTTTATTATGCGTGTGTATGTGTGCTTGTGTCTGTGTGTACTGCTCACATCATGATGCCTGTGTAGAGGTTAGAGGGAAAACAGGAGGAGCTGTTCTTTCATCCCACTATGTGTGGCGAAGACATCAAATTCCTACCAGCAGGCTTGGCCACTATAGCCTTCACCTGCTGAGCCATCTTTCTTGTGCCATAAGGTGACATTACATAAGGGTAAATGACTGTGACAAAAATAAGTTAGAAAAGCAGGACTTCTATGGAATGATTTAAGTAGAAATTTTTGATGAAAGACAACTTGAATTGAGCTAGAAAATTACAGTATATATTCTAATATATCAATAATTAATTCATTGGAGTTTATTAATGAGCACCAGGTTGGTGATTAACTATATCTTGTGCTTCTGGCTTTCTCTTCAGCGCACACCTGTCTTCCCACTTATGATCCTATTCTCATAGAGGAGGGTCATTAAGATTTTGCTCTGTTCAATGACATTGATATTTGACCTTCAAGCAAGTAACAGCCAAGAAAAATGTTTATATATTGACAATGTTTTCCTATTTTGTGAGAATTACAAATCAGAAACAAATGGAAGAGAAAGCCAACTGTTTCTTAAGATATCTTCCTGTCTTAAAGACTATGATCCTGGAGATTGTGGTACCAGTAAATTTCAGCTTTTTTGGACAAGTGGTGATGGTGCTGCTGTGAGCCGAGAAACTCTAGGAAAAGCAACAGCTGGCTATATAAGCCAAAATACTTCATAAGGTTACAATACCACAATATAACAGCTAAGGACATGTGTACATCTCATTCAAAACATGGCTACCAAAGGAAACTGAAGAGTCAGTGATTAGTATTAAATATATTTGTGAAAGACGTTGGGATTGTAGGCATGTTTAGTATCTTCAGGAAAGATAATAACTGTTTCCAGGCCAGGAAAGGGGAAGGATGAAAATGAGGACAGGGTGGATGAGTGTCTCCTGTTTCCTTGATTTTACCTGATTGCTTTATGCTTGGCAGATAGACTCTGGGCAAGGCACTTGGCCTGACAGCATCATGCCAGGATGTGTTATAATGATTTATGTATTAGCAGATTAGCATTGGTCATAGAGAAATTGACCATAAGTTATGTAGTGTATTGAATATAATTTACATACAATTATTCATTCACTCTTGATGATCTGGAAACCTCAAAGAGAAAACAAACTGTATTTTCCATGCTGAAGATGAAAGTTTCAGAACAAGTAGATTCTGCTTCCAAGGGAACCCTTATCTGGAGATCTTAATCTTTGATGGAAGAAGCCAGTCTTTCTCTTACCTGAATGCTGGGAACTGCTGGGACATGCTAGATTCTGATCCCTTGCTTCAGCAAGATAAGCTCCACTTGCATGGATTTCCCACATGCGCTCTGTGTAAAGTTGTTTTGCATGGGGAAGAAGGGATTCCCACCATTGGAAACCTCAAAACGAATCTTCAAACCCTCTAAAAAACACCTTACCTCATCTACCCTTTCCTGTGGAGCTCCACTAAGAAGCAGCTCACCACAAGTATCATGAGAGAGGCCCTCATTTTCCATCAGTCACTGTCAGCAGAGTTCTAATCCCTGAGTTAGGGCAGAGTCAGTGCTCGCCGTTACATATGCATTGAAACCAGCGCTGCTCCCAACCTAGATCTGAAGATGATGCATGGTGTTCAGAAGAAGAAGAGTTGAGCAGTGAAACTGTGAGGAAGTAGAGAGAAAGCTGCACTTTTGGTCCATCAGGATTATGGGACAGATCAGAGGATGGTGCAGGAATGGCCCTCCCCGGGTTGTAACCTGGATCCAGTGAAACCATAAGCAATTATTAAAGCCCATTCAGCCACGTTTTACTCCCATTTGACATAAGAGTGCTGGAGTGGGTGATTATAATATCCTAGAATAATTTTAAATGCCATTGTTCTACACTGTTTTGGAAGCAATATTTAATTATGCTTATAAAGTTATATAAGTTTTAAAAAATGTAAATGAGAAAATGTACATGGCCGATATTCTCACAATTTACATATCGCTACTTTGGGGTGTACTTTTCTAGATAATGCTCTGAATCTCTATTAAAAAACACCCCTATACACACACTCACACACACAAGGCACACATACACACACACACCACACACACACACACAATCATAACAATCACAGTAGACTCTCCCACCTGCTTTCTCTCTCTAAGGATATGTGAACTCTTCCTGTTATTAGTGTTTAAGTTCTTAATAATTGTGGATCTGAGGACTGAAACTACACAGAGAACAACTCCCATTTTCTCACAATCAAGTGAAACTGAACAAGCAATTAAAAGTTACTGAACTGCAAGGTAAAGTCACTTTGCTGCTCCGCTGCTGGCTGACTAGAGAGAGGGAGACAATAGAAATCACATTTAGACATGATCAGCACCACTTCAGTCCTGCTCTTTGCTCACATTTAGATGGCTGAATACACAAAACAAATGTGCAACATTCAAGTCTGTGACATTGCTGGTTAACAGAAGGCATTTCCCTCCCAACCCACACAGTGATCCAGATTCTCAACTGTACAGCCAGTGCCCATGTTATAAGCGGGATGCATTCCAAGAGTCCATTTGTAAGCTAGTCATGCCAAACTCTGTATTAAATCTCCCAATAAATTAATATTGTAAATGATGCTCAGGCTTCTAGACTAGCCCATGTAAGCTAGTTTATTAATAGATGCATTGTCAAAGGATACTGTGGGTGCTATAGGAACTAACTATCCATCATAATAATGCTCTTTTTAAAGTTTTCATAGGTCAATCTTTGAAATGCAAAAATAATCTACTCTTCTAGAAAGAGTACATATTTTAAACATCTCAGAAATTCAGCCAGGAGGTTACAAACCAGAAAATTAAGAAAAGTATCACTATTGAACTAGGAAGGCAGGGAATGGTATGGGATGCAGTAACTGACATTAGAACTTAGAGAGTTCAGGTGACAATGATTGGAATGTGGAAAAAGCCTCTTCAAAGCCATCCTTCTATCTGCCATGGGATGGGCACCTTGGTTACCAACTAGTGCCCAGCATAAACTCTGTTTTCTGCAATGAGTGGTAACACTGGAAGAAGAGAATCCTTTCCCTGTTGTGCATTAAAAATTACTGATAAAACATTAAAGATAGGGTGAGTGGCATGAGAGTGGAGGTGATCCTAAGAAGATAAAGCATGTACGTAATTACTGTTCTGGAAAGAAAAAGAATGAATTAGAAATTGGCAATTCTACATGATTGATTAATTCTGTGAATTTTTAGGTGAAGAAAACTGATTAAATCCAAAGCATTTAAGACAATGGGAAACCATTCCCTTGGCAGATACATGACTGTGGAGTAGAACAGCCAAGAGAGGAAAATACGTTAGACACAGGAAGAAATGGAAAGACATCCAACTGCCTTCTTAACGCTTAGAATGGAACTGAAGGACAAGAGGATAATAGTTCCAGTGGCTGCAAAGCATGAGTGACAGCAACCATTCTGCAGGAATTCTTATATCCTGGTAAAACTTTCAAAATGACATTAAAATAAAAAAAATATAAACTGTGAAAAGGTGAAGAGTCTCTTAATGATATAACATCACAAATAACACTTTTAATGTACACTTGAAAAGAGGGAAATGGTCACAGAAAAATACCTAAGGTAGACAAAGCAAAGTAAACATCTAAGTAAAATTTAAAGATGACATTCTGAAGAAATCAACATTATCCAAATTATATATTAATGAAATGAAAAGTCATTGATAATGTTCTTCTAAGGAGATGATTAGGAGTAATTAAAGCCTGTTCCTGTATCATTTGGGAGAAGGATGCCGATTGGTTGATTCAACATTTTAAATCCTTATATAGCATATTTTATATTTAATGATGTTAAGTTAAAAAGTTTTCAAAAAATTTTTTCAAAAACAAGTTTTCAAAGAATAAATTTAAAAGTGAAATAATTAATATTTGCCTATAAGAAAATAGAAGATTCATCACTAAAAGATGATACAAAACTAAAAATTAAAGGCCTATCAAAAACAAAGATGAATTCCCAAGAATCAATAAGGGCAAAGAAACTGTAATAGGAAAAAAATAGAACAAAATATGTGAGCAAATGCTTCACAGAAGAGAAAACAGAAATAATCAAACATGTGAAAACAAGTACTACTTCATTATCAACCAGGAAAACTGAAATTAAATCACAATGGGACACCTCTCTGTTCTCCATAGAGAGGCAGAAATAAGTAAGTTGAGACAAATAGATGTAGCAATGAGGGTTGTTTATTCATTTCTCCCAATGAATGTAGGATGACAGCAAACAAATTTCATAAGGAATATAAAATTCATGTTTGTATACATTTGTAGCCACAACAATCCAACTCCTGGGTCTATGCCATATAGGAAAGTCTTATGAATGTCTTGGAGTTACATCAAACAAGGCTCAAGGAAGGTTATTTGTAAGCATAAACACTCAAAACCACCACTTCATGAGCGACAGAGTGGACAAAATGACAAGAGTTTATATAGTGATATATAGCTGTGCTGGTGAATCAATTAAATGCCATAGTAATTTCTCTACAGCTTTGACAAACTCTAAAGGACTAGAGTCATTATTAACTTATTTATGCAACATTCAAAATCAGGTAAATTAGACAACATAGTGTTGTGTAATTCATGCATATGTATTTACCATATGTGGTAAAATTACTTTTAAAAGTGACAGTGATCAATACCAACTTGACTCCATAGCTACTAGGGGATGGAGAAGCAGGACACACAATACTTCTGATATTGATAATGCTTTGTTCTTAAGTTCACCTATAATATATATGTGTGTGCTTTATATGTGCTTTATATAGCTCTTTGAAGTAAGTTGTTTTGGGCAAAAGAAATATATATACTGCTAATTGTAATTACATAATGACAATTTATAATTTTAAACTGAGAATAATGAATCTACCTTTAAACATTTGGGGTTGTTATAAATATCATATTTAAATAAACTTGGCAAAAGTGTAAGTTAATTAGGAACATTCTTTGACTTATGTGTTCTCATAGTGTGTATGGAATGATGCTAGTTACCCAAACCAAGAGTTAAAAGTGCTTCTTTGTTCAATTATTTTAGTTTGTGGATTCGTTTTATAGTGGTTGCTCATCATTAGTTAAAAATTGCTGATGGATTATGCAAAATGAAAACACATTAAATTCTAACAACTATGCTTTGTGAAAATGTAGCCTAAGTTTGGAGGCTCAGAGCCACAGTCATTTTCAAGTGTTGAAAGTTACTGAATGATACACTAATTTCAAACTCTCTTCTCCAACATGTCTGACTCCTGTTAGTACAGAAAGAAAAGAAACCTGGCCTCACTCAATCTGTAGCAGAATCAGATGTTTTGATGCAAATGGGAAGAGTTTTGGTTGCCACTTCCTCCATCCCAACTACTTTATCCTGCTTACTGAACTAACCTTCAAGAAAATGACTCAATTCTTAGCACTCACAAATGAACTGCATACCTCTCCTACTTTCCAGGTATTTTTAATCACAGAGAAAATTATGTCAGGATTGGCTGGGAGAAAGTCGAGGCACCATAAAAAAAAAGCGTACAGCCCAGATGCTTACTCATCATCCATATTGAGCTGAAATCTTTTTGTTCAAGGAGTGACTGCTGTCGTACCCATGCTGTCTCACACTGGAGGCTGACTGGCTAACTGTGCTTTCTTTCCTTACTTGCATAGTTCTATTGTAAGTTTTAATCTACCATGCTGAAAATACAACACAGCCTCTCTTGTACCTAGAGATAAGTGCGCTCCCAGCACAGGAGTTGTGTAAATAACGGACAGCACAGTCACGGACACTCATTTCTGAGTAGCTTGAGCACCTACGTATTAGCAGTCACTCCATCTCCCCTTAGAATCCGTAGATTCTGAACATACAGATTCAAAAGTTAGGAAGATAGACTTGCTCAGGCTTCCAAAGTCATCAGATAAAGTGAGGAGCAACTTTAATCCAGAAAGGTATTCAGTGATAAGATTTATAAAAATTCTACATTTTATCAGGTTGAATATTATCTTTGAAACAATTTGATTCAGTTTTTTTAATTTAATTTTATTAATTTATTCATATTACATCTCAATGTATCCCTAGTATCCTCCCATTCCTCCCTCCCTCCCATTTTCCCCTTACTCTCCTCCCCTATGACTGTGACTGAGGGGGACCTCCTCCCCCTGTATATGCTCATAGGGTATCAAGTCTCTTCTTGGTATACCTGAATCTTTTATATAGCACATGGTCGGCATGCTTAGTGCAAATGGAGGTTTGGCAAAACCAAAACCAAACCAAAAACAGACAAACAAATGAAACCACACAGCATATAACTATTATATTAAATCTGACTAAATAATGTCTGTACTCAGATATAATTTGATGAAATAGGAACAATAATTTAATAAAGTAAAAATGACTTGGCAATGTAATCAACTGACATGGAAACTCATAGAAGAGACAGTCAGAGCTGGTTGAAAACTATCTACAAAGGCTTCCAGGAGGAAGTAGAAGCCATCCTAGGATTTAAGCAATGGACAAATAGACACAAGCTATAATAGGCAGATAGGGAAGATGTGGACATTCTTGGCAGCAGAATCAAGCTCAAACACATGATATGAAACAAGGTCATTGACCAAAGAGAACAGAGGGGACACATCCCGGGGCCTGCTTTGATGAGGATAGGAAAAGATAGTGACAAACATTCAGAACCCTGGATGTTTATTTCACCAAACTAATGGAATATTCATTGAATGCTGTGTGATTAGAGCAGCCTTTCTCCCCTCTGATAATTTGCTGGAAGCATATACCTTCTATCATGCCAAATTACTGTGCCCCTGAAGTTGTGTAGAAAAATCTGTGGTGGCAAATTAAGTCCTTCCCATCCTGAAAGGATGCAGGCTTCCAGGACTGATTACTAACAAGTGTAAAGCTGAGAAAGCAAAGAGAAAACCATCACCCTGTAAAACTAAAATCCCAGAGCCAGTAACCATGTAAACATTCACATTAGGCAGTCACACTGGAACAAAGGCAACCCTTGGCCGCTAGCCATGAACAATTCAGAGATAGATGGTGCACAGCAAAAAAGGATATGAAAGATATGTGCATTGCAATGAATGGCTCTTTACCAAAGAGGCACAGAAACTACCCAAGACATTCAGTGTGACTCCTTCAGTGAGGCAGCAGTGCTTCCGGATCCTGTCCATATCCCTAAATCTAAAAACCATTGAAGAAGTAAAGCTTATGCTCTTGAATAGAGTAGCCTTATTAGGACAGGAGTGAAATGAATATTTTGTCCACATCTAGGGTACATGAAAGAGTCACCCTTTCCACTGGATGAACCAGTGATACACACATACCTTTAAAATAGAGAGAATGTACAGTTTTGAGTTAGAATTTTAAAAGTATTGAAGAGTTATAAAATGAAGATGTTTTTCAAATAGTAGTAGTTAAGAGAAGGATTGAATATTATCTAACTTTAAGAGGGTATGGTAATGGAAGAAGTTTAATATTTTTCATTTGGTTTTATTTCACACTGTAGTAGATAACAGAAGTCAGCAGTAATTGACTTTAATTTTTAATAACTTTAATATTACCTATTACCATTATCATATAATAAGGATAATAATTAATATTACATTACATTCTAACATAATGAAAATAAACAACAAAATGATGAAACAACTAAAAATAGGTAGCTAATCTCTGTGAGCATGCATGCCAGAAGTGACTACATTAAGTGACTTAAAAGCATTACCCCATACAATGTAAAAATATTGCAACATGTGTGAACCTCATGTTACAGATAAGGGTTAGTTGAGTTTCAGCTGAAGCTAAACTCTACAACATGACTAGTCAGTGGTCGGAAAACTGAGATATAATCACAAAATAAAACAAAAAAACAAACCAGGTTTGTCTGCATAACCTTGTTCACGGCAACAGGCCTGACAGAGCGTAGTGCAACATAGGCAGCAGCACAGCAGTAAAATGTAGAGACATAGATTCTTTTCTTTTCTCAAGACAAAGTTTCTTTGTGTAGTGCTGGCTGACCTAGAACTCACGACATGGACCAGGCTGGCATCAAACTCAAACATCTTGCCTCTGCCTCCTGAGTGCTGGGATTAGAGGTGTGCACCAGCATGTCTGGAGAGAAGTAGATTCTTTTTTAAAAAAAATTATTATAATTTATTCATATTACATCCCGATAGTTATTTCCTGCCTTATATCTTCCTATTCCCACCATGCCTCCCTCTTCTGCTCTATTCCCCTCCCATAGACCTCTGACAGAATGAGACCTCCTCTGCCACCGTATGGTCACAGTCTATCAGGTCTCATCCAGACAGCCTGTATCCCTTTCTTCTTTGTATCCTCCAGGCATCCTCACCAAGGGAAGTGATCAAGTTGGGGGTACCAGAGTTCATGTCAGAGGTAGTTCCTGCTCCCCCCACAAATATGGAGAATGAGCTGTCCACTGCTTGCCTTATCCTTGATTGGTGCGACAGTTTGTGCAGGCTCCCCTGGGTCCAAATCCCCTGGCTTTGATGGCCTCCTTGTGGGGTTCCAGAACCCTCTGGGTCCTTTGATTCTCCCACTCTTTCATACCACTCTCAGCACTCTGTCCAAAGTCTCAGCGTCTGTCACCTTCTCCCTGGCTGGATGGAGTCTCTCAGAGGACATCTTTGTTGGGCTAATATATACTTATAAGTGAGTATATACCATGTGTGTCTTTCTGGGCCTAGATTACCTCACTCAGGATGATCATTTCTAGTTCCATCCATTTGCCTGCAAATTTATTCTTAAGCCTGGGAAACATATGGATGATGGGAAAGAACTGATGATGAGTAAAGAAGGATTTTAGGAGGCAGTGGTCTACAATGGAAATGTCCTACCATTCTGGTAATGATTTCATTATATTAAAAACCATTAGAGCATACACGCGAATAGATTAAATAGAACAGTAAGGAATAATGAACGAGAGAGGGAGAGAGAGAGAATATAAACTTCAATCAGACCTAAGTCACATGCTTTTCCAAATAGAGTTTGTCTAACCTAGGGACTGTGCCCCAATTGTTTACATGGTCATCACAGTGACAGTGGCTTAGATAGGCTTTTGTTAGCTTGGTTTCCATAAAGACAACTAATATCACTGACTTTTAATCACCTTAGCTCTGTTACAGATGTGAATAGTCTGCTAAAAAACACAAAAGAAAAGCACCTCCAAATTCTCTGAAACTCTGTTGTTCTGGGGTTGAATAGAGGAAAGGGGCCTGGATTTTTGAGAACTTTGATCTTGGAGAAGCATCTGTAAGGTCTGTGATAACTGGAAGACATCTCCCTTCCTCTGTATGCACATTTTAAATGAAAAATTGACAATAGTGATTTCTTAGACAAGGGATTTTCAGGTAATAACTCTTGTAGAATTATGCATCTCTCTAATTATGAAAAGCTCCTTAATCTATCACAGACCTGACAACTAGCAAGAATGAGCAGAGGCAGGAAATGAACTTAAAACACATCACTTCCTTGCCTTTTCCAAACATCTACTCATAAATCACGGTTATTTTATTTTCCCATGAGTTATATTTCTAATCACTCATCCTACTTCATAGAAAATAGTAATTCTTTAAAAATTAAATCATCAAAAGCACAATTTAATAAATGAGTATCTCAGAGCTAAAATTTGAAAGATCCTCCTACCTCTAAGGCAGCAACTTCTTCATAGCAGCATCATACAAAAAAGCACTCCATGTCACTCTTCTCTTGTCCCCACCTGACCTTCACATTTATGTCATGGTGTACACACTGAACACACACACATACACACACACACACACACACACACACACACACACACACACACACACAC